>CM073124.1:58416323-59616323 GCA_037039145.1 Fundulus diaphanus
TTGGGGGTGCGTCAACCCGGCTGGGACATGGAAGGGGGTGCGCGGCTAAAAAAGTTTGGGAACCCCTGGTCTACACCAAAACGAAGTCAGTCTGACAAAGAACTCACGTTCGTCAGCAGGTTTTATGACAGCAAGCCAGGGAGCAGTAGGGGAGTTGTCGATAAGTCCATAAAACACCTTTAAAGTGATTGGTGTCATGTTATTTGCCTATTCTTTGCTCAAACAGACTATTGTCCACAGCGCCACCTGTTTAGTAGATTCATTTATTTTGAGAGCAGGACTAAGACACAAAAAAGATTAATCAATCAATCAATCAATCAATCTTTATTTCAGACACAAAAGAGGTCCATAGTAAAAACAAATGATAACGAAAAAGAAAAAGACAAACAGAGAATAATATAATTACTTTGATTGAAGAGAACATTTCAGTTAAAACAGTTTTCAAATGCAAATTTTGGAGTCTGAAATATTTTATTGGCTTGGAAATAGGGCTGGGCGATATAGAAAAAAAGGTTATCGATAAAAAAAATGCATATTGATCGATATCGATAATTATTGAAAATATTTAAAACCATATTTTATGTGCAGCTCTGCCTGGACATTTTATGATATTGCTAAATGATTTGATTTAAATAAAGAACACAAACACAGAATTCCAATTAAATCTTTATTTAACCAACTTTGGTTGGTTAAATAAAGAGTGGCAGGTTTTTCAACTGCAGAGAACAGCAGACATATCCATCACTATGAAGCATGTTACTGCATGCGTTATGTCCTTATGCCGCTTGGACGATTTGTCATTTTATCACAAAGAAGGGAGCCCAGTTTAGCTGCTGTACCTGCTTTGTTTTGGAAGAAGTTCCAGAAAATTCCGACGACACGGGGCCGCACAGCTCAGCTCGCGGGGCCGCGCTGCTGCGGGTGTGAGCGGCTTACGTGATGAATACTGGTGGGTTGCGTTACCAGACTCTGCTTTTACCGGTTCCTTGCAAGTTTTACAAATCACTGTGGTTTATTTCTATCAGGCTGGCGAACTAGGAAAACCCCGTTTTGGAACAATTTCCTCCGCCGCTCCTTGCTGCGACATATTCACGTGCTGTGTGTTGTGGTTTGAGAGGGCGGCGCTTAGTGACGGCGTGCCGACTGTAGCAAGGAAGTAAAACTGTCTATCGAAGTTTTTATCGACCCTATTTTTTGCTATCGCGCCACACGTCTATCGATCGATAGATATTGTTATTGAATTATCGCCCAGCCCTACTTGGAAAAACTATTTTCTATGACTAAATAGATTTTTCTTTTGACTGAAGCAACTTCTTTTTTGATTGAATTATAAAGACACCAATGTCCAACACAATATATGGTTTAATCAAAGACAAGCAGTGTTTTTTCAGTCTCAACTATATTTTTGCAGTCTAATACTTTTTTGCTTGAAAAGTTTGCCCTACAATCATTTGATTCATGAATCGTGATAGGCCAAGTATCTTACCCTAACAAAAGAAATCTGTAAATACATAAAGTGAACTGCTGTTTTCTAGATGGTTTCTGATCCAAAGTTCCAGAGAAGTAGTCAGTCTAACCTGTATTATTTTTACACACTGTCTTATTCTTCCTGAAATGAAGAAGAACTTTACTCTTGTTTTCTTTTTCCCAGTCTATTCAGAAATCGTGGTCAGCTGCTGCATTGACTGGTGAGTATCAGTATTGTTCGCAACAGGTTACTTCAGAAACATTAAATCCAAAGACCAGACTGTTTTGGAAAACCAAGATAGAGGATTAAGCCTGAATTTCCTAAAATTCTGGCTAAATTTAGCCTGGTCTCGGTTTGACTATAGCAGTAACACATCACTTACAATAGTGATCCATTCTGCACAGTTAGCCTGCTTCAGACTAGGCTAACAACAAGGTTTAGGTAATCTTGGAGCTCATCAGTTCAGTCATATGGCAAGTACTTAAAGATGGAACCTACACCTCAGAAATGGGCTTGCACGTACGGGTTTGTTAAGTAGAGCAACTTATTTTTTCCTCACCTCAGACTTAGTTAATCCTCAGTGTCCACTCTCCATTCGTTCTGTTGCTGAACCCCACTAGGGTCTGCCGCCCATGAGTGAAAAATCGGTGCCTGCCACCATCCAAATGACAGTAAATTAATAAAGTGGCAGGTAACAAATTAGTTAAATTATTAATTTCTTTACATTAAATTTCCTCTTTCAAAATTAAAAATAAGTCAAACTATTTATTCTACTCAGTGTATTCTTGTTGAAAAAGCTCAGAAGAAAACATGAAAAAGTTCCCTTGCTGTCTTTCCTACAACCTTGGGTCATCACTGTGAAATTAAACCATGAAGACTCGTTGATGTCCCATTTGCAAGTGATTGTAATCTCTGGTGTTGAGAGCTGACAGATTGCGTCTGGGCAGGAAATACTTTATAGAAAGACATTTGGGGGGGGGGGGGGTGTATCTACAGACAGCAAAAAATGTGCATTGTTGCCTGTTGATGTGATGAGCTGTGTGATTTTTTTTTTTTTTTTTTTTTTATTTGTTGCCTTAGATGACTATATACAACAATACTGTTTGGGACAATGAGATATATTTGAAATCTTTATACTGACATTTGTGTATTGTGTCAGTTCATGATGCTTCTCAATAATCCAGGTAGAACAAAAAATGTAAGTCCTCTGGATGTTTCAACAAAAACTCCTCAAACGTTTTGACTCTTCTCTTTTGGAGAGAAGTTTCAAGAACAACTGTCCAGAGAACTTAATAGGCTCTTTTTATTATTATGTAATCTCTGTTTTTACTGAATACAATTCTAATAAATGTTTTCTTCTCTCCTCAGGTGTCTTTTTGGCCCCCTCTGCCAGAGCGTACCAGTCGCTCTTCCCGTTTCTTGGTTACTGTTGAGCTTTTGGGTCGCTCATCCCCTATTTCTTGGTTACTGTTGAGCTTTTGGGTCGCTCATCCCCTATTTCTTGGTTACTGTTGAGCTTTTGGGTCGCTCATCCCCTATTTCTTGGTTACTGTTGAGCTTTTGGGTCGCTCATCCCCTATTTCTTGGTTACTGTTGAGCTTTTGGGTCGCTCATCCCCTATTTCTTGGTTACTGATGAGCTTTCTGGTCGCTCATCCCCTTTTTTTGGGAGACTGTTGAGCTATTCACTAGCTCTTGCCCTGTTTTCTGGTTATCATTTCTAAAGCTTATCAGTAGCTCTTTACTTGTTATCAGTTACAATAAATTTTTGGTTTTGGTCTACTGTTTCTCTAAAAACCTGGTTGTTGGAATTTTAAGTTCATTAGAAAGTTCCCTGTTTTGTGAAACTTGAAGTTTCTCAGTAACAAAGAATTACACCTTTTATTTTACCATAACACCGTATTTGTACTAAAGTTAAAAGATTCGTCCTGTGATTACAGTTTAGAACAAAACACTAAGTTTGGTTTACAGATAGAAATATTTTGATTAAGACATAACGTCTTTTTTCAGTAATATAAGCAGTCTGAAATTCTGTAAAGAAAACGATGTATATATCTAAATAGCTTCTTCCAACCAATTTCATATTTCTGTTTAATAAAATATACAAATATATGCAAAGTTTCTCAGTTAATCTGTTGTTTTTTCTGTTGTAGTTGGAGATATTGAATGTATTTTTTTGGTATTCACATCAAAAAAAGGTTCACTGAGAACAAATTGCTGTTTCCTGACTGCTGAGAAATATCCACACTTTGGCTACAGGAAAAGACTAGTCATCACCTACCATCTTATTGCTGCGTTTGCTTAAATTTGGGAGAAATATAACAGAAAATATAAATTTTACTGGAAAGTGAAGCAGATTTCATAAGAAGTCACTTGTACACAATTACCGTATTTAATATTTGATAACATTGAAGTGATTTTGCAGTACAAAACAGTTATATATTGTCCTTGTGCTTTTTTCACTTTATAGACGATAAGCTTAATTGAATAACTAAACACAGAGGTCAAACACATTAACTTCAAATAAAACGTGTAATTTGGAAGATATGTTTCTTTCCTTGACTTAATTTAGGATTTTACGGAGATCACACATTTCAAAGACTATATTAACTTTAAGTTTACCCTGATATTTACCATATTGAATAAAACTTGCTTTGCAGAAGTGAGAGTTTGTTGGCGTTTCCAGCTTAAAGATAAGATTTTTGCAGTCTGTTTATAGCAACTAATTGAAATAACATGCCTAGAAAAAGCCAGCGGTCCCAGTCTCAGAAGCTCAGGAGGCAGCAGGAGAAGGACTGGATAGATGTTTGCCAGAGCAGTGAGATTATAAATGAGTTGGTTTCAACAGCTCCAAGTCCACAAGTCCAGCATGAAAATTTACTTCGAGATGCAGTGTCTGGTCTGGTAAAAACCTTTCAAACAGCGTCTGTCCCTGATTCTAAAGTGCAACAGATTATCCAGATTGAACCTCAGGTAACAGTGGTTGAAAGTAAGCTTCAGCACCATGGAGAGTCCCAAGAACCATCTGATGAACCATCCATGACCTGTGAAGCTCGACCATCAGTGAGCAGCGTCTGTGCGTCCAGAAGTAAGGCCTCCTTTAAATATGGGGACTACAGAAATAAGCAATGTGCAGCTAATAGTTTGGTTTTCCTTTCATTTGTCCATGAAGACGAATTCATCACCAGAGCTGATCTTAACAGTGTGTTAGATAAAGGTCATGCTGTGTATTCAGCTGTTAGAAGGGTTCATGTGAACAGTGTCTTTCTAGCATTTGATGAGCTCCCTGCTCTGGTTAAAAGTCGTAATCATGAGTATCAGGTGGACAAGTCTCTGTTTGGTCGTTATGGAGTATTTGATGGTAACCAACACATTCCAAGCTTGGAACAAGGTCTGCAGTGTTTGACATCAGAGGTCCAGTACGCTATACTGTTCATTGCATCAACATGTATTGCAGTTTGCAGGCTGAGTTCTGGTGAATATGCATATTTTGACCCTCACTCACGCAAGTCTACAGGAATGCCCATGCCTCAAGGTGTAAGAGGTGGGAAAGCTGTCATGCTGAAATTCAGTCATCTTTGTGACATGATTGACAGGATTAAACGTCTGTATAGAGTGTTTAACATTGTTCCACATTGCCAATATGAAATACAGCCAATTACATTTAACAGTCAAAATGTAGCAAACCAAAGAAATTCTATGGAAACCTCAGAACACAGACAAACAGCTACAAGTGTTGTAGAACCAGCTTTGGCTGAACCTTTCCATAAATCAAACTCCCAAATATCTACAGAACAGATACAAAACATTGTGCAGGAAACATTTATTGAGGAAACTGTTGGAGCGACGTCACCCAGAGGGGACTCTTCAAATGAGACTCTATGTGCCGAGACGAGCCATTGTTCCTCTGATTATTTGATGAAGCAAACACTGGTATCATCTATGAGAGAAACGCACGTAACATCACATGCTGTGTCTCACAATGATTCAAATGAAGCATCCTGCTCAAGAAAGACAGTTTGTGGAAACATTTCTCAGTCTGCATTACAGGAAATTTCACATAAAATGTTGAAACGTAACAAACAACAAAAGATAAAAGTCAAGAGAAGATTATTGGTCCAACTAAAACTTCTACAAAGCAACAAATCTGACCAGAAACCAAACAAAAATGTGCACAAAAGTAAACTGTATACACAAAAGTATAACAGAATGCTGTATAGAGAAAAAGATGGTTTTCAAGAAAAAAAGAAGGCACAAATGAGGATGATCTATAAAGAAAGAGAGCAAAACAGAATTAAAAAAAGTGAACATATCAAAAAGTTGTATAAAGATTGTCCTAAATTTAGAGAGAAACAGAAAGAATTTGTTAGAGCTTCCAGGGAGTCTTTTGTATTCAGAGAAAAGCAGAGAGAATATGTTAGAAGAGCTTACAGGGAGTCTCCTGTATTCAGAGAAAAGCAGAAAGAACTTGTTAAAAGAGCTTACATGGAGTCTCCTGTATTCAGAGAAAAGAAGAAAGAACTTGTTAGAAGAGCTTACAGGGAGTCTCCTGTATTCAGAGAAAAGAAGAAAGAACTTGTTAGAAGAGCTTACAGGGAGTCTCCTGTATTCAGAGAAAAGAAGAAAGAACTTGTTAGAAGAGCTTACAGGGAGTCTCCTGTATTCAGAGAAAAGAAGAAAGAACTTGTTAGAAGAGCTTACAGGGAGTCTCCTGTATTCAGAGAAAAGAAGAAAGAACTTGTTAGAATAGCTTACAGTGAGTCTCCTGTATTCAGAGAAAAGAAGAAAGAACTTGTTAGAAGAGCTTACAGTGAGTCTCCTGTATTCAGAGAAAAGAAGAAAGAACTTGTTAGAAGAGCTTACAGTGAGTCTCCTGTATTCAGAGAAAAGAAGAAAGAACTTGTTAGAATAGCTTACAGTGAGTCTCCTGTATTCAGAGAAAAGAAGAAAGAACTTGTTAGAAGAGCTTACAGTGAGTCTCCTGTATTCAGAGAAAAGAAGAAAGAACTTGTTAGAAAAGCTTACAGGGAGTCTCCGATATTCAGACACAAGCATAAAGCTCACATGAGGTCTTATGCTTCTACACTGTATAAAGAAAGTGAAGCATTTCAACAGAAAAAAAGGTCTTATGTCCTCCAACGTTATGGAGACAAAAGATTTCAGCAACAACACAAGAACAATATGAGAGAAAGAATGAGAGAAAGATACTGGAATAATTATTCATTTAGACAGATGCATAATGTCAGGTGTGGTATAACAATAAAAAGAAAGTATCGTCATATGCATCGCCCAGCTGAAAGCTTACAATGTCAGCAGGATAACAGCTTAATCAACGACGCCATTTCTCTTTTCAGAGAGAACATTAAGTCAGCACCATCTTATGTCTGTACTGTTTGTCTAAAAGCAAGTTTTCCTAATCAGGTTAAAATCTGTAACAGAACAAGTTATTCCAAGCACCAACTTGTAGCTCAGCGATGTCTAACGGGGAAATTTGTCCATGTGTGTGATGAAGCATGTAGTGATCACTGCAGCTTTCCTGATGAGAGAAAAAAAGAGTACATCTGTCACACGTGTCACAGTTCACTCAAAAATGGATGTATGCCGAGGCTTGCTGCTGCCAACAAATTAGAACTGCAGGATATTCCAGCTGAACTACGTGATCTGAACATTTTGGAGAGACATCTGATTGCCAAATGCATACCATTTGCTAAGATCATCCCGCTTCCTAAAGGCAGACAAAGACTCATACGTGGTAATGTGGTGTGTGTCCCATCTGAGGTCCAAGAAACGGTTAACAGTTTACCCAGACTGAGAAGTGAGTCACAGGTGATGAGAGTGAAACTGAAAAGACGGCTGTGCTACAAAGGTCATCAGCTGTTCCAGACTGTCACGTGGTCTAAACTGATCCAAGCGCTACGAAAACTAAAGCAGATTCATCCACAGTACAGCGATATTGAGATCAGAGACGATGCATTGCTCTGTGATCCAACATTACCTGATGAGGAAAGTGGTGATGAAGCCAGCATGGCGAGTGATGATTATGATGAAGCTGATTTGATGGAAATTGACAAGTATGAACAAGATGCACTGTGTGAATCTGAGTCTGACAGTGAAACAGATACTGATAGGTCATCATGTGATGAACAACCAGAGGAAACAGAAAGTAATCAGCAGAATGGAGGTTTTGCTTTAGAAAGTTGTCTTCAGCCGGTCGACATTTCAGAGGAGATTATGTGTTTTAGTGACAATACATACTGTGTTGCACCTGCTGAACGCAATAATCCTGTGAGTTTCTTCAGAACTCCACATCTGGAAGCAATGTCGTTTCCTACGCAATTTCCTAACAGTTTGAATACTTTGGAGGAAGCACGGACTGTAAAAATCTCCCCAAGCTCTTACTTCAAGTCAAGGCTTTTCCACATTGATGGAAGGTTTGCAAAAGATGCAAATTATCTGTTTTTCGCTCAGTTTGTTACTGAAATACACCTGGCTAATTCCAGCATGACAATACAGCTGAGGAAAGGTAAAACCATGACCAAAGATGGACGGACAATAACATCAGGAATGTTGCAAAGTAAGACAGAAGTAGAAAAGCTGGTTAGAAATAAAGATGCAATCAGATTTATGCAGCCACTCAGAGGAACTCCAGCTTACTGGGAGAAAACCACAAGAGACCTCTTCAGTATGCTTCGTCAGCTGGGAACGCCTCAGTTCTTCCTTACCTTTTCTGCTGCTGAGATGCGATGGCCTGAAGTGATTCAAGCTATAAAGAGACAGCAAGGTGAAGAAGTTGATTTTGAAGCACTTGACTGGTCAGAAAAGAGTGACATTTTAAGATCCAATCCAGTTACCACCATGCGAATGTTTGATAAGCGTGTTGAAGCGTTGTTGAGAGATCTGCTTTTTTCTCCTGCAAAACCTCTTGGGGAAATTGAGGATTTCTTTTACAGAGTTGAGTTCCAGCACAGAGGTAGCCCGCATATTCACATGATGGTTTGGACAACAGACAAAATAGAGGTGGATGTCAATGATGATCAGACTGTCTGTAACTATGTGGACAGATACATCTCAGGTCGACTGCCTGACCCTGAAAAACAACCTGAACTTTTCAAGAAAGTCACTGAACTCCAGAAGCACAGCAAAAACCACACAAGGACTTGCTTTAAGAGTGTCAACTCTGGTTGCAGATTTGGATTTCCTAAACCACCAGTCACACAAACAATGATTGTCAGACACGATGAAACTTCAGACACTGAAGCTGCAAAAAACAAACTCAGACCAGTGATGGACTTGCTGAATGAACCTGAAGCTGCTTCTCTGACTATTGAGCAGATTCTGTCACGATGTAACTTGACAATGTCTGAATATGAGCAAAGTCTCCACGCCATGAACAAAAAAACTGCCATCATTCTGAAACGTGACCCAACAGACTGTTGGATCAATAATTATAACCAACACCTGCTTGAAGCCTGGGATGCCAACATAGATGTGTCCTTCATACTGAATGCCTATTCATGTATTCAATATCTTACAAAGTACATCACTAAGAAGGAAAGTGAGCTTTCTGACTACCTGAAAACAGTTATTGATAACTCTGACAAAAGCACTGTGAACGAATGTGATGAAATGAGAGCTGTGATGCAGGCCTATTCAAAGAAGAGAGAAATCAGTGCTCAGGAGTGTGTAACTCGAGTCTGTGGCTTGAAAATGAAAAAATGCTCCCGCAGTGTTGTCTTTGTACCAACTGATGATAACCCAGTGAAAATGAGCCGTCCGATGAGCTTCCTGGAAACAACAACCGATGAAAGTGATAACATTTGGATGACAAGTTTGGGAGATAAATACAAATGCAGACCTGAGACAGAAGAGTATGAGGAAATGTCCCTGGCTGATTTTGCTGCTTTGTGCCGGTTTGTGAGTGGTCCAAATCCAAAAAATGGTGTTCTTCCTCTCCTAAATGAGCTTGGATTTGTACAGAAACGAAAAAATGAGAAAGCGGCCATAATCAGATATTACCACTGTTCAGAGCAAAAGGATCCAGAGCAATATTATGGGCGATTGCTGAGACTTTACCTTCCACACAGATCAGAGCAGGACCTGAAACCACAGAGGTACCAAACCTATCAGTCCTTCTATAACTCTGGTTGGATACGACTTCCATGTTCAGAACACAGTGAGTCTGTAAGAAGTGTTGTCAAAAGAAACAAAGACAAGTATGAGAAAAACTCTGAGGAGATTGAGAGTGCAGTGGAAGAATTTGAACAAAACAGAGACAATGTGGTCGATGAATGGTGCAATCTGGCCCCCGAGACTGAACTTGTGAGGTTACAGTGTGATGAGAATCTGCCTGAGAGAAATGTAGATGATGAAAACGAACAGGAAAATGTGCCAGATTACAATCGTCAGTCAAATGCTGTAACAGAGGTCAGGGCCATCAGACAGCAACCTGCAGTTGATCCAGCTGTGTTACGCACAATGTACCAGAATCTGAACCAGAAGCAGGCCTGTGTGTTCTATGCTGTTAGACACTGGTGTATACAGCGTGTTTGTGGCTTGAACCCAGATCCATTTTACTTCTATATTAATGGCGGTGCAGGGACTGGAAAGTCACATCTGATTAAATGTATTCACTCTGAAGCATCAAAGATCCTGAGCAGACTGCCCGTTAATGCAGAGGAGGCTGACATTTCAAACCCAACTGTCTTATTGACATCATTTACTGGAACAGCAGCTTTTTCTATCAATGGTTGCACGTTACATTCACTACTCAAACTACCCAGAAGTCTGAAACCCCCCATTCAAGGACTTGGTAATCAACT
The DNA here is from genome assembly GCA_037039145.1 of Fundulus diaphanus. Taxonomy (NCBI): domain Eukaryota; kingdom Metazoa; phylum Chordata; class Actinopteri; order Cyprinodontiformes; family Fundulidae; genus Fundulus; species Fundulus diaphanus. Next base: position 58,426,610 of record CM073124.1, read on the forward strand.
GGATGAAGTCAGATCTGAACTTATCAATGCAGAAATTATTGTTATTGATGAGATTTCAATGGTTTCAAAGCCCCTTTTTGCTTATGTGGATGCAAGACTAAAACAAATTAAAGGCTCTCAAAGACCTTTTGGTGGAATGAGTGTGCTCTGCGTAGGGGATTTTTTTCAGATTCCACCGGTACGCCAAACAAAACCTCTGTGCGTGTTTGACCCTGAACACATTGACCTATGGCAGGAACATTTTCACATGATCACACTTACTGAGATCATGCGTCAGAAAGATGATGTTGCCTTTGCAGAGATGTTGAACAGGATTCGTGTAAAAGAAAAGACAGATGAACTTTCTCAGAGTGACAGAGAATTGCTATCACAGGCTCTAACTCTACCAGAACACTGTCCAGTCGAGGTCTTGCACATATTTGCTACAAACAAGGATGTGGAAGCCCATAACACAGCTACGCTGGAGAAGCTTCATTCAAACCTGATCAGGATTGATGCAGATGATTTTCAGAAGGATCCACGTACAGGCAGAATGGCAAGAAAGGAGAAACCATTTACAGGTGGGCGAAATGATTTACCTGACACTCTCAATGTTGCAGAGGGAGCTCGTGTCATGCTGACCAGAAACTTGGACACATTGAACGGCTTGGTCAACGGTGCGTTTGGTCAACTGATGAAAGTGGTGAGATCTGAAAATGATGGACACATCATTAAACTTGGGCTTAGAATGGACAACCAGCAGTCGTTGAGAAGCAAACGAAGTGGTGGTGCAGCATCGGATGATCTGGTTTACGTTGAAAGGTCAGAGGAAAATCTGAAATTTAAAGGTGTAGTACGCAGACAGTTTCCTGTAAAGCTAGCTTTTGCATGCACAATTCACAAAACCCAGGGTCTCACTACACAGCGAGCTGTTGTTTCATTGAAGAACATTTTTGAACCTGGTATGGCTTACGTTGCTCTCAGCAGGGTCACATCTCTCAGTGGACTGTACTTATTGAACATGGATGAAAACAAGATTTATGCCAATCCTGCGGTTACTGCTGCCCTTCAGAACATGCAACAAGCCAGTTTTGAAGAAATGATGCCCCTTCTTCAGGTCAGAGAAACAACCTGCAGAGCTGACACCCTAACACTGATCCATCACAACACAGAAGGTTTGCCATCTCACATCAGTGACATTAAGAGTCATCATGAACTGTGTCTAGCAGATGTATTGTGTCTAACTGAAACTCGCCTGCAAGGATCTTTTCTTGCAGATGGTCTTAATTTGGATGGCTACACCATGTTCAAACGCAACAGACACCTGTCTTACACCAACTTTCCTCAGATGGCCAGCAGAACTGGTGGTGGAGTTGCTGTGTATCTGAAGAATCATTTTCAGGTTCAGGAGAAACAGTACATACATAATGTCACTGATCTTGAGTTTTTGGTTTTAAAAGTCCAGGCTCCGTTCTCTGCAGTTATTGCTGTTGTGTACAGACCTCCAGACTACAGCGTAAGACCATTCATGCAAAACCTGGTAAGTCTTCTAGAGTCACTTGAGATAATGGACTGTCACCCAATTATTGTGTGTGGAGATTTTAATGAGAACCAGCTACTTGAAGGAAGAAAACCCATTTTGGAGCTGTTTCAGTCCAAGGGCTATGCACAGCTGATTACCTCTGCCACCACAGACAAAAACACACTGCTTGACCTGATTTTCATTTCTCGGCCCCAGCAAAGTCTCACCTCCGGTGTCCTGAGAACATATTACAGCTACCACAACCCTGTTTTCTGCGTACTGACATCTTCATAAAGCTGTACGGTGAGTTTGAAGTTAATTAAAAGTCATGCTTATTACCTAATATATATTTTTTTGCTATCATGAATGGTTAAATATTTCTATAGTATTAAGAATCATTAATACATCTGTTTAATTATTTATAAATAAAACAAGACTGTAAGGTAAATGTTTTCTGTAAAAAATAAAAAAGCACTACTTTTTTGTCTCAGATTAAAAAAAAGGCATCAGAAAATAATGTCTCAGAAAAAATCATTACATTAAATGTTTTCAGGAAAAAAATATTAAGAAGAAATTATCAAAATAAAAGGTCCCTGAAAAAAGGCAAACTTCCGAGTAAAAGATTGCCTTTTTTTCCTGAGACCTGAAGATGTCATAAAATGTAAATCATGCTATGACCAGTTTCCCAAAATACAAAGTCACATTTGCTTTTAATAACCAATCAATCATCAGTGCAAGGTTGTATTATTGCTAATATGTTTTTTGTTGTTGAACTTATCATGAAATCGGGATAATGGGTATCATTATTTTGTAGAAGCAATCTTTTTTATGTATAAACATTGTTCTCGATCAAGGAGTATTTTAGAGTCAATACATATTTTTGCTAAGACAATTTAAAGATTACACCAACCTGATCAGTATGAAAATGTACAGTTTTTATCTACATTCTGACTTGGCCTTTACCTGGGTGGGTTTGGGTGGGGTAAAGGCCAAGTCAGAATAATCTGAGCAGCTGAAAAGCTGCTTAAAACAAAATGCACCAGTCAGTATGGGTTTATGTGTAACCCATATTGACTGGTGTCAATTTAGAGAAACCAGCTGGCACTCCATATTAGGATAGGTGATAGGGAATGGCTTGTGTTTAATAATGGCTTGTAACTTTATTTTGTGTAGATACATTTTACCTTGTCAGGTACGTCCCTCCTGTCTCTGTGACCACAACTTCAAACTTTGCCAACGTCAGTGGAAACATCTCTGCACCATCTTTTTGAACTGTTAATCCAAACAAGACCCATCAGTGTTTGACCAGAGACATATCACATAGTTCATAGAGACTGCTGTTCTACGACCTACTACCCCAGTCTGTTTTAAAAGGTACAACACACCTATCAGTTGACCAATGGATAACCCAGACAACATCACCATAAATGATGAATCATCCAGACAGAACTCCTGTTCCGGTCAAGGAGATGAGGGATTCTAGAAGCAAAAGGAGGTTATTAATCTTTTCATATTATTATTGCTTTTAGTTTTTATATATATATATATATGTATATATATATATATATATATATATATATATATATATATATATATATATATATATATATATATATATATAAAAATAGATAGTTACCTATAGCAACGTGGAGCCATTGATTTACTTTCCTTTCTATTTTATTTACAGGCCAGACCTTCAAAACCTCATTAATGAGGTGCAAGTGAGACTGAGCAATAGCTAGGTGTCAGACAGCTTGGACTCTGGTTTTATTATCAGCAGCCCTTTCTAAGGTATTTGACAATAATACATAAGCCTTATTTTGCTGCTTATAAGCTTTAAATTATTGAAATTACTTTTTGTCTGGATTTTGCAGAGCATGTTACCTCCATGTTACCTCCAAAGAACACATTGGAGGTTTTGGTGTTGCTTCTGACCACAGTGGTTGGAACCAAGCTGTATCATGTCTACAATGACCAGACATGTTGCCTTAAGATGAAGTGCTGCCAAGCTGTCATTTCCAGTCAGGTTTTACTTTGTCTGTGTGGACTGAGGTTTTAAACGGAAGCCTTTAAGGTAATACTTTCTACTGTTTCATTCCTCATTAATACATTTAAACACATGGTTAAAAATGTTTATGTTTGTCTTTCAGATTTGCCCTCCAACTTTCTCTCTGATAGCAACATTGAACTGGTGAATGGAGGCAGGATGAGGTTAAAATAGGTTTTGGTGATCTCATTTCATGTCTTATTTAAATGAACATTTGGGACAAACTGCATATCCAGATTTAACAAAGAACACAGTTTTAAAACTGAACTAGGTTTAACACTTTTCATATAACAAAGCTAAAGATCGACACTTCCAGTATTGTCTATCTCTTTAGGAACTGTGCAGTTTGTTTAGCAAAATTGTTAATTTCTTTCTTTGTCCTTGACTATCGCTAAAGAATGAAAAGAGAATTTAACTGTAGTAGGCTTAAAGTCATACAAACACATTGCATTAACATTTTTTTTTTTACATTTGAATAATGTTTTAGATGCAAGTTGTAGCACTATCTAATTGGTGACTGTGTTTGTTGTGGTAACAAACATTTCTATTTAATGCAAGTATTGCTATTTATTCAGTAGTAACACAAACATGTAACTATAAAAACGCACATATAAATGTTTAATAAGTGCTACCATTGAAATATCAGATGTGTTTGTGTGAATTCTGCCTTGTTTTGGGGTGTCAGCTGGTGTGCAAGTTTTAAAGAGGCTTTTCACGAATGTACAAAGGCCAGGCTTAAATCTAAAAGGCTATTCAGTTTACTATTGTAATCATTCACAGTTTGTATTTGATAATAACTATAAATTGCTTTTACTGTGGGTTTTAGCCTGAGTTAGAGCATGATGTGAAAAGCCTTGAAACATTGGTTGTTTTTGTTAGCTGAGAACAAAATTTAATTTTATTAGAATGTTTTGTTTGTGAAGGAGAATTCATTCATTTTATAATTTCTGTGTTAAGTACTTAATTTTAACATTCTGTGTGACATTGCCATGTTTTTACTGTCATGTTGTTATTTTTGCTTTAGAATTTTGATTCAGATAAAACAGTTCAGTCAGTTCTTATTGTATTTGTTGCAATAATTGTATGAGCCACTGTTACTCCTGTATTTCCCCACTTTGGTATATTAAAGGATTTCTTATCTTCCTATCATCAACTGTTTCTTTAAAAATGTTGTCTTCTTCAGCCGTTCTCAGCAAAGTACAGCTTGCACTTTACAGCTATTTTTTCTCTTCTTTAAAGATCTTCTGCATCTTTTCCTCAGTCATTCAGCTATTATTCTTTCATGTTCAAATTACTTCAACTTTTTCAACTTCTTCAACTTCAATGCTTTTCAGCTATTTTTTCTCTTCTTCAAAGATCTTCTGCATCTTTTGCTCAATCATTCAGCTATCTGCATTCACAGTGCATTTTCGCAGGAAATGCAAATTTTTCTAGTTACTGTGAATGCAGTAGGCATTCACAGTTCTTGAGATCCTGTTTATTGAGATCCTCTTTTGCCTTTTTACTGTTTAAAGTTTGATTCGCTTCTCCTCCTACAGTTTTTCTCCGATTTCAACCATTCAACTTTTAAACTATTCAGCTTCTTCTGGAAGTGATGGCTATATCTTTTTGTACTTATATCTTTTCAACTTTTTAAAATATTCAGCTTTTCCTTCAAATTTTCAGCTTTTTTTTCTCCCATAGGAAATTAGTGTAATTCACTAAAATTCCGCTCATTTCAGCTGCTTTTTGACAGCTTACTGCTTCAGCCTACTTTTAGCTAGAAACGCCATTCAACTTTTAAAATGTAGTGATATCTTTCAGCTATTATGGTGTATTTCAGCCTTTTGCATATCTTTTACCATTTTCATATAGTACATCCTTAAAATAATTTTGGCTTTTCAAGAAATTCAGCAAATAACGCGTTGCTATCGTCGTCAAGGAGGCAGTTATAGAGTGCACACTCTAGAAATTCAACAAATTCTTCTTCCCCGAACAACTTCTTCTCACTCGCTCATTTTTCAACCTATCCACATAAATTCTCCATCAAAACGTAGGAATTTTTGTCTGGATTCAGGAAATGTAACCCTCATTGGTGTAGCATTTATAGATTTTTCGCAAATCACCTCAGAGCGACACAAACCCGAAACCTCCCCCATTCATTTCCTATGGAGCGGTTTTGAAAAATGACGTCTGAAAATCCAAAACATCACACGTTTTCGCATCATCGCTACTCCTAAACCGTTTGATGTACAGGCATGAAACTTTCACACATGAATGTCCCAACCCTTCTGGCACTCACAAAAAAGGAATATTTTGGATAACTGTTACGGTTTTGCCACAGGAACAATTTGTTCGGGAGTAGCGAATGTGCAAAATCCTGAGAAATAAACGCAGAAAAAATTAGGTTCTACCATTTACGGATCAGGAGATATGGAGCGTTGTGTGAGGCAAAGTTCTCCATTATAACCCAATGGGACATATTCTGAGCAAAGTGTCTGCACTTTGGTAGAATGGCCCGCTGCAGGTGTGAGCAAGTTTCCATGACGACGGAACTCTCCTGACCAGAGGGACAGGCTCCATTGGGATAGAATGGCAACTTTCGACACCTACTGCAGTGGCTGTGATTAATGTAGGAATCTGAAATTCGCACAGTCACTTCCTCTTAACATTTTTAAATTTTCAAGTGAATATGAGGCATGTGTGACTTTTCTGTCACTTTTTGGATTTCACATGCGTTCCTATTGGGCCTTTGTTTCCAACATGACCTGGCATGATGCCCAGAGACGACCCAATTGGCAAATACAGCACCACCCACCTGTGGGAAATGGCGCTACACACCATTTTGGTCAAATGTTGAGTTCTGGGCCCAGATTTGGTGAGGCTGAGTTGCTAAAGGAGGCCAATATGACCCATGACCTTTGGTGACCTTTGGTGACATTAAGTATTGGCACCCTTTTTGAGGCACTTCCCAGTACAGGATTTGGACCAAACTAACAGAGTACCATCACAAGGTGATACTGAACACAACACTGTTAGCGGCTAATGGTTAGCATGTTGCTAACCGGAAGTAGCTCTAGGAAGGTCCTACAAACTTTTGCTTTACAGAGTCTATACCTCCTTTATACAGAATGCTCCGCAATAAATTTGGGCCTCGTCGCGTAAAGCATCTCCAAGTAAGGAGGTGTCAAACATCCAATGCTTTTCAATGGGGGAGAAACCCCTTATACTCCTAGAAATGCAGGCCCACATATGGCTACAGTATATTCAAGTTTGAAATTCTACTTCTGTTTTGTTAAACGATTCAGTGATTAGAATGAGTTAGGAAATGTTTGGTGCCATTGCCTCAGTTTTTTCTTCTTCTAATCATTCAGCTATTGTTCTTTCATGTTCAAATTCTTCAACTTTTTCCACTTCTTCAACTTTTTCAACTTCTTCAATGCTTTTCAGCTATTTTTTCTCTTCTTCAAAGAACTTCTGCATCTTTTGCTCAATCATTCAGCTTACTGCATTCACAGTGCATTTTCGCAGGAAATGCAAATTTTTCTAGTTCTTTATTATTACTGTGAATGCAGTAGGCATTCACAGTTCTTGAGATCCTGTTTCTCTTTATTACTGTGAATGCAGTAGGCATTCACAGTTATTGAGATCCTCTTTTGCCTTTTTACTGTTTAAAGTTTGATTCGCTTCTCCTCCAACAGTTTTTCTCTGATTTCAACCATTCAACTTTTAAACTATTCAGCTTCTTCTGGAATTGATGGCTATATCTTTTTGTACTTATATCTTTTCAACTTTTTAAAATATTCAGCTTTTCCTGCAAAACTACAGCTTTTTTTTCTCCCATAGGAAATTTGTGTAATTCACTAAAATTCCGCTCATTTCAGCTGCTTTTTGACAGCTTACTGCTTCAGCCTACTTTTAGCTAGAAACGCCATTCAACTTTTAAAATGTAGTGATATCTTTCAGCTATCATGGTGTATTTCAGCCTTTTCATATATTTTACCATTTTCATATAGTACATCCTTAAAATAATTTTGGCTTTTCAAGAAATTCAGCAAATAACATGCGTTGCTATGGTCGTCAAGGAGGCAGTTATAGAGCGCACACTCTAGAAATTCAACAAATTCTTCTTCCCCGAACAACTTCTTCTCACTCGCTCAATTTTCAACCTATCCACATAAATTATACATCAAAACGTAGGGATTTTTGTCTGGATTCAGGAAATGCATTTATAGATTTTTCGCAAATCACCTCAGAGCGACACAAACCCGAAACCTCCCCCATTCATTTCCTAAGAAGCAGTTTTGAAAAATTACGTCTGAAAATCCAAAACATCACACATTTTCGCATCGTCGCTACTCCTAAACCGTTTGATGTACAGGCATGAGACTTTCACACATGAATGTCCCAACCCTTCTGGCACTCACAAAAAAGGAATTTTTTGGATAACTGTTACGGTTTTGCCGCAGGAACAATTTGTTCGGGAGTAGCGAATGTGCAAAATCCTGAAAATGCTTTAGAGCTGCATTTTTTCACATGATCCACTTTTTTACATCGTCGCTGTACCTACACAGATTGTTGTACAAACATAAAAATGAGCAACATAGTCCTCAAAGGCCTGCTGATACTCACAGTGAAAGAATTAATTTGATATCTCTTATAGTTTTTCAGCTAGAGCGATTTGTTCAGGACCGTTTTTAGAGGATTTTTGAAATTCCTTAAAAATCCCCTTTATATCATAATTTCGTGTGGGAGGAGTGTGAATGAAGGAGCGCAAGAGAGAGCGCACGAGAAAACTCTGTTTGAGTGGTTTTTCTTACTTTTTTCATTTCTTCTTCATTGGGTGAGTGTAAATATTGTGTATATAGTTGTTTTACTTTGGTTGTTAGGGTTTTTTGGTGGGGTTTGTGGGGTTTGGTGGCCGTCGGGTTTTGCCCGGCGGCAGGTCGGCGTCTTGGTGCCATGGTGGTGGGTGGTGGTTCTGGCGTCACCAGACACGGAGGAACGGCATCAAGGTGGTTGCCGGGTCTCCGTGCAGCGATGGAGGTCGTTTGTTTGGCGGTGGGTGAGGTGATTGGGCATGGTTCCATCAAGTCCGCGGCCCGCATGAACGGTGCCGCGGTGTTGTTTGTTGAGCGGGTTGAGCAGGCGAACCTGTTGGTCGAGTCGGGCATTTCTGTGAACGGCTCGTTCCTCCAGGTGTCGCCGCTCACGCAGCCCACTACCAGGGTGATTTTATCAAATGTCCCTCCGTTCATTAGCGACGAGTTTCTCGTTAAAGAGCTCTCTCGTCACGGAAAGGTGGTTTCCCCCGTTAAAAAGATTCTGTCGGGGTGTAAATCACCTTTGTTGAAGCATGTTGTCTCCCACCGGAGACAACTCTTCATGATCCTCAACAAACGTGACAAGGAGCTAAACCTGCATTTCCGGGTGAGAGTGGACGAATTTGACTACGTCTTGTTCGCCACCTCATCCGGCATGAAGTGCTTCGGCTGTGGACAGGAGGGACATTTGATAAAATCGTGCCCAAACAGAGCCGGGTCGGGCTCCGCGGAGCAGCAGCCTGCGGCAGCCGGGGAGCAGGTGGGTGTGTCCGCCGAGGCTGGAGCTCCTGCTGCGGTGGAGGAGTCTGGCGCTGCGGGCAACTCCAGCGTAGCCGCGGAAGAAGCCGTGGCGTCGGCTCCGGTCGCTGGAGACCAGCAGGAGAGTTTAGTGGAGGAAAGCACTGTGGATAAAACATGTGATCCACAAAGGAGTGATTGTGTGGTGAGTGAGGGCAGCACGGTGGTGTTTGGTGGTGGGGAAACTTGTGTGACTGGTGAGGAAGTGGAGAATCAGGGTGAGATGGAGCAGGAGGGTGAGACTGGTGGTGAGGTGACTGGTGTGTGTGGAGATCAGGGAGGGAAAGGTGAGGTGGTGGCAGGTGGAGAGGAGGTGAGTGTGGAGGAGTCTGTGGTGGCTCCTGTGGAGGAGAAAGGCAAGGGGGCGCAGGAGATGGAGCAGGAGGTTCCTATGAATTTAAAAAGGCGCAGTAAAAGGAAAAATGTGATGACTGTTGTCCAGACCAGTAAGCAGGTCAGCAAGCTGGCCACAGAGAGAAAGGAGGTGTCAGTCAGCAGTGATAGTGAGGGTGAGCTGTCTGACAGCAGTGAGGTGTCTCTGTCCCAGGGCAGCAGTGCAGAGGCACGTTATCCTGTAGAATCTTTTAATCATTTTCTCCAGGAAACAAAAGGATTAAGAGGGATAAAAGTAGAAAAATATTTTCCCAATTTAAAAATATTTTATTTCTCTGCAAGGTATTATATTAGAAGAAAAGAAGAGTCTGGGTTTTCTGATCAAGAGGTTTTTAGACTAAAGAAAATTATGGGAAAAGTGAGAAAACAATTTTGAATATAATGATGAGCACTAGCTTCTTATTATTTTTATTGTGCATATTTTATTTTGGTGTTGGTTTTAGCCTTTTACCCAACATGGATAATTTTAAAATAGCTTCTATAAATGTTAATGGAGCTAGGGAGGCTGTAAAACGCACCATGATTTATGAGACAGCAAAACAGAAAAGAATCAGTGTTTTATTTTTACAAGAGACACACAGTGATGTTAACAATGAAGCAGACTGGCGCAAGGAATGGAAGGGAGAATCTTTTTTTAGCCACGGCACCTCCCAGAGTTCTGGGGTGGGCCTCCTCTTTCCTCAGCTTTTACCCCGAATTCTTTAAATGTAGAAAGTATCGTCCAGGGAAGGTGTCTTTTAGTAAAAGCTCAGTTTGACCATTTTAACGTAGTTTTTATCAATATTTATGCTCCTAACGTCGGTGCAGAGAGGAAGCGTTTTTTAGAGAAAATTGGGGAGAGGTTTGGAGATTGCAGGTCTGACGATTATGTTTTTTTAGGTGGGGATTTTAATTGTACAGACAACGAATTGTTAGACCGGAATCACAAAGAGCCTCACCAAGCCTCCCAGCAAGCCATGCGGCAGCTGGTCTCGTCCCACGGCCTGGTGGATGTATGGAGGAGGATGCACACAGGCTCCAGACAGTACACTTGGTCCCACAGTAAAGAAAACCGCCTCTCTTTAGCACGTATTGATCGTTTTTATTGTTTTAAACATCATTTTAATGTGTTTAAAACATGTCAGATTTTACCAGTAGCTTTTACAGACCACTCTTTGCTTTTAGGGAATGTTTTTATCACAAACATTTTACCTAAAAGCGCCTACTGGCATTTTAATCTGGCTTTAACTGACGATCGTAGTTTTAAAGAAGCTTTAAGTTATTTTTGGACTGTTTTTAGACAAAGAAAGGGTGATTTTACTTGTCTAAGGCAGTGGTGGGACCATGGAAAAGTTCAGATCAAGCAACTTTGTCAGCAGCATACTCTTAATGTCACTCGTGATGTCACCAGAGATCTGGAGATGAATATAGTGGAACTAGAACATTAAAGTGAGTCCACAGGAAATCGAGAGCATATTGAAGCTCTCAAATCCAAAAGGCTAGTTTTAGCCAACCTGCTGGAGTCTAAAGTCCAAGGCGTGTTGGTCAGGTCTCGGGTTCAGAACATCACAGAGATGGATGCTCCCTCTAGCTTCTTCTTCAGCTTGGAGAGGAAACGCGGGCAGAGGAAGGTGATCCATTCCTTACTATCTGACACAGGGCAGCAGGTGAGTGAACCGGGCCAGATTAGGAGGAGGGCTGTTGAGTTTTACTCCTCTCTGTTTGAGAGTGAGTATAAGGAGAACGAGGAGCTGTTTGGGGAGTTCTGTGGTGGGCTTCCCCAGGTCTCTGACGAGACCAACGTATAGCTGGAGCGCCCCCTGGGGGTACAAGAGCTCCACACAGCCCTCCTGAATATGCAGGGCCAGAAGGCCCCAGGCATCGATGGTCTCACGGTAGAGTTTTTCAAAGCCTACTGGGACATCCTGGCGGAAGACCTGCTGGAGGTCTATAATGAGAGTTTGGCCACTGGTTCACTCCCGCTTTCGTGCCGCAGGGCAGTCATCACCCTCCTGCCCAAGAAAGGGAATCTGCAGGACATTAAGAACTGGCGCCCTGTGTCTCTCCTCTGCACCGACTATAAGATCCTCTCCAAAGCCTTGGCAACTCGGCTGAGAGAAGCTATGGAGCAGGTCATCCACTGGGACCAGACCTACTGCGTCCCCGGCAGGTCCATGGTAGATAAGATCTACCTAATTCAGGATGTTTTGGAGGTCTCTGGTTCATTAGGTTTAAGAACGGGCTTGATCGCATTAGATCAAGAAAAGGCGTTTGATCGCGTCGAACACGGCTTCCTGTGGAAAACTATGGAGAGGTTTGGGTTCGGCGCCGGTCTGATCGCCAAGATCCAGGTGATGTACAGTGACATTGAGAGTATGCTAAAGATCAACGGTGGTCTGTGTGCTCCTTTTAGGGTGCGTAGAGGCGTTCGCCAAGGCTGCGCCCTGTCCGGGATGCTCTACGCGCTCTCCCTGGAACCCCTGCTTCAAAAGATACGTTCTAGTGTTCATGGTTTGGTTTTACCTGGTTTTAATAGTAGAGTGATTTTATCTGCCTATGCTGATGATGTCGTTGTTTTTACCAGAAACCAGCAAGATGTTGATAGACTGGCCGAGATAACAACTAAGTTCTCGTTTTTATCTTCTGCGAGGGTGAACTGGGGGAAAAGCAACGCCCTGGCAGTGGGCGAATGGGGTGAAGGGCTCCCGGTTCTCCCTCAGGGACTTTTATGGAAAAAAGATGGTTTTAAATATCTCGGTCTGTTTTTAGGCAATGAAAACACTGAAAAAAAGAACTGGGAAAACATGGAACAGAAAATAGAATGTAAACTAGAAAAGTGGAGATGGTTACACTCCCACATGTCATACAGGGGAAGGGTTTTGGTTTTAAATAACCTTGTAGCATCTCAGCTGTGGCACAAACTTTCCTGTTTAGACCCACTGTCTGGTTTGTCGGCCAACATACAAGCCAAAATGGTCAACTTTTTTTGGAACGGTTTTCATTGGGTGCCACATTCTGTGTTGTTTTTACCCAGAGAAGAGGGGGGCCAGGGCCTTGTCCACCTGGCCGGGAGAACAGCGGCTTTTAGATTTGTCAGGATGCAGCTTGTAGGCTGCAGTCTGAGCCTCGCTGCCTCTCTCCCTTCCCTGCTCAGAATAATTGGTTCCACCTGTCAGGCTGCAATCAACCCTCACTGCTCTCACCTGGTTCCACCCTTATTTAAAACTCACCACATTCTGCTCTCGTCGCCGGTCCGTAGTGTTCACTCCTGCTCAGTCTCAGCCAGTATTCGATGTCAGATCTGTTTTGTTGCAGTCAGCCTGAAGAACGCAGCAGTTCCACGTTCCAGCAGCGGTTCCACGGTCTCAAGCTCTCGGTTCGGATATTCTGGTCTCAAGTGCTCCACCCCGGTCTCAAGTCTTCAGCTCCGGTGTTCCTCCCTGGTCAGTCTCTCAACACGCCTCCTGCCGGCCAGCTTCTGCATCCTTCATCTCCGTCCATAAAAGACTCTGGTTCCTCTCGTCATTCACTTTCCAACCTGTTCAATAAACTTACTTTAAGGACTAGCTCTGTGTGTGTGTGCTGTGTCCGGGTTCATCCAAACACAAATCATGACATTACGGACCGGCCAAAGGATGAACCCGAGCACACACAGAGCTTGGTGCAGAAGTTGGCAGGATCAGCTCCGTCTCTGCTCGGGGACTTCATGGGTGCCCCGCTTCCGGTTCGTCTTGCGCAGGTCGCTGTGTGGCGACGCCCTGCCTCTCCTCGTGTTTCCCGGGATCGCTCTCCGCGAGGCCCGCCCCCGACGCTGCCCAGCAATTAAAGGCGGCACTGCCAGTCGCAGCCGCCAGCGTAACTGTTGCCGCTGCCCAGCATGTCTAGACTATGCTGCCCAGCGTTTTTTCTAGTTTCTGTTGTTGTTTTGAGTTATTTTGGTCCTGGGGTTTTCAGTTACTTAACATTCTTTGGTTTTAGAGTTTTTCAGTGTTCCTTAGATTCCTCAGAGTTCTTTAGTTTCGGTTTGTTGTTCTGCTTAGGTTACTTGAGTTTCTGTTTTGCTTTGGGTTTTATTTCTTTTCAGCTCAGTTCTATTGCTCTAGGTTTGCCTTTAGTCTTTCGCGTTGTGCTTCTGAATTCTAGTTTTTACCTTAGATTTTCTGTTGTCTGTGTTCTATTTTCTAGCTTAGGTTATCTAGTTTTTCATTAGTTTAGCTGCACCTGCCCTCGTCTCCCTGTTTTGCTTAGTTTTATAGTTATTCTTTAGGTTTTGGTCCCCATCCTAGTGTTCTGGTTTGTTTTCGGTTTTCTAGCTTTAGCCCCTGTAGTTCCTGTTTGGCCCAGTAGTTCTCTGTTTAGTCCTGTGGATCCCTGTCAAGTTTGTTTATTCAGGTCTTAGTCCCGCATTTGTTTTTCTAGTTTTGTTGTTTATCCCTTTAATGTCTGTGTGTCTTAGTTCCTGCGCTGTCTGGGTTCCTGCGCTGTCTGGGCCCTGCGCTCTCTGGGTTCCTGCGCTCTCTGGGTTCCTGCGCTGGATAGGTTCCAGTGCTTTTAAAGGTCCCTGCGCTCTTAAAGGGCCCTGCGCTCTAAAAGGTCCCTGCGCTTCAAAAGGTCCCTGCGCTCTTAAAAGGTCCCTGCACTCTTTTAGGCCCCTGCTCCTTCCAAGGTCCCTACGGTTCACTTCTCCTGTTTCCTTATTTTAATTTGGCCTGTTTAGGTTAGTCTAGTCCTCTCTAGCCCTCTGTGGTTTTCATTTCGCTTATTTTCCCCAGGTGTCGCTGTTCTGTTCCCCTGTCTCCTAGTGTTCAGTTTTCATGTCTTCAGGCGTGTTAGGACGCCTTCTGACCCCTGTAGATCTCGTGTTCCTGGCGTGTTAGGACGCCCTCTGACCCGTGTAGATTTCATGTTCCCGGCGTGTTAGGACGCCCTCTGTTTCCTAGTGCTTAGATTTCGTGTTCCCGGCGTGTTAGGACGCCCTCTGACCCGTGTAGATTTCATGTTCCCGGCATGTTAGGACGCCCTCTGGTCGCTGGTGTTTTGGAGGTTCCCCTTGGGCCCTGGTGGTTTCTGCCCTTGCGCCCCGGCGTTTCCCTCACGCCCTGGCGATCTTATCTCTAACGCCCCGGCGTTTCCCTCACGCCCCGGCGATCTCTTCCCTAGCGCCCCGGCGTTTCCCTCACGCCCTGGCGATCTTTTCCTTAGCGCCCTGGCGTTTCCCTCACGCCCCGGCGAGTTTCTCCCTTGCGCCCCGGCGGTTCCCTCGCGCCCCGGCGAGCTTTTCCCTTGCGCCCCGGCGTTTCCCTCACGCCCCGGCGATCTCTTCCCTTGCGCCTCGGCGTTTCCCTCACGCCCTGGCGATCTTATCTCTAGCGCCCTGGCGTTTTCTTCACGCCCCGGCGATCCTTCTTTCCTTGCGCCCCGGCGGTTCCCTCGCGCCCCGGCGGTCTCTTTCCTTGCGCCCCGGCGTTTCCCCACGCCCCGGCGTTCTCTTCCCCAAGCCCCGGCGTTTCCCTCACGCCCCGGCGGGTATCCCTCTGGCGTTGTCGTACGCCTGTTCTTTCCTCTGGCGTTGTCGTACGCCTGTTCTTCCCTCTGGCGTTGTCGTACGCCCGTTCTTCCCTCTGGCGCTGTCGTACGCCCGTTCTTCCCTCTGGCGTTGTCGTACGCCCGTTCTTCCCTCTGGCGTTGTCGTACGCCCGTTCTTCCCTCTGGCGTTGTCGTACGCCCGTTCTTCCCTCTGGCGTTGTCGTACGCCCGTTCTTCCCTCTGGCGTTGTCGTACGCCCGTTCCTTCCCTCTGGCGTTGTCGTACGCCCGTTCCTTCCCTTTGGCGTTAAGTACGCCCGTTCCTTCCCTCTGGCGTTAAATACGCCCGTTTCTTCCCTCTGGCGTTAAGTACGCCCGTTCCTTCCCTTTGGCGTTAAGTACGCCCGTTCCTTGCCTTTGGTCCCTCAGTATTCAGCCTGATTCTTGCCCGCCTTCCTGGGCCCCCTCCGCCCACCCAGTGTGGGGGGTTCTGGGCCGTCCGGTGTCCGGCCTTGTGGGGGGGGGGGGTACTGTCAGGATGCAGCTTGTAGGCTGCAGTCTGAGCCTCGCTGCCTCTCTCCCTTCCCTGCTCAGAATAATTGGTTCCACCTGTCAGGCTGCAATCAACCCTCACTGCTCTCACCTGGTTCCACCCTTATTTAAAACTCACCTCATTCTGCTCTCGTCGCCGGTCCGTAGTGTTCACTCCTGCTCAGTCTCAGCCAGTATTCGATGTCAGCTCTGTTTTGTTGCAGTCAGCCTGAAGAACGTTGCTTCTACTTGGTTTTTGTTCAAGTCACTTCTCTCAGACTCTGCTCAGCTCTGCTCCATCGGACGCTCTCAAGTTCTGCCACTCAGTTCCACGCTCTCAAGTTCTGCAACTCGGTTCCACGCTCCCAAGTCCTGCAGTTCAGTTCCACGGTCTCACGTTCTGCAGCAGTTCCACGTTCCAGCAGCGGTTCCACGGTCTCAAGCTCTCGGTTCGGATATTCTGGTCTCAAGTGCTCCACCCCGGTCTCAAGTCTTCAGCTCCGGTGTTCCTCCCTGGTCAGTCTCTCAACACGCCTCCTGCCGGCCAGCTTCTGCATCCTTCATCTCCGTCCATAAAAGACTCTGGTTCCTCTCGTCATTCACTTTCCAACCTGTTCAATAAACTTACTTTAAGGACTAGCTCTGTGTGTGTGTGCTGTGTCCGGGTTCATCCAAACACAAATCATGACAAGATTACGCTTGTTCAGAAATACCTGGCAGGGCCCCCTGACTTAGTGTGGAGGGACGTGGCCAGCTGCATTTTTAGACTTGTAAATAACCTGGGGCTGGATGCGGCTCTGTTTTTAACTGATTTAAATCTTTTAAAGTTAAGGGGATTGCCGAGGTTTTATCAGGGTGTTTTTAAATCATGTGCCCTGTTCAAATTAAAGCCATCCTAAACGACTAACTCTCTGCACTGGCTTTTACAGGAGCCTTTAATCTGTGGGTCCAGGCTGGACGTGTGTGACGGCGCGGGACCAGGGCTGTCAGAGGCGCTGCGCCAATCAAAGACAACAACCATGAAACAGCTGGTGGAGACTGCAGGACCGTCCCTCTCCAACGTCGAGGCTGTGGGTTCCATGATGGGGGTACGGTCTGCCAGGCTGGTGCAGCGTTTCCTGAACTGTCTGAAAGATAAGCTGTCGGCCAGGGAGAGGAGCCTCCGCCATGCCTACTGTGAGGGACAGAGTTAACCAGACCCAACTCCTTTCCTGGCCTGATCCTGGATCCTGGGTTCCCAGAGAGAAGTGGACCTCTGCTCTCCAGCCTGGACCCACAGAAGATGGTTTTAGTCACTATGGACCAAAAAACTGCTTATGGAGTCTGCTCTAAAATAATGAATCGAAGACACCTCGAGAACCGCGCAGTCTGTGTATGGACAGATAAATTTGCTGGTAGAGCACCCCAGTGGAGGACTTTATATAAGCCTCCAATAAAAAAAAGAACTGGTGATCTCCAATGGAGGATTTTACACGGTGCCGTCGCCACAAACTTGTTTTTATCCGTTATTAATCGGGGTGTTTTAAACGAGTGTCCTTTCTGCAGTCTGTCTGAAAATGTTTTTCATGTTTTGGTGCAGAAGTTGGCAGGATCAGCTCCTGTACAAGACTAAAGACCGTTTTTAGCCTTTTAACGAATGTTTTTAGTCTTTTTGGCACTGTTTTTACAACTTCTTTCTTTATTGGAGGAGTGTGTCAAAATAAAAGTAATAAGCCAAAGGCTAGACTTTTAAACTTTTTAATCAGTGAGGCAAAGATGGCTATTTATTTGTCCCGTAGAGACAGACTGCAGGGAGGACCTCACCTTCATGCTGTGGCTCTGTGGAAGTGCAACGTTAAAGCCAGGATTAGGCTGGAGTTTCACTTCCAGAGAGCCACGCAGAACATGGAGGATTTTATGCAGTTGTGGGGTTTTAAAAAAATTTTATGTGAAGTGTCTGAAAGAGAAGAACTTCAATTTAACAAGCTCCTTATTTAAGAATTGTATGTAAATGACACTTGTTTTTAACTAAATTGTTTAATTGTTTGGCATTTTTGTAATCAAAGTTTTGTTAAAAGTCAAAAAAGTCTCTTTCTCGCTCTCTCTCTCTCGAATCTTCTCTCTCTCTCGCTCCTACTCCTGTCTCTCTCTTTCGCTCCTTCTTCTGTCTCTCTCTCTCGCTCCTTCTTCTCCTCTCTCTCTCTCTTGAATCTTCTCTCTTTCTCTCTCTCGCTCTCTCTCTCTTTCTCTCTCTCGCTCTCTCTCTCTCGAATCTTCACTCACTTTCTCGCTCCTTCTCATGTCTCTCTCTCTCTCCCTCGCTCCTTCTCCTCCTCTCTCTCACCGTTCTCTCTCACCCACTCCTTCTCCTCCTCTCTCTCACCCGTTCTCTCTCACCCACTCCTTCTCCTCCTCTCTCTCACCCGTTCTCTCTCACCCACTCCTTCTCCTCCTCTCTCTCACCTGCTTCTTCTGTCGCTCGCCCCTACTCCTCCTCTCTCTTGCTCTCTCTCTCTCGCTCCTTCTTCTCCTCTCTCTTACTCTCTTTTTCTCCTCATTGTTCTCTCTCTCTCGCTTCTTCTGTCTCTCTCTCACCTGCTTCTTCTCTCGCTCGCTCCTACTCCTGTCTCTCGCTTGCTCCTTCTCCTCCTCTCCCTGTCCCACTCTTTCTCTCGCTTGCTTCTTTCCTTCCTTTCTCTAGTTTAGTTTCTGTCTTTAAATAGTCTTTCTCTTTCATTCCATTCAAGTTTGAATTCCTCAAAGATCTTCTGCATCTTTGCCTAGATCATTCAGCTTACTGCATTCACACTGCATTTTCGCAGGAAATGCAAATTTTTCTAGTTAAACTTAATTTGAACACTTTTGATACATGAATATTCAAAGTTTACCTTGTTCTGGAAGTTATTCAACGGTTTTCAGGATATTTTTTCAGTCCAAGAGTTAGACTTTAAAATTTTTGTGTACACATTAGTGTCTGCTATGATCCTTGTTTTTAGTTTTATTACCAGTGCAGTGCACTGGTTATGCAACAACTTTCACGAGTTTAGAAATAAAATTGCTATTTATTTTAAATAGGTTCTTGGACGAGTCACAAGACAGATAAAGCAGCTTAGACAAGGCTTGAAAGAAACCCCAATATGGACACTGGTGACTCGGCGACCAGATGCTGTACCCCTCCTTTTTCCAAAAGAGGAACCATCCCTGTGTCCAGAGGTAACTTTTAAATTACTAGAATTATGGTTTTGCATCCCTCATCAATTTCATCAAACATATTTTATTTAAGACATTTTTTTGCAAACCTGCAGAATAGAAATGTTAAACAACACAATTAATGTTTTCCTCCTGAATTCAGGTAGTACTTCAGCATATCACTTGGCAAGAAACAGATGATGGAAGTCCTGAAGATGACGATAACCGCTCAAGTGAAACCAAATGGCACATTTCAGGATATCTGAGACAGTTCATCGCAAATTGTGAGTTTACCAGTGTCTGATTGGAGGTTTTCAATTACTTTGCTAGAAAGCATCGCTATGGGAATGATTGTTTCTTACTACTTAGCAGTGGTACGTCACAGTTGAGATTTAATCTTAGCTCCAGAGTAAATCAAACAGTGAAGTTTGCATGTTCCCCTGTGTACTGTCTGTGTAGCTCAGCTCTATTGCAACATGTAGATCCAAAGCTTTACGTGTGTATTTTAAGAAAATGGAAAACTGTCTAGCAGATTTCCTTTTACCTTAGTCTTACAAACATACTAATTTATCTATATGTTCTGGTTTATGGATAAATTAGATTGTGCTCTTTTATTTTGTTTCCTTTCAAAGCCACACCACCTGAACTGAAAGATTTCATGAAATTCTGGATGGGAGAATTTACCGGCACGTCTGTCTGTGGAGATTGTCCAAAGCAAGTACCCCACAGCTGCCACTTGCTATGAAACTTTGGAAATCCCAAGCCACTACAAGGACTACAAATCTTTTAATAACGATATTTTAGCCTGTATTTCCTCTTGCCAAACTGGCTTTGGTCTGCTGTGATTGATCAACATGCCTTTGGAAACATGATCTGCATTTATGCTGTTTCAGAGTTTTCCATCTATGTGAAGCGGCATTGTTTTAATGAAACCGTTATGTTGTGAACATTTAGAAACAATAATTCAATCTTCTAATTTTCTCAGATAACAAATTCTATACATGTTAGATGTGGAAATCATTAACACAAAACTAGTAACGCAACAATGTTCAGATGAGATATTGCATGTCTCCTCTATGAATCAGTAATGTTTTACCAATTGTACTGATTTTATAGATTCATACTCAGGCAGTTTGAAACATCCAGTTGAAGTAGTTTATTGAACATTTTGTTGTGTATGTGTACATGAGTTTGAAAATAAATAATAAAAAATACTAATAACTTTTTCTGATTCTAATGTTAATGATAAATTCAAAGTCCTAAAATAAATGTACAATTTTACTATCATTCTGCACCCTCAGTCCCCTGGCTTGCAGAAGAGCCTTCACCATTCGGTATCCGGAGTGAAGTTGCCTGGATTTAATGTTCCTCACACACTGGTCTAACTCATCATCCGACATGGTGGTGTATAACGCCCTCACCGAAAGACCTGACTCAGCCGGAAATGCCTAAAAGTTTGGCTATGCATGTGACAGGGAGATGGAGTTCTAGAAGACAGCAAACGTAGTCTGGGGATATGACCATCCACTCCAAGAGATGTTTGTTGTTCTTCACTATATTTTTCTAAGTTAATTAGTCTGTGCAAATGACCCAGGGCATCCGAAATTTCTGAAGGAACAGTTACTTGAGAAGACAACCCATTAAAAAAAACAGTTTTTAGAGGGCAGATGAAATCTAGGTAGTCCAGATCCAGTGGCACATGCTCAAGAACGTGCTCCAAATGATCACGGAGTCTATCAAAAATATGACCCAGCAAAAGTTCCTTGAACAGAGAGAAGAAAAAGTCGGTAAAAATCAAATTAGAATTCTGAAATAGAATGGTCATTATTGTTTAAAATTGTGTAAAATTACAGTAAGATATTTAATCTAAAATAAATAACAGAATGTGGTTACATTCTAATTTCTAATAATTTTCAAAAACAGTAAGCTTTTTAATCAATTGACAAACCCAAACGAGGTTTTTTATAGTGTTGCCAAGCATCGAACATTTGGTACCCCAAACTAAAAAGAATGTAAATTAAATTACTATTAAAAAACAGAGAAACTGATACCCAAAGCCATGTTTTAAATCAAGTTGTAAGGGTGTGTCTCAATTCAGGGGCTGCATCAGTGCAGACTCGCCGGAATTTGGCAGCGGCTGCCACGGCGGTCTAATGGCGGAGGAAACACCTGCATGGTAGTTTGCTGCATCTTTATCACACCGAAAGAAAATCACAAGTTAGGAAAAAGAAAAGACGCCATTAATTTCCAGTGCGAAGCTCTGTGCCTTCCTGAGAAGAGACAAGCCTAATTTTTATGGGAGAGAGATATTTGCTCTACAAGTAAATATTTATTTTAAAGAAAGAGGTTTTGGAGGTGAAGTTGCTAAACGTTTAGTAACAAATTAAAGAAATTAAATTTGTAATCAGTTTATTTTTAGTTTTTATTTTAAATAACAATCACTGAACATTAACCTGACATTAGTTCAGATAAGCGTCACAGCTGTGGTTCACGCTGTCACGGTTGCTAGGCAACGGGTGAGCTGGCGAAGGCTAGAAGGTTCCAATTCACAGCCAGCCTTCATGGTTTTTGCGGTATGCGAAGGACGCGGTCCACCTGGGTCGAATCCTTCTTGGGCTGGACCCCTTGAATTGGGACACACCCTATGTATTGACTTTCATGTGCAAAGAAAAGCAATACTACAGAAAAATGAAAGCAATAAACTCACCGTTCAGTTAGCGTTAGCTTACATGACCACCTCTGAGATGCTGGTTTTCCTTCAGTGCGGGCGCCACGTCACGTGACTAAGAAACGTAACGGGATTGGCTGGGTGTTGGACACCACACTCCATTGCTAATGTCTGTGACCTGAAGTAACCCTTCCCTTTTTACACCGAATTTAGACGCTGAATTTAAGACAGTGAAATGGAGCAAGTTGAATCTCGGGAGGCTGAAATTATTGAGTTTGAATTTTGAAAGGCTGAATTTTTTTATATGCAGATTTTTTTTTAAAACTGAAAGGTTAAACTGAAAAACAGGTATTGAAAATTTAATCACTTTGAAATAGTAATGTGAATTTTTATCTTGCAGTGAAAATAACAAATGAAATTTCAACTATATAGATATAATGACAATGAATTTTTTTTGGTTAAAAATGTTTTCTTAATATATTCTAACACTGAAAGAGTAAGTACAAACATACAAGATTTAAATCTCAGTGGCATTTTTAATTCAAATCCCAGCAACACAAATTAACTTCCATAGAAAGACTTCTACTGATTTGGATTTCAGTTTGCCAGACAGCAGTTTGCCCCCTGCTCTTATGGACCCAGAGCATGACTGTGATGTTGTCAACGCTGCTGTTGTCTCTGACGATGTCTCAGATGACACTGACTTTGATGACGTTGACCCTGTTCCACCCTTGTTGGAGCAGGACTCTGTTCAAAACCCTGACACTGCTTCAGAGAAAGCTGTTAGCAGTTCGCCCCCTGCTAACAATGGGTGTGCTGTTGGTGTTTCTTATAACTTTAGACCAAGACGTGTTCCGAGGGTCACAGCTGACTGGTCAGTCAATAGGTGGACCAACCCATTTCATACTTCCAGGTTTGACCTGAAGTGACCTCTTTTGCATTTTATGTTTTTTGTGTTTGTTGGCGTTATGACCGTTGTTTGAGTTTTGTGTGGATCATGTTTAAATGTTTCTCACATATTTTGCTAATTGTTCTGGGATTCTAAAAAAAAAAGAAAAAAAAGAGGAATTTCATTTTGTAATGCCCTAGGTTTATTTTCGTTTTCCAATATTTTCCCTTTGTTGGAAACTGTCATGTATGCCGGTTTTTCAATATGGTGCTGTATATTCCCTGTTTACTTTTGACTGTTTATCCATGTATGGAGGGTTGTACCTTTGCTGTGTTCGGCTGTGGGCAGCCTTTTTTGACCAGGGGGGAATATGTAACAACTGTAATTGTGTAGTGTCTCTTTAAGATACTACAGTCTCACTAGTGACGTCATATGTATGCGCCACTGTTTTTCTCTGTAGAGAGCGCGGGAGATATATAGATACGCTAAACGGAGACATTCATGTTAGCACCCTAATTTTTGGTGACGTTTTAGGTTGTTTGGACTCTGCTCTATGTCATGTCTGATAGCATAGCAGCCGTTCAACCGGGCTTTGTAAGGTTGGTGAAGAGAGTTCATTAAATGACAGCATTGTGGAATTCCCAGTACCAGTGTGGTCGTGAGTTTTTGACCGTCTCGACGAGCCTGTGCCTCCTCCTCCCTTCCACACAACCCAAACGTTACACTAGCGTGAGCTTCCTGTTAGCCCTTTGTTCTAAAGCACCATGTGTAGAACAGTTTACAAGACATTTCACAATAAACAGGGCTCTCAACTTTCACGCATTGACCGTGTGACACACGCATTTCACTGATTTCACACGCTCACACGCAACACATGGCATTTCACACGTAAACATGGCATCTCTCACGCATAAAAATCACAAAGCCCATCTGGGCTGCGGACGACAAAACTCCGCCTTCTCCTGAGCTGTTTCGCTTCTTTCACAGCTTGTGGCCATCCGTAATTCCTGCTGCAGTTCGTGTTAACAGAGCGATCAGAGTTATGAATAATTTTAGTCTTAACCAGTGGTGAAAGTAAGCCGGTACGGTCCTGTACTGCATACGCAGGAGGAAAGGGGGTGGGGGAAGAGCTGCTGCCAGATATTGCATTCATTCAGAACCAGGCATGGCTGCACTCTGGATCATTAAACAGTTCTGCTAACTAGATGCAGTTTAAAACGCCACTTAGTCTGTTTATAAGTTTCGTTTTTATTAATTCTGCATTTTTTAACTACATGCACCGTATTTCTGTGCCTCAGCGCTTGCTCCTCTCCCCCCTCCTTTTCCTCGGACCCAGTTGCTTTTCTCACCATTCAAAACGTGAATCACTACGTTTAATGTCCTCACATCCGTAGCATAGTGTGCCAGTCAATAGGAGAGTTAGTAGCTGTGCTTCATGCTCTTTTGTTTTTAACAACATAGAATCAGTGGCGCTTCGGTGGGCATGCTGCCTTGCGCTTTAGTTCAGGTGCGTAAAATTATGTTACATGTAATTTTGGTGCGCACTTTTAAGGGTAATTTTAAAGAACTTGTAACATCAGGGGCTTGATCTCAAACCCGTCAGTCCCCCTGTTTCCTCTAAAGGAGCCCTTTACAGTCTTTATTTATGGATTTTCCCCACTGCTTATCCCTCGCATGCAGCGCACCAACGGGGGTAAAATGCGCCCACCTCACCGCCCAGAGCGCACTGACGAGATAAATACAGATTTGTCTGGTCAGCGCGGCAACTGAGATGAGAAACCTGCTGCTGTGAAAGGTGATGATAATGGTTATAAACTGTAACAGTCTAGAAGTGCATTGAGCTGAAAAGAGGGAGAAATCAGCAGCTGGATCGTGCGTAAAGACGCAGCGGGAACCTCTGTGTGCTTCAGTGTTGCTGCTGAGGGGAAACTGTCGGATATGCCATATGCCGTATAGGCTTGATGAAACTCAGCCTGATTCACCAATCAGGTTATAGATCTACAATGAAACAAACCTATAAAAGAATCTGTAACTGTGTAATAATTCGGTCAATAACTTAAAACTACTTTATTTTATTCAGTATTATTTGAACAATTTTTTTATGTTTTAATCCACTAACTGAGCAATAAAGTAATAACACGTCTTTTTCTCTTTTTAACAAAAGTAATACATGTCTACTTCAATGTCTGGTGGAATATAAATGAGATGGAGTTGACTCCACCGGCTCTTCCAGGGCCCAGTTAGCCCCACCCCCAAACAAGCCCCGCCCCCAAAATTAGCATAATCTCACTCTTAACTTTTGATAAAAGTTGAGAGGTCTGCAATAAACCTTTTAACTTCTGCCTCAGCTCCCTGTCCAAACCTGTCTCTTGCCTCGTGTCAGCTCTGTCCACTTTGGCCATTCCAGGAAGGACGTTAAAGCAGGGAGAATCGTTGGCAGGCTAGCGTTTAGTTTTGCAGCCATGAGCTAACCGACAGCATGGTCGCGGTCGGAGGCCTGTAGGTCCTCCAGACAGCCTCTGACCCCGTTGCAGTCTCGATTGAGCAGGGGTTTTCCTCAGCGTACAGCTTTCAGCTCCATCTGGGGTTCGCTTTGTGGTAAAGGCTGAGGAGAAATACAACAGAGCTGTATTGGCAGGCAAGATCTTTCCTCCTGCTACCGGTGATGAGGTTAAGACAGAAAACTTAGCTCTGTATTTTCCCGGACATGTTCCCTGGGTGACGAGAGACCTCTCCAGATGCGGCCTGTGTGTTCTTTCAGGCCCGTGCAGGGCCCATGGTAGTTTCCTGGTCTGCTCCAGGATGAGGTGGTCTTAGCTGCTTGGTGTCAGGAGTCGCAGAAGAGAAGAGCTGAAGAGAGGGTCTGAAGAGATGTGCTGTGACTTTTATCTGTAGGGAGTGGTCACAGCTGACCTCCTGCTGAGAGGGAGAGGCCATCCTTTCTGACTGTGTGCCCTTTGGAGCAGGAGTGGGATTCCTTTTTTCAAAACTCTTCCACTGTTCAGTCTGACCTCAATTTTTCATGGCGGTATTATAGCATAACATGTACGTGTTGCCTTTTGTCCTCTTGACTGGAAATCTGGCTCAGAGCATATCGGTTTAACTGAGTTTCTTTCCTAGACACAACCATTAAGCTAGTCTGCCATTACCCTCTCTAACATGAGTGCTTTATTGATTATTTCTGCTGGAGCTCAGAAATCCTGTTTCAGGCAGCCTGTCTTATTTTCAATTCAATTAAATTAAATATTATTTATATAACGCCAATTCATGAAACATGTCATCTCAAGGCACTTTACAAAATCAAAATCAATCAGATTATACAGATTGGGTCAGATTATACAGATTGGTCAAAAAGATTTCCTATATAAGAGAACCAGTTGGTTGCATCAAAGTCTTGACAAGCAGCATTCACTCCTAAAGAAGCATAAAGCCACAGGGAGAGTCGTCTGCATTGTCCATGGCTTTGCAGCAATCCCTCATACTGAGCAAGCATGAAGCGACAGTGGAAAGAAAAACTCCCCATTAAAGGGAAGGAAAAACCTCCAGCAGAACCGGGCTCAGTATGAACGTCATCTGCCTCGACCGACTGGGGGTTAGAGAAGACAGAGCAGAGACACAACAAGAGAGACAAACAAGCACAGAAGCACACATTGATCCAGTAATCTGTTCTACATTAGATGGTAATAGCGGGTGATCTGTCTTCCCTGGATGATGTCACAGCTAACAGAACGGCAGACCAGATGTACCTACTATGAAGAAAAAGAGAGAGAACAAAAAAGTTAAAAGCTGAAATGATGACAAGCAATGCAAAATTGAAGAACAGTAGAACTCAGTAGAGTGAGAAAAATAGAAAAATAGATCCTGATGTCCTCCAGTAGCCTAAGCCTATAGCAGCATAACTGTAGAGGTAGCTCAGGGTAACATAAGCCACTCTAACTATAAGCTTTGTCAAAAAGAAAAGTTTTAAGATTAGTCTTAAAAGTAGACAGGGTGTCTGCCTCACAGACCAAAACTGGGAGTTGGTTCCAGAGGAGAGGAGCCTGATAGGTAAAGGATCTGCCTCCCATTCTACTTTTGGGGACTCTAAGAACCACCAGCAGACCTCTAGTCTGAGAGCGAAGTGCTCTGTTAGGAACATAAGGGGTAATCAGAGCTCTGATATATGACGGAGCATGATTATTTATTAAGGGCTTTATACATTAGAAGAAGAATTTTAAATTATATTCTTGATTTAACAGGAAGCCAATGAAGGGAAGCTAAAATTGGAGAAATATGATCCCTCCTGTTGATTTTCATCAGAACTCTTTCTGCAGCATTTTGGATCAGCTGAAGACTTTGAACTGCATTTTGTAGACTTTCTTATAGTAAAGAATTACAATAGTCCAGCCTTGAAGTAACAAATGCATGGACTAGTTTTTCAGCATCGCTCCTGGACAGAATGTTTCTAATTTTGGCGATATTCCGGAGGTGAAAAAAGGAAACTCCGGAAACCTGTTTAATATGGGATTTAAATGACATGTCTTGGTCAAAAATAACACCAAGATTTTTTACTTTATTACCAGAGGCCACATTAATGCCATCCAGGTTAAGTGATTGATTAAGAAGTTTATTTTTTGAGGACTCTGGTCCCAAGATTATAACTTCTGTTTTGTCAGAATTTAAATGCAGAAAATTTAAAGTTATCCAGTTTTTGATGTCATCAAGACATGCCTGTAGTTGAAGTAATTGATTGGATTCATCAGGATTTATGGATAAATATAGCTGAGTGTCATCAGCATAACAGTGGAAATTAATCCCATGCTGTCTGATAATTTTGCCAATCGGAAGCATATATATAGTAAAGAGAATTGGTCCAAGGACTGAACCCTGGGGTACTCCACAAGTGACCCTAGAGTTTGAAGAAGATTTATTATTAACATGAACAAACTGGAATCTGTCCGACAGATAGGATTTAAACCAGCCTAATGCTTTTCCCTTAATCCCTAAAGTATACTCAAGTCTTTGTTGGAGAATATTGTGATCAATTGTATCAAATGCAGCATTGAGATCTAACAGGACAAGTACAGACACAAGTCCATTATCTGAGGCCATCAGAATATCATTAGTGACCTTCACCAGAGCTGTTTCAGTGCTATGATGAGCTCTGAAGCCTGACCGAAACTCCTCTTGTAGGTCATTACTTTGTAAATGTTCACATAGTTGATTAGCAACTACTTTCTCAAGAATTTTAGATAGGAAAAGAAGATTAGATATAGGTCTGTAATTTATTAGCTCATCTTAATCTTAATAACAGCTACTTTAAAAGCCTGTGGTACATATCCATTTACTAAGGATAGATTAATCATGTCTAAAATAGGGCCACTGATCAAAGGGAATACCTCCTTAAACAACTTGGTTGGAATCGGGTCTAACATACAGGTAGAAGGTTTAGATGAAGCTAAAATTTTAGATAGCTCAGAAAGCTCTACTGCTTTTAAACAGTTCAAACACCGCACAGGTTCTAAAGATTCCTCCAACGCTGCCTCACTTACTGAGGACGAAGTAATCATGTTTGGGAGGATGCCAATTATTTTATTTTTAATAGAATCAATTTTATTTATGAAGAATCCCATAAAATCATTACTGCGAAGAGCTAAGGGAATGGATGGATCAACGGAGCTGTGACTCTGGGTAAGTTTGGCAACTGTACTAAAGAGAAATCTAGGATTATTTTTATTCTCCTCAATTAATGATGAAAAATATGCTGCTCTAACTCTGCGAAGGGTCTTGTTATACAACGGTCGACTGTCTTTCCAGATTAGGTAGGATTCTTCTTTGTGTGTAGAGCGCCATTTTCTCTCTAATTTCCTAACAATTTGCTTTAAGGAACGCAGCTCTGAATTAAACCAGGGAGCCAGCTTCCTGTGACTAATCACCTTCTTTTTCAAGGGAGCTACATTGTCTAATGCAGAGCGTAATGAGGAAGTCACACCGTTAACAAAGGTCACCAGCTGGGATATGGTCACCAGATACACAGACAGACTTTATTTTGGATCTAAGGTTTTCTTCAAAAAAGCAGATCAAGATGTTCACACATATGTCCCCCGCAATGCAGCCTTTAAAGGAAGTACACAAGCTACATAGAAATAACATTGTCATGCACAGTTTTGTAGCTCTGTATTTTCAAAGGGATTTCAAAGGGAGCTGTCATGAATAGGGATGGGAATCGAAAACCAGTTCCTGTTCAGAACCGGTTCCGTGTTTTCCAATTCCGTGGCACCGTTTGGCAGCTTACTTAACGATTCTCTTTTCGATTCCATCGTGCCGCGGCTCTGAGCAGCACAACGGTAGCACAATGTTTTTTTACGCAACTTACGCCACGTTTTATACGCAAGTTACGCACACGGTGTTCAGTAAGCACGTGTGCGTAAGTTGCGCAAGACGTGACCAGGCTTAAAGCAAAACAAAAAAAAGTGGCGCCCCATCGGGGGAAGCGGTCGAAAGTTTGGCTTCATTTTAAGGAAGAGAAAGATGGCAACAAGGCGCTTTGGAATCATTGCAAAATGACAATTATATCCGCGGGAGGAAATACATCCGACAGGCAGAAACACCTGCGCACACAACATGGCATACAATTTAACGAATGCCGTGTTTTTGATTCTTACCGGACAGAAGCTAAAGTTACGACCAGCATGGAAGGCAGCTCTGGTGGTAAGTAGCTAGTTTTACATCACTGGCTGGTTCCTAGTAAATCATATACCATTTCTGGAAATAAACCAATTTCCTACCTCTCTTTGGGGTTATTAAGGGAGTGTGCCTTTCTCGTTAATCCAGCCCTTCATTGGTAGCATGTTTAATTAGAACTACTGATAGCTGGAATTCTTACATGATTCTAGCTATTGCAATGCATGTAACGAAACATGCTACGAAGTTGCTCCGCAGTTCAGGGACCGAGAGAACGGTGGCGCTCGTTTAATTTAAATTAGGGGGAGATAAGTTTATTTCCCAAAATTGTACAGTAATGCTTTTTCATTAAACGGATGGCTTCTCCGTTAGATTTAGATGACTGAGGTTATCTAAAGAGAGATTAATAAGCAACTGTCACAACAAACTTACATTTTCTTGTATTCTAAACAACTCATCTACTGTATTTAAGTTTGTTCTTATGTTCCTTTTTTTATTTAACCAAATATAAATGTTACTCCAGTTGCACATTTGCTGTGGACATCTTGACCTTGTTAGTGTCATGATGCAGCCTGGTGGCTGCATTTTTAGTAGTTCCTGCCTCCTCGTTCCCAGCACAGCCTGATCAGGATCACCTGTCAGGCTGTAATCACCTGTGACTGGCTCCACCTGCTCACCCCTCTTTAAATAGTCACCTCAGTCTGTTCCTGGTTGCCGGGTCGTCTGCAGTCTTTACCTGCAACCTCCACTCACTCCACGCCTGTCTACTGCCTTGCTGTTGGAACTTCTGTTACCTAAGTGCCTCAGTTCTCTGGTTTCCTTCCAGTCAGCCTGCTCCTGCTATTCATCAACTCCAATCCGGTAACTGACTCTGGTTTTCACCTTCCACTACTCCTTCTTTGCAATAAACTCTCAAGATCAGCTCTGTGTTTGTGTGCTCTGTACGGGTTCATGAAGACAAATCATGACAGTTAGTTTGTAAGGTCGTGTGATAGTTAAGTAAACAAAGTTGATGCTCATCATCAAACTGTTTGTTATCCTTTTTTCCCCAAATTGGAATCGAAAAGAGAATCGAAAAGAGAATCGAAAAGGAATCGAATCGTTTCACAGAATCGATAAGGGAATCAGAATCGTGAAAATCTTTTCAATTCCCAACCCTATTTGTAAACCACCTTTAGTATGCTTAAATTTCTTTCTAATTATAGATTTAAGTCGTTCATATTCCAAGAATTTATTTTTACTAATGCCATATTGCATATTTAGTTTGGCAAAATTGATGAACTCGGTTCCGTCAAGTAAATGTTCCAGATATTCAATACCTTTATCCTTCCAGTATGTAAATTTATCATTTTATTATTTTGTAAGATGTCAGGGTTATTCCAGATAGGTGTACGACTGCATGGGATAAGGGATGACTTTGTCATTTTAAGGAACTCCCACCATGCTGTCAGAGTAAAACTAATGTTGATATTTTTGAAGCATGTATGCCGTTTTATATTTGAGCTAATAAACGGCAAATCTGAAATCATGATATTTTTGCACATTTCCTGTTCTATATCTAACAGAGGCTCATCTAGATGATTATTTTTTATCCATTTAGAGATGTATTGTAGCCTGTTTGCTAAGTAATAATTATGGAAGTTAGGCAAATCTAATCCTCCTCTGTCTTTAGTCTTCTGTATTGTCTTTAAGATAATACGTGGGGGTTTATCTTTCCAAAGAAATTTAGAAATGGCAGAGTCTAGAGATTTAAACCAGTCGGATGATGGTTTATTGGGGATCATTGAAAATAAATAATTAATTCTAGGTAAGACCATCATTTTTATTGAAGCTACCCTACCCATAAGTGAAATTGGAAGCGATTTCCATCTTTTAAGGTCCTCTTCTATCCTGTTTAAAAGTGGGGTGTGGTTAAGTTTTTGTTAATTTCGTTAATTTAGACGACACAGTATTACCTAAATATTTAATATTTCCTGATTGCATTTGTAAATCTAGGGAGTTTTCGAGAGAGCAATTAATTGACAGTACCGTAGATTTAGACCAGTTTAAAGAGTAATCTGATACTGATAGATTCTAGTATTCTAATTACTTGTGAAAGAGAAGTATTTGAATGCTGGAGATAAAGTAATACATCATCCGCGTAGAGACTAATCTTATGCTCTATTTTCATGCATTTTATACCTTTTACAGCTTTTGTTTGTCTGATTGTTGCTGCTAGAGGTTCTATAAAGAAATGTACTCTATCAAATGATTTTTCTGCATCTAAAGACAATATATTGGTTTTAATGTTTTTACTGTAGGAATAATCAATTAAATTAAGTAATCTGCGTGTATTTGTGGATGACTGCCTTCCTCTGATGAAACCAGTTTGATCTGGATGGATTATGAGAGGAGTTACTTTGTCTAATCTTTTTGCAAAGGATTTACAGATTATCTTAATATCCACATTAATTAAGGATATGGGACGGTAACTGGTGGGCAACATAGGATCTTTGTCTGGCTTAAGCAGAAGGCTGATGGTGGCAGAATTCATATTAGTTGGAAATCTGCCTCTTTCATGTATTTCCTGCAACATTCTGTGGAACGTTGGGGCTAGAATATTCCAGAACTCTTTGTAAAACTCAGTAGGGAATCCATCTGGACCTGGAGCCTTTTTATTAGGCATGCTTTTAAGAGCTTCCTGGGTTTCAACTGTTGTCAGCGGGGAGTCCAGTGTCATTCTTTGGCTGTCTGATAATTTAGGAAGTGTAATTTTATCCAGAAATTGCTTGATATCATTATCTGATGGATTTATCTGTGGCGTGTATAAGGATTTGTAGAAATCGCGGAAGGTGTTATTTATACACTCTTCACTTACTGTATTACCAGTTGAATCTGTAACTGCAAATATAGTAGTTTTCTCCTTATTTATTTTAAGCTGATTAGCTAGGAAGCTTCCTGA
This sequence comes from Fundulus diaphanus, assembly GCA_037039145.1. Taxonomy (NCBI): domain Eukaryota; kingdom Metazoa; phylum Chordata; class Actinopteri; order Cyprinodontiformes; family Fundulidae; genus Fundulus; species Fundulus diaphanus. The sequence goes on from CM073124.1 coordinate 58,458,515, forward strand.
CTTATTGCCATGTTCAAAATTTTCTATTTGAAGTCTTTGTATTAGAAATCTATTTTTCTTTTCAATATAGTGGTTTAATTCTAATTTTACTTCACTGATTTTACCAAACTTTCCCTCTTCTTGAGAGGATTCTAGTAACTTAAGTTTTTCTTCTAATTCCTGAATCTTTTTGTTTTCTTTTTTCTTTTTATGAGATGAGAAAGAAATTATTTTACCTCTCATCACTGCTTTTCCAGCTTCCCACAATATCGATGCTGATGTACCTGGTTGATCATTGTATTCCAAGTATTTAGGACGGGTTTTGTCGGATTTCTTACCTCCGAGCCGGTGGACCCGATGAAAAGTGATGTTTTAATATACCATATTGATGCGGGAATAAGGCTCATAACACCATCGAAGGATGGCGGAGCAGAACAGTTACACTTTATGCTTTAAAACGAATTCCTGTTGAAATGTCCGAAACTGGATGTTAGCAAGGCTAATAGCAGTTTGGCTAGTGGGCGTTCGGCACTAACAGATAAAGGCTTTAGCTTTATTTTTAGTCATGAGTGGGCTGGATAACGTAAACGTTAATGTCCCATCAATGTATGAAACCCTTGTGGAGATAACCTTCCTGTTAAAACCATAACATACACTCACATGATATTAGCAGTACCATAAACGGAAGGCTAGCGTGAGCTACTTCATTAGCCCTTTGTTCAAACCCATGTACAAACGATTTACAAATAATTTCCCAATAAACCTTTTTACTTCTCCCTCAGCTCGCTGCCCAACCTGTTGACGCCTCATGTGTAAGTTTTGTCCACTTCGGCCGTTCCAGGAAGAAGCGTTGGAAGCAGGGAAGTCGTTGGTTTGCCTCTTGGCAGGCTAGCGCTTAGCTTTGCAGCCATGAGCGAACAGCGTGGTCGGGGTATGGAGGCCTGATGTCCTGGAGACAGTCTTTGACTCCGTTGCAGTCCGATTTAAGCAGATTTCTCAGAATTCCACAGCTTTCCGCTCCATCTGGGTTCGCTCCCCGGTACAGGCTGAGAAGAAATACACAGAGCTGTTTTGCATGCAGGATCTCTGCTCCTGCTACCGGTGATGATGTTAAGACAGCAAACCTAGCTCTGTATCTGCCCGGACATGTGCCCCTGGCGATGAGAGGTTCTCTCCAGATGCTGGATGTGCGTTGGTCAGGCCCGACCAGGCCCTCATGGTTTGGCCTTCTTTGTCTGCTCCTGAGAGAGAGCTGCTGTGCAGCTGCTGTAGAGCTGAAGAGGTCTGCAGAAGTGGGGGCTGAAGAATGTGGGAGGAAGGTGTTATCACAGCAGCAGGACCCCCTGGTGAGAGAAGGAGGGGCCGTCCTTTCTGTGAGGGTCTCATGTTGCAGCAGGAGTGGGGTTTCTTTGTCAAAACCCTTCCACTGTTCATAATGTTATTATGGCATAACACAGAGAACAAATTTCGTTGTAATGTTTCAATGTTTGTTTTAAAACAATAAAGATGTTATTACTATTATTACTTACTACACCTTGCCTGATACAGGTGCTTCATATGATGAAGTAATGGCGGACTTGGAACTGCAGTTTGCGCCAAAGGTGAATGTTGTCATAGCAAGACATCAGTTTCAACAGAGGACACAGCGGCCTGATGAGATGGCGCCGCAATACCTGGCTGCCCTGCATGAGTTGGTGACCATGTGTGCTTATGGATCCATGGAAAATGAGATGCTATGGGGCCAGTTTGTTGAGAAAGCTTTTCCGCCAGAGGTGAGAGAAAGGCTTTTATTGGAACCTTCACACACAGACATACTTGTTACTCTAGCCTGTCAAGTGGAACATGCTCTACAATTGTGGTGTACATGCAGTTTCCCAGTGTAGAACTGATCAGTGTAGGGATAAAGGACGATGGGTGGCTGCTTCTAATAATAACTATGTGCGCCATGCACCACAGTCAACACAAGCCTGCGTTCAATGTGGATCAGCAAACCACCTGGCAAATGCAACAGCTGTGGTAAGACTGGAAATTTTTCTAAAGTCTGTCGCTCAGCTAAACAAGTTATACCCAAGGTGGTTGTGCTTATGATGACTTCAAAGTTAACACCTCTGATAGACTGCTTTGCAAAGTACACATTGAAACTGCTTCTGGAGAGTCTACTGACTGTGAATTACTGGTTGATACAAGATCATCAGTATCTGTCATACCAGAGCATCTATACAACATACACTTTTCTGACAGCCCTTTCACAGTACCACATGTGAAACTTGTAACTTATCTGAAAGAAGACATTCCTGTAATGCAGGGATTCCCAAAGTGTGGTGCACAACACAACACTGCCGCTAGCGGCACCTCACTGCGCGAGATGAAATAACTCATAACCAGACGCCGGAGTAAAATAATCCACCAATGCTGAAACCAGCTTCATTTATTTTTCTCATCTGTTGCAGGTAAACTGACTCGGGACTGCGCAGAGCGGTGTCCTTTTCTCACCAGGCCAAGCTGAGATGAGGGGCTGATCTAAAGTCGCCCGCTGCAGGGCTGAGTTTCACATGCCGGACGCCCGACTACCACTCTGGGCCGCCTTCTAACAGCTACGTTTCGGCTAGCCCATAGCCGCATGCCCTTTGCCGAGATAAGCAGCTTTCCCTTGGAGTACTTCAACTGCTTCCAACTGGATGCCCAAAGTGAACCAAACTGCCACAGAGACACCGACAGGTTTGGCAGAGAGGGAAAGTTAAATGGTTTATTTGGAATGGTTTACTTAATGCGTTTTGTTGAAGCCGTCTGTGCTTCCCCGGGTTCGTTAATTCGTGTGCAGGACTTAAATCAAAAACTCAGCCATGGACGCATAATTCAGTTTCACCTTTGCAAAGGGAGAGATGCACCTGCCAGCCCCTCCGGGCAGCAACTCTGTCTCTCCCCCGTTTAGGCTTGTTTTTATTAAAGTTAGAACATAGATTATACAGAGTCGCACAATGAATGACGTACATATCTTATCGCTATCTTACTCCCTAATAACTATCTCCTCTTGTTGTCTTCTCCTGCTGCATGGGAACCGGAGTTGCTGTTGTTTCCCACTGCCTAGGAACTGGCCTTGAAACCTCCTCCTGATACTTTTGCTCGTACAAAGAATCTATTAACATTATCTTCTTCTGATCAACAGATGCAGCCTTAAAGCAAATAAATTGCATATTAAAAGCATGTTAAACATTCATAAATGTGTAGTAAAAAACGGATCAAAGTTAATACGTTCCACAATTTCCCCTTTTGAACTCTTTTAAGAGTTCACCCATAAACTATTGCATTCGAAAACCCCGCATTTGCCAGTTATGACTCATTCGGTAAATACTTGATTATACTGTAATGACAATAAGTAGTAAGAGAAAAACACATTATTTCCCAAAAAAACAGTAATACTTCAAGTTAAACCTTATACATGCATCAGCTCAAACCCAGTGTCCTCGTTCTCCTCCTCAGGTGCTGTGACTAACAAAGGCATCATAACTCTGGGGTCCCGTTCCTCAATGGTGGAGGATATGAGGCGGACTGTCAATGAGCAAATGCATGAAATGCAATGACAACCACATGTAATCAATATTGCTACCAATACTGCAAGAGAGATAAAAGAGACATAATCAGACCTTTCCACTTGCCAAACACACCAGTCATCCACTCCTCGAATGGGTTAGAGATTCCTAAGTGCTTGTGCATGGTTTCTGAGAGCGTACGCAATCCTTCTAATGCTTTTGTTACTGATCCATCAGGCGCTGTGTTGTTGGGGATACGTGTAGCCTATGGTCACCACAATAATAGTACAATCCAGATGTAGCTATTTAAGTAATTTCTTAAGCTGCTCTATGCTTTCATCACGTAAATTTACATTTTGGTGCAAAATGAATTTCTTTTAGCGGTGTCCCCTATTTCTTCTCATGCATGCTGTATTTTGCAAAGCTTATTGTATCTTAAAGGTGCCTCTTTGAATCTCATTCAAACCCCTTGTGGGGTCAATAAACTCCAAAACATATCTATATATGTATTAGATGATTTAAAGAAAAACTTTGTTAGAAAAGTAAAAGAAAAACCCTCACGTTAGCGAGCTTCTACCATCTTTGTGTTCAGACCAGAACCTCTTGTCCGAATGCGTTTGACCCTCTTATCGCTCACTAATAACAGCTCTGACTTAAAACAATTAACATCCTAGGGGTTTAATAATAGCAGTCCTCATTGCTTTTAATCTGAAAATTTTCTCCTAAGCGCATCCGCCAATGTGTTAGTTTCTAATGTGTGTTTTGTTATTTAATTGTGTACAGGAAAATCTGGAGTGAAGGAGTGTCTGCCAACTCATCTTGTTTTAAATTATCTACTCCACTGAAGTAGTTTTACTACCGCACTTTATAATATGACATAGGTCGACCTAAAAGGTAGTTGTCGCCACCAGAGTGTAATTTAATTCCACTCCGCCATATTGTTTTAAGCACCAGTCATTGGATGTTGCTGCTATAGTGCGTTTTGTGGTCTTTTTAGATGGATCAGCTGGACATGTTTAGGAACCTGTCCAGCTGGGGGTTTGGTCACAAGTCTTCCTGCCCACATGCTTTGTGCTATTTTAGTGCCCCTGTGGAAAAACACCTGTGGAGAAACACATAAATTTCAACAAGAAATGCAAAAATACAAAGGTAAAAACAGTAAATGACCACTTCTTCCGCCTCTTCTGTCCCCCTTGTAGCACTGATGCTACTGTCTTTTCTGGTCGGAAGTTGACCATGCTTCCGCCTCTTCTTCTTTGTTCTTCTGCTCTGTCTCCTTTCCTCATTTTTTGTGAGTGAGCTTAAGCTCACTGAATCTCTCTACGGGTATTATTATGCCCCTGGTTGAGTAGAGGATTCACCGGTAGGCTCCCTTTCACAGCGTTGTGGTGTTATCCTGTAAATCCTGGCGCAACTGATGTTGAGAGCGCTGAGGTTCCTCAGTGGCTGCACACTGACTCCAATTATACCACGTGTCGCCTTTTCCTTTGAGCCTGACTGCATGCGAAGTGCGTTCCACCATCTGGTACGGGTCGGTCCACCTTGGTTCTGAGCACTTTCTTTTGATGACTTTCCGGAGTTCCCACTCTGGTTCAGCACTGGTCTCGGTGTTTCCTTTGGCACCCTGTGGTGGGACCTCACGGCTCCGCACTCTGGTCAGAGCTCCCTAAATCACAACCCCCACATCTGTCCTTCGTTGACCTTAGCGCGCACTCAGCCGAGGTCTGGGGGTTAGTGGACCCTCCTTCACATTCCTTAGGAATCTCCAATATAATCTGAAACTACACAACAATCTTTAGATTCCAAATTTCGTGTGCTACCTGTGAATCCCGGGAGGTTGACGTCGCACCCCGAAAAACTCCTACCAGTCAGAGAATGCATCCTGTAATGAAATTAACTGAACACTCCAACAAGAAACAAACATCAAAGCTTTACCCCATGTCAATTTAGTCTGTGCACAGATTCCAGCCAATTATTTTTCAGATACTAATTACTCCTTCCCACATTCCATTGTCCATATTCATCCTATCAGGAAACCTACGCCTAGAAATGTAATAGTTAATCAGACATTTTATCATAGTTTCTCTGTTCTCTCCTTTCACAGGCCTCTGGTCGTCCTGTAAAAGAATCCATGCACGCACACACAAACACTTTAAACCTCTGAAGTGGATCACCGTGTCTGTGGAATCAAAAGTTAGTTAAGTGTGGTTTGAAATCAAAGTATATTTTTTCCTGTAACGATGTCTGAATCTTCATTGGATTAAAGTGACCACGCATCGCACCACTTTACACAAGACACTGCTGTAATCTCTATAACCTCAGAAAAAGTTCCTGTTTAAGTCCTGGAGGAAACACCATCAGGTCGTTTTACAGCACCGTTCTACTCCAATGCACCTCTGAAGCTGCTCTGCTCCACCTTCACTCTTCTTGTAATTAATTCCTCTCTCAGTTCCTCTTCAATAGATGCCATTCTCATGTCAAAAATCCTGCACCCTGTTCTTCTATTTTGTCTAACATTTACTAATATGTACATCCCCCTTTTGGAATCAAATTAATTTTTGTTCCAAAAACAACTATAAAAAGGTAACGTTCTGTTTTGGTCTAGGTTTATTGTTTGGTGAAGTTAGTTCTTTCCTGCCTCTGGGTTTATTTCGTTTGTAGGTTCTGTCTTGTTTTAGGTTCCTGTTTAGTCTGTGTATGGTTTTAAGTTTTCTGGTCTTCGTATTAGTCCTTATCTTTGTTCTGTGCTTTGTGTTATCCTCAGTCTTAGGTTTCTTCTTCTGTCAGCGTCGTCATTGCTTCCACCTGCCTATGGTTAATTAGTTCCCTCTGCTCACCTGTCTGTCTGTTTTTTTAAGCCTCACTCCCTCCTCAGTTATTTGTTGGTTCATCACACTCACACGCCTATGCTCCCATTCCTCCTCCTCCCTGTTTATGTTCACCTGTCTTCCAATAAATCCAGTAAAAGGAATAACTGTGTTCTGCTGAATATCGGGTTCTGCTCCACATCCATCATTACATAAGAAGCCGTCAAAAAGAGTCAATTCAACTGCAAAGGCTAATCTTTGGTGAAGTAGGAAAAAACACTACCTCGAATCCTGAATCCAAATCAAAATATTATTCAAGTTTATCATACCTGATATTTTCACGAGGTTCCCTCAAAGGTTGCGTGAGATCAACGTACCCACAATGTAGTTGTGACAGCAGCCATTTAGTCTCAAAACGATAACGTGTCATTCGCGCGCTGTAGTTTGGGTTTGTTAGAACGCTTTGCTTGTTGCTGTAGGACACATTGGTTGTTCCTGCGGAAGATAACACAGCCCAGGAGAGACACGTTCTCTGGCAGATTGCAATTTTATATTTACTAACCTTAAGTGTAGCTGGAACACATGAAAGTATTCCCACCGCCGTGGACCTTCTGCTCCTAATTGTGACGGCAAGTACAACTTCTGGTGCTTAATGCTGATCAGTACGTTCCCGGCCATGGTAACATATCAAACTCATGTTTAAAATAAACTTATCAGTTGCATCACAGACAATTTAAAAGGTATTAGTATAATTTCAAAACAGCAAACCTCCATGCTGGTAGGAGCCCAATCAGTTGCCTGACGGGGACGTTTAACCATGCCCCTAATTCTTTTATCTGGTGCTCAACATGGAGAGAAAGAAAAATATGAGAAATCATTTCATCCGACATCATATATCGTTAGAAATTGTTCAGCAGTAGCAGCTGCCAAACGCTCAGGTGCCACACAGTGTCCGAAATTAACTTTGTGATTCACCGGCCAAGTTGGCCAGTAGATGTAAAAATCAACCGGCCAGGCATATTTTTTACCGGCCAAAATATTAATCCTGACCAGACCTCAATTTTTATCAAAAATTAAGAGTGAGATTATGTTAATTTTTGGGGGGCGTGGTTGGGGGCGTGGCTGTCTGGACCCTGGAAGAGAAATCATTGTTTCCTGACTTTAATAAGAAAATATTGTAGTTGATTATAAAAGGCACAATAAGAATGATCACATTTACATCCAGGCAATAAAAAAACACCACAGACTATCATTATTCTATCCGTGTTGGTCTAATTTGTGAATGAGGCAGAGTTTCATCAAACCTGTATGGTTCAATATTTTTCCCTCAGCTGCAACACTTAAAGCACGCAGGGGTTTGCGCTGCGTCTTTACGCTGATCCAGCTGCTGGATTTTATCCTCGTGCGCTGTGCGCGAGGGATAAACAGTGGGGAAAATGCATAAATAAAGACTGTAAAGGGCTCCTTTAGAGGGAAGAGAATGAATAATGGGTCTGAGCTGAAGCCCCTGATTTTACAAGTTCCTTAGAAAGTCCGCACCTATATTACATGTAACGTAATTTTGCGCACCTGAATTCAAGCGCAAGGCAGCAGCCCACCGAAGCACCACTGTCTCAGTGTCGTTAAATACAAAAGGGCAGTAAAACATAGCTACTGACTCTCCTATTGATTTTAATTGGGACATTTTGGTTCGAGTCGAAGGACATTAAACGCAGTGATTCACGTTTTGAAGGCTGGCCGCTGACAAAAAAAGCACCTGGCTCCGAGAGGGCGCAGTTACAGCGCGCACCGTAACTGCGCCTCTCTCCTCCCTTCCCTCAGAGCGCACGTAGTTAAATGCAGAATTAATAAAAACGAAACTTATAAACAGACTAATGGGCGTTTTAGACTGTATCTGGTTAGCAGATCTGTTTTCTGATCCAGCGTGCAGCCATGACTGGTTTTGAATAAAGGCTTTATCTGGGAGCCACTCTCCCCAGAAATAAGATGTGAAAGAAGCTGAACCAGCTCCGCAGAAGGCGGGTCTAGACTGAGCTCTGTGAACGGATCATCCGCAGCCCAGATGGGCTTTGTTATTTTTATTTTATTTTTAATTTATTTGGTACAAAGATTTACTCACCATGTGGCAGCTAGCTCTCTGAAATTCACTCGCCAAACGGGAAATTTACTCGCATTTGGCGAGTGGCGAGTGTTAATTTCGGACCCTGGTGCCACATATATATTCCTAGAAAATTGTCTGTGTTTTACCTTAAAGAATCTTGATACCAGTCTGTGTGGTTCCTGTCGTAGAACAGAGTGACGTGTGGCGGGTCAGGTGGGAAGAAGAGCAGGAACCCAGACATAGCTTCCATAGCTGGAGAGAACACCAGTTGTAGCAGGCTCTGTTCACAGTCCTCCATAGATGTCAGCAATTCTTTCTCCCCCTCGGGTCACAACGGCAAACACTGTTTCTTCTCTCAGTATCATATTCAGTGACAGTCTTAGTCCACAACTCAGAGGCCCATATGTGGCTCCAGTGTCCACCAAAAGTTCATGCAGTCTTTTCCACTGACAGCTCGGAGTCTGCAGTGGTCATGCTGCTCGACATCTTTAGGGGTGTGTAAAATTGTCCATCCGAAGAGTTATCCCCTTGCTTGTCATGTCAGGACTTGGTTGCTCCATACCAGGCCGACCTGCAGTCCAGGACAATCACCATTGTATGTCGATGGGTGTTTTAACATGTCCACCATATCAGCTCCAAACACTCATCCATCACGCCCTGGGCTCAATACTCGACGCCACACTGACCACCAAACTGTCATCTGCTTCCACGTTCAGTAACCAACAGACCTGTAAATATATAAAGAATAGAGAAAAGGAGGCAATAGGCAAGCCTCCTCCTTGGAGTTAATTAAACTGAGGTGACACCTTCAGGGTTGAAGATCCAACTGCTGAAACATCACATGTTCACTTTTTATTTTACTCACTTTCTGTTTTGTTCCCTGTAATTGCAATTCAAATAACAGATCTTGTAATACCTTTTGTTTTTCGTTTTTTATTTTTTTTATTTTCTCTTCCTCTCCCCATCCTGAGCCACATTGGAAAATGATGTACCAAATGTTTTGTTCCAGCGAGCATAATCACAATCAGGCTTATAACGATTCAGTTTCATCAGCTGTAATACTGAAGAGGACACACCTTTTAAGACTATTTTTCTGAATAATTCACCACTGTTGTGGGTCCCAGTCAAATTTAGGAACCACTGCTGGGGTGTGAAGGGAGAAAGTTGTATAACTCCCTCTTCCAAGCAAGAAATTAGTAAAGAAAACAAATTTACATCTGGCACGTGGAACGTTCGTGCATCATTTTCAATATAATTTGCAGCAGAAGAGGGCACACAATCATTCAATTCAATTCGATTTTATTTATATAGCGCCAATTCATGAAACATGTCATCTCAAGGCACTTTACAAAGTTAAATTCAATCATATTATACAGATTGGGTCAGATTATACAGATTGGTAAAAAATGTTCCTATATAAGAAAACCAGTTGATTGCATCAAAGTCCCGACAAGCAGCATTCACTCCTGGAGAAGCGTAGAGCCACAGGGAGAGTCGTCTGCATTGTGCCATGTGTGCCTTCAGTCAAATTATTTAATTTAGAGAACGTGTTTACATGAAAGAAATACTTTGGGATCTGCCCTTTAATTTTTCCAAATCCTTTTTCGTTCCTGTTGATTTCTGCCGCTCTGCAAAGTTCGACTGCTGTACTAAAATGATTCAAACCAAATAACATTTTTCATACATTTTTAAACATCAGCAACTCCATCTGAGGATAACTGTAAAACTGATGCATGACTAGACCTAGGGCTGATAAAATCTATCTAATCAACCGGCTTGTACTTTTACCAAACATCTTTAAGCTCCTTTTTAACTTTTAACTTTTGGTTCTGCTAACTGGTGATTCCTAGACCTACAATTAGCAGAAGTTGTTAGTGAGCTAATTCCTGCTTTCCTTAGATCAACCAGATTTAAGTCTAGTGTATTATATTCAAACTAGGGCTTTCAAACTATTAAAACTTTAATTTCAATTAATCTTGTATTTTATCTTGCTATTTCTAAAAGTATAAAAGCTCATTTGGGAATTTTAATATGCACATTTGCAATAAATGACACTAGTTAAAGTTATGCTTGTACAAAAATATATATATATTTTTTTTAAAACACTTGTCAGAATTGGAATGACAACATCCTGGTGCCATAAAATTACACATTTGTCTCTAAGCACACATTTGTTTACACAATGTATAAACAAATGTGTAAATAAATAAATATTTCATGCTAAAATGTTTTTTAACTCCTAAACAAAGATATAAGATATTTTATTGTTCATTTATTTATTTTACTCTCTCTCATACACCCTGAGCGGTCCCTTAGTTTGTCAAATGCAGAGACAGCAAGTCTGTCCCTGGAGGGGTGGGCTGTGCACTGAGCAGCAGGCGGGACATACCAACTATCAGTGACCAATGATCCTCGCCATAAACATTCAGATGTTTTCATCATGGTTTTGTTCATCATATCTATTGTGCTGTTTTAGGTTAAACTGTCCCTCTGAGGTTCGCCTCAGCTCAGTGTAAAAAGTCTCCCTTACACATATCCCATCCAGTTCCATTTCTCCCATATAATCTCCCCATATGCTGTTTGCGAAGTTAATAAAGTTCTAACATTACAATATAAAAAGACCCTACTCTATTATTTTTACAGCTGTCATGAATCCATTGTCAAATACAAGCTTCGTGCATTAATAGTGTAACTGAATACTTTCCCCACGGCTCTGGTTAACTGTACTCCATAATTAGGCTCCCAAATAACTCAAAAACAAAAATCTTTATCCCCAGTTTCAATAATTTCTAACAACCCTGAGATATTTTCTGTTTAAACCATGTGAATATCTCCGTGTTTCAATTTAATTTGGGCTGGACAAACCCTTATAATATTAAATTGTCTGTCTTTTTCTCTTACAAACTTTTAGTTAAACCTTTTCTGTTTAATGGAAGTCTCCAAAGTGCATTTGTTTTGAATGCTGCAGTCATTCAACCCAAATAAACACTTTTTGAAACCGTGTTTTTTTAGAATTTTAATCTGGATTATTTTCCACAGACGAACAGAGCTTTCACACACCAATAACACATACAACAAGACAATTAGAAGAACAAAACACACACACATGCCTTTTCTTTTAACAGTATTTTTCACAGATCATCAGAAGTTTAGATTGCCGAAATATATTTTGCCGAAATATCATGCTTATTGGCCAACGCGCCTCTGTCACTCCACGGGGAGGTTTAGCTGGCAAAATTGCCCCGCACCGCCGTGACCGCTCAATTTACCGGCTGTCCGACGCCTCACCTCCGCAGAGACAAGATTCAAAATCTCACCCCTCGTCTGTCTTCCTTTATCTCATTACGTTTCACAGTTATTTTTAATCATTTTCCCCGACTAGCCGAGAGAAGCATCTATCCGGTTCGTCACTAAAATGTTTCCCCCGCGGAACGCTGCGCCTCTGAAGTTCCGTTCCGTTCCTTTTTCTCTGGGATTCCCCTTTAAACTTCCTGATTTATTAATAATAGCATCCTGGAATTATAGCTATTTTTGTTTGTTAAATCACCCTTAAACCTGTATTTATTTATATATTTTTTATACCCATGGGAATCACTTGTGGTTGGCGTTTTTTATTTTTTTTACGTAACCTCCTTGTCTAACTACCGTGTTTCTAAAATAAACTCCCAAATTCTTGCTCTAGGATTCCCCTTTAAATATCCTGATTTATTAATAATAGCTTCCTGGAATTTTAGCTATTTTTTGTTTGTTAAATCACCCTTAAAACCTGCATTTATTTCTTTTACCCATGTAGCTAAATGTTTAATTTTATCAGGGTCCTACTGTCCAATGTTATGTCTCATGAAAACCCGCAGCAAATGGGGATCGCTCGCGTTTTGGCGTTCTCCCCCACTCAAGCTTTTCAACATTCAAACTGTTTTTTGTTTTTTTTGTTTTTAAAAAGTGTGTTATAGCTGATTGTGTGTTCAGCTAACACCTCATTCTTTTTTTTTACTTTTATTCCCTGTCCGGTCTTCGCTGGGTGTGTGTGTGTCCAGCGGCACGGCTTATATACCGGTCTCCCTGTTTCTACGTCAGGTCACGGTTTCTTATAAAAAATTATTTAACTCAAAGAACTTTATTTGTAGTTGTGTTATCTGCACAATTTATGATTCTGCTCTGTTCTTAGTTCTGTTATGTTATATCAGAACTTTATTACGTCTGTAATCAGAGCTTCATAGTCACTCTGTTATCTCCGCATCCATTCAGTGTGTATTGCCTGATCACGCTCAACCTTTTATGTAGAATTCGAGATTTCTCAAGTTCTCGGGCCTCTAACCCAGCAAAAATACGATTCCCCGTCGTGAACCGCAGTGAGCCGCCACGCTCAAGAATCCCTTTAGATTTTCTTGAACTCACAGGACTTACTCTATTCTTAGTTCTGTTTTTTTTTATGTCAGAACTATTTTTTTTTTATTCTCAACTTTTTCAAAACTACTCCAAGGCACTCCAAAGAATTAATTTAGCAGACTTGGTAGTACTTGGGACACATAATTTAGCCTATATTTCTAAGCTGAAAATGCAGATTCGATAAAAGGTTCTGCCTGCCTCTTTTTGTTGTGGCCAGCCAGTGTGTCCCTTGTCCTTTCGTTCCAGTCTGATGATGACCAATTCAGCCTGTCACCCCGAATCCCGGGACGAGCCCCCAAATGTTGAAGCCGTCTGTGCTTCCCCGGGTTCGTTAATTCGTGTGCAGGATTTAAATCAAAAACTCAGCCATGAACGCATAATTCAGTTTCACCTTTGCAAAGGGAGAGATGCACCTGCCAGCCCCTCCGGGCAGCAACTCTGTCTCTCTCCCCGTTTAGGCTTGTTTTTATTAAAGTTAGAACATACATTATACAGAGTCGCACAATGAATGACGTACACATCTTATCACTATCTTACTCCCTAATAAGTAAAACTTATTAGGGAGTAAGCCAAACTTACTCAGAGCTGCAGCTCTGTTGATCCATCCATTCCCTTAGCTCTTAGTAGTAATGATTTTATGGGATTCTTCATAAATAAAATTGATGCCATTAAAAATGAAATAATTGGCATCCTCCCAAACATGATTACCTCATCCCCAGTAAGTAAGGCAGCATTGGAGGAATCTTTAGAACCTGCGCTGTGTCTGAACTGTTTAGAAGCAGTAGAGCTTTCTATTTTACACATGATTAATCTATCCTTAGTAAATGGATATGTACCACAGGTTTTTAAAGTAGCTGTTATTAAACCTTTACTTAAGAAACCTTCTCTTGATCAAGATGAGCTAGTAAACTACAGACCTATATCTAATCTTCTTTTCAGACTGATTCTGTATTCCTTATTTTGTTTATATTTGCTGTATTCTGAGTGCACTCATTATTTTGCTTCGCACACTGCTGAGATGCTGGGAATGGGTTCTGTTTGGGAACATGTTTTGGGAAGGAGGGCGGCTGTGGAGGGAGAGATGGCCACTCTCACTCCACACCTGACTCTTTGTTTACAAGTATATAAAGAGGAGACTGCCCTTAGCCCAGTGAGTCTGCCGTGAGTTCGTGTGTGGATACCGGCATCGTGAACGCTGATCTTAACCTAGGACTGAGGGCTCCCAGTTCGTGTCAATGGTAAGAGCTGATTCTGAGAATCTGTTGAGCGTCATGTCTGTTTGAAAGCTTGTTGCTTTAATGCTTGCTACTTTGCCTGTGTGAAGAGCTAGTTGTTTTGATGTGCTGTATTCTGTGGGGAATAATAATAAATGTGTGCCTTATATTCTAACAGAAACAGTGTTTGAGTCCTTATTTGTGTTTGCCGATCTCTCCCGATCCTGAATAAAATTTCATAAAACAACTATGAAATCATCCAGGGAGAACAGATCACCGACTATTACCATCTAATGTAGAACAGATTACTATATCAATGTGTGCTTCTGTGCTTTTTGTCTGTCTTGTTGTATCTCTGCTCTGTCTTCTGTGGCCCCCAGTCGGTCGAGGCAGATGACCGTTCATACTGAGCCCGGTTCTGCTAGAGGTTTTTCCTTCCCGCTAACGGGTGTTTTTTCTTTCCACTGTCGCTTCATGCTTTCTCAGTATGAGGGATTGCAGCAAAGCCATGTACAATGCAGACGACTCTTCCTGTGGCTCTACGCTTCTCCAGGAGTGAATGCTGCTTGTCGGGACTTTGATGCAATCAACTGGTTTTCTTATATAGGAACATTTTTGACCAATCTGTATAATCTGACCCAATCTGTATAATATGATTGAACTTAACTTTGTAAAGTGCCTTGAGATGACATGTTTCATGAATTGGTGCTATATAAATAAAATTGAATTGAATTGAATTAATAACTATCTCCTCTTGTTGTTTTCTCCTGCTGCATGGGAACCGGAGTTGCTGTTCTTTCCCACTGCCTAGGAACTGGCCTTGAAACATTCTCCTGATACTTTTGCTCGTATAAAGAATCTATACACATTCTCTTCTTCTGATCAACAGATGCGGCCTTAAAGCAAATAAATTGCATATTAAAAGCATGTTAAACCTTCATAAATGTGTAATAAAAAACGGATCAAAGTTAATACGTTCCACAGTTTTCACTGTGTTTTTAAACACGGGGAGCTAACCGACATTGCTTCCATTAGCATTTTGAAACCATGTCACGCTGATGTAATTCGAGTGTGTTTTTACGGTTGTAACAAACGTTATCTCCACAAGGGATTTATATGCTGATGGGTGTTTTCCGGTCCACTCATTACAACCAAAATAAAGCTTTGGCTTTATTTTGGTTGTAATGAAAATCAGCGCCGAATGTCCGCTATGTCCGCTAGCCTAATGATATTAGCTTCCGGTAACAATCGCTCTTCCCGGATACGCGATTACGGTTCGTTTCAAATATAATGTTTGTTTTGTTTCACTCCACCATCGTTTGATAGTGCTATTAGCATTATTACCGCATTAATATGGAGTATTAATGTCGATTTAATGATGTTTTAGGATTAACCGATTTTAGCAACCGATCACTACAGCGAACCCTAGCTTCCTGGAGGTATAATCGCATTAATAAAATCAAGCGTCCCTAAAGGTAATGATTTTACTGAGAAAATCTTTCTTTAAAATGTTATTTTATCAAATAATGTTTTGTTTAACTCAGGATTTGCATTGTGAATGGGTTGAAACATATACCAAATGTTGTTCTGAATTAGTTAAGCTAATTTAAGCTCATTCCATGTTCTTTAACATGAACTTTGGTTCTTTAACTCAGATCTGCAGTAAACCAGGATTCACTGAATTATTCTGATGATGATGATCAACCACTTTGTTTTGTCTTTTGTGTCTTTTAGTGTGTACATAGTTCCTTATCTGCTTTTAACTTAATTTTGCTTAGTAGTTTAGTTAAGCTTCACTAGCCCAGGAGAGAGGATTTGTTGATTGAAATATAGTGTTAATTTAGATAAACAGCATTCTATAGTGATGTTCTCTGGATGTTCATTTTATTTCTGTTAATAAATTCTTGAACTTGAAGAGAGGTTGTTACTCGTTATTCTATGTGTGTGCAGAGTTTGCTGTTAAAAGATCGCCAGTGCTCGAATCACCCCTTTCACCTATTGTCCTGATATCAGCTCTAGAGCTGATATTCACCGGACAATACCTAACAGAGAGTTATTTATTAAACATTACATAACTTTAAAACAGTGTGCAATTGCACAACAAAGGATTGATCCACATATTTATTCGTGGCCTGGTGTTTCGGAGCAGAAAGAGGATAAAGTCTTCCCCTAGGACGTGTGTAAATAATAAACAACATCAAACAAAAGAAAATACATATTGTAAAACTGTCCATTGACAGTACATGTTTTCGATTTCTGGATATAACAGCATACCCAACCATTCCAAAGATTTTTTGTTGTCAGTTTTTAAAACTAAACTGTTGACACATTTTTTCAGATTCATACTGCAAATTGTGTGAGGGCAAGAAAATCCATTCAATGTGTTATTTCATTTATTATATCAGTTCGAATTCAGAAGTTTCTTATCTTTTAAAAGCTGAACAAACCCTGTTTTAACAGCCTTTCTGTATGTGCCATATAAGGATAATGTCCTCCACAGTGACGTGCGGTCAGGGGAGGCAGGTGAGGCAGTGCCTCACCTGCCATCATGGAAAGAAAGAAAATATATAATCATAAAGTAATTTAAATTGTTATATTCATCCGGTGGTTTGTATTAAAAAATATTTATTTTTCATGTAGCTTCACCAATTTTGATTTGTATTTGTTCAAAATCGCTGAATTTTCTTATTTTCCCATTCAAATGCTTGGAAGCGATGCCGGTGAGGCAGCAGCGAGCTCTGCCTCACCTTGGATTGCGCAACCCCTGGCTCTGCGCTGGCTGCTAAGCGGAGAGAGCATGTTGCTGTGCGGCGTCAATAAAATGGTTTAAACAAATTTAATATGTGAACTTATTTCCAACAATTTAGCTTATGTATATAATGTACAGTGCTTTTTGTCACCAACTGTGTTTGTGTAACGTGTTTCGTGTAATGAGCGATTATAAACGGCAGAGAACAGGTTCGAGGTGAGGCAGGCAGTTCTCTTGCCTCATGGCAGGGGGTGCTCAAGATCCCAGACGTTCGTCTTGTTCACTCCTCAACTGCCGAGTAAGTGACAGCGAGCTAGGCTAAACGATTCGGGAAGCAAGTCAAGTGCAGCGATAGATTATAATAGATAGTGATTTTTTCCCTCTCTTGCATTCATCCCTCAAAAACGATGAGGGATGAATGCAAATCTCCTGGACAGCTTCTCAACTTTTTGGCCGAGAAGGATCTTGTTGTAACTGTTCCTGAGGCGACAAAGTTGCTCCAGCTCGTGCTCACGGTGCCAGCTACTACAGCGTCAGTGAAGCGGTCATTCTCAGCCCTGAAGAGACTGAAAACATACAACAGGAACAGGACGGATCAAGGAAGGCTTTCTTCCCTGGCAGTGATCTCCATT
This sequence comes from Fundulus diaphanus, assembly GCA_037039145.1. NCBI lineage: Eukaryota > Metazoa > Chordata > Actinopteri > Cyprinodontiformes > Fundulidae > Fundulus > Fundulus diaphanus. Next base: position 58,475,916 of record CM073124.1, read on the forward strand.
GAGACAGAGAGACTTTTAAAACTGAAGGAAGATAAGGAGGACTTCTATCGCAAAGTGACGGATGTTTTTGTGCAGAAGGAGCGACGCATGGACTTCATTTATAAGTAAAGGTAAGACAGTAATAACATTTATTTTGTTTTGTTTTTTAAGGAAATGTGTGTTTTGTGAGCTACAGTTTGTATGTGTAAGGATGCAGAAGTGAAACATAACCTGTAAACTGCTGTCAATCTATGCATCTATTTGCAAATCTGATTCTGATGACGTCAGTGCCTCACCAGCTATGAACCTCACCGCACGTCACTGGTCCTCCAGGATACAAGACAAAATGGGCTTTGTTTTACTCTTTTTCATTTCACTTCTTTATTTTCTTTGTTGCAAGGCAAGCATGACCCAGAAAGACATACAATCAACTTCTCTTTACATAGTTTTTTGAACCTCTATTACCCCACCTTTTATATTTTAGTCATCGTGAAACCAACCTTTCCCTGGGTATTACAAACTAAATTACTATACAATATAGAACAAATCACAAGCAGCAGTTTTTCACATTTGGATATTTCCTTGTTTTTTAATATTATATGGTAGAAATAAAAAAAACATATATTCCCAGATAATGGAACATATTGTGAGCATGTTAAACTGTTCTTCCAAAGTGTTTTCAAAGTTAGGAAGAAACTGTTGTTTCTTAGTCATTAAAAAGTCATATTCCTTTAAAACAACAAAGACTGATTTTCATGCATGATGACACGACAAAAAAACAAAACATACAAAGCTGTATGCTTCAGAAAGTTCAAACACAGCCTCTCTTAACAGGGAAAGCTGCTTCCGTGAGGCATGTAAACAATTAAATAATATACAATAGTATCTAGTTTCCAAAAAAAAAAAAACGTATATTGGATTTAGAGGTTCCAACCCATTTGAGGCTTTACTTGTGCCCTGTGATCTTCTTTTCTTACCCTGCAATGAGTCTGCTGGCTCTGGGCAGTCATCTGAATCTGACACCTTTGCCAGCTCCCCACCACGATTCTCACACCTGATCCTTCCCAAATATGATCTTCAGATTTTCTTTTTCACTCCTATTCCTTTTTCCTATTATTTTTCCTCTTTTTTTGGCCAAGCAGATCATTTCCCAGGCTCCTGGTGCCTGGGCCAGGGCTTGTCTGTTTTCATTCTTCTCCTGGAGGACAAGTAATTTAGCAGAGAGGGAGAGCAGATGACCAATGGCTCCTGACCTTTTCTCCCTCGATTTAACTCCTCGCTGCCATGCCCACTGAATGTGGCAATCAAGCAAGCCAGAAGTGACACCCTCATCTGAGCATGGTCAGGCTTTGCACACAATCACTATGTCACTTTCCATTTATATGTATGGCTGTGGGCTAGTGGTAGTGCTCAAATTGCTTATAGTGAGAAAGCAGGGGGCCAAGCTATGCACTGGATTCCTTTTAGTATATAGCTGCATCACAGTCCTGTCAGTCTTGCTGAGAATACAGCTGAAATGCACAGGTGTTTTTCTGTCCTCTTTCTCACTCGGTAACCAGTTCCAGTTATCTTTCTCAACCACATGTGTGAATTGGACTGAATGGCAGATTTGCAGAGTTCTGATGGTAATAACGTCATGCCAAAAAGGTTTCCCTTCCATTTTAAACAGATGTAGATTTCTTCCATTTACTCAACACTGTTAGAGTTGAGCATCCATCAACATGTTTTTCACATACTGGTGAACAACTACGAGGCAAGAGAAGGAAAATAAAAATATATTATTTTCATGGATCGGCTCAATATGGCATATGAGGCAGCTTCCTGAATGTTAGCATTGAGCGCCATGTTCATCATAAGCCAGTGTGAAATAAAATCAAACCCAAAAAGCAGAGGAACATGTTTTGGAATATGAGTTGCCATGTAATAGACTGCTTAAAAAAGGAGCTAAGCGTGGGGGAACCTGTGAAGAGCCCCTTAATTTGGGATGATAGCGAAACAGCCACAGTACATTGTCGGAAAAAACAGTGTTAATAATAATTGCTGTTTTATTGCCAAAGAGAGCCCAACAGATTAACTTTCACAAGATGAGCATTACTGCTTTCGCTCTAGTGATTCACTTGATATCCATGCAGAAAACTTCATTGGATATTATTTTTGGATTATTTCAAATTCAATGGACACAGAAACTATAAGGTAAAAGAGAAAGAAAGTACAAAACAAAATGGAGAAAGGTAACAAAAATAGAGCAGAGAAAAAAGAGAGTGCAAGATTATATCCTTGGAATCCTCTACATTTGCAGAAAGAGATATAGAAAGAACAACAAAAGCAACAGAAAAAGTATGACAGGTACAAACAAACAATGTCAATGATATCATTGTATTGTTGATAGTATTGTTTAATACAATATGTATTTAGTGACAGCCAAAGCCAACTATTGCATTTACCTGTATGACAGTGTTGTGCAACATGGGTAATAAAATCAGACTGTAAGTTGAAAGTCACTGAAATGTGAGACTTTTGCAGGCATCAAGGGACTGCCCATGACAGCAGGGGGTGCCAGCACTGCTACGTACCAAGCCCCCCCTGATTTATATTTCCATTTGCCTATGGCTCCTCGAGAAGAGAGGAGTTCTACACTGGAGAGACAAGCCACCCATGCGGGCCGCACGGAGTTTGGAGACCCACAAGCGTTTGTAGGGTCGACCAAGCTGAGTAAAGTCGGTTTTCTGTGAAACTAACATCAAAATCAAATCAGCGGTGGTCTGTCTGAGCTGTGCAGGAGAAAGCTGACCTGGGAGCCGAGCCATTATCCTGCAGGAGTGCAGAGACCCCCACGCTGCAGCCCCCCTTCACATGCCGAATGCAGACCACCGGAGATCCAGGAAGGACTCTTTTGATCCCAGGGTTTAAAAATTGTTTATTTTTAGTGGTTTTAACTGATTTGTTTTAAGCTTTAACTGATGTTTTAGACCTTGAGCTAGGAGGCCAAGCTGCCGGCTAGCGTTCTTGAAACAATGCTTTGCTGATGTGTTTGAATGTGATTTATGATTATAACAAACTATTTCCATAACGTTTTTATACACTGATGGGACATTAATGTTTGTGTTATCCGGTCTGCTCATTACGACCAGATAGAGCTTAAAAATATTTTTAAATTAGCACCGAATATCTGTTACAATAGCTACTACCTACTAAACATAACTACGGTTTGTTTTAAGCATGTTTGTTTTCAGTTCGCTCCGCCATCATTTGATAGTGCTACGAGCATTGGTACATCATTAATGGGGACGATTAATGTTGAAATAATGGTGTTTTGATCAACTTTAGGGTTACATCAAGCTAATGACTGGCCACTACAGTGCCCTCTAGCTTCATGGAGAAATAATTGCATTAATAAAATCAAGTGTCCTACTTAGTCCTACTTAGTAAATCATTCTTTAAAATTGTATTTACTCAGATTTGCATTGTAAATGGGTTGAAACACATCCCAAGCCCCTCCCAGATGGGGGCAACAGACCCCGGGGTCAGACCCACCAGGCGCCCCACTCCGAGTGCCCCCCAGAGCCCCAGGGACCCCCCTATCCAGCTACTGCGCCCTGCAGGAAGCAACCCACCGCCCTCCATTCCACTAAGTTATGGTGCTGATCAAAGGAGCCCAAAGAGATCGATCAGATGTGGATGCAGATGCTGTCTCAAGATTAATATGATCCAACAAAAGATCTCTATAATGATTGATACTGAGATTTTCCTTACTTTTCCAATTCATGAGGATAGTTTTCTTTGCGATACATAATGCAGTGAAAACCATGCAAACTATTTTTTTTCCAGAGGGCTTTCCTCAAAGTTACCCAGCAAGCAAACTGATGGGGAAGGTTAAATTTTACAACTAAGGCACTTTGATAAATCCTTACATATCTGTGCCCAGAACCTCTGGACTGGTGTGCATAAGCATAACGCATGAATATAATTATCAGGATGATTGCCTATGCAGTGTGGACAGATATTAGATTGTGCAAGACCCATCTTGAATAATCTTTGTCTTGTGTAGTGTACTCTATGAAGGATTTTGTATTGTATTAGTTGTAAGTTGGTGTTTCTAGTCCATTTGAAAATTCTTAGACATATCTGAGCCCAGAAGTTTTGTTCAAAGCTGACTGATAAATCCTCTTCCCATTTCATAATAGGAAGAGATATTGAATCATCTATTTTAGTCAGTGTCCTGTATGATTTAGACAGTAGTTTGGGGGGGTTTAAATCTAGGAACTCTAATATATTAGTTGGGATTTGTAAAACACCTTTAATATGCTTAAATTTATTTCTAATTATAGCATATTCCAAGAATTTATTTTTACTAATGCCATAGTGCATATTTAGTTTGGCAAAAGTGATTAACTCGGTTCCGTCAAGTAAATGTTCCAGGTATTCAATACCTTTATTCTTCCAGTATGTAAAGTTTATCATATTATTATTTTGTAGGATGTCAGGATTATTCCAGATGGGTGTACGACTGCACGGGATAAGTGATGACTTCGTCATTTTAAGAAACTCCCACCATGCTGTCATAGTGGAGCTAATGTTAATATTTTTAAAGCATGTATGCCGTTCTATATTTGAGCTAATAAATGGCAAATCTGAAATCATGATATTATTGCATATTTTCTGTTCTATATCTATCCAGGGCTCGTCTAAAGGATTATGTTTTACCCATTTAGAGATGTATTGTAGTCTATTTGCTAAGTAGTAGTTATAGAAATTAGGCAGATCTAGTCCCCCTCTGTCTTTAGTTTTCTGTAGTGTCTTTAAGCTGATACGGGGGGGTTTATCTTTCCAAATAAATTTAGAGATAGAAGAGTCTAAAGATTTGAACCAGTCGGATGATGGTTTATTAAGTAATTAAAATAAGTAATTAATTCTAGGTAAGACCATCATTTTAATTGAAGCTACCCTACCCATAAGTGAAATTGGAAGCGATTTCCATCTTTCAAGGTCCTCTTCTATCTTTTTTAAAAGGGGGATGTGGTTAAATTTTACTAAATCCGCTAGTTTAGACGACACAGTAATACCCAAATATTTAATATTTCCTGATTGCAAATGTAAATCTAGGGGGTTCTGAAAAGAGCAATTTATTGGCAGTACCGTAGATTTAGACCAGTTTATAGAGTAATCTGAAACCTTTGAGAAAGATTCTATTAAATTCAATTAAATTCAATTTTATTTATATAGTGCCAATTCATCAAACATGTCATCTCGAGGCACTGTACAAAGTCAAAATCAATCATATTATACAGAGTGGTCAAGAATTTCCTATTTAAGGGAACCAGTTGATTGCTTCAAAGCCCCGACAAGCAGCATTCACTCATGGAGAAGCGTAGAGCTACAGGGAGAGTCGTCTGCATTGTCCATGGCTTTGCTGCAATCCCTCAAACTGAAAAACCACCCATTAGCGGGAAGGAAAAACCTCCAGCAGAACCGGGCTCAGTATGAACGGTCATCTGCCTCGACCGACTGGAGGTTACAGAAGACAGAGCAGAGACACAACGAGAGAGACAAACAAGCACAGAAGCAAACATTGATCCACTAATCTGTTCTATATTAGATGATAATAGCGGGTGAGCCGTCTTCTCTGGATGATGTCTCAGATAACAGAACGCCAGACCAGATGTACCTACTATGAAGAAAAAAAGAGAGAGAACAAAAAGTTATGAGCAGAAATTATGACAAGCAATGCATAATTGAAGAACAGTAGAACTCGATAGAGTGAGAAAAATAGATCCTGCTGTCCTCCAGTAGCCTAAGCCCATAGAAGCACAACCCCATAGGTAGGTCAGGGCAACATAAGCCACTCTAGTTATAAGCTTAGTCTTAAAAGTAGACAGGGTGTCTGCCTCACGGACCAAAACTGGGAGTTGGTTCCACAGGAGAGGAGACTGATAACTAAAAGATCTGCCTCCCATTCTACTTTTAGATCTGCAGTCTGAGAGCGAAGTGCTCTGTTAGGAACATATGGGGTAATGAGAGCTCTGATATATAATGGAGTGGACAGAGTTATTTCTGTTTATTCTTCCTATTGGCAGCACAAAACTAGTATGTCTAGTTTGTTCAGAAACTGTGGCACTTATTAAAAGTGGAAATGTGAAATGTCACTATGAGACAAAACATAAAAACTTTGAATAAACATACCCACTCAAATCACAAATTATGTTAGAAAAAATTTGCAGTCTCAGAGCCCAACACGAGCAGTCCACTAGGATCCTGAGCCACACATTTAGTGCTCAGCAGCGAGCTCATGAGTGTTCCCTCAGAGTTGCTTGGATTTTTGGTCAGCACAAAAAGATGGAGCTCCTGCTATGATAGGGAAAAAAGGGAGCTGTAACAAGACTGAAGAATGATAATCCTGATCTCCCAACTTGCAACTGTATCATTCATCAGTCAGTTCTCTGTGCCTCCCTGTCAGATGAACATGCTGAGGTGATGAATACAATGATGAAGCTGATCAATTTTCTCAAGTCAACCTCTTCCTACGAGCATCGCATGCTCAGGGAATTCCTCAGGGAAGTTAATGCTGATGATCTTCTGCTGCACACCAATGTGAGATGACTCAGCAAAGGCAGGGTTTTAGCACACTTCTGGGCCATTAGGAGGGAAATAGGATCTTTTTTGGCAGAGCTAAAAAGTGAGAAGGCAACACAGTTTTCTCAATTTCTAGAAAATGAGAAACAGCAAGACAATGTGGCCTATTTGGTTGCCATTACTTCACATCTAAATTAACTGAACTTGAGGCTACGGGGTAGGGACAATTCGATTTGTGAACTAATGACATCTGTTCGTGCCTTTCAGAGGAAACTTGAGATGTTCAAGGAAGACCTGCAGGAAGACTGTGTCCACTTCCCAGCAGTGCAAGAACAGGTTCAGGGACAGCGAGATGTATCTTCTTTTGTTAACTTTATTGAGAAGCTCATTGTAAACTTCAGCAATCGTTTTGACAGCTTCAGTGTTGGTCAGGAGCTTACAATGTTCATTCAGAACCCATTTCTCATCACAGATGTCAGGACTTCTCAAAGGAAGTTACACAGCACTTCAAGTGGGTAAATGCTACCCATTTACAGATGCAGTTAGTTGACCTCCAAGCAGATTGGACCCTGAAGGAATAATCTGTTAGGAGTGATCCTTCCACTTTTTGGGTCCAAATGGTTCCTGATTTACCTTTCCCAGCTCTGAAGAAAGTAGCCCTGCAAATCTTGATTATGTTAGGTTCCACACACAACTGTGAGGCAGCTTTCTCCACAATGAACATTATAAAAACTAAATATCATTCCAGGCTCACCAATGAGCCTGGAATGATTCAGTTATTAAATGTGTTCAGAATTTAAATCGTTTAATAGTTTGAGACAGTTGAGTCCAGATGGGAAACATAAAATGGAAATCCAGCTTTCCTCCATTTGTATTTTTTTTAAGTCAGACACTTCAGAGCATGCACAATTTTAATGTTATGCTTAGTTTTTTTGTACATGACATCCTACGTTTACTCAGTAAATTAGAGAACATCAGAAATTAAACATGGATGTTCAGCTCCTTGTTTCATGACAATAAATATAGCCAAGAAGTTTTTGAATAAGACTGAATTCATTTCATTTGAATCAAGGCACTACTTAGCTATATCTATCATATATATATATATATATATATATATATATATATATATATATATATATATATATATGATAGATATAGCTAAGTAGTATATAAATAAAACATAAATAGTTGGACTTCTGGACCTTGGCATCATGAAATATTGTCAGAGTGGACTTCTTTAAGTTTTAATTGAATACCCCTGCAATATCTCCTTTTAGAAACTCAGTCAAAGTTCCTGTGTTGTGGCAGAAGCCGGTATACGCCACCGCTGTTTCTTAGTGAAAGCCGATAAATCCATTGAGCCAATCAGTGCAGCGCTTTTACGTCACGTGACATTAAGATGGTGGTGCCAGCATCTACAGCACCGAGTGGGGAGAATGGGATGTTTTCCCACTAAAACCACATACTTTTGGGCAGATCACAATGGAGAAGTTTGAAGAAAAAGGGGAGGCTGTTTTGTTATCCATACACGGACGAAAAAGGAAGAGAACATAACGTGGCGATAAAGGCACAGCGGTGGAGCCATAGCCCCCTGCATACCCACAACCACGCCCGCCGACAGGGGGGGAACAAACGGGTCAGTTGTCCCGGGCCCAGGACAGAGGGGGGGCCCAAAACTGACACTATGACCAACGCGCGCGTGCTGCTTGCAGAAGCTGCACCAAAGTCTCCCTCACGGCACGCTACTGCTCCCCCTCCCCTCTCCTACATGGCTCAGTGGCGCCAGCCAATCTGCACACAGGCTCAGCCCGGCCCGCCCACTCTGCGCTTCACACAAACATCCGCGGTGCTGTTCAAATCAGACTCGGAGAGAGAGAGGGACTGCACGAGCGGGAAAAAACATGAACAGGGAAAGAAGCGCCATTTGGCTAAAATTTAATACCGTAAATTAAACCAGGCTGTATGGTTTGTAAAAAGCCGGTTAAATTCAGTGTAAACATAACAGATTTAAATAAGCACGGGAAAAACCATGAGCAAGAAAACGTCGGGCAGCAGAAACGGAGAGAGGAGACGAAACTTCTCTGATTGCCCGACAGACCCACAGACTGACGTCACTGACTGAGGCGTTTCAGTCCTCCAGAAAACATCCAGGTAGATAAGAGCAGCAGTTCATGTTAACTTTCAAAGACATTATCTATCATATGTTACTGGAGCCCACACAGAAAATGTAATTAACACCTTCAAAGAACCCAGTACATATATCCTATTAAAAAGTGTTATTTAAGATAAGATAACATTAGCTAATCCTTTATTTATCCCACGACGGGGAAATTTATAGGATTAAAGCAACAGGCAGGTGCACACAACACAGACAAAATTACATAAGGTTGAAAGATATAAGAGGTGAATTAGGAAAAAAAACACTATGAACATAAGATTATTATTATTATTATTTAATTGTAATAGTAAAATAAAAATCACAAAACCCGGAAGGTCAACAGTTTCATGATAAATCAAGCTTAGGGACTGGCTGATATACAGCAGGTCAAAAAAGGCCATATTTTGGCTGCATGCTTGTTGTTCTCTTATGAAGAAAAGATCAACCAGTGCACTAAATTCAATAGATGCGTTGAAAATATCCTATATAAAATATAGAGATTTCCAGGGCATGAAGTACACAGTTAAGTTGACTTTTTTTAGTGTGTGTGTGTGTGTGTGTGTGTGTGTGTGTGTGTGTGTGTGTGTGTGTGTGTGTGTGTGTGTGTGTGTGTGTGTGTCTGTGTGTGTGTGTCTGTGTGTGTGTGTGTGTGTGTCTGTGTGTGCGTGTGTGGTGGCGGCAGGTGTAGAGGGGGGGCCCAAAAAGACTGCGTTGTCCCGGGCCCTGGCAAAGCTGTCAGCTGGCCTGCCCACCACAACACAGCTAATGTATGTTGGGCACCAGTTGTCTTCAGAGGAGATTTCTCACATACATCGAGTACTGTATTCTACTAAAAAAAAGGTGACACAAGATGATATGCTGTTGTCTTATATGGACATATTGACTGTTAAACGGAGAAGACCAAAAGTGGATGACCCAGCACAAAAAAAGTCAAGGGAGCTAACTATGAAGTATTTTGTCCTGACTGAGACGCGGGAGAAAATTCCAGTCTGTAAAGTCTCGTTTATGAGTCTGTTTTGTGAGTATTCAATTAATTTAATACCAGTTTTTATTTTTGTGATATAGGTACGTCAAAAGAGTCAAAGGAGTAGTAGTATTGCGCAGTAAGTCTGAAATTTTAGAATGCTACTACTATACATACTGTTATCCATCCATCCATCTTCTCACTCGCTTTATCCCTCATGGGGTCGCAAGGGGTGCTGGTGCCTATCTCCAGCATTTTCAATGGGCGAGAGGCGGGGTACATACTGTTATATGCTACTTAATTTTTTACTAATGCTTTACTGTTTCAGTTAAATTCAATAAAATTTTATGTATATAACGCCAATTCATGAAACATGTCATTTTAAGGCACTTTCCAAAGTCAAATTCAATCAGATTATACAGATTGGGTCAGATTATACAAATTGGTCCAAACATTTCCTATCTAAGGAAACTCAGTTGATTGCATCAAGTCTTGACAAGCAGCATTCACTACTCCTGAAGGAGCGTATAGCAACAGGGACAGTTGTCTGCATTGTCCATGGCTTTGCACCAATCCCTCATACTGAGCAAGCAGGAAGCGACAGTGGAAGGAAAAACCCCCCATTAACAAGAAGGTAAAACCTCCAGCAGAACCAGGCTCAGTGTGAACGGTCATCTGCCTCAACCGACTGGGGTTTAGAGAAGACAGAGCAGAGACACAACAAGAGAGACAAAAAAGCAGAGAAGCACACATTGATCTAGGAATCTGTTCTACATTATATGGTAATAGCGGGTGATCTGACTTTCCTGGATGATGTCACAGTTAACAGAACGCCAGACCAGGTGTACCTACTATGAAGAAAAAAGAGAGAGAACAAAAAGTTAAAAGCTGAAATGACAACAAGCAATGCAAATTGGAGAACAGTAGCAGAATTCAGCAGAGTGGGAGAAATAAGCCTAATTTACACTACCCTTTTTTAACCGATCCATGCCGAGTTCGGACCGAGCTTGGATCAGTTAACCGTGCCGAGCTTGGTTCTCACGACCATTTACACATCACGCTAACACGGTTCCTCGCCTCCTAGTGACGATCCACGGTACTAAATGGGGCTATAGACCCTGATGTCCTCCAGCAGCCTAAGCTTACAGCAGCATAACTATAGAGATAGCTCTGCGTAACCTAAGCCACTCTAACTAAAAACTTTGTCAAAAAGGAAAGTTTTAAGCCTAGTCTTAAATGTAGACAGGGTGTCTGACTCAGGGACCAAAACTGGGAGTTGGTTCCACAAGAGAGGAGTCTGATAACTAAAAGATCTGCCTCCCATTCTACTTTTAGAGTCTCTAGGAACCACCAATAGATCTGCAGTCTGAGAGCGAAGTGCTCTGTTAGGAACATATGGGGTAATCAGAGCTCTGATATATAATGGAGTTTGATTTTTAAGGGCTTTATACGTGATAAGGAGAATTTTAAATTGTATTCTAGATTTAACAGGAAGCCAATGAAGGGAAGCTAAAATTGAAGAAATATGATCCCCCTTGTTGATTTTCATCAGGACTCTCGCTGCAGCATTTTGGATCAGCTGAAGACTTCAAACTGCATTTTGTGGACTTCCTGATAGTAAAGAATTGCAATAGTCCAGCCTTGAAGTACCAAATGCATGGACTAGTTTTTCAGCATCACCCTTGGACAGAATATTTCTAATTTTGGTAATATTCCGGAGGTGAAAAAAGGAAACCCTGGAAACCTGTTTAATATGGGATTTAAATGGCATTGTCCTAGTCCAAACATTACAACTTCTGTCTTGTCAGAATTTAAAAGCAGGAAATTTAAAGTCATCCACCTTTTGATGTCATCAAGACATGCTTGTAGTCAAAGTAATTGATTGGATTCATCAGGATGTATGGATAAATATAGCTGAGTGTCATCAGCATAACAGTGAAAATTAATCCCATCCTGTCTGATAATTTTGCCAATCGGAAGCATATATATAGTAAAGAGAACTGAGCCCTGTGGTACTCCAAAAGTGACCCTAGAGTTTGAAGAACATTTATTATTAACATGAACAAACTGGAATCTGTCAGACAGATGAGATTTAAACCAGCCTAATGTTTTCCCCTTAATCCCTACAGTATGTTCAAGTCTTTGTAGGAGAATATTTTGATCAACTGTATCAAATGCAGCACTGATATCTAACAGGACAAGTACAGACACAAGTCCAGTATCTGAGGCCATGAGAATATCATTAGTGACCTTCACCAGAGCTGTTTCAGTGCGATGAGTTCTGAAGCCTGACTGAAACTCCTGAAATACATCATTACTTTGTAAATGTTAACATAGTTGATTAGCAACTACTTTCTCGAGAATTTTAGATAGAAAAAGAAGATTAGATATAGGTCTGTAATTTATTAAGACATCTTGATCAAGAGCTGTTTTTTTGTGTGAGATAAGAGCACAAGAAGGACCAACACAAGGATAGATGCATCCCCCATTCCAGAGAAGAGCAGAGCTCCAGTAAGAGGGGGCAGCCCAAACCCAACCAACAAAGAGACAAGCACCCTAATGCCCACAAATGCACTTATAACCATACACGAGAATAGAAGCATACACTTATAACCAGGGTCCGAAATTAACACTCGCCAGTCGCCAAATGCGAGTAAATTTCCCGTTTGGCGAGTGAATTTCAGAGGGCTAGCTGCCAGATGGCGAGTAAATGTTTGTACCAAATAAATTAAAGATAACATAAAAATAACATCCGCACCCCATCTGGGCTGCGGATGACCCGTTTACAGCTCTGTCCATCCAGATCTAAACTCCGCCTTCTGCGGAGCAGGAGGCAAGGGGGGAGAGCGGCTCCCAGATAAAGCCTTCATTCAGAGCCAGTCATGGCTGCACGCTGGATTAGAAAACAGTTCTGCTAACCAGATACAGTCTAAAACGCCAATTAGTCTGTTTATAAGTTTCGTTCTTATTTATTCTGTATTTTTTTAACTATGTGCTGTGTTTCTGTGCTTCACCGCTCTTACTGCCCCCCGCCCTCTCGGAGCCAGGTGCTTTTATCAGCGGCCAGCCTTCAAAACGTGAATCACTACGTTTAATGTCCCAAATTAAAGTCAATAGGAGAGTCAGAAGCTGTGTTTCATGCTCTTTTGTTTTTAACGACACAGCGGTGCTTCGGTGGGCGTGGTTCCTTGCGCTTGAATTCAGGTGCGCAAAATTACGTTACATGTAATTTAGGTGCAGACTTTTAAGGGTCATTTTAACGAACTTGTAACATCAGGGGCTTTAGCTCAGACCCATTTTTCCTTCTTTCCCCTCTAAAGGAGCCCTTTACAGTCTTCATTTATGCATTTTCCCCACTGTTTATCCAGCAGTTGGATCATGCGTAAAGACGCAGCATGAACCCCTGCGTGCTTTAAGTGTTACAGCTGAGGGAAAAATGTTGGACTGTATAGGCTTGATGAAACTCTGCCTCATTCACAAATGAGACCAACATGGATAGAATAATGATAATCTGTAGTCCACGCAATACATATTAGGAGAAAAGAAGAAGAATGTATGTGACAGAGAAATACTGGCTTTGTGGAGTATCTTTGTCCCGGCAATGAAGTGACGGCAGAACGAGGTTTTACCATCAGAGATCTGCTGTTTGAGAGGAGATTTAACCTTGCTCTACCAACATCCACTCATAAAGGAGGGCAGTTGTCTGATGAGGATTTAACTGCCACAAGGATGATTACAAATGTCCACATACATGTGGACAGAGTTATCAGAAGGCTCAAAGATTTCAAAATTATCTCCCAGTCTGTACCCATCAATTTGGCATATAAAATGGACAAAATCTTATATCTTTATTTTCGGATTATTTAAATGTTTATGTATACAAAAAAAGTTGTGTCCAACTAAAATGTGTATTAAATGTTTTAATCTCTTTCACTTGCTAATGTAATTTGCATTTATTCATATTTTGATCAAGTGGATGTTGTCATCCATTCCCTGGGCTGCCACCTTATTGTGGTGGAGGGGTTTGAGTGTCCCAATGACCCTAGGAGCTATGCTGTCAGGGGCTTTATGCCCCTAGTAGGGCCACCCAAAGCAGACAGGTCCTACGTGAGGGACCAGACAAAGAGCAGCCCATAGACCCCTTATGATGATTGAAACAAATGGACACAATGTTCCCTCGCCCGGACGCAGGTCAGCGGTCCCCACTGTGGAGCCAGGCCTCGAGGTGGGGCACCCTGGCGAGTGCCTGGTGGTCGGGCTTTTACCCATGGAGTCCGGCCGGGCACAGCCCGAAGAGGAGACATGAGCCCCCCTTCAAATGGGCTCACCACCTGTAGGAGGGGCCAAAGGGGTTGGGTGCATCGTGTAACGGGTGGCAGTCGAGGGCGGCGACCTTGGTGTTCTGATCCTCGGCTGAAGAAGCTGGCTCTTGGGACATGGATAGTCACCTCTCTGGTGGGGAAGGAGCCTGAGCTAGTGCGCAAGGTTGAGAGCTTCTGGCTAGAGATAGTCAGACTAGGGCTGGACGATAATTCAATAACAATATATATCGATCGATAGACGTGTGGCACGATAGGAAAAAATAGGGTCGATAAAAGTTCAATAGAGAGTTTTCCTTCCTTCCTTTCAGCCTATCATATTAGTTGATGCTACAGTCACTACTTCCTCTTGACCAATCGTAATCGCGGACCCAGGCACGCCGTCACAAAGCGCCGCCCTCTCAAACCACAACACAGAGCATGTGAATATGTCGCAGCAAGTAGCGGCAGAGGAAACGGTCCCAAAACGGGGTTTTACTAGTTCGCCAGTCTGACAGAAATAAACCACAGTGATTTGTAAAACTTGCAAGGAACCGGTAAAAACAAAGTCTGGTAACGCAACCAACTTGTTTCATCACGTAAGCCGCTCAGCCGCTCACTACCGCAGCAGTGCAAGCATTGTCAGCCCTGGGCGACACAGCTCACACCCGCAGCAGCGCGAGCTGTGTCAGCCCCGCGCTGCTGCGCGTCTTCGTAGGAATCTTCTGGAAGTTCTTCCAAAACAAAGCAGGTACAGCAGCTAAACTGGGCTCCCTTCTTTGTGATAAAATGACAAAGCGTCCAAGCGTCATAAGGACATCACGCATGCAGTAACATGCTTCATAGTGATGGATATGCTGCTGTTGTCTGCAGTTGAAAAACCTGGCTTCAAACAACTACTTGCCACTCTTGAGCCGCGATATAAAGCTCCGGGACGCACATTTTTCTCTAAATTGTGCATCTAGTGCCGGGAATCAGTGCAAAATGAGCTGCAATCTGTGTCTTCTCACACCACAACCTCGGACCTCAGCCCTGCGTCAGCCTCTCAATTATGAAATCTGAAAAGTAACTAGTGTACTATTCCCACCTAAATAGGCTATTTTATTTATTTATTTTATATATTTATTTTGGTCATTTTACTGGTGACTTTAGTTTATTCTTTGTCAGTATTTAATAACATAACTCAGGTCTCTTAAGTTATTTTTGTTTAAAAAAATTCTGTTATGGTTAAAAAAGTTGGTTAAATAAAGATTTAATTGGAATTCTGTGTTTGTGTTCTTTATTAAAATTAAATCATTTACCAATATCATAAAATGTCCAGGCAGAGCTGCCAATAAAATATGGTTTTAAATATTTTCAATAATTATCAATATCGATCAATATGCATTTTTTTTATCGATAAGCTTTTTTCCTATATCGTCCAGCCCTAAGTCAGACTCACCTTGATGCATGGCTCTGGCTCTGGCTCTGGAACCAGTCTCCTTGAGAGGGGTTGGACATTCTTCCACTCTGGAGTTGCCCCTGGTGAGAGGCGCCGAGCAGGAGTGGACATACTTGTTGCCCCTCATCGTGGTGCCTGTACGTTGGGGTTTACCCCGGTGAATGAGAAGGTGGCTTCCCTCTGCATACGTGTGGGGGGATGGGTTCTGACTGTTGTTTGTGCTTATGCGGCAAACAGCAGTTCAGGTTACCCGCCCTTTTTGGAGTCCTTGGAGGGGGTACTGGAGAGTTCCCCTCCTCGGGACTGCCTTGTTCTGCCGGGGGTCTTCAATGCTCATGTGGGCAATGACAATGAGACCTGGAGGGGCGTGGTTGGGAGGAACGGCCCACCTGATCTGAACTCGAGTGGTGTTCTGTTGTTGGACTTCTGTGCTCATCATGGATTTTCCATAACGAACACCAAGTTCAAGCATAAGGGTGTCCATATGTGCTCTTGGCACCAGGACACCCTAGGCCGTAGTTCAATTATCGACTTTGTTTTTGTTTCATCTGACCTGCGGCCGCCTGTCTTGGACACTCGGGTGAAGAGAGGGGTGGAGCTCTCCACCGACCACTACCTGGTGGCTAACCCTGGTTCCGGTGGTGGGGGAGGAAGCCGGTCAGACCTGGCATTCCACTGTGTCCCTCAGGGGTTCTGTGGGGGGTACTACGGGAGTACCAGCCCTTAATAACAGCTGTTAGGTCTCTGTATGACCGGTATCAGAGCTTGGTCCGCATTGCCAGCAGTAAGTCAGACTCGTTTCCAGTGATAATTGGACTCCGCCAAGGTTGCCCTTTGTCACCAATTCTGAGAATTGGTCTTGAGCCAGAAAAGGGTAGAGTGCCTTCTCCAGGTTGGGGAGGATGTGCTACCCCTCGTGGAGGAGTTTAAGTATCTTGGGGTCTTGTTCACGAATGAGGGGAAGATGGAGCGGGAGATTGACAGGCGGATTGGTGCTGTGGCTGCTGTGAAGCGGGTGCTGTACCGGTCCGTTGTGGTGAAGAGAGAGCTGTGCCAAAAGGCAAAGCTCTCAATTTACCGGTCGATCTACGTTCCTACCCTCATCTATGGTCATGAGCTTTGGGTCATGACCGAAAGAACGAGATCCCAGATACAAGCGGCCAAAATTAGTTTTCTCCGTAGTGTGTCTGGGCTCTGCCTTAGAGATAGGGTGAGGAGCTCAGTCATACGGGAGGACTCAGAGTAGAGCCGCTGCTCCTCCACGTCGAGAGGAGCCAGTTGAGGCGGCTTGGGTATCTGGTTAGGATGCCTCCTGGACGCCTCCCTGGTGAGGTGTTCCGGGCACGTCGCACCGGGAGGAGACCCAGAGGAAAACCCAGGACACGCTGGAGGGACTATGTTTCTCGGCTGGCCTGGGAACGCCTTGGGATACCCCAGAAGAGCTGGCCCAAGTGGCTGGGGAAAGATAAGATAAGATAGGCTTTATTGATCTCACATTGGAGAAATTCACATGTCACAACAGCTCAGTAATCATAATCAGAAGAAGGTGCCAAAAGTAGGACAAGGTGCATCGGTTATATACAGTGTGTCCTCGTTTATACAGTGGATCAAAAAAGGAAGTAGATTAGAAAAATAAGAATTAAAATACAAAATAGAAATAAGGCAGAGGATGTCTTATGTACATTCACGGTGACTTATATACATATGTATTGACATATATTGAGGTGGTAATAGCAGCAGAAGTCACTTCTTTCAGGATTATTGCACAGTGTATTAAATAGAAATGCACATTAGTTACTGCACGTTGGTTATTACAGTTATAGTTACAGTTATGGTTACAGTTATCACTAAAGGAGCTGCTCAGCTCCTCTACAGTCTGGTGCAGGGGGTGGAAGGTGTTGTCCATGATGGATGTGAGCTTGGACAACACCCTCCTCTCCGCTACTTCCTCCACAGTCCAGAGTGCAGCCCAGGACAGAAGTGGCCTTCCTCACCAGCTTATTCAGCCTCTTTCTGTCCCTCTCTGCGCAGCCAGGGGCCCAGCAGACGACAGTGTAGAGGAGGGCTGAGGCCACCACAGAGTCATAAAAAGTCTTAAGCAGGGGCCTGCTCACACCAAAGGACCTCAGCCTCCTGAGGAGGTGGAGGCGGCTCTGGCCCTTCTTATACAGAGCGTCTGTGTTATGAGTCCAGTCCAGCTTTATTGTTTATGTGAACACCCAGGTATTTGAAACTCTCCACAGTTTCTATGTCCTGCCCCTGGATGTTCACAGGTGAGTGAGGTGGGGGTCTTCTCCTGTAGTCGATCACCATCTCCTTGGTCTTACTGGTGTTAAGACACAGATGGTTTTTCTCACACCAGTCCACAAAGTCCATAATGACCGACCTGTACTCCAGCTCGTTCCCCTCAGACACACAGCCCACAATGGCCGAGTCGTCAGAGAACTTCTGAAGGTGGCAGCTGTCCATGTTGTAGGTGAAGTCCGAGGTGTAGAGGGTGAAGAGAAACGGAGACAGGACGGTGCCCTGGGGTGCCCCGGTGCTGCAGAGTGCCACCTCTGACTGACAGCCGTGCAGCCGCACGTCCTGAGGGCGGTCAGTGAGGTAGTCTATGGTCCAGTCAGCCAGATGTTTGTCCACCCCAGCGTCCTCCAGCTTCTCCCTCAGCAGCACCGGTCTGATGGTGTTAAAAGCGCTGAAGAAGTCAAAGAATATGACTCTCACAGCGCTCCCGGTGGTCTCAAGGTGGGTGAGCGCCCGCTGCAGCAGGTAGTCATATTCTTTGACTTCTCCAGCGCTTTTAACACCATCAGACCGGTGCTGCTGAGGGAGAAGCTGGAGGACGCTGGGGTGGACAAACATCTGGCTGACTGGACCATAGACTACCTCACTGACCGCCCTCAGCACGTGCGTCCTCTACTCCGATGTTGGGCCGGTAGGCAAACTGCAGCAGGTCCAGAGTGGGGCTCACCACAGTGCGCAGGTGAGCAAGGATGAGGCGCTCCATGGTCTTCATCAGGTGGGAGGTCAGGGTGACTGGTCTGAAGTGGGCCGGTTCCCTGGCGTGCGGTGTTTTGGGAACCGGTACCACACAGGAGGTCTTCCACAGGGTGGGCACCACCCCCAGGCTGA
This sequence comes from Fundulus diaphanus, assembly GCA_037039145.1. Classification (NCBI taxonomy): domain Eukaryota; kingdom Metazoa; phylum Chordata; class Actinopteri; order Cyprinodontiformes; family Fundulidae; genus Fundulus; species Fundulus diaphanus. Next base: position 58,494,461 of record CM073124.1, read on the forward strand.
GGCCCAGATTGTAGATGTAGCTGAAGACCTCACAGAGCTCATCTGCACAGGTCCTCAGCAGCCTGGGGGGATGCTGTCCGGTCCTGAGGCTTTCCTCTGTTTAAGCCTCATCAGCTGCCCTCTCACCTGCATTGGTGTGACTGTGAGGGGGGGAGGAAGGCAGGACCGAAGGTGTGGATGGGTCGGGGGTTGATGGGAGTGGCGGCAGGGGGGATGGTAGGTCTCTGGAGGGCTGGGGGTTGGAGACGTGTGGAGGGTTGACGGCAGGGAGGGGGCCAGTGTGGGGGGAGTCAAACCGGGTGAAGAATTTATTTAAGTCATCTGCAAACTTGGTGTCACTGTCTGCAGCCCTGTTGGTCCTCTGCCCAAAGCCGGAGATGTTCTTCAGAACACATCTCTGACGTTGTTCTGCGCCAGCTGCTCCTCCATCTTCTTCCCATAGTCCTTCTTTGCCGCCCTGATCTTCCACTGGAGCTCCCGATGAACTCTACGCTGCTCCTCCCTGTCCCCTGAGTAGAAAGCCCTCTTCTTCTGGTTCAGGAGGACTTTGAGCTCAGGGGTCACCCAAGGGGGGTTGTTCGGAAAGCATTGTAGTCGTCGTGTTGGCACAATGCTCTCCACACAGAAGTTCATGTAGCCATTGATGCATTCAGTCGGGCTGTTGATGTCATCACCATGAGAGTTTTGGAACATGCTCCAGTCTGTGGTTCTGAAACAGTCCCTCAGTTCCTCACTGGCCTCATCTGACCAAACTTTCACTGACTTCTTCTGTGCTATTGTTCTCCTCACCAGTGGGATGTAATGGGGAAGCAGGTAGAGGAGGTTGTGATCCAAGGGTCCGAGTGGGAGAGGGGGGCGGAGGTGTAGGCGTCCTTAACATTTGCATAGAAGAGGTCCAGCGTTTTATTGTCCCTTGTAGCACACGTGACGTACTGGGTGAGCGTGGGGAGGGTGGAGCAGAGGGAGCCATTGTTGAAATCCCCTGTGATCAGCAGAAGAGCGCGGGGGTGCTGTGTTTGCAGTTTGTTTACCGCGCCGTGAATTTGCTCACACGCAGCGGCGGCGTCTGCGGAGGGAGGGATATAAACAAAGAGCACGATCACGTGGCCAAACTCTCGCAGCAAGTAATAAGGTCTCAAAGTCACTGCGAGAATTTCGACATCTGGGCAGCCTATCTGCTGCTTCATGTGAGCGTGCGCCGCGTTACACCATCTCTCATTCACAAACACCGCTAGCCCCCCCCCTCTCTTTTTTCCGCTCTCCGCCAAAGTTCTGTCCGCGCGGATGAGTTTAAAGCCGTTTAGAGAGACCACTGAGTCCGGTACAGTTTCATTTAGCCACGTCTCCGTGAAACACATAATACTGCCGTCACTGTACCTCCTTTGGAAACGGGTTAGTGCTGCGAGCTCCTCGGTCTTGTTGCGGTGAGATCTTACGTTTCTCATGACAACCGATGGTAAATAACCTTTTCTCCGCTTCGTCCTGCCACCCCTGCAGCCTCGCCATCTCCTCCGTATGTCTGCGGGGATGTCTGGTTTCTCAGCGTGGTGGCGATCTGGGCCGCAGCGCGTAGATTCCCGTAGTCCGAGGAGCTGTGTCCGCGTATAAACAATGGGTCGCTCGGAGTCGTGGACAAAGGGATCTCCCCTTGCTGCGTCGAGAAAGGCCGAAGATAGCAGAAAACTAAGCACTAAAGTCCTAAAAGTTGGTTTCTTCAGTGCACGTACGTTCGGGATACCCGATCCGGTATTCACTAATATACAAACACTCCAAAAACAAGCTATAAAGAGGAAAAAGCAGGAAAAGAAGAGTTAGAGCCGATGTGACCAGCTGCTGCCTGCGCAGCGCCATCTTCTTTCTGGGCCTTCCTACTGAAGCTGCTACCCCCGTGACCCGACCCCGGATAAGTGGAAGAGGATGGATGGATGGTGTCCTAAGCACACGTAAAGAACTAAAGTGTATCTTATGTATATAAACTGGCAAGAAGATACAGTATTTAATTAATTCAATCTATTAACTGATGTAATTAGTTTACATCAAATGTAATTACATTTCAATTTTGAAATTCCTTGTGTCCTGTTCTTGCCTCTGAGGGTCTGGCTGATGCCTTGGGTCCAGTCTTTGCTCCAGAGTCCTGCAAAGAGGGGGTCCAGGTGGATCCGTCTCCAGTCTTCGCTCCAGAGTCCTGCGAGGAGGGGGTCCAGGTGGATCCGTCTCCAGTCTTCGCTCCAGAGTCCTGCGAGGAGGGGGTCCAGGTGGATCTGCCTCCAGTATTTGAGTCATTGTCCATTGAAGAGAGAATCAAAGTGGATCAGCCCCCAGTGTCCGTTCCTGTGAAGGTCAATCAGGACACTCCAGTTGGCCTGCCAGCTGTGACTGAGTTTTTCAAAGAGCTCACACAACAACCTACACACTAGGTCCTCGTCGAGACGCTAAGCACCCAGGGCCTCGTCGAGACACTAAGCACCCAGGGCCTCGTCGAGACACTTAGCACCCAGGGCCTTGACGAGATGCTTAGCACCCAGGGCCTCATCGAGACACTAAGCACCCAGGGCCCCAAGGTTATTATACCAGGTTGCTGCGGGAGTTCCTGCATCCGGAGCTGCTGCTTGACAGGCAACTTCCTGAGTTGCTGCATGGGTTGTTGTTACCAGAGGTTCTGCGGGGGCTGCTTCAGAGGTTCCTGGTCTCCAAGTTGCTGGGTATTCCTGACCTCAAGCTCGAGGTTCCGTCAGACGCCAAGCTCCGGGTTCCATCTGGCGCCAACCTCCGGGTTCCATCTGGCGCCTAGCTCCAGGTTCCATCTAACGCCAAGCTTCAGGTTCCATCTGACGCCAAGCTCCAGGTTCCATCTGACGCCAAACTCTAGGTCCGTTGCAGGGTCTTGTTCAGGGGTGCTCATCTGAGTCGTCGACACCCGCCAAGAGCCCTGCACCGTCATCGGGCTCCAAGGGTCTTTAACTTTTGAGAGACTATATTTTTTCAGTATCTGCCCTTGAGAAGGGGGTAATGTCATGATTTAGTTTGTGTTTGTTTGCTTTGGATTTTTCTGGACTTTTCTAAATCATCCTTCACCTCTAAGCCATCATCCAATCAGCTCAGTCTCCCTCTAGCCACCACTCTGCTCTAGATCAGCTCCTCCTGTTGCCACTAATTACAACTCGGCTCACCTGTTCACCTGTCTACATACACCTGCCAGAACGTCTCATCTCATCTTGTCCCGTTTTGTGTGATGTGCCCTGCCTCTACCAGTTCCTGTGTGCTTAGCCAGCTGGACTCTTCCAATAAAAGTTGCCTGTTTCCCCGTAAGTTCCAGCCACTCGCTCTGCCCGTTCTGGTGGTTCCTAGGGTCCACATCGACTGTTCGATGGCTCATGACTGTTCATGAATCATTACTCATCTGTCTAGTCTGGTTCTACTTGCCTGCCTCTCCTGCCATGACTCATCCCCTTCAATAAACCTTTTAAATTGTAACTCTGTGGTTGGCTGAATATCAGGTTCATCCATTCATCCATTACAGATTTGTGAGGGATCACATCCCTTGCGTCTACATGGGGTCCAGCAAGCTGCTGTTAGCTTATTCAGGGGGGCCTATAGCAGCACTTTCAAGATGTGTGATGTTAGGGAAACAGATGTCCAGTTGTTGAGATACATGGGGTTTCTTTGGTACTGGAACAAGGTAGGATGTCATGTTTTGACTTCTGAACCCGAACACAACCACAACAGAGTAAGTTTTAAAGAGTTTATTGAAGGTAATGAATAGTGGAGGATGATGAGCAGAGTCTAGACCAGGCAGGAGCAGGAGGCTGTTAGTGGTTGGAGCTGGCAAGCAGGTAGGAACCAGAGCACGGAAGCAGTAGAACCAGAAGCACAGCAGACAGGAGACTTGGAACCAGGCTTGACCAGCAGCACGACAGAATGGAGACTTGGAACAGACTTGACCAGCAGTATGGCAGAGTTGAGACTAGGAACCAGAACCACAACAGGATTAACAGCACGACTGGTGAATACTTGCAGGACCAGAACCACAGCAGGCGGGCGGAGATGAAGGGAACTCGGGCTGGACCAGAACAGGTGAGGTGAGCAGTTGTGAGCAGAAACCAACAAAACGAACCGACAGGGGAGGACTGAATGCAGGGAGCTAAAATACGGAGGCTGACAGCTGTGCTGAGTGCTGGCTGATTAGTGACTGACAGGTGTAGATGATTACTGAGGTGGAGAGGAGACTGAGGTATATGGAAGGGAAAAAGTGCCTAGAGTCTGTGCATGGTGTAGCAGACAGGCTGCATCATGACATCTTCCACCACACTGGTCAGGCTAAGGTTGAGAGAGTTGCTGCATAATCCCACTGTAGTACTTTAAATTGGGTAGCTAACCTGAGTCCTTTGAACATAATGGTATCTCTACACTCAGAATTCAAGATATTTAACCCTCCCACCACAAAGTGTACATATACAAATGGGAAGAAGCCCCAAAGCTCAGTTTACCTTGACCCCCGTACAAAAACCAACAACCAATTACAGTTACCTTTAGCAGTCGGAGCTTAGGCTAAATATAAAGTCAGTGCATGTAACCCAGCAAATTAACCACAAGCTTAAATTAAGAATTCAACAGTTTAATTTTGGATTATGAAAAATAAAATAAAACATTTACCCTTTAACATCCACTTTTCGGTCTAACTTAAATAGAATTGTACTCTTATCGTTGTTCAGACAGTCTTATCTGACCTCTTCACTACTGTCACACCCCCTTACCTGTATGGGCAGAGAGAAGCTTTGCCTTGTGATCCAGATAAGGATCACATATAAGACCCCAGGTAAGTCCCAGTAGATTATTTGATCCTTTAAAAAATATGGAGGATATTCTTGCAGATACAATAATACTATTTTGTTTTGTTTTTATTTATAAATATATATTTAATTCTTTATTCTTTACTGTTTCTCGCAGAAAGAGGCAGAGCATTCGACACTGACGGCTGGAGGTGGGGCTAAAGCCACCCACAGGAGGAATTCACCTATTCTCTGGCCTTACCGGGTTCGTTGAAAACCAACACAAGTGGATTAGACCAGAGCTTGACCAAGTGGAGCCGAGTGGGGAATTAGACTAGGGCTAGTATAAAATATACTTTTGACCTGGTCCCTCTGCACCTCTGCTCTTGTGAAGAGAGCATAGCAGCGTTTACAGTTTTTTCGTCAGACGAGAAGAGCCAACCTCCCCGCTCTCATCCTCACCACTTTGTACAGTGGAACACTAGAGAGTGTATATGATTTCAAAATAATATTGTATATTTTTGGGGGTTTTGCTGTTCATTGTGGAAACGTCTTTTTCTGGCATTCTATTAAACCAAACAAAAATCTGCAATGCACATGTGAGGTCAAATTCAATCAACATATAAAACAAGCACCCCCAGTAACAACACTACAGCTATAGGATTGATGTCCCACAAATATGACTTTTTTGTTCAGATAATTAGCAATTTGTTACCACAACAACAAGAAATGTATTGTTTCTTTCTGATTAATAGCTTTCATGGTAATAATATCTCTGGCACGATGCTGTTTTACACTCTGCTCAGCAAGCAGCATTTTCTCATTAGATTAGAGAACAGCAAAAATGCTCATTTACCTAAGTGGTATGATTGAACATATTTTACATTAGGTGTTTAACCTGCTGGAGATTTAACAACTTTCATATTGTTCCCTTACACTGTGGGTATCAGGCAGGATAATTAAAATGCTTTCAAAACAAATGAGAAGCTAGAGCATAATTTTAACTATTATAATCTGCAAACTGTCATCTTAAAGCAGCATCAAAGCACTGGAAATATTTTTTTCTTCAGCAGCAAAAAACCTACTTCAGTATAGCCACCTGCATTTATGTTCCACGTTTGATGTTGTGCAGTACCTGTGAATATTTTGGCTGTATAAATGGAAAAAAGGGAAATCACTTCCAAAGTAACAAAGTTACTGGTACCGTTTCTGTTTTAGGGACTTGTATAGAACTTTATGAGTAATTACTCCATCAATGCTGCATGGCATGGAGGTGATCAGTCTTGTTCTATGAGGTGCAATGGAAGCCAAGGTTGCTTTGATAACAGCCTTAAAGTCATCTGCATTGTTGGATCTGTTGTCTCATCTTCCTCTTGATAATAAATCCTTTTTAGCTGCAGATGCATCCTTTGCTAAAATTGTTCAACTGGACACTGAAGACAAGCTATGTTATTGCATTTTGAGCAATAAAAAATTAAATAAAACAAACTAAATTTCTTTTAAAAGGAATTATTTGTTTACATACTCTTTTTTACCTCTATTACTCATAAAATAAGGTTAAGCAGTTAAATGAAATATCTGCATAATGTGCCCGTTTTATGTGATTACTAGAATAATTGTCAGATTAATCAAGATAATACTGTATTAGTAAAATAATCGTTAGCTGCAGCCCTACTGTAGCTACTTGCTCATTCAAGAGGAGTGGCTGCAAAGACACTGACAGCTAACCTTATTTGTTCTGCACATTATCAATCTGGGTCTGCTCCCCATCGAATCCGTTGGGGAAAGGAGGGACATTCAGCAGAACTTTCTGAGCTGACTTAGCGAAGCGACACCTAGTGCCTGCCTACCAAAGGTTGGTTTTAGCCAATCACAGTATCAAATGAAAATATCATAGACAGCAGGCGCCTTGAGAAATCACAAATGGCTTGTACTTCTATAGCGCTTTAACTAGGCCGACAAACCCAAAGTACTTTACGCTACAATCAGTCATTCACCCATTCACACACACATTCACAGCCTGATGGTGGTGAGCTATGCTAGTAGGCACAGCTACCCTGGGGCAGACTGACAGAGGCGAGGCTGCCATGTATCAGTGCCACTGGGCCCCTCTGACCACCGCCAGCTGGCAATTCGGTTGAAATGTCTTGCCCAAGGACACAACGACTGAGACGATCAGAGCGGGGGATCAGACCGGCAGTCCTCCAATTGCAGGATGAACTCTAGGAGCAGGAGTTAGGAAATAAGCATGCCTTGACTTGTTACGCTGGTCAAGGCGTGCTTATTTGGATAGTGACACTTGTGACAATCTGAAAAACAGATGTGATAGCAGTAGCTACACGTACATCCTCCTGCACTGCCATCTTTATGTTGGTTCAGCTGTGGGGTTGGCACCTCTTGCTTTTGTCACAGCTGTATGTCCTGCCTTAAACCATAATGCTGCAAAGTGATTTGCCGACTCATTTTTGGTCAGTCTCGAACAGTGGAGGGGGCAGCGGGATAAGATGGATTTTCGTGTGTTTGTGAATGCACAAATATCGCGAGAATTCAGCTGGCAGTCAAGGTTAGCAATTAGCAGGGCTAGCTAAGAAAACCTTCCACCACTTAGTATAATAAACTGAACTAGAGTATACTGCATTATAACAAGGATCAAACTGGAATTTATTAGTGGTGTTACACCCCCTAAACAGGGTGGCACAGGGTGTAACACAAAAATAAAGCTGCTATCCAAGCAGATGACATCTGTGGAAAACATAAGTATTTATTTTACAATTAAGAGGTAAACCAACATGAATCAGAAAATGAAAACAAACACATAGAAGCTTTAAGCTACAGGGTCTCCAAGGCCAAAAACAACAAACAAAACAGACCGTCTAACTAAAAACAAAAGTCAGCTCTCTACACATGAAAAACAGAGCTCCCTGTCTAACCACTAAACCGGTAAAAAGGGCTTGAACAATAATGGCAGAGCATCCCTACCAGCTTCCACTGCATAAAAACACTTGTTTTTTTATATTTACACAATAACTCACAGAAAACACCAGATCTGAAACAGGAGAAAGAAGATCTCCCATGAAGAGAGCTCCTGCCCTTCTTCTAACAGATCCTGTACTGAAACAGAGGAAAAAAATATTTTATGACTTTAATAAGATCTGTTTATTTTGTCCTAAAAGAACAACGTCCACACTATGTCTCCAGCATCTAAATCAATTGGCATGGTTTTGTGCATCCAACAGCTGCCCTCTGATACCTTAATCCAGTCTGTAAGTACCGCAGCCCTTTGGAGCCAACCCAAAGCAAACACATCACATCAGTGAACAAAAAGCTGGCTCTCAAACAGGAGAACAGAGAAACTGACAGAACATCTATGAACTTCAGATCAGGCAAGCTGTGCATTCACTTCTGAGCTGCTGACCTTCGACATGCAACAACCCTGCTTTCTCACTATTGACCCTTTGGTCATGTTTCAATGGCAAATGCACTCTTCCACATTTGAAGATGTAGTGTTTATTTAGCTACTTAGTAGTAGGGAGGACACACAAGTTATTATCGTTCCAGTAGTTTTAACAGTAGTCTGCAGACAAATCATGTACTATTTAAAGTAATATTGGAGAAAAATATATTTCCCTATGAGTCCAAAATATTTTCTGAAGCTCCCAGCCTTTCATCAATTTCCCTGTAGATTGGAATAATGTGCAGATAACTGGAGCTGATAAGTCATTAATCATGCTGAAAAAGTGATATAATTTATCCTGGAAAGATTGGTGTGAGATATTTTTCAGTATGAAAATATCTAAAATGTTTTTTAACAAGACATAAATAAGGAATGGATATATATAATACACTTATTGTCTAACTATTAAATGTTAAAACAGAGTTTTTTAAAGATCATCAACATTATTCAGGGAAAATGTAAAAACATGGGAGTATTTTTCCCCATATATACATATCAGTAAGTATGTGTATATATGTTTTTTTTCCTCTCAGCAGCATAGCCAGTTACTCTGACTGTAAAGTGTTCATCAGAGACATCCTGGGAATAGAAACCCGTTCTGTGTAGGCTCATATTAACCTTCAGTGCTCTGCAGCACTGACCGGAAGGTAAAAGTCTGAATAAACTGTTACCAGGATGAGCTGGGTCGACAGCTATGTCAGATGCTCTTTTCCTGGCCCTGAACCTGTGTAGTGTCATGAATGGATGGAAGGTCAATCCTCGTGGATCTCTCTGACGTTCAATTCAATTCAATTTTATTTATATAGTGCCAATTCGTGAAACATGTCATCTCAAGGCACTTTACAAAGTCAAATTCAATCATATTATACAGATTGGGTCAGATTATACAGATTGGTCAAACATTTCCTATATAAGGGAACCAGTTGATTGCATCAAAGTCCCGACAAGCAGCATTTGCTCCTGGAGAAGCGTAGAGCCACAGGGAGAGTCGTCTGCATTGTCCATTGGCTTTGCTGCAATCCCTCATACTGAGCAAGCATGAAGCGACGGTGGGAAGAAAAACTCCCCATTAACGGGAAGGAAAACCTCCGGCAGAACCGGGCTCAGTATGTCCTGAGAGAAGTGATCCACAGTAGACACAACGTTGTTGAGGTAGTGAGGGGGGAGTGTGTGTGTGTGTGTGTGTGTGTGTGTGTGTGTGTGTGTGTGCGTGCGTGCGTGCGTGCGTGCGTGCGTGCGTGCGTGCGTGTGTGTGTGTGTGTGTGTGTGTGTGTGTGTGTGTTTGTGCTGTAAATGTCCACATTGTATATTGATGTAACATTGTGTAGTTGCTTTTAAGTTTAGCTTAGTTTATCGGTTTATTCCAAGCCAGTACAAACAAACGACTGAGATGACAACAAACCTATTTATTCTCACCCACAATCATTATTCCATAATTATATGGTTGCTGCAATTTACAGTTTTGCAACAAATTTTCAATGTCAAATAAACATAGCAAATTATATTTATATCAATATAAAAAAATATATCATAAAAATTAATCCACATATGCAATATAGTTATTGTAGCCACAGATATACATTACAATTCATTACATACCTTAAGACTGCAAATAGTCCTTGGCATCTGAGCCAACTGTTATATATATATATATACAGGTCCATCTCAAAATATTAGCATATTGTGATAAAGATCATTATTTTACATAATGTAATGATAAAACTTGAACATTCATATATTTTAGATTCATTGCACACTAATTGAAATATTTCAGGTCTTCTATTGTCTTAATATTGATGATTTTGGCATACAGCTCATGAAAACCCAAAATTCCTATCTCACAAAATTAGCATATCATGAAAAGGGTCTCTAAACGAGCTATGAACCTAATCATCTGAATCCACAAATTAACTCTAAACACCTGCAAAGATTCCCGAGGCCTTTAAAACTCCCAGCCTGGTTCATATCTCAAAACCCCAATCATGGGTAAGACTGCCAACCTGACTGCTGTCAGAGGGTATGACACAGAAAGATATTTCTGAACGAATAGGCTGTTCCCAGAGTGCTGTATCAAGGTACCAGTGGGAAGTCTGTGGGAAGGAAAAAGTCTGGCAGAAAACACTGCACAACGAGAAGAGGTGACCGGACCCTGAGGAAGATTGTGGAGAAGGGCCGATTCCAGACCTTGGGTGACCTGCGGAAGTAGCGGACTAAGTCTAGAGTAGAAACATCCAGAGCCACCGTGCTCAGGCGTGTGCAGGAAATGGGCTACAGGTGCCGCATTCCCAGGTCAAGCCACTTTGGAACCAAAAACAGCGGCAGAGGCGCCTGACCTGGGCTACAGAGAAGCAGCACTGGACTGTTGCTCAGTGGTCCAAAGTACTTTTTTCGGATGAAAGCAAATTTTGCATGTCATTTGGAAATCAAGGTGCCAGAGTCTGGATAAAGACTGGGGAGAAGGAAATGCCAAAATGGCAGAAGTCCAGTGTCAAGTACCCACAGTCAGGGATGGTCTGGGGTGCCATGTCAGCTGCTGGTGTTGGTCCACTGTGTTTTATCAAGGGCAGGGTCCATGCAGCTAACTATCAGGAGATTTTGGAGCACTTCATGCTTCCATCTGCTGAAAAGCTTTATGGAGATGAAGATTTAATTTTTTAGCACGACCTGGCACCTGCTCACAGTGCCAAACCCACTGGTAAATGGTTTACTGACCATGGTATCACTGTGCTCAATTGGCCTGCCAACTCTCCTGACCTGAACCCCATAGAGAATCTGTGGGATATTGTGAAGAGAAAGTTGAGAGACGCAAGACCCAACACTCTGGATGAGCTAAAGGTCGCTATCGAAGCATCCTGGGCCTCCATAACACCTCAGCAGTGCCACAGGCTGATTGCCTCCATGCCACGCTGCATTGAAGCAGTCATTTCTGCAAAAGGATTCCCGACCAGGTATTGAGTGCATAACTGTACATAATTATTTGAAGGTTGACTTTTTTTGTATTAAGAACACTTTTCTTTTATTGGTCGGATGAAATATGCTAATTTTGTGAGATAGGAATTTTGGGTTTTCATGAGCTGTATGCCAAAATCATCCATATTAAGACAATAAAAGACCTGAAATATTTAAGTTAGTGTGCAATGAATCTAAAATATATGAATGTTCAAGTTTTATCATTACATTATGGAAAATAATCACAATCATCACAATATGCTAATATTTTGAGATGGACCTGTATATATATATATATATATATATATATATATATATATATATATATATATATATATATATATATATATATATATATGCTATTAGAAATGTAAGTTTTATGCAGTGATACCAATAATGTGGTGATAGTTGTCAGGATGCAGCTTGTTGGCTGCATGCTGAGCCTCCCTCCCTCTCTCTCTTTCCTGCGCAGCCTGATTGGTTCCACCTGTCAGGCTGCAATCACCTCTGATCTGTTGCCACCTGTGTTCTCCTCTTTATAAACTCACCTCATTCTGCTCTCATCGCCGGTCCATAGTGTTCACTCCCGCTCAGTCTCTGCCAGAATCCTTTGTCAGCTCAGTTTTTTGTTACAGTCAGCCAGAAGACTTCCTTCAGCTTGTTTTTGTTCCAGTCACTGCCTAGATCCAGCTCAGCTCTGTTCCCACTCATGTTCTCAACTCCTGGAAAGCTGTTCCGGTCTCAAGTCCTCGGCTCTGATGTTCTGGTCTCAAGTCCTCGGCTCTGATGTTCTGGTCTCAAGCCTTCGGCTCCAGAGTTCCTCCTGGTCAGTCACCTCACACTCCTCCTGTCAGCCAGCTTCTGCACCCTTCATCTCCGTCCATAAAAGACTCTGGTTCCTCTCGTCATTCACCTTCCATCCTGTTCAATAAACTCACTTTAAGAACTAGCTTTGTGTGTGTGCGTGCTGTGTCCGGGTTCATCCAAAGACAAATCATGACAATGGTAATGTAGTGATACCAATATAATATATATTAGCCACACATACTTTGTACATTAATGATATAAACAATCTATACATACATTTAATTTCCCTTTGGGATAAAGTAATTTTGAATTGAATTGACTTTGAATAATACTTTTATAGTATAATATAGATTTTACATCGGCACGCATCGTGACCAAACCATTTCTTTGTATATTGATTTCAAATTATGAATATTTAGACATTGCTTGAGCTATGACCCCAAAGGGTTTCAAAGTTTAACACCACACACAGATACACACACGTTTCCTTGTTGTTCTCACTGCTTGGATCTTAAAAGAGTGATAAGCAAAATTTCATTATTTTAGATAGAAAGGACTAAAAAATAGTTTTGTGAAGAACAAAAGGTGTCTTTTTAGGTAGACTATGGTTAAACGTCACACACTATCTCTCTGTGTTTTTGTCCAATCTCTTGTTTACATCTGGCCTAGCCGGCCGCGCATGCACATACATGCATGTGAACAGCTGCTCCCCTCCATGCCCAAAAAATGCCACTGCCAAGTACAAAATGTTGAAAAGTACGCCCAGCAGATCAAAAAAGTTCTCTGGCTAACAGCATAATAAACATATGAGTTACCATATTTCTCAGACTATAAGGCACACTTAAAAATTCTTAAATCCCAAAAATGAATGGCCCGCCTTATAATCCAGTGCACCTTATATATGATTACTGTACTTGTTGTGCTTACTGACCGATTTTATGTGGTAAAATGCGCTCAAAAATGTAAAAGGTGTAAGCATGACTTTGGTTAGCAACAAAGCCACTCTGCTCAATGGATATTCGGAGTATTACGATGCCCTGTGCTACTACCTGATCGGACCCCTGAGCATTCTACAGGACTGCCTGATTGTAATGTCGAAACTAGAAGTGCATTCATGTAAAGGCCCCCACATACTCGGGCGTACTTCGCTCCGCGGAGGTCCGCGCGTACTCGAGACGGACTCAGCAAGGACTCCCGCATACAGCTATGTGAAGAGCTACATTTTTATGACCGCATATACAGTGTCCCACTATAAACTGCTCAGCAGCAAGAAGTCTTTACATGAAACTGTTTTATATATGACACAGAGCTGCTCCAAGCAGGTGGTCACAAGGACGTGCAGCATCATAGTCCCTCTCTGTTCTCACTGACAAGGCAAGGCAAGGCAAGGCAAATTTATTTGTATAGCACAATTCAGTACAGAGACAATGCAAAGTGCTTTACATGATTAAAATACAGGAAAAGAAAACAGAAAATGTAGAAACAAAATAGAACATCAATAAACAGTTGGACTAAAAAAGTTGAACTAATGCTGTTTCAGTAGAACAGTTTAACTAGAACAGTCAAAAACAGTCCTAAACAAATGTGTTTTTAATCTTGATTTAAAAGAACTCAGGTTTTCCGCACTTTTACAGTTTTCTGGAAGTTTGTTCCAGATAAGTGGAGCGTAGGAACTAAATGCTGCTTCTCCTTGTTTAGTTCTGGTTGTAGGTACGCAGAGAAGGCTGGAGCCAGAAGACCTTAGTGCTCTTGAGGGTTGATACACTGATAACAAGTCTGTGATGTATTTAGGTGCTAAGCCATTCAAGGCAAATTTATATAGGCAAGGCAAGGCAAATTTATTTATATAGCACAATTCAGTACAGAGACAATGCAAATCAGGGATTTATAGACTAACAGAAGTATTTTAAAGTCTATTCTCTGAGATACAGGGAGCCAGTGTAAGGACTTTAGAACTGGGGTTATGTGTTCTACTTTCTTAGTCTTAGTGAGGAGGCGGGCAGCAGCGTTCTGGATCAGCAGCTGATCCACTTTTTAGGCAGACCTGTGAAAACACCGTTGCAGTAATCAATTCGACTAAAAATAAACACATGGATTAGTCTTTCCAGATCATGCTGAGACATTAGTCCTTTAATCCTGGAAATGTTCTTCAGGTGATAGAAAGCCGATCTTGTAATTGTCTTTAGATGCTTTTGGAGGTTCAGGTCTGAGTCCATCACTACACCCAGGTTTCGGGCCTGATCAGTGATTTTTAGCTGAAGCGACTGAAGCTGTGTGTTAACCTTTGATCTCTCCTCTATTGGTCCAAATATTATTACTTCTGTTTTGTTTTTATTCAATTGAAGAAAATTGTGGCACATCCAGGCATTGATTTCTTCTAGGCATTTACTCAGTGCCTGAACTTGTTCATGGTCACCTGGTGACATGGTGATGTAAAGCTGTGTGTCGTCTGCATAGTTATGGTAGCTGATGTTGTTGTTTTTTATTATCTGAGCTAGGGGGAGCATGTAGATGTTGAATAGGAGGGGACCTAGAATGGACCCTTGGGGAACCCCACATGTGATTTTTGTCATTTCTGATGTAAAGTTACCTACTGATACAAAAAAGTCCCTGTCCTTTAAGTAGGATTTAAACCAGTTAAGAGCTGTACTAGAGAGGCCGACCCAGTTCTCCAGTCGCTCTAACAGAATGGAGTGATCCACAGTATCGAATGCTGCACTGAGATCCAATAGTACCAGCACGGTGGTTCTTCCACAGTCTGTATTTATATGGATGTCATTAAACACCCTGATAAGGGCGGTCTCTTTACTGTGGTGAGCACGGAAGCCAGACTGGAAAACGTCAAAGCGGCTGGTCGTTGTTAAGAAGGTGTTTAATTGTTGAAACACAGCTTTTTCAATACTCTTACTGATAAAGGGGAGGTTTGAGATGGGCCTGTAGTTCTGGAGTAGTAGTTTGTCTAAATTGTTCTTTTTCAGCAGTGGTTTGATAATTGCTGTTTTTAGGGACTGGGGGAAAACACCTGACAGAAGGGACGTGTTTATTATCTGAGTCAAATTAGACGCTATGACAGGCAAAACTTTCTTAAAGAAAGCTGTGGGGAGAACATCAAGGCAGCAGGAGGAGGAACTTAGCTGCTGAATGATCTGCTCTAAGCTTTTGTGGTTTATTTGGCTGAATTGGGACATTTTGTCAGGATAGGTTCCTGCTGGATACAGCTTTGGTTCTGGAGTTGGTATGGATGTACAAACTGATCCTCTGATCTTTAGGATTTTCTCAGTGAAGAAGTTAGCAAATTCATTGCAGGCCCTGGTGCAGTGGAGTTCGGAAGTCACGGACACAGGAGGATTTGTTAACCTGTCGACTGTGGCAAATAAGACACGAGCATTATTAATGTTTTCCTTAATGATCTCAGAGAAGAAAGATTCTCTTGCATTTTTCAGTTGTAAGTTATATCTGTAAAGTCTCTCTTTATAGATGTCATAGTGAACCTGGAGTCTCGTCTTTCTCCACCTGCGTTCAGCTTTTCGACACTCCCTTTTTTCACCTCTAACTGCTGGAGCATTTCTTCAAGGAGATTTTTTCTTCCCGGAAAGAACTTTCACTTTAACTGGAGTAATGCAGTCAATGATGTCTGAGACTTTAGAATGAAAGTTATCTACTAGCTTATCTACTGAGTTGCAGCCCAAGGTTGACGTAGAAGAGTAAGCTTGAATAAAAGTTTCCGTGGCATTGTCCTTAATGGTGCGTTTTCTTACGATGTCCCTTTGGCTAAATGAGTCACTTGAAATTATGCTTTCAAAGGTAACAGAAAAGTGATCAGATAAGGCAACATCAGTTACATTGACTTTAGAAATCTTTAGACCTTTAGTGATGATCAAGTCTAAAATATGTCCCTGTTTGTGTGTTGGCTGTTTAACATGCTGAGTTAAATCAAAGTTTCTAAGTGTGTCACACAGTTCTTTTGCACTTCTGTCTTCAGGGTTGTCAACGTGAAAGTTAAAGTCTCCCACAATAATTAAACAGTCATAATCAACACATATCACAGACAGGAGGTCACTAAAATCATTAAAAAATTATGACAGATGGGAGCTTGCTGGAAAAGAAACAGCTCTAGGTGCTCAGCTAGCTAATCACACATTTTACCATCCTGTCATCTCTGACCTCTGGCATCAACATGGCATTTGCGGCCACAAAACTGCCGCTTACTGGATATTCTCTCTTTTTCGGATCTCTGTAAACCCTAGAGATGGTTGTGCATGAAAATCCGAGTAGATCAGCAGTTTCTCAAATACTTAGACCAGCCCGTCTGACACAAACAGCCATACCACTTTCAAAGTCACTTAAATCACCTTTCTTCCCTATTCTGATGCAGATCGTCTTGACCATGTCTTCATGCTCTGATTAGAAATTTGCATTAATGAGCAGTAGGACAGGTGTACCTAATAAAGTGGCTGGTGAACACACACACACACACACACACACACACACACACATATATATATATATATCTTTAGTCCTTAATTGTCTATCTAAAAGATTTTTTAATAATATAAGCCTTAATTTGTATTGTATGCTGAACTAAAAATATCTAAAACATTATCAAAAGTACAATCCACTTCCTTCTCTATAGAAACAGAATTCAAAACTTCACTCATTCACTCCAGTCCAGCAGGTGGTGGCAAGTCATAAAAAATAGTTAATTGCTTCTTCAGTTCTCACTCATTTATATATGGGTTTTTGGTAGTTATAGTCAAGAGTCAGGAGTATTGCGTGTTACCGTGGCAAAATTTCTCTTTGGCCACTTTGGTTCACATTACACATAATGAAGGCAAAAACTGACAAACAGGCAATATTTGATGATAGTTAACATATAATGTAACTATCATTTGAGCGACAGTCTCGCCGAGGAGCCGAACTTAATTATTGGCAGCTCCATAATAAGAAACGTGGCACTAAAGAAACCAGGGACTATAGTTAAATGCCTACCAGGGGCCAGAACGGGCGACATAGAATCTTACCTAAAACTGCTGGCTAAGGATAAGCGTAAATACCGCAAAATTGTTATTCACGCCGGCGGTAATGACACCCGGTCACGCCGATCAGAGGTCACCAAAGTTGGTGTTGCTTCAGTGTGTGAGTTTGCTAAAACAATATCGGACTCTGTCATTTTCTCTGGTCCCCTGCCTGATCTGACCAGTGATGACATGTTTAGCCGCATGTCGTCATTCAACCGCTGGTTGTCTAGGTGGTGTCCAGAAAACGACGTGGGCTACATTGATAACTGGCGAACTTTCTGGGGAAAACCTGGTCTGATCAGGAGAGACGGTATTCATCCCACTTTGGATGGTGCAGCTCTTCTTTCTAGGAATCTGGCTGGATTTATTAGTTCTCCTAAATGCTGACAACCCAGGGTCCAGACCAGGAAGCAGAGCCGTAGTTTAACACACCTCTCTGCAGCTTCTGTACTGTTACCCACCCATTATCCTATTGAGACGGTGTCTTTCCCACGGCCAAAACTTAACAGATCAAAAACTGATCTAAAGGGAACAAATCATAAAAATCTAATAAAAATCCATACGGATCTCTTTGAACCAAAAAATAAAAGAATTAAATGTGGTCTATTAAATATAAGGTCTCTCCCTCCAAAGACTTTGTTAGTTAATGAATTGATTTCTGATAATCAGATTAATTTATTTTGTCTCACAGAAACCTGGCTACAAGAGGACTACGTTAGTATAAATGAGTCAACTCTCTCCAGTTATTCAAATTTCCACATTTCCAGATCTGTGGGAAGAGGAGGAGGAGTGGCAGCCATCTTTCAGTCCGATTTATTAATTAGTCCCAGGCCAATTAATAATTACAGTTCTTTTGAACATTTAACCCTCAGTTTCCCTCATCCAAACTGCAAAGCAATAAAACCTCTTCTGTTTATTGTTTTGTATCGTCCACCAGGCCATTACACTCAGTTTATGGATCAGCTGTCAGACTTCTTATCTGATTTGGTGTTAAATACTGACAAGGTTATTATAGTGGGTGATTTTAACATCCATGTTGACACTGAATGTGATAACCTTAGTGTAGCCTTTAAAACTATCCTAGATTCAATTGGTTTTGCTCAAAATGTGCATAAGCCAACGCACTCTCGGCTCCATACTTTGGACCCTGTGTGTCATGATTTGGGTTTTGTTTTTGTTTATGTTTATCATTTGATCAGCTAGTCTTGTCTTCCACCTCAGGTTTTGTTTCTGTTCTGTCTGGTTTTAGATTCTTCAGCTTCTGTACTGTTTTAATTTATCCGGTCTTTGTATTTAGTTCTGATCTCCCTTCGGTGCTCTGTGTAGTCTTAGTTTATCTTCTATCTTAGGTTCGTTCTTCATGGTTATTTATGTTCTTGGGTTGGTCTAGTGTCTGTTCCTTTCCAC
This sequence comes from Fundulus diaphanus, assembly GCA_037039145.1. Taxonomy (NCBI): domain Eukaryota; kingdom Metazoa; phylum Chordata; class Actinopteri; order Cyprinodontiformes; family Fundulidae; genus Fundulus; species Fundulus diaphanus. The sequence continues at coordinate 58,512,865 of CM073124.1, forward strand.
GTGTTTTCTGTCAGCTTGTTTCCTCCTGCAGCCTCTTTCCCCCCTCTGATTACATCCAGCTGTTTATGGTTAATTGGCTCACTCTCTCTCCTTTGTTCTCCTGCCTTTTTAAGCCTCCCTCCTCTGCCACTTCCCTGCCAGTTCATTGTCAAATCTAATTATGTCAGTTGTGTCTTTCCTTGTCAAGTCTCCGGTGAGTTTAAGTTCCACATTTTTTCCTGTACTGTCTACTTCTGGATCATTTAAGTTTGTCACCTCCCGGTATGAGTTTTATGGACTGCCATTGTTTGTATCATTTTTGGATTAAGATTTTTGACCTTTGTTTTGCCTTAATCTAGTCATTAAATCCTGCTTGATCTCAAAACCTCTTTGTCTGGTCGAATTCTGGGTCTTCCTGTCTCTGAGCTTCATGACACTGTGCTGACATATGGCATTGATTGTGAAGAATTAACAGTATTCTCTCACAACCTTGTCCTATCTGATCATTTTTAATAACATTTGAGTTTAATCTAACTGAGTTCTCCACCCCTAAAAGAGCGTTCCATTGTAGTAGATCTTTATCGGATAATGCTGTATCAAAACTTAAAGAGTCTGTCCCCCTTTTAATATCCTCAGTATTGCAGAAATGCCCTGTAGATGGCAGCAATGCTGTTTCTTCCCATTCACAAATTGATACCTTTGCTAACAGTGTGACTTCCTCATTGCGTTCTGCATTAGACAATGTAGCTCCCTTGAAAAAGAAGGTGATAATTCACAGAAAGCTGGCTCCCTGGTTTAATTCAGAGCTGCGTTCCTTGAAGCACAATGTTAGGAAATTGGAGAGAAAATGGCGCTCTACACACCAAGAGGAATCCTACTTAATCTGGAGGGACAGTCTATTGTTGTATAACAAGACCCTTCGCAGTTAGAGCAGCATATTTTTCATCATTAATTGAAGAGAATAAAAATAATCCTAGATTTCTCTTTAGTACAGTTGCCAAACTTACTCAGAGCTGCAGCTCTGTTGATCCATCCATTCCCTTAGCTCTTAGCAGTAATGATTTTATGGGATTCTTCATAAATAAAATTGATGCCATTAAAAATAAAATAATTGGCATCCTCCCAAACATGATTACCTCATCCCAGTAAGTAAGGCAGCATTGGAGGAATCTTTAGAACCTGCACAGTGTTTGAACTGTTTAGAAGCAGTAGAGCTTTCTGAGCTATCTAAAATCTTAGCTTCATCTAAACCTTCTACCTGTATGTTAGACCCAATCCCAACCAAGTTGTTTAAGGAGGTATTCCCTTTGATCAGTGGTCCTATTTTAGACATGATTAATCTATCCTTAGTAAATGGATATGTACCACAGGTTTTTAAAGTAGCTGTTATTAAACCTTTACTTAAGAAACCTTCTCTTGATCAAGATAAGCTAGTAAACTACAGACCTATATCTAATCTTCTTTTCTTATCTAAAATTCTTGAGAAAGTAGTTGCTAATCAACTTTGTGAACATTTACAAAGCAATGACCTACTTGAGGAGTTTCAGTCAGGCTTCAGAGCTCATCATAGCACTGAAACAGTTCTGGTGAAGGTCACTAATGATATTCTCATGGCCTCAGATAATGGACTTGTGTCTGTACTTGTCCTGTTAGATCTCAGTGCTGCATTTGATACAGTTGATCACAATATTCTCCTACAAAGACTTGAACATACTGTAGGGATTAAGGAGAAAGCATTAGGCTGGTTTAAATCTTATCTTATATTTAAATCTTAAATATAAGATTCCAGTTTGTTCATGTTAATAATAAATCTTCCTCAAACTCTAGGGTCACCTGTGGAGTACCAAAGGGTTCAGTCCTTGGACCAATTCTCTTTACTATATATATGCTTCCGATCGGCAAAATTATCAGACAGCATGGGATTAATTTCCACTGTTATGCTGATGACACTCAGCTATATTTATCCATAAATCCTGATGAATCCAATCAATTACTTCGACTGCAGTCATGTCTTGATGACATCAAAAGCTGGATGACTTTAAATTTCCTGCATCTAAATTCTGACAAGACCGAAGTTGTAATCTTTGGGCCAGAGTCCTCAAAAAATAAACTTCTTAACCAATCACTTAATCTGGGTGGCATTAACTTGGCCTCTGGTAATAAAGTAAAAAATCTTGGTGTTATTTTTGACCAAGACATATCATTTAAATCCCATATTAAACAGGTTTCCAGAGTTTCCTTTTTTCACCTCCGGAATATCTCCAAAATTAGAAACATTCTGTCCAGGAGCGATACTGAAAAACTAGTCCATGCATTTGTTACTTCAAGGCTGGACTATTGTAATTCTTTACTATGAGGAAGTCCACAAAATACAGTTCAAAGTCTTCAGCTGATCCAAAATGCTGCAGCAAGAGTTCTGATGAAAATCAACAAGAGGGATCATATTTCTCCTATTTTAGCTTCCCTTCATTGGCTTCCTGTTAAATCAAGAATAGAATTTAAAATTCTTCTTCTAACGTATAAAGCCCTTAATAATCAAGCTCCATCATATATCAGAGCTCTGATTACCCCGTATGTTCCTAACAGAGCACTTCGCTCTCAGACTGCAGGTCTGCTGGTGGTTCCTAGAGTCTCTAAAAGTAGAATGGGAGGCAGATCCTTTAGTTATCAGGCTCCTCTCCTGTGGAACCAACTCCCAGTTTTGGTCCGTGAGGCAGACACCCTGTCTACTTTTAAGACTAATCTTAAAACCTTCCTTTTTGACAAAGCTTATAACTAGAGTGGCTTATGTTACTCTCAGCTACCTTTATAGTTTTACTGCTATAGGCTTAGGCTACTGGAGGACATCAGGATCTAATTTTCTCACTCTATAGAGTTCTACTGTTCTTCAATTATGCATTACGTGTTGTCATTTCTGCTTTAACTTTCTGTTCTCTCTCATTTATCTTCATAGTAGGTACACCTGGTCTGGCATTCTGTTAATTGTGACATCATCCAGTGAAGACGGCTCACCCGCTATTACCATCTAATGTAGAACAGATTACTGGATCAATGTGTGCTTTTGTGCTTGTTTGTCTCTCTTGTTGTGTCTCTGCTCTGTATTCTGTAACCCCCAGTCGGTCGAGGCAGATGACGTTCATACTGAGCCCGGTTCTGCCGGAGGTTTTCCTTCCCGTTAATGGGGAGTTTTTCTTCCCACCGTCGCTTCATGCTTGCTCAGTATGAGGGATTGCAGCAAAGCCAATGGACAATGCAGACGACTCTCCCTGTAGCTCTACGCTTCCCCCAGGAGTGAATGCTGCTTGTCGGGACTTTGATGCAATCAACTGGTTTTCTTATATAGGAACATTTTTGACCAATCTGTATAATCTGACCCAATCTGTATAATATGATTAAACTTGACTTTGGAAAGTGCCTCGAGATGACATGTTTCATGAATTGGCGCTATATAAATAAAATTGAATTGAATTGAATGTAAAGAGAGGAAGATAGGCAGTTATGTCACAAATCATTAGGCCATCCTTTTCATTTGTCCTTTTGTTCTATTTGTGTGTACATAGTTCCTTAGTTCTTTTAATCTTAATTTTGATTAGTAGTTTTAGTTAAGTTTCACTGGCCTAGAAAAGAAGAGAGAAATATATTGTTAATGGTGGGGTCTGCGATTTTTCCGGAAATGTAGGTAAGAAAGGCCTGTGTCCCTTTTTTAATAACTGTACATGCGCAAAACCATCCTACCTGCTGTTCCGCTTCTCTGGGGGATCGCGTGAAAAAATCTCCCAAATACACTTTGGTCTTATTTATTTCTGAGCTCTTCCTCTTCTTCTCATAAACTTGTACGCAGTTAGCTTCTTGTGACTCAACCATTTTCAAAGTATACGGTGAGAGCAGCGGAGCTACAATGAATGGTTAACAATGAAGCTAACCAGATACATAAACACTAGAAGTGCACATGCGCAGCCAGAATATGGAAACTAGGAAGGAATGTTTTTTTTTTTTTCATAGAACTTTATTGAACATATTGTATAGAACATATTGTATAAACAAACAAGCAGACAGTTACACAGAAGAACATTAGACAGGTGCTCTAATATAAACCAAAAAAATAAATAATGAAAGGGAGTGTACTTACATTATTCTTTGAAAAATCTTTCAAAAATATCCGTGGATGTGGTGCTTTGTTTAGAATCAATTAATGTAAGGGATTTCATGTACTCTTTAAACTCATACAAGAGACGTTTGAATTTGGGGGATGTTTTGGAATATCTACATTTGTGTATATGAAATTTACCATACAAAATCAATAGGTTTGTAATAAAAGTAGCATTAATGTCTCCGTGGACAAAATACAATATTACACTCTTATAGTCAATTACAATGTTTGTTTTGATTTTACACATTATATATTGTTGAAGATGAGTTCAGAAATTGGTAGATTGGGCACAATCATAAAATAAATGAGATAAGGTTTCTGGTTCCATATTACAAAAACTGCATTTATTTTCAATATCTGAGAATTTAGAAAAATATAAATTTGTCGATATATAGTGTGTAAAATTTTGATGTTAAATTTTTCTCTTTTATCTTATTGGAGATACAATACTTATAAGGCAATAACCAGGCCTTCTTCCAGTCAGTTTCCATAAAGATGTTATCCCGAAATTCTTTTCCTCGTGGATTTATCCTCCTCTTTTCGTAAAAAGATATGTTTGTTGTTACATTTTGAGTCCGTTACTTCAAGACCATTAATCATAAGAAGGGGTTTTATTCCTAGTGCTTCATGGTACTGATAATGGCTCCGGATCAGGAGAGAAAGGCCACTAGGGATAGCCTTAGTTACGTAATTAAATTCTTTATATGTGACAGGAAAGGATTTAAGACTAAGGAAACGTTCATAACTAAGCATTATACCATGAGAATCAAAAAGGTTGCATACAAAAATGATATTTTTATCAACCCAGTTCTGTAAAAATATTGATTTTTTCCTGATAGTAATATCGTCATTATTCCAAATTAAGGTTTTGTGAGGAGAAACGTTGTGGGAGTAGCACAGTTTCCATGCTAGGAGAGCCTGTTGGTGAAATTTGGATAGTTTTAAAGGTAATTTGGTAACGCTGTAATTACAGGTGAGTAAAAAGTGCAGACCACACAATTTTTAAAAAATATTATTCGGAATAAAAAAACAAATTGAATTAGGGGTTTTGAGACATTCCTTAATCCATTTTATTTTAAAGGTGTTATTCAAGTCATTGAAATTTAATAATTCAAATCATCCTTGTATCCTGGGTGCTGAGAGAATTTCATTCTTCAAAAGAGGTTTCTTATTTTTCCGGGTAAAATTGCTGAGAATTTTATTTATTTCTTTGGATGATGAATTTTCAACAAAGAGCGTCAGGGCAAGATATACAATTCTCGAAATGCCTTCAGCTTTTGATAAGAGAATTCTGCCAAAAATCAAGAGGTCACGCTGGAGCCACATATTCATGATATTTTGGATTTTTCTAATTCTGGGGAGGAAATTAAGTTACTGTCTGGAAGACAAATCTTTAGTGATATCTATGCCTAAGTATTTCACTGTTTTCTTTACTTGAATATTACACGTTTGTACAATCGGTATCATAAAGACACAAGATTTCGCATTTGTTAATGTTGAGATGTAAACCTGAAGCTTTGGAAAAATAATTAACTAATTGTTAAGCTGGCTCAATTTGAGATTTGTCATTTAGAAATAGAGCTGTATCATCAGCTAACTGCGTAATTTTAAGTTCCTTTTGAAATATGGTTAAACCCTTTAAATTGTTATTTAAGATTTTAATGGAAATCTTACTTGCTCAAGTCAAGCATCAAAAAATAGGAGCATGCATATTGCGTAGGACCAATCACGTCAGACCATGGAAGGTTTGTTTGTAGGTGTCCCTACCAAAGTTCAAATCAAACCTACGCCCTTGCATCTTTGTTTCACAATCACATGGGACCACAGATATTTTTAGTTGCTAAAAAAAAGCAGAGCGCAGCTAATTAGATCTACATCTGCAGCTATATTATTTTCTGCACATGTGGCATCTGTGTCCGAAGCGCTTCAGCAAAAACCCAAATCATAACAGAGCCCCTCCCTCAAGGGCGGATTCCAGACGCCCTTAAAAAAAAATCAGAACAGACTAGACCGGGTGGGTGGAGGGAGTTACAGGACGGAGGGTCAGAATCAAAACAAAAACAACCTAAACCGGGTGAAAGTCGAAAAACAAAAAAAACAAACAAGAGTCTGGTGGACATCCTGAAGGACGACCCCGACGAGTCAGAAGGTTCGGTGGACGTCCCGGAGGACGGCCCAGACGAGACAGGATCTCCGGAGGTCGTCGGTGGACGACCAGGCGAGACAGGTTCTCCGGCGGGCGTCCCGGGCGACGGCCACGGCGTGTCAGGTTCTCCGGCGGGCGTCCCGGGCGACGGCCCCGGCGTGTCAGGTTCTCCAGCGGGCGTCCCGGGCGACGGCCCCGGCGTGTCAGGTTCACCGGCGGGCGTCCTGGGCGACGGCCCCGGCGTGTCAGGTTCTCCGGAGGCCGGCGGCGGAACATGACCCTCAGAGGCCAACGCCTGGAGAGAGAGGTGTTGAGATTAATGTTTATACTTCATCAATCGATTTATCTTGTTATGATGTAGTAATGTAAGCTTCTGACATAATCATATTACTCACATGATAGCTTATTCATGTCCCTGTGAAGAAACATAAGAGACTCTGTTTGTCCCTTCATGAAACAAGAGGACTCAGCTACAAGATTATGTGCTGACTGAACGTGATTACTCAGCTGTGTATCTTTGTTGACAACTGAGGCTGTAAACTATCTGTTCCCCACCCCTCAGTACAGCCTCAGTCATTGTAACTAGGGACACACCCCTTTCTTAATAAAATCGAGGAGAACGTTGAGACCGGCAGAGTGGGCAGGAGATTGTAACTGTGCGGTCTTCTTCCAACTCTCCTCGAGAACGAAACCAAACTAATTGCCTTTGTGTCTTTCTTTCCCTGTTTATATGATGTTCTAGGTGTTTAGACCTGACATTAACTTGGTCCTTCGAGCCGGAGCCCAACATACCTGAAGATACTGGTGGACGCGGGTGAAATCCAGAAAGACTGTGGCCACAGCAGGACTGAAGAGTCCTTCAGACCCTTTAACGGGACTGGGTTTCATCCCGTCCCCTAGGATTCTGAAGGTTGACGGTGATCCGAGGGATTAAGACACAAAGGAGGACGACGGAGTCTTTTAAATTTCGTAAGTAGGGTTTTCATTGAAACAAAAACCTGAGTGAAAAAGACTAAATAGAGTAAAATAATTCCTACCAGGGGAGCAGGCCTCCGAAAATGCCTGTAGTAGAAGTAGGATATTTTACGTCTATAAAAGAGAAAAGACCTGAGGAATTCTAGACCCTGTTCAGGCAAGAAAAAAAAATAGAGCTAAAATAATTCCTACCAGGGGAGCAGGCCTCCGAAAATGTCTGTAGTAAAAGTAGGATATTTTTTCGTCTATAAAAGAAGCGGAACTAGTTCAGGTAAACAAGCTTAAAAGTGTGACTGAAAGTGTGATTGGGAACAATACAACCACTAGGTTATATTATTCCATACTAAAACAGCAGGAAAAGTACAATACGGCTTTTGTGGATGCAAAGGCAAGAATTTCTCACCTGAAAAGGTTGAAGCAGAAATTACCACAATAGTTTTTTTTAGTATTGTCCTGCTGAAAAACAAACCCCAGTGTTTAGAATACCCTAGGTATTAACACACTGGACCAAATTGATTCAAAATGGGAAAAACTCAATCAAAATAAGAGAAGGATTAACCAGCAGGAAATTTGTACAAAGTAAAGATCCTGGCAAAAATAAACATTTAAATAGGTGGATTGAGAAATATGGATTTGAGGGACGCCTCAATTCCCAAAAAAAAAAAAAAATTGCAGAATTAAAAGACAAAATAACAAAAAGGTGCAAAAATGATAAAAACAAAATTCCAAAAGAAGGATGGGAGGATTTAGAATGGTGGGAAAAAGTAGCAAAATCCAGAGAAAAAGGGCAAAGAAATAAGAAAAAGGGGAAAGGCAGAACAATGTTTTGTAGGCAGGAGGATAATGAAACAGGGCCTGTAGACCAAGGTCATGTTAAAATTAAAATAAAAATAGGAAGAACCAAACAAAAAACAGATGAAAACGCAATACAACAGTGGGTAAATCGACATTACATAGACATGGCGTCTGGTAAACCAGAAGAGTACATTAATCATGCACTCCGTGCGGAAAAAGTGATCAAAGATAAAGAACGACAAAAAAAAAAAAAAAAATCAGACACTTTCCTCTCAGAAGAAGAAGTGTTTTATCAAGGCCATAGAGGCCAGCCCGATAACAGACGCAGGGGCAGAGGCCGAGGAGGGAAGAAGTCGTCTTAAAGAATCTGATGACTGTTGGAGGTGTGGACAGTTGGGACACATCCAAAGAAATTGTCCCAATCAAAAACAAAGGAAAAACCGTTTAGCATGACTAACCGATGAAGAGAAAAATGCAAAAGAACCCCCAGAGGAAGAAGTAATGCTAAATCTGCATGAACTATTTTTGGTGGGAGGAATTAAACCAGAAATCAACTTACTGGTGAATGGGAAAGAAATTACATTTTTGTGTGACACCGGAGCGTGCAGAACCACCTGCAGAGAACAAATACCATTCTGTAAATTCAGTGATGAAACCATTCTGGTCAGAAATGCAAGTGGAACCACTAATAGGGCCCCAGTCACCACTCCAGTAACTCTGGATGACCCCGAGGAAAAAAAAAAAGCCAAATGCAAATCTTATACATTCCCAGCTGCCCAGTTAATCTCTTGGGCAGAGATGGGTTGTATCAATTAGGATTAGCCCTGGTGCCCACAGCAAATGGAAGCATTGTGGTAAAAAGACAACATGAAGACGTACTTGTGCAAAGGGGTTCAGGAAATCCTCACTACTGCTATACTCTGGACATCCCAAACCCACCTCCACACAAGTCAGCCTCAGCCCTAAAACAGGAAGGGAGACAAGCTATAAGCAAAATACAAGATGAAATGACAGAAACAGATCTGCATGTCACTCTCTGGTACAAATACAGCCCAGGATGTAAAAAAACCAAAAAAAAAAAACCCGGTGTTTAGAAATAGTTGGGACAGAGGACTGGGGAAGAACGCCTGTACAGTTTGGAGTACATCTAGATGAAGAAACATCACAAACATGATCTATGATGAATTTAACGAAGGAAGAGGAGATTCTGTTAAAAGATCTACCACCTTCCCTCTGGTCCCAGGGTCCCACTGACGTAGGACTGGTTAAAGCAGCAGTACCAGTGCAAATAACACCCAAATCTGACTACAGACCCTGTGTCAGACAATATCCTTTAAAGCCTGATGCACAACAAGGAATTGAGCCAGTGATTAAAGATCTCATTACAGCAGGAGTAATTGTTAAATGTGGTGACTCACCATGCAACACTCCAATTTTTCCAGCGAAGAAAAAGGCCCCATCAGTTGGATGGAGGATGGTCCAGGACCTACAGGCAGTTAACAACGCAGTAGTGCAAAGAGCACCATGCGTATCAGATCCTTACACTCTTCTCAATACTTTAAGACCAGATTCAACATACTACACTGTTGTAGACATCATAATTGCATTATTTTCTTCGCAAGTGGACAAAACGAGTCAGTTCTGGTTTGCACTTACCTTTAAAGGTCAAAGATATACTTACACCAGGCTACCCCAAGGTTACTGTGAAAGTCCAACTACCTATTCACAAGTAATGTCCGCAAGTATGGAAAAATATAACCCTCCTGGAGGGAGTCAAATTCTGCTATACATGGATGACGTGCTTTTAGCATCTCCAGATAAGCAGACTTGTGAAACAGATACAAAAGCCCTATTAGATCATCTAGCCAGCCAAGGCCATAGAATCAGCAAAAACAAACTTCAACTAAGTAGAACAACGGTGAAGTATTTAGGTCATAACCTGAATGCACAAGACAGAACCATCTTAGAGGAAAGGAAGACAGCTGTACTACAAGTACCAAAACCTGTAACAAAGCACAAATGATGTACCTTTTAGGCCTCACAAACTACTGCAGAAAGAAGAACCCGGAAATAGCAGGGCCTCTACAAAAACTAATGTATAAACAAGAATTGAAAATGTCAACACAATTAAACCGGACGGCAGAAGCAGAAAAAGCCTTTTGTGATCTAAAACAGGCCTTAGTTTCCAGCACCGCTCTAGCGTTGCCGGATTACAATAAACAGTTTATTCAAATGGTAGACTGCAAAGGCCATTACATGACCTCTGTTTTAGTACAGCAGCACGGTGCAAAAATGAAGCCCATTGCTTACTTTTCATCTAAACTAGATAGTGTGGCCTTTAATCGCGGCCGGCAGCAAACATGACTGTCAACAAATAGCTGAACAGTTGACTAAATCCAGACCAGATCTAAAAGATCAACCCTTAACCGAGGGACAAACTCTTTTCATAGATGGCTCATCAAGAAAAGACAACTATGTTAAAACACAGACAGGTTATGCTGTTGTTACAGCAACAAAAGTCTTAAAAGCAGAAAAACTGCCATCAAACTACTTTGCAAAAGCTGCAGAACTGGTAGCCCTCACAGAGGCTTCAAATTAATGAAAGGAAAACGAACGACTATTTACACAGTCAGTCAGTATGCATTTTCAACAGTTCACACTGTGAACTGAGGCAAGTTTCCATCTCCAAGCTACCCATTTCAAATAATTCACATGGACTTCATTGAATTAAATCAGAGTGAAGAGAAAAAGTATTGTCTGGTGATAATAGATGCTTTTCTAAATGGAAAGGCAGTAACAGTAGCTAAAGCTTTGTGCAAAGACATTGTACCTTGATATGATATATATATAAAAAAAAAGAAAAAATCTACAGTGACAATAGCACTCATTTTGTAAACCAAGTGATCAAAAAGATAGGACAATGCTTTCACATAGACTTAAAGAATAATTGTTCATATCACCCTCAAAGCTACGAGACATTGTTTGGCAGGCAATACAGGCTGCCATATTTTAAGAATTAATGGGAACTGAAAGAAGAAACTGAATTAACAGATTATATGAGAAAAATGTCATGGTGCAAACATAAAATAAGGATTCATAGATCACTGGGTGATTATAATTTAACGAACACAGATCCTAAATTTGTAAGAACGCAGAAAATGCAACAATAATAATAAGGGATAAATGAAAATGTAAGAAATCACTCAGAGTAATGTCTGCTTAAAGTTTTTAAGGGTAAACTAAACACATGAGAACCGAGAACAAGATACTTGTTAAAAGGTTGAATTAGATGAGGTTAAGATTGTATTGGGGAGTATTATCAATTAAACTAATGTTAGATGACTGAAAAAGGTCTAAAGACTCATAAAAAGTCTATCTAGAGCAGTATGGAGCAGTTAAATGATCAGGGGGAGATATTTTTAAAAGAAGACCAATGAATTACTGTTCACAGCATACCACAGTTTAAAGTTTTATTTATTTATTTATGTTTTCAAACAAGATTCAAATAGGGGACATAAAACACAACCAGGGTTGCTTACAAAAGCTGTCTGTTAAAACAAGCAGAAATGATCAAAAAAAAAAGAGAATAATGGGGTTAGAATAGCTCTTCGCTTTGGGTGAAAGGCATATTCAAGTCCTTTGGTTTGATGCATGTCAAGCTGAAACTGATTCACAGAACTACTTCCTGTCTCCGCCCTGGGCTACACCCACTTCCTGAATAGCAACCAATTACGACTTTGTGTGCGCTTGGGGTATGCACACACTTCCTTTTTCTCAAGCTGAGCTTTTCAAAATAAGACAAAAGATACATGGGAATGCTTCTGAGTAACATCACAACAACATTCTGGAAATATACATAGTGGAGCTTTCTTTTACTAATTTAAGGGTTTTCTGTTTGGGGTTTTTAGAAAAATGTGAAGTATTCTAAGGCTGGTTCAGCAAGAAGTTTTTGAAATGTTTTAATACAATTCTTTGTTGAGACTGTTAAAGAGTGTGTTAAATGAGTTGAGATGAACCTTGACACAGTAGCCATGAAACAGAAACTTCACCCAAGTGGGAAGGACCCCTTTAAGTGCTCCTTACCACCCCTACAGCAGTAAAAATAGCAGAAAGGTCCGCCTGGATCCATTTATTTCGTTGTAAAAAGGTCATTCAAGCTGAAAGCTCCGATAGGGGAAGTACTTATAAGTCCGATAATAGGGTGGACCCAGACATATAGAGTCGGCGAGATCCGAAAGTCGGCGAAGCAAAAGAGCATTACGGAACCAAGTAGAGGAATTCAGCTTGAATGACGCATTAAGCCGTATTGCACTAAAAGAGGCAAGATGAATACCCTTTTACTGCTGACTGTGTGCGTTTTCTTCAGTCTGGTAGAAACCACAATAGACTATTTTGACAAATCACCCGAATTATCAACAACCTTCCCGAACCAATGTTTAAAAACAGAACATAGAAGAACAGAAGATCTGTATTTCTGTTATAACAGTACAAGATTTCAGGCAGTTCTGGTACAAGACATCAGCATAATAAAGATAGGAGGCTACAGCGGACATTCCTGGAAAGGGTACGATTGGTACCTGGACAGCACCGGCCTAAAACAGTCAGGACATTATTGGGGAAATGTTTTTGCAACCACTGGCCCAGAAAGATCATATGGCCACTCCAATAGAGCTAAGATATGGAAAAGAAGAATGACAATGCATCTAGCAGGAACAGATTTATTTTTTACATTCAATACAACTAGTGAGCCACTGCCAGAAAAACCTGAATCCTCCGGTCAATACATAGATCCTCCTTGTCATGTATTAATGCTTTGTATTTGGAGAGAACACGAACGGGACCCTTGTGTTCATTTAGGATTTTGTCCTAATGTAACTGCCTTCAATGTAAACAAAATGAATAACAAAATCTCTGAAGAAGGAACATTCACACGGGGACCCAAGACAGATTCAGAGATGGTATCCTTAATAATAAACAGCCCCCTTACTATCAATGAATGGTTTCAGGTCACAACAGGAGTCTCAGGACAAACAAACAACTGGCTGTTAATGGTAGAGCAAGCTGCTAACATGGCTGGACAAAGCTGCGTAGTGTGTATGGGTCCCAGGCCGCTACTCCAAGTTGTTCCAGCAGTAATGGATGTTAAATGTTTACTAGAGGTAATGAACAAAACTTTTCCAACTACCAACTGTTCACAATGGACAAAATTTACCCTTTGGCTACAGCAGAAGAACAAAAATTTTGTTCTTGAATCAGCATTGAATCAGCATCTTGCTGGTGGTGTACTATCTACAAGAATATGGAAATCACATTCATTACAATGTGCAACAACTAGGAAATTGGACACAGAGTGTTTTTGAAGCAATACATGGACAACTGGCTGCGACTTCACTCATGGCTTTTCAGAATAGAATTGCTCTAGACATGTTACTGGCAGAAAAAGGAGGAGTCTGCGCAATTTTTGGTGAGCGACATTGTACTCTTATTCCAAACAACACAGCCTCAGACGGCAGTCTCACTGTCGCCCTCGAAGGCCTACGGTCACTGAATGGTAAAATGAATGAGCATTCCGGCGTGGACACCTCCATGTGGGACTCATGGTTGGATGGTTTTGGAGAATACCGCACCCTTATTTCACCAGTGCTTGTGTCCACAGCTGTGTTTGCCGCCATCTTGACCCTTTGTGGGTGCTGGTGCATCCCATTTCTTCGAGGTTTAACGCAGCAGTTAATAACTACTGCAATAGCTCCTCCGCAGGAACAGTATCCTCTTTTTGCTCCCAGTGACTATGCAGATGACCAGGAAGAAGAAGACAATTGTAACATAGAAACTTTATTTTACCGACCATGTGTGAACTCACAACCCCTCCGAGTGTACGTAATAATGTTGATGTTACTCCATGATCTAGCAGCCGTAAATCGTCGATGAAGTGGCTGTGTAGTGAAAATTGTAATAGTATTTTTCATCTGAAATTATACACCATAAACAGGGGGGAATGTTGAGATTAATGTTTATACTTCATTAATCGATTTATCTTGTTATGATGTAGTAATGTAAGCTTCTGACATAATCATATTACTCACATGATAGCTTATTCATGTCCCTGTGAAGAAACATAAGAGACTCTGTTTGTCCCTTCATGAAACAAGAGGACTCAGCTACAAGATTATGTGCTGACTGAACGTGATTACTCAGCTGTGTATCTTTGTTGACAACTGAGGCTGTAAACTATCTGTTCCCCACCCCTCAGTACAGCCTCAGTCATTGTAACTAGGTACACACCCCTTTCTTAATAAAATCGAGGAGAACGTTGAGATCGGCAGAGTGGGCAGGAGATTGTAACTGTGCGGTCTTCTTCCTACTCTCCTCGACAACGAAACCAAACTAATTGCCTTTGTGTCTTTCTTTCCCTGTTTATATGATGTTCTAGGTGTTTAGACCTGACAAGAGGGAACAGAAACTGGCGCCGGACTAAAGGCTACAGGAGACGCCGAACTACAGGCTGAAGGGGGCGCCTGGCTGCAGGCGACTATGGAGAGAGCCTGGCTGCAGGCGACTATGGACAGAGCCTGGCTGCAGGCGACTATGGACAGAGCCTGGCTGCAGGCGACTATGGACAGAGCCTGGCTAAAGGCTGCTACCGACAGAGCCTGACTAAAGGCTGCTACCGACAGAGCCTGACTAAAGGCTGCTACTGACAAAGCCTGACTACAGGCGAGTGGAAAGGAAGCCTGGCTAATAGCTACGGGCGGCGGCGCCTGGCTAATGGCTACGGGCGGCGGCGCCTGGCTAATGGCTACGGGCGGCGGCGCCTGGCTAATGGCTACGGGCGGCGGCGCCTGGCTAATGGCTACGGGCGGCGGCGCCTGGCTAATGGCTACGGGCGGCGGCGCCTGGCTAATGGCTACGGGCGGCGGCGCCTGGCTAATGGCTACGGGCGGCGGCGCCTGGCTAATGGCTACGGGCGGCGGCGCCTGGCTAATGGCTACGGGCGACAGTGCTCTAAAGCTACGAGGAGCTGGCACTGGAGACAGTGCTCTAAAGCCACGAGGAGCTGGCACTGGAGACAGTGCTCTAAAGCCACGAGGAGCTGGCACTGGAGACAGTGCTCTAAAGCCACGAGGAGCTGGCACTGGAGACAGTGCTCTAAAGCCACGAGGAGCTGGCACTGGAGACAGTGCTCTAAAGCCACGAGGAGCTGGCACTGGAGACAGTGCTCTAAAGCTACGAGGAGCTGGCACTGGAGACAGTGCTCTAAAGCTACGAGGAGCTGGCACTGGAGACAGTGCTCTAAAGCTACGAGGAGCTGGCACTGGAGACAGTGCTCTAAAGCTACGAGGAGCTGGCACTGGAGACAGTGCTCTAAAACTACGAGGAGCTGGCACTGGAGACAGTGCTCTAAAGCTACGAGGAGCTGGCACTGGAGACAGTGCTCTAAAGCTACGAGGATCTGGCACTGGAGACAGTGCTCTAAAGCTGCGGGGAGCAGGCACTGGACACTGAGTCTTTGAGCTGCGGGGAGCAGGCACTGGACACTGAGTCTTTGAGCTGCGGGGAGCAGGCACTGGACACTGAGTCTTTGAGCTGCGGGGAGCAGGCACTGGACACTGAGTCTTTGAGCTGCGGGGAGCAGGCACTGGACACTGAGTCTTTGAGCTGTGGCGAGCAGGCACTGGACACTGAGTCTTTGAGCTGCGGGGAGCAGGCACTGGACACTGAGTCTTTGAGCTGCGGGGAGCAGGCACTGGGGCTGAGATTGAGGGCGGGTCCCTCAGGGCCCCTTCTTGGGGCTTGGGCGGAAGCGGTTCCTCCTGGACCCCCTCGTCGCCCGTTGGCGGCGGACCCCCCTGGACCCCCTCGGCGCCCGCTGGCGGCGAACCCTCCTGGGTCTCTTCGGCGCCCGCTGGCGGCGAACCCTCCTGGGTCTCTTCGGCGCCCGCTGGCGGCGAACCCTCCTGGGTCTCTTCGGCGCCCGCTGGCGGCGAACCCTCCTGGGTCTCCTCGTGAGACTTGGGCAGAAGTGGACCCTCCAGGGCCCCCTGTGGAGACTTGGGGAGAGGCGGAGCCTCCAGGGCCCCCTCTGGAGACTTGGGCAGAAGTGGACCCTCCAGGGCCCCCTCTGGAGACTTGGGCAGAAGTGGACCCTCCAGGGCCCCCTCTGGAGACTTGGGCAGAAGCGGACCCTCCAGGGCCCCCTCTGGAGACTTGGGGGGAGGCGGACCCTCCAGGGCCCCCTCTGGAGACTTGGGGGGAGGCGGACCCTCCAGGGCCCCCTCTGGAGACTTGGGGAGAGGCGGAGCCTCCAGGGCCCCCTCTGGAGACTTGGGGAGAGGCGGAGCCTCCAGGGCCCCCTCTGGAGACTTGGGGAGAGGCGGAGCCTCCAGGGCCCCCTCTGGAAACTTGGGGAGAGGCGGACCCTCCAGGGCCCCCTCGGTGATAGGGGCCGGTCGACTATAGAAAGCCTGGAGGGCCGATCTATAGTGCCCCTCAACCTCCTTTAATTTAACCTCCAAATCCAGTGAATAGTGGCTGAAAAGGGCCTCTCTGAGGCATTTAATTATGGGGGCAAACGTCCTTATTTTACCCTCCAGTGTGAGCTACTCGGCGTCACGGACGCCACCAGGAGGCGCAGTGGGCTGCTCGGCTCTGGGGAACACGGGAGTCCGGTCCACAGGGCAGGAAGTGGGAGAGGAAGTAGCGGGGAGCGTGGGCTGTGGCTTAGCGGCGGACAATGCCTGGGCCTGAACATCGATCCGCTGGCCGTGACTGGCGGAAGAGCGGCAGGCAGACGGGCGCTTCCTCCTCCGACGGCGGGAGGACGGACCAGACCGGGAGACCGATTCCTCCCGAAAGGACGTGGCCGAACAAGACCACGGCGACCCCTGCTGCTGCTCGTCCAGAGCGAGGAACAGAGCCGGGTCTGGGAAAAAACGCTCGGAGGACGACAGAACAGAAGCCTCTGGTGAGTCTTCCGCGTAAGCCGGCATGCAGAGCATAGCTCTCCCCGAGCGGAGAGAGTGTGTTGGCGAGGGATTCATGATTAGTGGGTCGGGTCGTTCTGTCATGAGTTTGAAGGGTGATGAATCCAGAATTCAGCCAACACAATAGAAATGCTCTTTACGGTGATTTATTTAGGGATGGTGAGGAGAGGGAAACAAACGGGCAGACAGACAGGATCCAAAAAAGGGGTAAGGCAGACATCCAGACGATACTTGACAGGCAAACTGAAACTGGGCAGAAAAATACAAAACACGTTACAAAAACGGAATCAAGACGCTGGGAGCTCTTACCAGGAAACAGGGGATGCACGCAGGCAGGGACGTGCAGAGACCGTTGGAGGGGCAGGTGCTCAAAGTTAAAAGAGGGCACATGGGCCACGGATTTAAAACACGATACAGAAACATACCTTGCTATACATCCGGCTGAAATGTACCAACCTATACTATGAAGAATGTAACATGGAATCAAGGGTGTAGGTTTAATTTAAACTTCAACCCTAGGGACACTTCATTGGTCTGACATCATTGGTCCTACGCAGTATGCATGCTCCTATTTCTTTATGCTTGACTTGAGCGTCAGGACGCGTTTCTTCTGTCTAAAGAAAAAAGCAGTATTTCTTGCTACATTTATACAAATTTTATAAGCACGACACACACCAGATGCTTTTTGTTAATCTGGTGGCCTAGTGGTTAGAGCATTGAGCTTGGGTCCCAGAGGTTCTGAGTTCAACTCCCACAGACTACCACTCTGGGTCCCTGAGCAAGACCCTTAACCCCCCATTGCTCCCCTGGCACCGCACAGGTAACCTGATTCACGCCAGATGTACGTGAGTTCACTCACATATGTGAGTGAAGCTACGCGGAGCGACATACATCTGCCGTGAGTCAGGTTACCGCACAGTGGCAGCCCAGTGCTCCCCCAGGGGATGGGTAAAGATGCATAAGTGAATTTCTCCATTGTGAGATCAATAAAGTTCAATTATTATTATAAATTATAAAGCAGCTTCCGATCTGATGAACGTTGAATTGGGGCTTTTTTCCCACTTTGAAAAAGTTTGCATTTGAACTTACCAGCAACAGAGACAGATGGTAAAAACTTATCAATTAAACCAAATATATTCAAAATATGTCTGTTATCTAGATATATCCTCTATTTTCTTTTGAAGATATGGAAATGTGGAGAGATAAACCCCACCCCTTTTTTTTTAATCTAAGATACTCTGTCTGCATCATAAAACAGCAAAATTATACATTCAAGGGACTGCAAATACATGTACTGTATTTACTCTGCACTGGAAGTAGAAGCGTCACTGACACTGACAGCATTTCAAATACTAAATTCAAACTTCAACAAATGTACAACTGGGTTGTAGATGTTCTCCTTAGCCCATTTTATGTAATTTATCTTAACATTCCAAACACATTTCTTACATCATATATCTGAAGTGTAGACAACAGCTTCTCCTTACATACATCCTCTGAGACAACTAATTATTTCCCTAACAATAGTGAGATTTCAATGTTTAAATGTGCAGTAAACCTTTATACATAAGGAGCATGGAGGACCCAATACAGTACTTTGAGTAAGATTAGTGACACTAAAACTGATCTGTTACATGAGTGGTTGTCCATTTCATCACTCAAATGAGAACAACATACTATTGGTATATACTAGTAAGACTATTAAAGAACAGCAGATTAAACGTTAAGATATGTTAAGGCCTATATTAAATACATTTTACGACAACATCAACAGATTAAATCATTTTTACTTTTTTGGTGTACCAAATTACCCTCGTAATGAAGTAATATTTTTTGGGCTAAGCCCCTGATGATAAGAATGTCTAGCTCTGACCCTGGTTTGTATTAATTTACTAATGGACAGTGTGGAAAGCTTTGTACGATAATTATTTGTCGTAATTCTAATTCTAGAAGTAAAAATAGAGAAATAAATAGCACTATCATTTTGTGAAATCCTAATTATGCTATTATAAATAAGCAAAAGTCTAAACAAAATATAGCAGTTGTTTAGGCAGCATATAGTCTTGTTGTGTTGTATATCATGTAAAAGAAATATCACCTGCTATTTATACCTGAACTGCATCAAAGGGTCAACAAAAAATGAAAGCAATAATGACAACGAAATATTGGTAAAAGGGAAACCCTCACCTTTTCTTTTTCAGGCAGCTGTGGCTAAGAATCTGAATTTTTAATAGTCTAAGCTTACAGTCTTTGCTTTTCCATCTTTCCAGCAGTCTTCAGAACTCCTGCCTGGCACAGAATATTTAGTTTTAGAAAACAGATTAGGTTTCTGTTGATAAATGTATTCTACTTCAGAATTAGATGCTATTTTGAGATGCTAATGTTGGTTACTTACAAGTTCCATAAATCAAAACTCTCCCGCCTGCTTCTTTACAGAACTGCACTCAGCAGCTTTCACCTATTTTACTGCAGATAATATTTAGTTTCTTAAATGGGACTAGTTTCGTAGCCTAGTATTGATTGTGGTAACCGGCCGCGGTATCCCTGTATGAATCAAAACTGAAATCTCCGCTCCAAGCAAGCACCCACACAGACACACTAGAAAACAGCCAATCAGAAAGAGTGAAGGCGGGATTTAAAGCAGTATAACCAATGACAATGGAGTTAAACAGCACAGAGCACAGTCAAGTGTGCTGCAGATTTAAAGGGGCAGGACAGACCAGGCAGCGCGAGGCAGCGGAGAAGGGAGCTGCGAGAGGAAAAGTAGGGCAGAGTGAGGGCACGTTATGTGGATCATGTAACCAGCCAGGGTAGATCTAAATTATTATTATTTTGGACATGCATCATGCACACACACACACCAACAAACACACACACATAAATAATAATAAATAAATTAATTAAAAAAAAAAAAAAAAAAAAAAAAAAAAACACTGACAAAAGGGCACTTTGGGCACCAGGGGGCAAAGGGGCAGGTGCTCAAGCCCCCTCCGCCCCCCCCTCTGCACGTCCCTGCACGCAGGGTATGATAGACGACGACCCGACACCTAACTAAGGAGGGAGTGAGACTTAAATAGATGGACAAACAGGTGAGCGGAATTGAAACTAATTAACCGAAGGCGGGAGCAATACAGAACTGACAGGACACTAGATAACAAAGCACAGAACTAAAATCAGAACTAATACAAAGACCGGATAAACTGACGAAGTAAAAAGGCTAAACTGGAATACAAAACAGGAATAAACCCAGAGGCAGAAATAAGCTAAGCGGATAAACTAAAACAGTACAAAAGCTGAAGAATCCAAAACCAGATAGAACAGAAACAAAATCTGAGGTGGAAGACAGGAATAACTGATCAAATAAATAAGCATGAACCAAAACAAAAACCCAAATCATAACTTAGAGTCCTTAATACTGTCTAAGAATTTCTCACAATGTTCTGGTTCATATTTAGATTTATACAGGTTCTCATAAAAAGCACAGATATGTTCTGCTATGTCTTTGGGATTAGTGTTTAATTTATTGTCTATTCTCAGTGCCAAAATGATAGATCTTTTCTGATTACGTTTTTCGAGAGCAAAAAAGTAGCTAGGGTTTCTCTCACCATGCTCCAACCATTTAGCCCTAGAGCGAATAAATGCACCTTTAGCAGCTTCGGTATATAAATTGTCAATTTCATTCTGGAGTTGTAGCAATCTGATTTGTTCCTCTTCTGATAGATTTTTTTATTTAGAAAGGTTTTTAATTCTTCCATAATTTCCTTTTCTTTTTTGTCTTTGGCTTTTTTGATATTTTTACTGCAGAAGATAGCCGTTTCTCTAATTTTAAATTTAAAGTATTCCCATTTCTGGATATGGTTCATATCATTTTTAGGAAATATCTCTGAAGCTATCAATTTAACTGAGTCTTGAAAAGTTTTGAAGCAGGTTATTATTTATCTTCCAGTATCCCCTTAATTTCTTGCTGCTTTCTTTAGAGCCATTTAAATGTATTGAGATAAGTTTGTGATCAGATAAAGGCGCGTAAGAGTGATTCATTTCTGAAACATATTCTAAACATGAAGAGGAGGTTAGCCATAAATCAATTCTGGATTGTGATGTTCCTCTAGTATTAGACCATGTAAATTCTGAGCAATCTGGGTAAAAGAAACGCCAAGCATCTATTAGTGATAACTCTTGGTTTATAAAATGTGTGGCTTTGAAAGGAAAATTATGGGAAACTCTCTCTGGAATCCTGTCTATCCGATCATCTGGAGCATCATTAAAGTCTCCACCAATAATCAGGAGTGCCTCTTTATTTTTTCTTTGTAATTCCCTTATTTTGTATGTGATTTCTGTAAACATAGATCAGGCATGTGTGGTTCCATTGTGACCGTATACATTACATATTATAAAAAGGGTATTGTCCAATTTGAATAAGATAATACACCACCTACCATTATTAGAGTTGTACATTTCTAGGATATCACCTGTAAACTTATTGAATAGAAATGCAATGCCTGCAGAATTATGTGTAGCATGACAAAAGTGTGCTTGATCTCCCCATTGGTTTTTCCAAAACTTACAGTCTGAGTCGCAGGAGTGCATAAGAGGATAATGTTAGCACTTGTTTTTCAAAGAAAAAGGAACATTGCTTTTCTCTTTATATGGTTTCTTAATCCACGAACATTAAGTGAGACTATCTACAATGTGTTAAAATTAAAAACATCCATTTCCAGTAAAGAAAAAAATTAGACAATTAAAGATGTAAGAGCACAATGTCTGAAGAACAAAAAAATGATAATGTAAGCCCTGAAAAAAGGGCTTGCTAGTGCAAAGGCTTCGAAGTGTGAACTGTTAAGTTTAGGCACCAGTAATCAGTTTAAGTATTTTAAGCAAGTAAAACTGGAATGCATTGTATAATATGTGTTTCTAACAGTTAACAATTAAGCAAGATGTCAACAAACATTTGTAACTTTTTTTTTCTCCCCCTCCTGGCCTCCTCCCTAATAGAAAAAACAGAACAAAACAATCAGTTCTATAGGTGAAGAGACAACGACAAACCCATGGGTGTCACGCTAGACATCTTTCATAGAGTCAGCAGTGATTCTCTTTCCCCCGATGATCACATCTGGACCACACCATGCTGTCTTCTTTCCATCTTTGCGGGCTTTTTCAACAAGTGGCCAAAGTTTATTGTGTCGCTGTCTTTCACCACAGGTCAGGTCCTCCGTAAGTCAAAACTTTTTGTCTTTCATCACGGCGGCGGTCATCGAGGATTTCCATATTTTCTGCCTGAAGGTGCGCATGGTGAATTGGATTATCACCGGATGGGGGCTCCTGTCATCTCTGGGACGTCCAACTCTGTGAATCGTGTCCATGAGAAAGCCCAGCTTGCTCTTTTCATCTGGAGCCATCTGCCCAAAAATCTGGAAGACCTGATTCCTTAGATCTTCCACGGATTCATTGGTGGATTTCGGTAGGTTGAAAAGTTTTAGATTCCAGCGTCGGTTGTAACGCTCTGCTTCTTCAATCTTTTCATCTTGTTCACTGAGCCGGTGGTTCACCATTTGCAACTTGTCATGATTTGTCTTCGGTATGTGTTTGATACCTTCCATGTTTTCTTTGATAGCTACAATCTCTTCAGTGTTATGGCTGATTTTTTGCTCGAGAGATATGAACCTGCTCGTTAAATGTTGAGTAGTTCTCAGTATGTCTGCATTGGAAACCTCATCGCTTTCTTTTGAGCATGCTTTCTTTTAGACAGGACTTGAGAGATGAGTCTCAGGTAAAGGGGAGCATAAGCTGAGCGGAGAATCATCATTCCAGTCCATCAAAATGGACTGGAATGATGACGTTTTGTCATGTTGACGTTTACGTTTTGTCATGTTGTTAGCGTTAGTCTTTGGCTAGTTAGCCTGGGGTAAGAAGAGGTAGAAAAAGAAAAAGCTTCCTAGAATCAATAGCGGACTAGACTAGTTCTCTTATTGTCTTTCATTGACATACCAGTTCTTGAAAGTGATGTTCCGTTAAGTTTACTGTAGTTTATGGGTAAGTGGTGCCCAAAACTCGGAACTCACAGTGAAGCGTGTGTGCTGGCTGCCATCTTGGCCCGCCTCCATCACTAGCAAGGAATGTGCACCTATTTTAAAATCAGGTAAAGAAAGATCAAATCCAGGGAGTTATAAGCCAATTGCATTAACATCGCATTTATGTAAAGTAATGGAAAGAATGATAAATGAACGGATGACTTATTTTGTTGAAAAGATAGGGTATTTATCTAAGTTTCAAAGAGGTTTCAGGAAAGGTAGAAACACAATGGATCCTATTTTGTTATTGGAACATGAAATAAGAAAGGCACAAGTTAATAAAGAGAATTTGATAGCGGTATTCTTTGACATTGAAAAAGCTTACGACATGATGTGGAAAGAAGGATTTTTGATAAAATTAAAGAAGATGGGAATTGGGGGTGCAATGTTTAATTGGATAAAGGATTTTCTCAATAATAGCTATACAAGTAAGAATAGGAAATCAATTATCAGAAAATTTTTATGTTGAAAATGGTATTCCTCAAGGAAGCATAGTTAGTCCATTATTTTTTTCTATTATGATTAATGATATGTTTGAGGATGTGGAAAATAATATGGGTGTTTCTTTATTTGCTGATGATGGAGCAATTTGGAAGAGGGGTAAAAATATAAGTTTCATCATTAAAAAAGTTCAAGAAGCCATTAATAAAATAGAAGATTGGTCTTTTAGATGGGGATTCAAGATTTCTGTAGATAAAACAAAGATTTTGTTTTTTACAAGGAAAAAAGTTTCTGAAGAATTAAAGTTACAAATTTATAAATATGATTGGGAAAGGGTAAAACAATTTAAATTTTTGGGTATATGGTTGGATGAAAGGCTTACTTGGAAAGTTCATATTGAGAAAATGATCGATAAATGCAAAAGAGTTATAAATGTTATGAGGTGTTTGGTTGGGAATGAATGGGGAGCTGAGAGGAAGGCATTGAAATCAATTTATACAGGTTTGATTAGGTCTGTTTTTGATTATGGATGTATTGTTTTTGGTTCAGCATCAGTGTTATTACTTAAAAAATTGGATATTGTTCAGTATCAAGCACTGAGATTATGCACAGGGGCCATAAGAACAACACCAACATCAGCATTACAAGTAGGAATGGGAGAAATGCTACTACAATTGAGGAGATTACAATTATTTGTCACTTACTGGTTTCAGTTAAAGAATCATTGTGAAAATCATCCATGTCAGGAAATTCTAAAACCAAGTTGGGAAAAAGGGAAGAAGAAATTCAATTCTTTTGGGTGGATAGTGGATTCTAATATATCAGATCTTGAATTATCTCAAATAAATGGCAGTAAAACAGTTATTAGATCAATACTTCATCCATCTATCCTACCTGAAATTGATGTAGATTTAAACTTGTATAAGAGGAAAAACAAAGAGGATATTTCAGATTCAAATATGGTTGAGCAATATATAGATAAAGAATATTATGGATATGTAAAAATTTATACGGATGCTTCAAAAGATTCAAATAATAGGAATGGTGTTTCATTTGTAGTTCCAGAATTTAATTTTAAATCAGGTAAAAGAATCAGTAATGAAATTTCAGTTTATACAGGAGAAATGTTTGGTATCATGTTAGCATTAGAATGGATTGAAGAAATTAGACCATTAAGAAGTGTAGTTTGTTCAGATTCTAGTTCAACATTATATTCATTTAAACATAATCATTCAGATAGCAGACTGGATTTATTGGTAGAAATTCAGCAATTATTATTCAGAATTCAAGCAATGGGATTAATAGTTTCTTTTATATGGATTCCTTCTCATATAGGAATAAAAGGGAATGAGATGGCAGATAAATATGCAAAAAGAGCAAGTAAAAGCAGTTTAATTGATATAATAATTCCATTTAGTAAAGGTGAAATAAAATCAGTGATTAAGAAAAGGATTAGAGCAAGGTGGCAGAAACAGTGGGAAGAAGAAAGAACTGGAAGATGGTTTTATAATATTCAAAGAAAAGTAGGATTAATGAGGATAACATCAAGGAATAAAAGGGAAGAAACAGTAATGTCAAGATTATGTTTTGGTCATACAGGGTTAAATAGCATGTTATTTAAAATGGGAATTCATGATACAGGAAAGTGTGATTTTTGTTTTGTTGAAGAAACAGTGGAGCACGTTATATTATTTTGCAGTAAATATGATATTGAGAGGAATGAATTGATAAATAGATTACAAATCAGTAAAGTTAAACATAAAATATCTTTTAGACATGGACACCAAATCAGAGGGTTATTCTTTATTATTGATATTTCTTAAAAAGACTAATTTGATAAAAAGGATTTAGTTATTTATTTATTATTATTATTTTTGTTTATTATTATTTTTATTTATAGTAGTAGGATATTAGATTAGGTCATCCCGATCCACACTCCATTTCAGTTGGTGTCGGTAATGCACCAAAAGCTGTTTGCCAACCGCCATTAAACAAAAGAAGAAGAAGAAGAAGAAGGCACACTCGAAAGCACCCCACATGCCTGCAAAGGTATGTTCACAATTGAGCGTGAGATTACTGCAGGATGATTTGGTTAAATCCCTCTATCCGATTATTTTAGGTAACTCGTTTATAGAGAAGCACAAAGAACCGTGGACCGGTTTTCACCCTAGAGGTAAATCGACAGTTTCATGTTACCTGCATGTTTAAGGTGCTGGCCTAACATGACTTCTTTTGTGTGCAGGCTGACCTGCTACTGTTTCAGTTGTGTTTTTATTTACTGTTTTAATCACTGCTTAGACCCTATTTTAGCTATTTATTCCTAGTTTTAACAAAATGCAGGGGAGAGTTTTTATTGTTTAGCTCCCCGGGCTGGTTTTATCTCACCTGAGGTCCTATGCTGTCCCTGGGTCCTGTGCCGGTTTTATTTAGATTGGATTGAGGGGACTAGTGGGAGGAGAGTTCTTTTCTTTTGTGTTGTATGCACTAGGGTTTGTGGCGTGAGTGTGTTTTGGTTGGGAGACACCACGGTGTATTTCGTTTGTGTTTTCTTTAGTAGTTCTCCTCCAAATGGTCTAGTTAATTCAATTGGGGTTTTTAACTATTCCTCTTAGCTATCAGGATTCCAGGCCAGCATAGGCGCATGTGTTAAGGTGGTTATTCTTCCCTGCGCGATAAAACACGTAAATTGTTCCTATTGTCTTGTAAAACTAATATAGTGTATTAAATTTGAACCTGTGCCTCTGTTAATCCTTGCAACCTTTCTTTGTGGTCCGGTACCAAAAGAGTTGAGGGTCTAAAAACCGTACCTGAGGTCACATAATTTTTTAACCTTTCTGAATACATAATGCCTTGACTACTCAGTATAACAAAAAGTGTTTCTGAACAGGATTATCAACTATAGCTTTAATTCAGGTAAACAACATTATATTATGGTTTTTGCTGGATAAGCATTTTTGTTAATAAATTCTTATACTTAAACAGAAATTGTCACTCATTTATTTCATGTGTGTAGAGTTTGCTGTTAGAAGAATGTCAGTGCTCCAATCAGTCTTTCAACTATTGTCCTAATATCAGCCAATTGGGCTGGTATTCACCAGACAATACCTGACAGACCGAGAGTTATTTGATAAACATTACATAATTTAATAATGTGTGTAATTGCACAACAGTCTGTGGTGGTTACGTCATTATTTCATTAACAAGACAATAAAGAGAGCTAATATATCAGCCCACCTGCAAGACCAGAGTGGCTCCATTTTGAATGCACAGACATAATCTTAAAAAGGAAAATATCATGCTTTTACATTGATCTCATTCAGTTGTGGTCTTTATAAAGTGTGTGGAATGTATTAACTTTGATCCATTTTTATACACTTTTATGAAGGTTTAACATGTTTTTATATGCTTCAAGGCCGCGCACGATTGGTCAGAGGAATAGAATGTGAGTAGATTAGGGTAAGATGCGCTGTTGCTGGGCAAGGTAACAGGAGAGAGTCTCAAGGCTAGGTCAGCAATTGGCAGAAGAGAAGGTTTCAACGGAAAAGGAAAAACAAATCCATAAAAGGTAAAGGTAGCTGTGAAGGAGTAGAAACCGATACTGTGTGCGTCATTTGCGTGTGTGACTCTGTGAAATCCTCTTTTTTGCAGTTAATAAAACAGAGGTGTCAAGTAACGAAGTACAAATACTTCGTTACTGTACTTAAGTACACTTTTTAGGTATCTATACTTTACTCCATTACTTATTTTTCTTCCTACTTCTTACTTCTACTCATTACATTTTCACACAAGTATCTGTACTTTCTATTCCTTACATTTTTAAAACAAACGTTACTCGTTACTCTTGCCTTCAGTTTAAAATTTATAAATATTTATTTCACGTAATGTGCGCCATCCAATGCAGATCATTGGCGCCATCCACACCTAGTGAGAACTAATGTAATTGGATGAGTCATATAACGCAAACACTCATTGGTTAGTAGTTCACGCGTGACGTCAGCGCTACATCCGGGCATGGTGGTTGGCAAAAAACAGAGCTACTCTCGTCTACTACATGACAAAACGGGTGATTTAGAGCGTACTTTTAGTTTGTTTATTTTTGGAATCTAAGCAATGCCTACGACTTGTTGTGCTCCCGGTTGCACACAGAGGCATTCCAAATTGTTGGATGTACGGTCCGTGTAGACCGGAGAAGCGGCCCGTGTAGCGATCGCTACAGCCGCCGCCGCTGTCTGAAGCAGCAGACAGCGGCGGCGGCTGCTGCTGCTCCATTATGCCCCCGTTCACGGGCGTTAGTACTTCTGTGTTTACACTGCAATGTCGCCGACACCTCCACCCATTTTAACAAGACAAAAACACCAAAATAATCCGTAGTAAACAATGTTTTTTTAATCCTACCGGGCGGGTTTTCCTCTGCTGAGACGCGGTCTTTGTCCGACGCCGCTTTCTGCTGTTGCACAAACGTGTGAACAACATCCATCCATCCATTTTCTGACCGCTTAATCCCTCATTCCGTCGCGAGCGTTGCTGGAGCCTTTTTCCCGATATAAAATAATTGTAGCCGTCCAGTGGTTGCATGGCTTTCGTGCTCTCTGTCTGTACTGGCCTGCCGTGTTTATAAGGCAGCTGCATATGTCGCGGTACGGAGCACTTGGCCAGCATTTCACAGACTCGCTCCGTCCCTTCAGGCTTTTGCTGTGTGGATCTGGCAATCTGATACCATCAACTATCAACTTACTCTTAAAACGATCTTGTGATACGTTATCTAAAGAAGAAAAATACGTGGAGAACTCGTCAGTTTCGCTGTTTGCGTCCGCCATTGTGTTCGCCTTTTGCCAACCAGTCCGGAGCGCATGCGCGAAAAACCCGGATCAAAACAATAACAATGAACTGGTCTATTCTCTTTTTATCTCTCTTTCTTTCTTTATCTATCTATCTATCTATCTATCTATCTATCTATCTATCTATCTATCTATCTATCTATCTATCTATCTATCTATCTATCTATCTATCTCTTTCTCTCTCTTTCTCTCTCTCTCTCTCTCTCCACACACAAACTACCTAGAATGTTTTTGCACCAAAGGGTATATTTTACCTTAGGTATTTGATGGAACTCACACATTTATGTTCTGGCAGTTCTGCAGGCTTTAATACTACCTCTGTTTGGAATTGAATTCCTATAAAGTTTGAGAGAGAACATGCTCCTTGAGTGACTTTGTCTTTGACTAATGGGTTAATGATTATGTTGTGTCTTGGGCCACATGTAGCACTAATCAGTGTTTAAATTAAGCTTTCAGTTCATATAGTGGCATTTTTTTAAACGTTACTTTATACTTTTATACTTTGAGTAGTTTTTGGAGCACATACGTTTTCACTTTTACTTGAGTAAAGAGGTCAAGTTGATACTTCAACTTTTACCAGAGTGTTTTTAAACTGCAGTATCTATACTTCTACTTAAGTAACAAATGAAAGTAATAAAACGACCCTGAACGGGGGAGAGAGTCAGAGTCGCGGTCCGCAGATGCGGCGGGCGCACCTGCTCTCCCTTCGCGAAGGTGAAACTGAATTCTGTGTCCTGGCTGAGTTATTACTGCACTCTCGACTAAGTCCTGCACAACGAATCAACGAACCCGGGGGAAGCAAGACTGCTTCAACAAGTGGAATTAGAATTCTTTGGTCTGAATTCCTCGTTAATTTACCCCCACATTCCATGTTTTTACCCCTTTTCTGACGTGTGTTTGAGAGCAACTCATTTTGGTGTTGTCTCTTTAAATCTAAAGGAGGCACTTCACACCCTGCTCCCTCCAGGTCACAGAATGTTCAACTCTGCTCTTTTCAGCCATTTGGCAGTATGCTGTAAGACGGTGTAATGAACAACCAAACATTTTCAAGTATGCACTTATAGCTTCGGCATCCTTCAACTTGGCAGAGCCAGACCTGACTATAGGCGGAATAGGCAAATGCTAGGGGCACCGTGGAGTATATAAATAGTTTTTCTTTCATACTAACAGCCGACAACTGTATAACTTTATATACTATTATTTTCTGAAATTACCAAAACCCATTACAACTTAAATAAAGCTTTTTCTTGCTACACACAACCCCACCCATTGAACAAAGCCCCATTTATAAAGCTGGCATATGCACGAAATGTGGCCTGAAACTTACATATGTTACTTTTCACGCAAAAGTAGGGATCTATTACAAAAAAAACTTGACAGGCGTGAGGCAATTACTTTAATTGCTGTAAATGGTCAAATACACTTGTGCATATTAGATGCAGTGGCACTCCTGGAGGACCTTGTAAATGGAAGGAGGAGGGAATGTGGTTTTAGTGATCAAAAACTTTCTAACCAATGATAATGACTGGCTAATATGCCACAGTGGCATTGCAACTTTAGACTCCAAACACTGCTATAACCTACAAGGGACAGTGGCTACAATCTCCCAGGTTTTGGGTCCAAACCCCAGAGCACAGAGGGACACTCAGCCGAGCGTCCTGTGAGCTTCCTAAATTGCTATTTGCAGATTTTTTTAGGGGAGTGGGGTGTCCCTCCCTCCCTCAGAATGGCAATCTGAACCTTAGAGGACTTTCAACATGGAGCACAGTGTGAGGCTGTCATCTGGCATCTGAAACAGCAATTAAGTTTACTTTTTAACAAGTTCTTTTAATGAGGACATCTGGGCTTTTACCTCTGATTTTCACATTCAATAAACTCCTCTCTGGGATTTTTTTTCACCGTTTCCTTGCTTTTTCTACATGGTCGCCATTTTACCATAAAAAAAACAATCAGCTGACCCAGGTTTAATATACATTAACTTTCATGAGGTGCTTTGAATTGACCATTTATGATTGAATCTGGGCGTGCAGAGGGCAGAACATGAGGCGGAACCTGGTACGCAAACATTCAGGTACAGGTGATCTATAAAGGAAAATTGCGCGCTGGTGTGCGTGCACATGGGTTTATAAATCTGAGGCGCCATCTGAATATCCTTAATTATAGCTCCTAACACCTGCTACTAGACCTTTCATGGGGTCAACAGTAACAACTCTATAGTGGGTAGGAAAGGAGCCTTGGACTGCTGTGACGATTTCGGAAAGCCTTTAACTCCGACATCATTATGTGACGGAAACACATGGATGATGCGAGTAAAATTAACGATAAAGTGTGTGCTCTCTTCTCTACGGTAATTTTCGTTGATTTCTGTGAGGTGGGCTGTGCTTGTACATCACGTCACGCAAAGGATTTTGGGATACCTTATAGCTCCTTAGCACCGGTAAGGGACATCGCAAGGTTCCTAGGCTAAACTAGCCATGGAAGAAAGAATACAGGCAGTGGCGGCTGGCCAGTAGGGGGCGCTCGGGCGCCGCCCCCTTTAAATCGTTTAGATAATAAATGATTTCTGAACGGCAAAGTACTTAAAAATGTATTTATTCATACTGTGTGTCCAATAGACATGTTAAAACTTATTAAAATAGTAAATACATAATTCTATTTAATTGCTCACATTGTGCACACTTCCTTTCCTATGTGCAGGGCGCCGGTCTAATGAGAATGAATGTAGGCGCAGCAACTTGGGCAAGCACGTGATCTGAGGCTGACTTTTAATTGGTTATCTAGGGTTTTGCATAGGGGCGCAGCCGCGCAGGGCTCTGCGTCCCGGACACACCCATTCTATTGTGTCATTACTGGTAGAGTGTCAGTACTGGCTAATTTTTTTAAAAACATTGTGCGATTGGACAATCCCCGATTCGACTCAGCGCAGCTGCAGTTCATTAGGTTGATTCACGGTTATGCTTGCAAAGTGGAGTATTTTCAAAATGAGAGAAAATTCTGTTTTGTCTTTACAAAAAAATGCTTTTACAAAGCGTTCACTTGAAGAAAAAAACAGGATAAAGGAGCTTGGACCGGATTGTCTTAATTTACAAATTCAGCAGTGGGCAAGTGATCTCTCCACTCCATGGTTGGACAAACCAGTGTAGGTAGTAGTCAGCCAGTGAAGAAGCGTTGGACACTCAGTGTAGGAGATCATGAAAGGATTGCTGCAGAGGTGAGTTGTTGTGGAAAATCACTGTTACACTGGTTTCTAGTAATGTTATTTAATATATTAGGAAGATGTGCTTTGTAGTTAGAAATACCTTTAGTTGTGTCTATGCTGTGTAGGTATGTTGATATAATGTTTGTCAGCAAGATATTTTATTATTTAAGTTATACTGAAGTTTATGGGGAATAAAACATTTGGTTACTGAATTTTTTATAATCTTGTCCCACAAAAATGGAGTAACACATTTCATAACACAGCCTTAAAAAATGGCAGCAAATGTTATTAAAATCAGGAAAACAATCTAGAAGAAGTCTTTTCAGAAACTGTCACGCTCTTGAAGATCTTCATCACCACACCCATGACCACAGCAGAAGCTGAAAGGTGCTTTTCAACTCTGAAAAGAATCAAGACTTTTCTGAGAAACTCAATGACTCAGGACAGGCTGAATGCATTGGCCATGTTGTCAATGGAGAAAAGACTAGTCACAGAGATGACTGACTTTAACAAGAATATAATTGAGAAATTTGCTGGGCAGAAGGAAAGGAGGGCAAAATTCATGTTCAAATAGTGCTATTTTTTTAAGATTTGTTTTGTTTGTTTTTCATTTGTTTGTTTGTGTGCGCCCCCCTCAGTTTTTTTAGCACCAGCCGCCACTGAATACAGGCTCCTTTTGCCACCTCCTTCCTTACTGACTGCACTATTCGGACAGCACTTATGGCGACCGCTGACGCACTTAATAGTATTCGGATGGATGGAGCCTTAATGTTTTGGTATATGCCATTTTCTTTTTCTCGGGGCACATACACTTTTAGTTTGGATTCTAGGCAATGTTTTATAAATGAGACCCATGGACCTTTTTCCAGTGAAAGTAAAGCCTGGGGAAAGTGAGATCCCAGGTCTCTGCCCAGAAAGGGCTGAGCTTTTAACATATTGATGTTAGACCTTATTATAAGCTGCAGATTTGCTTATTTGTATTTTTTCATGTATTTCTATTAGTCAAAAAATAAGGGCAGAAAATCTGCAGAATGAACCAATCTTTTTACCTGATTACTCAATTAATCATCAGAGTAATCGATTACTAAATTAATAATTTAGCAACATGCCCTAATTTGTACTGCATGTTGCAGCTCTGCTTTTGTTTTAAGTTGAGGGATGTGACTGTCTTAAGCAAGTCAAGTTAAAATAAAAATTACCAAATCATGCTATTGTAGATACTGAAGCTGCTGTAGAACTATATGTGTTGCAACCTCCTTTAAAAAAAAAAAATCCAGTGTTGTGCTATAATAACGCCATGATGAATAGTGATGTCAGATCGAATGCTGACCACACAGCCACAAAGTAGAGAGAGTCAGCAAGGCCTGCCCTTCTCTCAGCAGGGGTCCCCTGCTGCTATAAAGTTTTCTCCCACAGACAAAAGCTTTCTCTTGAGACTGCCTCTTCAGTCTCTTCTGCAGCTCCCAGACTCCTGAATCCAAGCTGCTCGACTTCTCTCCTGGGGCTCTGTTATAAGAATTATTATTCTGAAGTCACTATGGCCTCACACCACTCGGACAGAGGAGGCCTGGAGACAAGATGCCTGTGTATGTAATCCACTGTTGCTGAGTGCAAGGCTGAATGCTGCGTAGATACTGTTCAGCATGGTGATTGTTTAGGATAGACTGTCTTTGTTATGTCTCAAGCCAAGGCTACGGTGCAGTATTAGGGGAAGCCGAAAATGCGAGACAAGCAGGGACAGGGCAGACGCAGACTGCAGCGGGACCGTGGGTTGCGATTACTTTCCATCTATGTGATCTCTGCTCTGTTTCTCAATAAAAGTGCTGGAACGTCATCACCGCCGTCTCCTTATTCAGTAAAGATGGGAACTCAGTTATTATGGTTTAGAATTCCTATAACAGGCTCCCAAGGAGAGGGGGGGTCTCCTTCCTCAGCAGCCATGTAACTCAAGGCCGGAAGCCCACAGACCAACCGTTCTGTAGAACTCATCTGCTGCTTCATTGGAGGATCTCCCTGGCATCTGGAGAAAACTTCTTGTCGCCCGGAGAACATGTCCGAGCAAATCAGAGTTAAGTCTGCTGTCTCAACCTCAGCATGAAGAGCAGGAGGAAGGGATCCTGCCTGCCAAAAACAGCTTTGTTTATTCTTTTCAGCCTTTACAGGGAAGCAAACCCCAGATGGAGCTGAAAAGCCAGCAGCAGAACCCACTTTGAATGCTCAGGAGGACCTGCTCTAATCGTGACTGCAACCGAGTCAGAGACTGTCTGCAGGACATCAGGCCTCCGATCCCGAACACACGCCTGCTCTGCTAGGCCGTATAACCCTCAGGCTTGCCTGCTGCTGAACAAACCAATAACTTTCCTGCTCTCAACGCTCCTTCCTTGGAATGGGCAAAGTGGACAGAACTCACACAAGGCAAACGATAGGTTTGGCCAGCGAGAGCTGAGGATGAAGTTAAAAGGTTTATTGGGAAATGTTTGTAACTCGTTTGGA
Organism: Fundulus diaphanus; assembly: GCA_037039145.1. Classification (NCBI taxonomy): domain Eukaryota; kingdom Metazoa; phylum Chordata; class Actinopteri; order Cyprinodontiformes; family Fundulidae; genus Fundulus; species Fundulus diaphanus. Next base: position 58,546,930 of record CM073124.1, read on the forward strand.
CACATGATGCCTTTAGAACAAAGAGCTAACGGAGGTAGCTCACGCTAGCCTTTCATTCCACGGTATTGCTAATATTATTTGAGTGGGTTTTTATGGTTAGAATAAAAGGTTAGCTCCACAAGGGTTTCATACATTGATGGGACATTAATGTTTACGTTATCCAGCCCACTCATTATGACTAAAAATAAAGCTAAAGCCTTTATCTGTTAGCGCTGAATGCCCACTAGCCAAAATGCTATTAGCCTTGCTAACATCCAGTTCCAGACATTTCAAAAGTTCAATTCAATTCAATTTTATTTATATAGCGCCAATTCATGAAACATGTCATCTCAAGGCACTTTACAAGTTAGGTTCAATCATATTATACAGATTGGGTCAGATTATACAGATTGGTCAAAAAATGTTCCTATATAAGGAAACCAGTTGATTGCATCAAAGTCCCGACAAGCAGCATTCACTCCTGGAGAAGCGTAGAGCCACAGGGAGAGTCGTCTGCATTGTACATGGCTTTGCTGCAATCCCTCATACTGAGCAAGCATGAAGCGACAGTGGGAAAAAAAACACCCGTTAGCGGGAAGGAAAAACCTCCAGCAGAACCGGGCTCAGTACGAACGGTCATCTGCCTCGACCGACTGGGGGTTACAGAAGACAGAGCAGAGACACAACAAGACAGACAAAAAGCACAGAAGCACACATTGATCTAGTAATCTGTTCTACATTAGATGGTAATAGTCGGTGATCTGTCCTCCCTGGATGATTTCACAGTCAACAGAACGTCAGACCAGGTGTACCTACTATGAAGAAAAAAGAGAGAGAACGAAAAGTTAAAAGCTGAAATGACAACAGTAATTTCAATGTAATGCAATGCAAATCTGGAGAACAGAAGACTGGAGAACAGTAGAAATCAGTAGAGTGAGAAAAATAGGCCCTGATGTCCTCCAGTAGCCTAAGCCTATAGCAGCATAACTATAGAGGTATCTCAGGGTAACATGAGCCACTCTAACTATAAGCTTTGTCAAAAAGGAAAGTTTTAAGATTAGTCTTAAAAGTAGACAGGGTGTCTGCCTCACGGACCAAAACTGGGAGTTGGTTCCACAGGAGAGGAGCCTGATAGCTAAAGGATCTGCCTCCCATTCTACTTTTAGAGACTCTAGGAACCACCAGCAGACCTGCAGTCTGAGAGCGAAGAGCTCTGTTAGGAACATACGGGGTAATCAGAGCTCTGATATATGATGGAGCTTGATTATTAAGGGCTTTATACGTTAGAAGAAGAATTTTAAATTCTATTCTTGATTTAACAGGAAGCCAATGAAGGGAAGCTAAAATTGGAGAAATATGATCCCTCTTGTTGATTTTCATCAGAACTCTCGCTGCAGCATTTTGGATCAGCTGAAGACTTTGAACTGCATTTTGTGGACTTCCTGATAGTAAAGAATTACAATAGTCCAGCCTTGAAGTAACAAATGCATGGACTAGTTTTTCAGTATCACCCCTGGACAGAATGTTTCTAATTTTGGCGATATTCCGGAGGTGAAAAAAGGAAACTCTGGAAACCTGTTTAATATGGGATTTAAATGACATGTCTTGGTCGAAAATAACACCAAGATTTTTTACTTTACTACCAGAGACCAAGTTAATGCCATCCAGATTCAGTGAATGATTAAGAAGTTTAGTTTTTTTGAGGACTCTGGTCCAAAGATTATAACTTCTGTCTTGTCAGAATTTAAGTGCAGGAAATTTAAAGTCATCCAGCTTTTGATGTCATCAAGACATGACTGCAGTCGAAGTAATTGATTGGATTCATCAGGATTTATGGATAAATATAGCTGAGTGTCATCAGCATAACAGTGGAAATTAATCCCATGCTGTCTGATAATTTTGCCAATCGGAAGCATACACTGCATGAAAAGTGTGATTTCCGTCACTATGCGTCACTAGATTGTCGTGGAAGTTCAGGTTAACGGCTGTTCACGGCAATTTGCAGGCAACACCGAAAACTGCCATGAATTGTCAGAAATTGACGTGGCAGTTGTCCCCCCCCCCCCATGACCCCCCTCCTCCTAATTCTAGGGGAGGCTTTAACATGTAAATGAAAATGCTGTGAGCTATACAAACGCAAATCAGTGTTGCAGGGGGAGGTTTCGCCTTTCTTAGAAAGACAGAGTCACATTTCACAGACTTTAGCTGTGGGTGATTGTGGAATGGTATGTGACCACAAGTCTTACAAACCTTTGTGCCATCGCATCTGAGCTCATAGGTTTCAGTAAGCATGTATACTGTCATACATTTTGGACAAACCACATACTGTAAGAAGTTGTCACGGAGGACACCAGTCCATTTCCTCAAGGAGAAATGTTTGATGAACAGAAGAAGTGATGTGATGGAATTGTCAGAAATCTTGAAGGTTGATTGCCATGACAAAAGCATCATGGCCAGAAGTTTCATCAACAAGTCTCCTGGTTTTTCACTTGTGGACTGATCACTTCGTAAAATGTGTTATTTAGTTAGAAGTTATAAATTTACTGAAGGCTGTGGCTGGAAATAATTGGGGTGCAGATAGACAATCATTATTAAACATATATAGGGCTCTCATGAGATCAATAATACATTATGGCAGTTTTATTTATGGAGCAGCAGCTAAAACAACATTACAAAGAATAGATAGATTACAAAGTAGGGCTTTACGTATATGCACAGGAGCAGTGAAAACAACACCTATCAACGCTCTTTTAGTAGAGACTGGAGAAACTCCACTGGAATTCAGAAGAATGAAATTAGGTTTAGTATACTGGATGAAAATTAAAAGTAGTATGGATGAAAATATAACTTCAACAATTTTACAAACTTGTTGGGAATAAAAAGGACAGGCCAAGAATGGAGTCTTAAAGGATTATTGGGAAATAAAGGAAATATAAAGGATATTTATAGATTAAGGAAAGCATTATTTATTTATTATTTATTATCTTCAGAATACAAAATTAACAAATAGAATTTAATAGATGTAAAACAGCGTTGCTACACACTCATGAACAGTAGTTGGCGGTATGCACCTTAAAGTTGCTTGCGATCCGCCATGATAGAGAAGAAGAAGAAGAAGAAGTAAAAAAAAAAAACGTGCTGAGCGCTCCGCTCCTGTGTGTTCATGTCCTCAGGCGCTATGAATCGGAGCAAGGGTAAGATTTAAAGAATATGCTTTCATTCTGCGGTAAAAGGAAATAGATACGGATAGATACCGATCATAACTGTACATTTTGTTTTCACAGACTAAGCACGCCTCATAATGAGGCGGTGACCTATTTGCTCGGAGCAATAACTGCAAGTCCAGATTTACACGATGTTGATAAAGACGACATTGTGTGTAAGTGACTTGTTTTACTGTTTTCTCCTTCCTTGTTACTGTGACTTGCGTTTGATTTTTATTCATACCACTCTCATTTAATTGTTTTCCAGCCGTCTGTAAGACGTATTATGAGACGGTACGCAGGAGCTGAAGCTGCCAAGAATTCAGCTCGGAGTCGAGCTAGAAGAAAGAGGGTAAGACTTTATTTGGTGACTATTTTTCAGGTGCATTGATAGATCAGTGTTTACCGCAGGAGTTTGCTTAGGCGAGGCGGTGAGTTGGGGGGGACGACACGTTTTGCGCGGACTGACTCGCGGAGCGGGGGGTATCCATGTGTTTTTTCCCTGCCATTCACGCACGCGCGAAAGCAACAACAAAAAACCGCGTGTTAAAGTCACGTGTTGGCCGCCTCGCCAAGATAGCGCTGCGGGAAACCCTGTAGATGTGTTGTGTCCATACGCAGTGCATCCCATGATCGCACAGTACTGATTCATTGTTTTGTTTTGTTTTTTTCTTTTTTTTACAGCTGCTGGAATCGAGGCAGAGTGTGCTGGCGGATGTGGAAGTGGAACTCTGGAAGTCCGCCACCGTCGACCTCATGTCTGGCGAAGAAGATGGCGTCGTTGGCGGGGTCTCTGGATGAATTGTACGGCCGCGGTCATTTCGTAGGCCAGATCTCTCTGAACTCTGTGTGAAGCTGCAGTCCCGGTTAGAGGCGACGCCGAAGTACAGAGCCACGCACAGTAGGCGTCTGCACAACGGACCTGCCTCGGAAAGAACGCCGCCAGTTACCTCCAACCCCGAGGAGGCAAACGGACAGTTCACGGAGTTGTAATTTTTGGATACGCATGTGTGGGCAGATCCTGGCGTTGTATATAGTTGTGTTTGTTTTAATAAAGCTCTTTCTTTGCATAAACATCTTCCTGGCAAATGTTCATTTCCTGTATAAATTCATTCATGTCCTTGATGGTAGCCTAATAATAATGTAGTAGTGTAGGATAACATGAATATACAGCATAATATGAATAAATATATATATATATATAAAAAAATATAAATAAATATATATAAAAATATAAATAAATATATATAAAAATATAAATAAATATACATATATATGCCAACCAATCACGAGTAAGAACATTCAAGCCTGGCCTGGCCACGTGTGGTTTTTGCTGCCAATCACGAGCGATTTTACTTGTTTGAAAATAGTGGTTTCAGCCAATACTGAGTAGGTTATTCAAGCCAGACCTGGCCAGCCGCGCGGGTTCGCTGCATTCATATGCTAATTAGGGCCATTAGTACAGCTGATCGCTCTCCACATACGTCATTGTCCGGTTCCAACAATTTGTGGCACTGACAAACGGCGACAAGCGCGGGTTGCAAATTGTCGTTAATTGCCGAAAATGAGGGAGATCTGCGGTAGTTTACGGGGACGAAAATCTCACTTTTCATGCAGTGATATATATAGTAAAGAGAATTGGTCCAAGGACTGAACCCTGTGGTACTCCACAAGTGACCCTAGAGCTTGAAGAAGATTTATTATAAACATGAACAAACTGGAATCTGTCCGACAGATAAGATTTAAACCAGCCTAATGCTTTCCCCTTAATCCCTACAGTATGCACAAGTCTTTGTAGGAGAATATTGTGATCAACTGTATCAAATGCAGCACTGAGATCTAACAGGACAAGTACAGACACAAGTCCATTATCTGAGGCCATGAGAATATCATTAGTGACCTTCACCAGAGCCGTTTCAGTGCTATGATGAGCTCTGAAGCCTGACTGAAACTCCTCAAGTAGGTCATTACTTTGTAAATGTTCACAAAGTTTATTAGCAACTACTTTCTCAAGAATTTTAGATAAGAAAAGAAGATTAGATATAGGTCTGTAATTTACTAACTCATCTTGATCAAGAGATGGTTTCTTAAGTAAAGGTTTAATAACAGCTACTTTAAAAGCCTGTGGTACATATCCATTTACTAAGGATAGATTAATCATGTCTAAAATAGGACCACTGATCAAAGGGAATATCTCCTTAAACAACTTGGTTGGAATTGGGTCTAACATACAGGTAGAAGGTTTAGATGAAGCTAATATTTTAGATAGCTCAGAAAGCTCTACTGCTTCTAGACAGTTCAGACACAGCGCAGTTTCTAAAGATTCCTCCAACACTGCCTCACTTACTGAGGACGAGTTAATCATGGTTGGGAGGATGCCAATTATTTTATTTTTAATGGAATCAATTTTATTTATGAAGAATCCCATAAAATCATTACTGCTAAGAGCTAAGGGAATGGATGGATCAACGGAGCTATGACTCTGTGTAAGTTTGGCAACTGTACTAAAGAGAAATCTAGGATTATTATTATTCTCTTCAATTAATGATGAAAAATATGCTGCTCTAACTCTGCGAATGGTCTTGTTATACAACAATAGACTGTCCCTCCAGATTAAGTAGGATTCCTCTTGGTGTGTAGAGCGCCATTGTCTCTCCAATTTCCTAACATTGTGCTTCAAGGAACGCAGCTCTGAATTAAACCAGGGAGCCAGCTTCATGTGAATAATCACCTTCTTTTTCAAGGGAGTTACATTGTCCAATGCAGAACGCAATGACGAAGTCACATTGTTAGCAAAGGTATCGATTTGTGAATGGGAAGAAACAGCATTGCTGCCATCTACAGGGCATTTCTGCAATACTGAGGATATTAAAAGGGGGACAGCCTCTTTAAAGTTTGATGCAGCATTGTCCGATAGAGATGTACTATAATGGAACCCTCTTTTGGGGGTGGAGAACTCAGTTAGATTAAACTCAAATGTTATTAAAAAATGATCAGATAGGACAGGGTTGTGAGGAAATACCGTTAATACCTCACAATCAGTGCCATATGTCAGTACAAGGTCTAAAGTATGGAGCCAAGAGTGCGTCGGTTTATGCACATTTTGAGCAAAACCAATTGAATCTAGGATAGTTTTAAAGGCTACACTAAGGTTGTCACATTCAGTGTCAACATGGATGTTAAAATCACCCACTATAATAACCTTGTCAGTGTTTATCACCAAATCAGATAAGAAGTCTGACAGCTGATCCAAAAACTGAGTGTAAGGGCCTGGTGGACGATACAAAACAACAAACAGAAGAGGTTTTATTGCTTTGCAGTTTGGATGAGGGAAACTGAGGGTTAAATGCTCAAAAGAACTGTAGTTATTAATTGGCCTGGGACTAATTAATAAATCAGACTGAAAGATGGTTGCCACTCCTCCTCCTCTTCCCACAGATCTAGGAATGTGGAAATTTGAATAATTGGAGGGAGTTGATTCATTTATACTAACGTAGTCCTCTTGTAGCCAGGTTTCTGTGAGACAAAACAAATCAATCTGATTATCAGAAATCAATTCATTAACTAACAAAGTCTTTGGAGGGAGAGACCTTATATTTAATAGACCACATTTAATTCTTTTATTTTTTGGTTTAAGGTGAGCCGTATTGATTTTTATTAGATTTTTATGGTTTGTTCCTTTTAGATCAGTTTTTGATCTGTTAAGTTTTGGCCGTGAGAAAGACACCGTCTCAATAGGATAATGGGTGGGTAACAGTACAGAAGCTGCAGAGAGGTGTGTTAAACTACGGCTCTGCTTCCTGGTCTGGACCCTGGGTTGTCAGCATTTAGGAGAACTAATAAATCCGGCCAGATTCCTAGAAAGAAGAGCTGCACCATCCAAAGTGGGATGGATGCCGTCTCTCCGGATCAGACCAGGTTTTCCCCAGAAAGTTCGCCAGTTATCAATGTAGCCCACGTCGTTTTCAGGACACCACCTAGACAACCAGTGGTTGAATGATGACATGCGGCTAAACATGTCATCACTGGTCTGATCAGGCAGGGGACCAGAGAAAATTATGGAGTCCGACATCGTTGTAGCAAACTCACACACCGAAGCAACACCAACTTTAGTGACCTCCGATCGGCGTGACCGGGTGTCATTACCACCGGCGTGAATAACAATCTTACTGTATTTACGCTTATCCTTAGCCAGCAGTTTTAGGTAAGATTCTATGTCGCCCGTTCTGGCCCCTGGCAGGCATTTAACTATGGTCCCTGGTGTCTCTAGTGCCACGTTTCTGACTATAGAGCTCCCAATCACCAGAGTCGGCTTCTCAGCTGGTGTGTCGCTGGAACAACAGACTGCAAATTCACACTGTGACAACAGGAAGTGACACAATACGCCTTACCGCAAACAGGAAACAGGAGGGCGGAGCAAACAGCCAGCCAAGGAGTTGTTTTGAAGCATAAGGTTTAACCGTTCTGCTCCGCCATCCTTCGAATGTGTTATGAGCCTTATTCCCACATTAATATGGAATATTAATGCCGGTTTAAAGGCAAATTTTGATAACTTTAGACTTTAACCAGGTTAACGACCGATCGCTACAGCGACCCCTAGCGCCCGGAGGTAGAATCGCATAAACAAAGGCAAGCGATTCTGAATTAAATGATTTTACTGAGCAAATAAGTCTTTAGAATATTATTTACTTTAAATAATGTTCTGGTTAACTGGGGCTTTGCATTGTGAATGGATTGAAACACATGCCAAATGTTTTTAACTCCATTCCATGTTTTTCTTTTATCAGATCTGCAGTGAACAAGGATTCACCGAATTATTCTGATCATGACCAACCACTTTTGTTTTGTCTTTTGTTTGTTTTGCATGTAAATAGTTCCTTAGCTTAGCTTCTTTTGATCTTCATTTTGCTTAGTAGTTTAGTTTAAGTTTCACTAGCCTAGTAGAGAGGATTTGTTAATCTAAATATTTTGTTAATTCAGATAAACAGCATTACATAGTGATGTTCTCTGGATGTTCATTTTATCTCTGTTATTAAATCCTTCAAAAGAAGTTGTCACTCCTTTAATCTATGTGTGTGCAGGTTTTGCTGTTAAAAGATCGCTAGTGCTCGAATCATCCCTTTCAACCATTGTCTTGATATCAGTTTAACAGCTGATTATCACCAGAAAATACTTAACAGAGAGTTATTTAATAAACATTAAATAACTTTAATGTTACAGAAGACAGAGCAGAGACACAACAAGAGAGACAAACAAGCACAGAAGCAAACATTGATCCAGTAATCTGTTCTATATTAGATGATAATAGCAGGTGAGCCGTCTTCTCTTGATGATGTCTCAGATAACAGAACGCCAGACCAGATGTACCTACTATGAAGAAAAAAAGAGAGAGAACAAAAAGTTAAAGCAGAAATGACAACACGTAATGCATAATTGAAGAACAGTAGAACTCGATAAGAGTGAGAAAAATAGATCCTGATGTCCTCCAGTAGCCTAAGCCCATAGAAGCACATCCCCATAGGTAGGTCAGGGCAACATAAGCCACTCTAGTTATAAGCTTTGTCAAAAAGGAAAGTTTTAAGATTAGTCTTAAAAGTAGACAGGGTGTCTGCCTCACGGACCAAAACTGGGAGTTGGTTCCACAGGAGAGGAGCCGGATAGCTAAAGGATCTGCCTCCCATTCTACTTTTAGAGACTCTAGGAACCACCAGCAGACCTGCAGTCTGAGAGCGAAGTGCTCTGTTAGGAACATACGGGGTAATCAGAGCTCTGATATATAATGGAGCTTGATTATTAAGGGCTTTATACGTTAGAAGAAGAATTTTAAATTCTATTCTTGATTTAACAGGAAGCCAATGAAGGGAAGCTAAAATTGGAGAAATATGAACCCTTTTGTTGATTTTCATCAGAACTCTTGCTACAGCATTTTGGATCAGCTGAAGACTTTGAACTGCATTTTGTGGACTTCCTAATAGCAAAGAATTACAATAGTCCAGCCTTGAAGTAAAAAATGCATGGACTAGTTTTTCAGCATCGCTCCTGGACAGAATGTTTCTAATTTTGGCGATATTCCGGAGGTAAAAAAGGAAACTCTGGAAACCTGTTTAATATGGGATTTACATGACATGTCTTGGTCAAAAATAACACCAAGATTGGGGACATGTCTGCTACATCAGTTCACACATGGAGGCATACTGAGCCAATAAAGCCTCCATAGAGACAGAAAACAATGTGAACTGTTGTCCCAGTTTCTACCTTTTAATAGTTTTGCCAGACATTTAATCTTCTCCAAAGGACTCCATTAAAAAAAAAAATCAACTCATCTTACAATTCTCCATTAACATGCTAAAAGTTAAATTAAAATATTTCATGGCAACAAGGCACTTTTTGATCGCAAGACAACTATTTATCCAAGCTGCAGTTGCCCATACAAAATGAAACACGTGTGCAAACCCAATAAAGCTGTTTCAATGTGCACAATACTAATAATTGGTTTCCCGACTACAAGCAAAGATTATTACCTGCTTTGTTGTTAATTTTACTTTTGAACTGCAATGAGATTGTCAACTCTGCATTTTGGGAATCCCTATAAAAGCTAATGTAATGCCAAACAGAGCTATATCTAAACAGAAGGTGGGCATTAAAAATAAAATTAAAGTTTTCTCATGCAAACTTGCAGAATGAAGGAGAGGCATCAGTAGAGAGGACAGAGGGGACAGGTAGGAAGAAATAGGAATCAACTGCAGAAGTGTGTTCCCTGCCTACTGAGGTTAAAGGAGTAGCCTGTACAGAGAAATGTCCTGCTGGGTAATTACATGAGCATCTTTCTTAACACTCACAGGTACACTCACCACACTGACCTGGCTTTTGTGCCTTACTGTGTTAATAAGTGTCCATAATGAACACAATCCATAGGTCCACTGGGTTAAGGTCCTCTACAACCTTGCTCTAAGCTACATCAGGCAAGGAGCAGCACGAAGAGACATTGTGTTGGTGTAGTGTTACGCCACTGCCCTCGTGTGGACATTATGGCCATTGATATGCTCATGCCAATTTCCTTTACAACTGCTGAATAAACAATAACGTAAAATGGGAGCACAGGAAATTTCAAATTACATTTAGTATAAAAGTAAAATAGATTTTATGCAATATATATATACACACACAAACTTGATTATCCAAACTTCATTGACAGCATTTGCCAACAGATATTAAGATTTCTTTATTTTTCAAAGAAAATCAGAGCAGATTTAGTTGGTGCACATTATTTATACCAGAGCCTCTACTCTGATGCATGCAAAACCTCTAAACTGTTTCTTAAACAATTTAAAATCTACCATTAGCTGCCTTAGGTAACAGATGCATTATTAATGTCCCTATGTTTCACATGTACCTCACTCGTGTTTAGAATTAATGCATCTGCTTTATTGACAAAGATCATAGAGGCACAAAATCTAAAAAATACAGACTGAGAATCTTCACCAACATAGAGCTGATCCTACATGTTGCTGCAATTTATTTATAAGCTAGCGCCACCAGACACATCAGATGCTCATACAGTGATTTCAATAATCAAAGCTGGAATGTATAGATAAAAGAAGCTGAGGAACCACATCTCCCACAATACATTCTGAAAATGTGGTTTAGTCTCAGTGCCCATCATGGGATCTCTCTTCAAATATTTGTTCAATGACAAACTCTGCAGACATCATAGAGGATATGAGGTGACAGACACAAAACATTCAAGGGATCTTCCACTTTTATTAAAGCATATGGAAGAAGTGAAGGAAAATTCAAACACGCATTGAACTTTTTAAGGAGACTTGTTTTAAGCTCTATGACAGTCTCTGGAGCTCCAAGATTAGTTTTGAGTCTGTTGAGATAGGCCTGTTAACCTTTCACTTAATTCCCACAGCTTCTTTGCCAGGCCATCATCTCGCCCCTTGGCTTCAACTTTTTGCAGCGCGCAGTTTGAAAAATAACGCCCACTGAGTGGCTCAATGCCTTCCTGGAGAGCACAGTACAAGGTGGTCTGAGATCCACCCTTGGGGTCCAGGAAGAAGAGCTTGGCTAAAGGCATCATGAAGAGCTGCAGCCACCAGCTCATGTTACGGCACAGTTCAGTGTAGATTACTCCTGCAGGGAACAGAGGTTAATTAACAACACTGCGAGCCTTCCCTGTAAACTGGCTTCCTTAATATTTTAAGAATGCAATGGCTGAAAGATCATCATAAAACTACTTTGAACTTCTAGAGAAACAGCAGGATGTGTAGACACTTACCTGGGTGCAGGGTGTAACAGGTGACATCAGTGCCTTCCAGCTGATTGGCCAACTCTCTAGTGAAGAGCACATTACAGAGTTTGCTGTTACAGTAAGTCTGAAAGTTGTGCCATGCAGACTGGCTGGGCACTAGATCTTTCTGTGAAGCCAGCAGGTGGAAGTCTATGTTCCCGAAGCGGTGTAGGAGTGCAGACACAGTGACAACTCGACTGGGGCCACACTGCCTGAGTCGCTCCAGGAGGAGGTTGGTCAGGAGGAAGTGGCCCAAGTGGTTTACCCCGAAGGCCAGGCCAAAACCATCCTCAGTATGTCCAGGACCTATTACACCTGAAACACAGTATGATTCATTCGATTTCAGACCTTTTTTTCTCCTTTTTTAAGTTCTCTGTAACAAACTCCTTAAAAAGTACTAATGGGGAAGTAACTGATGGCTAACAACTTCACCTGCATTGTTGATAAGAACGTCCAGTCTGGGTTCTGTCTTAAGGAAGGTTTCAGCAAAACTGCAAACAGATTTCAAACTTGCCAGATCCAGCTGCATAAACACCACCTGGTTGTTCCCACTCTCCTGAAGCACAAGGCACAAGTAAGTATGGATGAAAATATCTAGACAAAATAAGCTAAAAGAAGAAATTGAAACAGTTTCTACTTTTTTCATTCTAAGCTGTTTTCTTCATTGTTTCCTGCTGTCTGCAAAGGCTTATCTTAAACCACTGATTACTCCCATTTTTGGTACTTTGACTTTTTAAAATATGAATATAAATAAATGAATCTCAGTTCAAAAAGGTAAACATATGATCTGATGTTCCAAAGAGGTTTCAGATTCAGAGTTCCACTCATCCATCCCCAACTTCCACTTATTTAAAGTCAGGTCCTAGATCAGAGCCTACCTTACAGAGGAAGCCACTTTTATCTTGACTCTTGTTCTTTTGGTAATGATTCATGTGATGACAATAGATAAGGGTCGAGAGGAACGTTTAGGTGAAACATTTCACCGTTATATTGGGATTCTGAGCATAAAGATATTCTACACATTCCTGAAAAATAAATGCTGATGTGATACTTTAATGTATCATATTCTTGTTAACAAGCAAGCCAGCTTACAGCCTTGCCTGGACCCAGGGCTAAATAATCTAAAATGGGCCCCCACCTTTGACATTCTGTAACTAGTAGAAAACAATTAATATTTACCTTTTCAAGACATGATTTATACTGTATTCCAGCGGTTTTCAATACTGGTCCTCCAGACCCACTGTCCTACGTGTTTTAGATGTGTCTCTGCTCCAGCACACCTGAATCAAATGATTGCATCACTTCCTCAGCAGCCATCAAGGGCCGCAGAGGCCTCTTCATCACCGCTTTATTTAAGACAGGTGTGTGGAGGCTGGGAGCCTAGTGATGGGTCGATGAGGCGTCATGAAGCGTTTCAACACATTGCCAAACTGTATTGATACTGCGCCGATACTGTGTCACTGAATACTGACACCTGCTGGACCTTAAAAATCCCTACAGACAACCTGGTTGACAGAGTTAACTGACACTGATTTGATGACCAAGTATACACAATACAATTTAAATCATTGTATGTTGCATTGTATTAATTTATATTTTCATTTGAATTACACATATATTTGATTGTTTTTTAAATACAGTCAATAAATAATGTGAACGAGGATGCATGTGGACTGGCTTTTTTATTTATTTATTTTACAAATTTTTTGCTGCCATGTCCTTTCAATGCCTACCCCCAACCCCCCCCCCCACACACACACACACACACACACACATACTCCCCCTTTTGTGTTGAATGAGTGACGTGTGAGAAAACAGCTTTAATTCTCCATCACATAACTTTCATGCATTGACTTTTTCAACAATTCTCTCTTGCGGTTTTCAACAGCAACGGCGTTGTTTCTTATGGTTTAATATTGTCCATAAGCCTTCTTTAAAGATTTCTAATTCTACTCGTAGGACATGCGCACTTCCAACCTTATTATGCTCATGTTGATCGGGCGCTGTGTTCAGTTACCTGACTGATATCATCTGTTCTTAAATCGGACATGCTGAGTATGACAAAGGGAGCAAGAACTACTCAGAGTAGCAGCTTTCTACTAAGGGTAGATCAGCCGTTTTTTTTCTGAAACGACGCTCAGAACAAAGACGCACAGCGCAACCCGCCCAACCATAAAGGAGTCTGCCCAACCCATCCATCAGTGGTGCGCTCCGATCAGCACCTGACGCTCACAGAGCGAGACTGTGTTACACCATCACACCAGAGTTGCAAAATGATTAAAAAAAAACTTGGTTTATTATTATTTTGTTTACAATTCAGCTTGGATTTTATTTACTGTGCAGCATAGCTTTGCTGTGCGCGCTGCTGTGCGCGAATGCACACGCGCGTAGCTTAGAGGGAACAGAAACAGTTTGGCGCGTCAGTCAGTTCTAAACAGTTCCTGTATCGGTCACGTGACTTTCCCGTGTTGATACGCGCATCGACACGGGTTTCGCTCTATGAGCTCGACACATGCGCCGACGCATCGGTGTTGCCGGACCCATCACTAGGAAACACCAAAAACATGCAGGGCAGTGGGTCCTGAGGACCAGAATTGAAAACCTCTGCTGTATTCTATCACATTTTTTCTTCATTTATGTTCCCCCTTACTCTCCTACTCCACTCCTTTCCCATCTGCTCCATACTTTGTATGTTTTTTATTATTGTTGTTGTTTAGAACAGCTTCTAGATGATCTACCTGCTGTACAGAGCCCACAGTCACCCAAAATAAATAAGTGAATAAATTCTTATATTATGACCTGTCCAGGGAGTACACCGCCTCCGCTGGAGATAGACACCAGCCCCCTCGCAACCCTGCACAGATAAGCAGGGATAGATAATTGATAAATGGTTGGAATCTTTATATTATTTCATTTTTATACATAATTTTAATCAAATGGAAAATATTCACCCATCCATCCAAGGGTGTCAGGTTTATGTGTGTTTTGTGAATGTGGAGAAAGCATACAATTGTGGCCCCCTGAGGTATTTTGTAGGGACTGCTGGGGTATCTGAGGTGTCTTTTTAAGGGGTATCCAATCCTCGGTTGCCCAAAGCAAGAGCTGTGTCTGCATTCTTGGAACAAAGTCGATACTGTTTCCAGAGCTCCAGCATGCACTGAAGCAGTCTGTTGCTGAGTGTGAAGCAGCTGGAGTGAAAGTCAGCTCCTCCAAGTCCAAAGCCATGGTTGTAGGCCGGAAAAATATGAATTTTCTCCTCTGGGTTGGAGGTAGGTATTAAGTATGTCGGTGTCTTGTCTTGTTCACGAGTGATGGAATGGATTTTTGGACAGACGGATTGGGGTTTCATCGGCAGCAGAGGTGGGTAGTAACATTTACTTGAGTAACTTTTTGAATTAAATGTAATTTTAGGAGTAGTTTTTCTGCACTGTACTTTTTACTTTTACTTTAGTCATTATTTCTCAAGTATTGCTACTCTTGAGTAAAATTTCTGGCTACTGTACCTACTGCGAGTAACTTCATGAATAAAGATTATACTTGTTTTGACCAAAAACGCACCACAGAGGCAAAAACCTAGAGTTTGTTTGTCAGGGAACTGATTTGTGGAACCCGAATTCAGCCACACACAGAGCTTCAACTTCAGCAGTTTATTGAAGGAGATGAATAGTGAAGGAGGAGACCGGTGAATAGTTATAGACTGGAGCGGTGGAGATGATGGCAGGAGCTGGCAGACTCGGCGGAACTGGAGCTGGCGGACCAAAGGAGCTAAGGCAGGCGCAGGGAGTCAGGTAGCCTTTTGGGCTGTTTGGAGAGCGCAGAAGCTCCGGGTTACCCAGCAGCACAGCAGTAAGAGTTCTTGGAGCGGATGAACAGCTGGCAGACACGAGAGGGGGAGTGCAGCTGACGTGCGGCGAGGAAGGCAGCGAAGGACGTGAGGCGAAGGCTGGAGCAGGTGAGCGGAGGCTTGGCACAAAAAGCTTGTCAGACAGCACTCGGGGAAGGAATGAAGACGTTCCAGCAGGGACGAGCAGACTGGAGAGAGTCTTTATAGTAGGGCTTGCAGGTGGACTGAGTCTCCTTAATTGACAACGGCAGGTGGAAGTGATCAGGTGTGGAGTGGGAGCTAGGGTGTATGGAAGGAGGAAGGTGCCAGAAACTGTCCAGGGTGAGGCAGGCAAAACTGAACCCTGACAATGTTAAAGTGAGACTTCTTTTTTGCACATAAGCTTTGCTATTTTAATGTGATTTTCTATCTGCTGAGCTGTTTGAGCCATTTGGAGGTCAAATTAATGTACAATAAACAGTAGATATTGTCATTGGAAGTACTTTGCACTGTTTTAACTTGCTGTATATACATTAATAAGTTTTAAGTTTTAATTCTGCCTGAATTTATTTTGCAATTATGCTATTCTTTATTTTTTCATTTTTGTCTTTAAAATACCATTAACAATTTGCACATAACCTTCTATTTTTGTCTGCCTGATTACATAATTTTTAAATATTAAATGATCGGCTGTTATGATTAGTTACTCAGTACTTCAGTAGCCTTCTCACTGAATACTTTTTTACTCTTACTTGAGTAATTCTTGGCTGATTACTTTTTACTCTTACTTGAGTAAAAAAAATGTTGAAGAAGTGCCACTCTTACTTGAGTACAATTTTTGGCTAGAAGCGAGAAGTACTGGAGGGAGCTTTAACAATGTATGGACAAGATTCTTCAACCGGATCTCCTTCTCACGTTTACAATATTGGAAAAATTTGGATGGTAGTCACCGTCAGTTCTGTTGTGTTTGACACATCTTACTCTGTTCACACCACCACATTTCTTACACACATTGATATTTGTATTAGTGGTTGCTAAAGCTACATTTGGGTCTCAAGGTGCATTCACACTGAACGTAAATTATAGACATACACCGCCAGCAATTCGCATGGGAGGCGACAGCAATTGCACAGCGAGTGACAAGCCAGAAATACAGAAGTACAATGGCCCTACCTAGTGATGCTTTCACTTATCTACCACTCCAGTCTCCTCACTCACTCTTCTGCAGGATTGGTCCGTTCTGGACTTGTCTCAGTAGTAATAATTGGTTGAGTCATACAACTCCGACCACAGACCGCCACTATCAGCTTGTGTTCCATGTTAAATGAAAATTGCTTAGTCTCCGCTGCAGTCCTTCACACCTACAGCACAGCCACATCCAGTTCCTGATTGGTTGTTGCAAAACAACAAAACATAAAAGTTCTGATTTTTCAACTCCAGCCACTGTCACTTCGCATCCATCGCAGGTGTCTTGTCGCTCTTACTTCGCTTTTGCTTCACTTTAATCACCAAAATTGCACCTTTTGCATCGCTAGAAATGCATCTATTGCCTTACTTTGCATCGCATTGCTCCTGTGTTGCACCTGTAAATAGGGTGTTGTGCCATCAAGCCATGAGGAAAAATTGTGACTGATTTGTGAACTACATGAAACATGACACTGCTGCATCCACGCAGAGACTGCCTCTCACAGAAGGGTGCCCTGCTATGAAGCCAGGCTACACCTCACTTATCTTTCTTCTTGCCTGTGGACTCTCGTGGAGAGGGTCCTGCTGGGGAGACCAGGCACCCATGCGGGCCGCATCGGACTCAAAGACTCACAAGCATCGTTGCTATAAAGCTTTACTCCCACAGACAATCGTCCTCAGTCCCATTGCTCCTGCCTGGAGCGATAAAGGGGGAAATTCTCTTTGTCCAGAGGACCTGACTGGGCTCGGAGAACTGCAGGTTGGATCAAAGCTAAGTCTCCAGTCTAACTTCTGCGTAACCAGACGCCGAAGTAAAAGAATCCACCTATTGCGAAACCAGCTTTGTTTATTTTTCTCAGCTGTTGCAGGAAAGCTCACTCGAGATGGCACGTAGTGGTCTCCTTTCCTCACCAGGCCAAGCTGAGACGAGGGGCTGATCTGAAGTCACCCACTGCAGGGCTGAGTTTCATGTCCCGGAGACCTGACTACTACCCGGAGCCGCCTGCTCTAACAGCTACGTACGGCTAGCCCATAGCCGCAGAGCCGCATGCTAGCCGCTGCACGTTGCTGAAATAAGCAGCTTTCCCTTGGAATACTTGAACTGCTTCCAACTGGATGCCCCCAAAGTGAACCGAACTGACACACAGGTTTGGCAGAGAAATAAACAGGGAAAGTTAAATGGTTTATTTATAAGGTTTACTTAATACGTTTTCACTGTGTTTTTGAAACACATGGAGCTTACAGGATAGCTCCCGCTAGCTTTTTCAAGCCATGCCATTGCTGATGTAATTCGATTGTGTTGTTACGGTTATAACAAACGTTATCTCCACAAGGGCTTTATACAGTACATTGATGGGATATTGATGGTTGTGTTTTCCGGTCCGCTCATTACAAACAGAATAAAGCCAAAGCTTTTTAAAATTAGCGCAGAAAGGCCACTAGCCTAATGCTATTAGCTTCCGGTAACATTCGCTCTTCCCGGATATGCGACTACAGTTCGTTTCAAACATAAGGTTTGTTTCGTTTTGCTCCACCATTGTTTGATAGTGCTATGAGGGTTATTACTGTATCAATATGGAGTATTAATGTCGATTTAATGGTGTTTTTTCATAACTTTACGATAAACTGATTTTAGTGACTGATCGCTACAGTGACCCCTAGCTTCCCGGAGGTTTAATCGCATTAATAAAATCAAGCGTCCGTAAAGTTTAATGATGTTTACTATGCAAATCATTCTGTAAAATGATAGTTTATCAAATAATGTTTGTTTAACTCAGGATTTGAATTGTGAATGGGTTGAAACCACTGATCTCTATTTATTCACTGGATTGCTGATTGGCCGTTGGTAGTACACGTCGCTGTGAAGCCACCAGCCGCCATATTGGTACTCCCTATTTTCCTCCAGTAACTAGGGAATATGTGCGCTACAGCATCGAACAACAATGATTTTCTCATGTTCAGGGGGGCTTAAGACTTTTAAAATGCCATATACTTTTATGTTGTGTCTGTGCATTAGCCTTTAAATCTGACATAGATTTACAATAGAGCTAAATTAATGAACCAATTGAAACACTCCACAGAGCTTCAGTTTCTACACTAGAAAAATCACATAAACTTGCAAAATACACACTCAAGTGTACATGTATATCTATACATTACATGCACAGCTTGTGTATGCACACACACATTTCTGCATAATAATATCTTCAGTGATGTAATGATATACAGAGTTGCGGTTCTAGTTGAGAATTTGCATATACTATACATACAAGTATGTATTCACATACCCATTCCACCCTTCTCACATTCTGCACCCATTGTTTCATCCATGCAGCATCACTGTGGAAATCTGCAATCAACCAAATCATTATATATATATATATATATATATATATATATATATATATATATATATATATATATATATATATATATATATAAAACATGCAAAATATTTCAGCACATGACTTTCTCAGTACTTGATACTGTTAGTACATCCACTGACTGTAAAATTACCTGTGAAACGTCTTCCCACAGCCAGAAAACTGCTTGTTGTTGCAGCCAAATGCTATTGGTTTCTGTGAGAGTAGGGAGTAGCAAGATGGCAGCCAGTGACTTCAGTTTTTCGGGCCAATCAGCAGTCCAGTGAATAAATAGAGATCAGTGGTTGAAACACATACCAAATGTTGTTTTAAATTAGTTAAGCTAATTCAACCTCATTCCATGTTCTTTAAGATGAACTTTGGTTCTTATGTCTTTTGTTTCTTTTGTGTGTACATAGTTCCTTAGCTTCTTTTTATGTTCATTTTGCTTAGTAGTTTTAGTTAAGCTTCACTAGCCTAGTAGAGAGGATTTGTTGATTGAAATATAGTGTTAATTCAGATAAACAGCATTCTATAGTGATGTTCTCTGGAAGTTCATTTTATTTCTGTTAATACATTCTTGAATTTGAAGAGAAGTCGTCACTCATTTATTCTATATGTGTGCAGAGTTTGCTGTTAAAAGAACGCCAGTGCTCGAATCATTCCTTTCAACTATTGTCCTAATATCAGCCCTTGGGCTGATATTCACCGGACATTACCTAACAGACAGAGTTATTTATTAAACATTAAATAACTTTAAACAGTGTGTAATAGCACAACAAGGGATATCATGTAACTCTGTCGCTCAGGCTGCCCTATTCGCGTTCGGTGTGAATGCACCTTTAGAGGGGTTGCTAAATAGTGTCACAGATGCTATTTTTCTTTATTGTTAGGTGAACCGTTAATCCTAGGTGTGATATCATCATATCCATCTGCCAAATGGTGGGCTTCCATCTTGGTTGTCTATCACTCCTTTTAATTAGTCACCGTGAGGTGGCTTGTTAGCAAAAACTTAAAAGTCAATTGTTTGTGATTTCTGCTTTGATGCAATTTCCTAATATAGGTCTAGGAATGTAAGGCATGGAGTGCAATCTAATGTTCGTATATATAAATTGCAGGCTCCAGTCAAAACACAGGACGTCCAGGCTAGAGACTGAAATTTTTTCGGGAATCCCGCGGGTCACGTGATTCCCACGGGAATCCTGCGGGATGGGAGTCAACATCAGTAAATATCACGTGATTGGGACGGTACAGGATTAAATATCAACGGGAGCAGACGGGAGCGGGAGTAAACCAACAACAGGTACAATTAACTAGGATCGATGCCAAAAGATTAAATAAAATAGAAAATCAAAAATGTAGGTTCGCCGCCGCCATTTTGTAGTTTTTTTCCAAGAAACCGAAACTATAATGCAGGTCAAAGAACTACACGACCCAGAAGCCAACAGTGCATCCGGTTTATTTTTTCAGCCAGCGCTCAAAAAACAGAATGGGGGGGGAGGAAATCAACCGCTAGTGGCGAACTCAACCTGGAAAAGTTGGATCTGCAACGCAAAGTCAGAAGTAAGGACTTATCTATTAAACTCACAGAGCGACTGTAAAGTTGCAAATATTAACAAACTTGACGAGAGTTGAACGTCACGGTGTTAACCCTCAGTACCCTGCTTGTAAAACATGTTTCCTGGACTAATTTCCCAATGTGCAACAGTGTAATAATACGGCCAATAACTTAAAACTACTTTATTATTTTATTTAGTATTGTCTGAGCAGTTGTGTTTTTTTCTGTTTTAACCCACTAACTGAACAGCGTGTTAACACTTCTCTTTCACTTTTTAACAAAAGTAAAACACATCTACTTCCATGTCTGGTCGGATAAAAATGAGACGGAGCTGACTGGACCGGCTGTTCCAGTTAGCTCTGCCTCCAGCTCCGCATCACCCCCGAAAATTAACATAATCTCACTCTTAACTTTTTATAAAAGTTGAGAGATCTGTCTAAGAATGTGTTTAATGTTCAATGAATGTATTGGTTCTGATAGTAAACCCTAATTAGTTTGTGGATATTTTATTGCAAATGGAAAAATACTAATATGCTTGAATGAAATTCAACTTTTTAAAAAAATTTTTTTTACTAAACTGAGTTTTTGAACCACTTCGGTACATTATCTAAATTGTGACAGTAATGCCTTTATGCACTTTTTTCTTAACTGAGTATAGATCTCTTTCTCGGTGCATTATTCTTTAGTTTCAGCAATTTGAAATATAAAAGTAACTTCATTGTTCATGTGAAACAATTACTTAATGAATTAGTAAAAAGCAACATTGTACATTTTGTTTATTCAACTAAGATAGGCACGGTCTGTTTCCGTGTTTGTTACTTTTTTATTTATTTATTATTATTCCTTTTACTTTGACTGGCGTTTACTACAGCTAAAACAGGAACTTAACTGACCCTTCATAGACATTCAGGTTTAATGTATTTCCAGAAAACTTAATGAAGACAACAAGAATGGGAGTAGGGCAGGAGCGGGAGTCATTCTGAGTGGGAGCGGGATGGGAGTGGGAGTAATTTTACCAGGAGCGGGACGGGACAGGATTTTTTTTTCTACTCTGGCCCGGGATTGGGACGGGACACAATTGTTTTCAGTGGGAGTGGGACGGGACAGGAGTGAAAATCCACTCCCGTGTCACTCTCTAGTCCAGGCTAATACAGGACAGTAGTTGGCAACCCTAGTTGGGGGTCACATGATGCGGTCATAGAAGAACGCATCTTTAGAGGCTCTCCAATATATTCCTCTTTAAAACATGCTTTATAAATTTTAAAGAGCAAGATCCTTCATTTACTTCGATCTGTGAACTGCATAATGGACCGAATAGTTACACATAAGCAGGCTAAACCGGTAAATGTGTACTTCTCATTGTGTGAAGAGGAAAACCAGCAGCAGATCAAGTGCAACCTACAGGGGGCAACCTTCTTATACTACAAGAGATACAGAATGGGAACCACACCATCTCCAACAAACTGCAGGGTTTCCCGCAGCGCTATCTTGGCGAGGCGGCCGCCTCGCCAAACTCACGCTACCGCCTCGCCAAGATTCCACAAAAAAAAAAAAAAAAAGTGACGTTAACACGCGGTTTGTTGTTGCTTTCGCGCGTGCGTGAATGGCAGGGAAAAAAAACACATGGATACCCCATGCTCCGCGAGTCGCTCCGCGGACAACGTATCCGTCCGTCCCCCCCCCCCCCCCCCCCCCGCTCCGCGAGTCGCTCCGCGAGTCGCTCCGCGAGTCGCTCCGCGAGTCGCTCCGCGGACAACGTGCCGTCCACCCCCCCCACCCCCGCCGCTCCGCGAGTCGGTCCGCGGACAACGTGCCGTCCACCCCCCCCGCTCCGCGAGTCGGTCCGCGGACAACATGTCGTCCACCCCCCACCCCCCGCTCCGCCTCGCATAACCAAATTCCTGCGGGAAACACTGAACTGTATATCAAGACAGCAGAGATCAACGAGTGCATAGCAAGACTGAAGATTATGCTTGACAGCCTGACATCCCTTTTCACCAAAGCAGAAGAGCGCATCGGGGCGGTGGAGGACCAACTCAGTAAACCGGGCTTGAAGGTGGACAAGCTAACTAAAGACAATGAGCATTTAAAATTGGAATGCATTGTAAGACCACCCGCAGAGGCAAAACTGAGACCCGTATTGACACATCTGCAAAAATATCAGGACCAGGGAAAACATACTCCAGGGAAAACAAAAGACCCTTAACATACAATAATGTGTTAATAATGTTTTTCCCTGACCTGAGAATCAAGAATTTTTGTCATTATGTCACCATAATGAAACTTTGGGGAGACACTGGCTCTGAATTCACGCAGATTCACATATAACACACAGAGACAAACAAGACTTAATGTTTAAATAGGAAATACAATTCCTGAGAAGTTAAAACATGCAAGTGGTCCTTAGCATCTGATAGATTTAAATGTTCAAGCCAAAAAAAGACACCAGCCACTTGACAGACAATGTAAATTACTGAGCAATTGCATGAATGTATCAGACAAACACTCCCACAGAAAAGTGTGCAAATAGCCTTTAGCAAAAATGTTTATATTTAATTGATGCTCAAGTCAAGAAAACAGGTAATAGTCAGTTTACAGGATGATGTAAAACAAATACTGTGTAATTGCATGAGATAGACACGTGACTCCTGGAGTCATTAGAAAAATTAGAATCTTCAAGTTGAAGTGCTGTGCAAGTTGCATGGATGTCCAAACAAACACTCCTGAGAAACTAAAAGTCTGCAAATATACATAAGGATGTGAGAGACACTGTAAATAATTCTCAACTGGATCAAGACCTAGTGGAACCAGCAGCATGTTTGGAAACATGTAACAGACAATGAGCTGGGCTGGTGGTTTATTGATTCTAAGCAGATAAATAAGGGAAAGAAGCTGTTTTTAAATCTATTATTCTTTGATTTATTGTCTCTGAATCATTTATCTAATGGAAGTGGGACAAACAGTGCATTGCCTGGGTGGGTGGGATCTGTGGCAATATGTCTGGTCCTTCTCTGGACTCTTGTAGCATAAACCGTGTCTAGATCTTGTAAATGGCATCCCACAATTCCCTGTGTTGACCTCACCACCCGTGCTAAATTCTTCCTCTCCTCTGCCGTGCAGCCCTCATACCACACAGTAGCGCTGAGACTCAAGATGCTTTCGATTGCAGCTCTATAAAAGTTTATGAGCATCTGAGTAGAAAGTCCAGTCTGTTTAAGTTTCAGTTTCCTAAGAAAGAAGAGTGGTTGTTGAATCTTCTTCTCCAAGTACTGGCCTGGTGAAATGCTGAAAGGAATACAACTGGGTGAAGAAAAAACTGAAACCCAGGCGTGTTTGATTTATTCATTTCTCCTAATCTGATAGTAACTTCCAGAAGGGAAAAGATGATCTTTAAAACACCAAAAAAGCAGAAGCATTTGTGAGAGACCACACATGGTGAAACTGAAAATAAGTGTAGCCAAGTTGCGCAAAGAATATTTGCCAGCAGGGGGCGCTATGGAACACAGAAAGGAGTAGACACGTCCCCTGATCACTCCGAGAGAATGTGACCTAAATTATTATTTGTTGTGTGCTTTTGTGCATGGTGATGGTCCTGGTACCTTTTTTTTTTTTTTTTACTTTTTATTTAGTAGTTTTCAGGGTTTTATAGAACATACAATAAAAGGGAGAAGAAAAAAAAAACAACAACAACAAGAAGCATACAATAAAGGTGTAACAATGGGAAATGTGGGGGTCATTCCTTTCTTCTTATATAGGTTTGTCCTGTGTTCCAGTCTCTATATGGGTTAGTCTTTTCTGGTTTATGTATTCAAACCATTTTCTCCAGTGTTCTTTCAGGTGTTTAGACTTGATCCTTAGGTGGAAAGTCATTTTCTCCATTGTGAAGATTTCTTCTACTATTGAGATCCACTGCGTCAGGTGTGGAGGGTCACTTTTAAACCATTTTCTGGTAATTGCCTTTTTAGCTGCCACCATCAGGATTTTGAGGAGATAAATGTCATTCCTGAGTATCTCTTCACTCTCCAGCCAGCCCAAATAAACAATACGTGGATCTTTGAGTATTTTGTAGCCTATTATTTCTTCTATAGCCTGAACAACTTGGTCCCAGTAGGATTGTATTTTTGTACATTGCCAAAATATATGGGAGTGACTGGCGTTCATCTGTCCACATGGTCTCCAACATTGTTGCTGAGTGTGAAATAATTTGTTTTTCAGTTGAGGTGTTATAAAGTAGCGAACCAGGTTTTTCCAGCCGAATTCCCTCCAGCCTCTGGAGCTTGTGGAGGTCTGTTGCGTTTTGCACATTGAAAGCCAGTCACTCTTTGACAATTCTACATTTAATTCAGCTTCCCATTTGCATTTTATATATAGTGATTCGTTTCCGTTTCGACTTTGTAGACTTTTATACAACTTAGAGACAATTTTTGTTGGGGTTTTCGTGTATGCATCAGAAAATAATTGAATCAGTTCATTTCCTGCCGGTGATAATTCTTTCTCCACCTCATTAGTGTAGAAATGTCTTAGCTGCAGGTATCTGAAAAGATCTTTGTTATTCAGCTCGAATTCTCTTCTGATTTTGTCGAAGGATTTAAATGTTTTGTCTCCTATAAGTGTGCAGATAGCTGTTATCCCCTTTCTCCTCCATTCAATAAATGTGCTATCTGTGTCCTTTGGTTTGAAACTCGCTGATTGGGAGGGCCATACCAATATTTTACTATCCCCTTCTGATTTGTATTTTTTCCGAACCTCATACCATATTTTGAGCGTTTCTTCTAAAATGGTGTTTTCTGCAATTTTACTTATTCTTTCTTTTTCACCAAGCCTAGCATGTGGTTGTATTTGGGATACGTTTGTTTCTATTTGTTTCCATTTGGCTTCATACTCAGGAGAACACCAGCTGATTACGTACCTTAGTTGTGCAGCATAGTAATATTCTTTAAAGCTAGGGAGGGCTAGACCCCCATTTCTTTTATCCAGTTGAAGAGTCCTAAATTTCACTCTAGGTCTTTTACCTGCCCAGATAAATCTAGATATTTGTTTGTTCCACATTTTAAATTGGACTTCTGGGATCTTAAATGGCAATGATAGGAAGAGATATAGCAGCCTAGGCAGTATATTCATCTTGATTATTTCTATTCTTGAACTGAAATCCAATATTAAGTTTGACCATTTGAGGAGGGCTCTTTGGATCTTATTGTTAATTTTGGAGTAATTAGTTTCCTGAATTTTGCTCAGGTCTTGCATAAGTGTGACTCCTAAGTATTTAATTGATTCATTTTCCCAATTAAGTGTGTACCTTCTTCTAATTTCCTTACTCGGAATATAATTTATGGATAAAAGCTGTATTTTTGAGATATTAATTTTATAGCCTGACATTTTCCCATATTCCTCCAAGCTTAAAAACAATGTTGGAAGTGTTACATTAGGATTCTGTAGATATACACTTACGTCATCTGCGAATAGCCCGATTTTATGGTCTTCTCCTGCAATGTTCACTCCCTTCAGTTGTTTGTTTTGCCTTATGAATTGTGCTAGGGGTTCTATATAAATGGCAAATAGTGAGGGGCTGAGACAGCAGCCCTGCCGTGTGCCTCTAAACAGATTAAAGCTTCTCCCAACATGACCGTTAATTTTAATCCTTGCAGTGGGCTCTTTATATAGTGATTGAATACATCTTATGATTTGTTTGTTAAAGCCCATTCTCTCTAATACTTTGTACAGAAATGACCACGAGACCCTATCAAACGCTTTTTCCGCGTCCAGACTAATCAAAGCTGCTGATAGATGCCCTCTGTTTATTTGGTCAATAATATGATGAGTTCGCCTTATATTATCTTGTGTTTGTCTTCCCATAATGAAACCTGATTGATCATCATCTATCAAGTCAGTTAAAAGCTGTTCAAGTCTTTTGAATAGATTAGAGGTAAACAATTTGTAATCGACATTTAAAACAGAGATTGGTCGGTAAGACTCGCAAAATGTCTTATTTTTGCCTTCTTTTCCAATAACAGAGATTACTGCTTCTTTCCAAGACGGGGGGGTGATGCCGTGTCGCAGCGTAAAATTGAATGAATTTAAGATTACTGGGGAAAGGTCTTCCTTGAAGATTTTATACCACTCGGTGGGGAATCCATCTGCCCCTGGGCTCTTGTTTGACTTTAGCTTACCAATTGCGTTGTTTAGTTCCTTTTTTGTTATGGGAGCGGTCAAATCCTCATTTTGTATTTTTCCCAATGATGGAAGGTCCAGCGAATGTAGGAATTCTTCTACGTTTATTGCTCCGTTCGGGTCCGGTTGGGTGTATAAAGATTCGTAATATTCTTTAAAGACTGTGTGGATTTCTTCTAAGTTGTTTGTCACCTTATTCTTTTTTGGGTCTAGTATACTGTG
Source organism: Fundulus diaphanus (assembly GCA_037039145.1). Lineage (NCBI taxonomy): Eukaryota > Metazoa > Chordata > Actinopteri > Cyprinodontiformes > Fundulidae > Fundulus > Fundulus diaphanus. Next base: position 58,573,724 of record CM073124.1, read on the forward strand.
TATTGAATGTTTAATTTGTTGTGCTCTGAGGCGTTTTGCCAAGATTTTAGTTGCTTTTGGGCCTGATTCATAATAATTTTGTTTTACTCCTCTGAGTTTCTTTTCTTGTTCATCTTTCAGAATATTCTCTATTTGTTTTTTGACCTCTCTTATTTGATTTAATGTTTTATCCTCCCTTTTGTTTGAATGTTGTTTTTCTAGGTTTCTCAATGTTTCAACTAACTCGTCATAATCAGTTCTCTTTTTCTTTTTCAAGTATGCTGTTCTTGATATTAATTTCCCTCTCATTATTGCTTTTACAGTATCCCACATTATTGTGGGGTCCACTTGGCTATTTTGGTTATCAGATATTCAGTCTTTTATCTCTTTTTTGATCTCTTTTACAGCAGGTTCGTTATTTAAGATACCAATGTTTAGTTTCCATAAGGTGTTCTTTGGTGTGTTCCCTAAATTGATGGATAGGTAGATAATGTTATGGTCTGATAGGTCCGCTGCTCCTATGGAGCATTCCCTCACCCTATGTCTGTCCGCTTTATTCATTAGGAAGAAGTCAATTCTAGAATAGACTTGGTGTGTGGCTGAATAATGTGTGTAGTCCTTTTCTGATTTATGTAGATCCCTCCAGACGTCATAGGTTCCAATCTCTTTTATTAAAATATTTAAAACTTTTGATTTTGTAGAACGCCGTCTGTTGCTTGTAGTATCCATAGAATTATTTAATACTGTGTTCCAGTCTCCTGCACAGATTAGAATTCCTTCACTTTCTGCGGCTATTTTATCAAATAATTTTTGGAGGAATCCTCTATCGCTTTCTGGTGGCACATAGATGTTTATCATGGTAATCAAGTTATTTTCTAATCGGCCTTTAATTAGGATATATCTACCTTCTTTGTCTCTTTCTTCATGTGTTAAATGGAAGTTAACTGAGTTTGAGATTAATATAGCCACTCCCCTCCTGCAACTGTTTTTACATGAGCTAGAGAATGTGTTCAAGAAACCAAATTTTTTTAATTTGTTATGTTCTTGTTGTGTCATGTGAGTCTCCTGTAAGAACATCACCTGTGTTTTATCTCTTTTTATTTTGGTAATCACCCTGCTCCTCTTAACTGGATTATGCATACCATTTACATTTAACGAAGCAATTCTCAACTTATGTGACCCTATGACTCCCGAACCAAGTTGTAACAAAGATATGTACCCCGTTCAAACATTTCCCACGTAAACTTAAGAACAAAACAACCATACATTTGAACATTCAAACATTTGAACAATAACGGAACTGACCTCCAAGGGATGAGGGGGCTCTTGTACCTCCTCAACAGTGACCCCGCTGGTAGATCGGGGGGGAGAAACCTCAGAACTGGAGAGGACCCACCCATAAGAGTGACTACGTTGTTAAAAAGAAACAACTCTGCCATCTTTTATAGTCCAACGGTAATTTTCAATGGCTAAGACCTTCTCTCCCAATTACTTTGCTGAATTACCCAATGGCCATCTTTTAATGAGTTTTTTGAGTTAAATTACCACATTATTTCCATATCCCAGTTAGATTTTCTTACTGTGTCCCCTGTGGTATTCTTGTAATTTTTCCCTTGCTCTCTGTGCGGTGGATGGCGCTGATCTTCGGTTGTTTACTTGCTGCCATCCCAGAAGATCCCGAAGTCGTGCACCCGGGTCGCTGTCCTCCGCTTCGGGCTCCGGGTCCTGCACGGGAAATCCCCGTGTTTTCATCTCACGTAGCACCTCCCGTGCGCTGTCGTAGGTCCGGGCTCCGGTGCTCCAGTGGATCTTCATCTTGGTGAACGGCGTCTGAAAGCGGATATTCTTTTCTTTGAGTGCTTTCTTTATCCCAGCATACTCTTTTCTCTTTTTTACTATCTCTGCAGGGTAGTCGTGGTCAAAGTAGAGAGTCTTGTTGCTCTGCTGAATCTTTCCTTTTTTCCATGCTTCCCTCAGCACCGTCTCTTTAGTGGTGTATTCTTGGAAATGTATTATGATGGCTCTCGGTGGCGCCTCGGTTCGGGGTTTAGGAGCCAGCGATCTGTGGGCTCGTTGTATTTTCAGGTCGAGGTCTGGAGGTAAGGGCAGCTCTCTCCGGAGAAGTTTTTCAATGAACTGGGGGAGCGAGTTTCCTTCTTCTCCCTCCGCCAATCCAAAGATGCGTATATTATTTCTTCTGGCTCTGGCTTCTAGGTCCGTAATTTTGCGCTGCAGTTCTGTTTGTTGCTCTAAGCTGTTACAGAGCACCTCGGTCGCCTCCGCCGACCATCGCTCCACCTGCTCCACTCGGTTCTCCATCTCGCTCGTTCGTTCGGACAAGTTCTGTACCTCGGCTTTGAGGTTGTCGAGTTTGCCTTTTATTTCTTCTCCGAGATGTGTAATTTCACCCCTCAGATTCCCGTTGTCCATCTTTAGGTCCTCTTTTAACTCTTTTATTGCTTCTAGTATGCCGGCAGGTTCCATGCTAGCGCAGGTGCTAGCTTGTACAGCTTCGACTTTAGCTTTCGTTGACGAAGAGCTTTTATCTTGAGTTTTTGGCATTTTTATTTTGAATTGGCCTCGGAGATGTATCGTTCCCTCCCTCCGCTATTTCTATCAATCGGATGCTACGTTATCGAGTTGGATAGAGGGAGTTATGCTATCATTTCGGAAGAGAAGTTTCTCGTGCGTCTGTCTACTCCATGAGTTAAACCGGAAGTCTGGTCCTGGTACCTTTATAAGCTGTTTGGGGAGCCACTGCTTTAATTTGACACTTTACAACTTCCAATATAACCTCTACCTGCCCTAAACAAGGCACCTTGAAGGGAAGCCGCAAGGCCCAAATGCCTCCTGAGCCTGGTAAGCCGACAGTAACAGTTAACACCATCGATGCCAAAATGCTAAACATGATGAGGATGTCTCTAAAGAATGATATCTTCGAAAAGATTGACATGACAGAAATCCACACAGTGAAACAAGAGTTAAAATCCTCAACTGAACCTTCGCAACGCATGTTAGACGCAGTGGCGGTGAAATATTTGGAGCAGGCTAGCACAGACCACAGCAGCCGAATGACTGAGGTCGAGGCTGCCGTGAAGCGACTGCCCACACAGCTGCATCATCTGGACGAGAAATGTGAGGATTTGGAAAGCAGATTTGAGAGAAATAATATTCAGATTACTGGCATCCCGGAAGGCCTTGAAGGGTGCCACGCCATGGATTTTATTTCACAATTGCTGCAGGATCTGCTTGGCTTACTGGAGAAACCCCTCCTCAACTGTGCACACCACACTCTACAGGAGAAACCTAAGGATGGGGACGCTTCTCGTCCTTTTGTTGTCAGGGTCCACTTCTTTCATGTAAGTAAACAGATTTTGCAACGCGCAGGGGTTGTCATCTCCCCTGTATTATAAAGGAAAACGTGTTTCCCTTTTTCCAGACTTTACCGCTTCTGTGGCGGTCATAGTGCTCTCCACTTTCGCTCCGATGTAAAGTTTGGACATTTTTACAAGATTACCATGGCAAATGGGACAACTCACCGCTTTGAAGACCCTTTGCTGGCTGCGGATTTCATTTATAAAAATAAATAAGACACAGTAATTTTACAGGGCTTATGAGAACAGCATCCTGAATATTTTATGCAGCCAAATATTTATACTGTTTGACTATGGTTTAGGTTTTCAGTTCTCCTTTAATCAATCCTAATGGCTGCAACTCAGGACTAGGCACCTTTGGAATTTTGTTATTATTATTACCTTGCTACAAGGAAACCATATTCTTTCCTTTTCTAGATGACACTATGCACACATTGCTCTATTTTTTTCCTTTCTTCCGTCACCCGTGTAGGCTTAAATGTGAAACACACTTATAATTGAAATGTCACATTACTCTCAGGTAGCACAGGTATGTTGTTTTTTTTTCCCCTTGGGCTACCATGGAGTGTTTTCATGTGTTGTTGTGGACTGCAGAGTTCGCATGCATCTCAATTGGGGAGATGCCAGTGCTGGGGTAGGGATGGAGCCCAGCTGGAAGGAATTGTATTCTTTGTGCTTGTTGTAGTTTTCATTATTATGCTGCTTTGATAAATTTCTGCCTGTTATTCTCATGTATGCTCTCAAGGTTTGATACCCATGACGCATGGCCCAGCCCAGGTTAACTGACAAACGTGATGGTGGTGCTCTGAAGTTCATTAGCTGGAACTGCAAGGGTCTCAACTCCCCAATGAAACGAACAAGGGTTTTACATGATCTCCATCATCTGGGTGCTCAGGTAATATTTCTGCAGGAGACACACTTGAAACCCTTTATCCTCCCTAGGCTTAGGGCTAGTTGGATTGGTCAAACCTACTTCTAATCATTTCATAAAAAGTCAAGAGGGGTTGCAATTCTGCTGCATAAATCTGTTCCATTCACATACTTGGATCTATCTCGGATCCACAGGGTAGATTTTTAATTCTTGTCAATGTCTATGCTCCCAACCACGATGACACAGTTTTTTTAGGCACCTTTTTTCTATTCTTCCTGATATGTCATCTAATTTTCTCTTTATGGGTGGAGATTTTAATTGTTGGCTGAATCCATCTCTCAATCGCTCATCTGCTAAGCCTGTAACCCTTTCAAACTCGGCCAATGCTATTAAAGCTTTTATGGAGGATTTTGCCATCTCCGATCCCTGGCAATTCTTTAACCCCTTAGGTAGAAAATATTCCCTTTTCTCTCTTGTGCACCAGACATTCAGCCGAATAGATTATTTTTTAATTGGCAATAAGATGATCTCCTCTGTAATCCCAGACTTCTGTTCATACGATGCCCCGGTAATTTCTGATCACTCCCTGGTGAGCGTGTGTATTAAGTTCAGGGATCGTGCTCAATCGAGGCCTCCTTTGCGGTTTAATGTACGCCTGCTCTCGGATGAAGAATTTGTTGATCTAATCTCCTCCCAAATTGACTTCTTTCTAACAATGAATAAAACCTCTGATATTTCTTCAGCCCTACTGTGGGACACCTTGAAGGCTTAAATAAGAGGCCAGATAATCTCTTATACATGTAATGAAAACAAGAAGAGGAATGATAAGTTGTTGAGCGTGTCTAGACGCATTTTACAGTTAGATAATCCTTATGTGGCCTCACCAAACCTGTGTTATATAAAGAACGCATAACTTTGCAATCAGAATATAACAATCTTACTGTAGATCATACAGTTGACTTGCTCCTTAAATCTGGGAGCACATATTATGAACACAGTGATAAGGTGGGAAAATTACTAGCTCAGAAACTGAGGCAGCCTTCCTCTTCTCATAAAATTCCCCAAATTCGCACATCTTCAGGATTTACAATAGATCCAATTGCAATCGATAATGAATTTAAACATTACTATGAATCTCTTTACATATCCGAAATACACTGTGATACGCAAGACTTTGAACACTTTTTTCATTCTTTAAAACCCCTGTAGTACCTTCTGGTTGGACTGCTCGTCAACGATAAATGGACGTAGTGTTCCTTCGCCCGGACGAGGGTCACCCGGGACCCACTCTGGAGCCAGACCTGGAGGTGGGGCACGTTGGCGAGCGCCTGGTGGCCGGGCTTTTACCCATGGAGCACAGACCGAAGAGGAAACATGGGTTCCGCCTCCAATGGGCTCACCACCTGTCGGAGGGGCAAAAGGGGTCGGGTGCGTTGTGTAATGGGTGGCAGTCGAGGACGGGGACCTTAGCATTCTGATCCTCGGCTGAACAAGCTGGTTCTTGGGACATGGAATGTCACCTCTCTGGTGGGGAAGGAGCCTGAGCTAGTGCGCGAGGTTGAGAGCTTCCGGCTAGAGATAGTCAGACTCACCTCAATGCATGGCTCTGGCTCTGGAACCAGTCTCCTTGAGAGGAGCTGGACATTCTTCCACTCTCGAGTTGCCCCTGGTGAGAGGCGCCAAGCTGGAGTGGGCATACTTGATGTCCTTCATCTTGATGCCTGTACGTTGGGGTTTACCCCGGTGAATGAGAGGGTGGCCTCCCTCCGCATATGTGTGGGGGGACGGGCTCTGACTGTTGTTTGTGCTTATGCGCCAAACAGCAGTTCAGATTACCCACCCTTTTTGGAGTCCTTAGAGGGGGTACTGGAGAGTGCTCCTCCTGGAGACTCCCTTGTTCTTCTGGGGGACGGCCCACCTGATCTGTACTTGAGGGGTGTTCTGTTGTTGGACTTCTGTGCTCGTCATGGATTGTCCATAATGAACACCATGTTCAAGCATAAGGGTGTCCATATGTGCTCTTGGCACCAGGGCACCCTAGGCTGTAGTTCAATAATCGACTTTGTTTTTGTTTCATCTGACCTGCGGCCGCATGTCTTGGACACTCGGGTGAAGAGAGGGGTGGAGCTCTCCACCGACCACTACCTGGTGACTAACCCTGGCTCCGGTGGTGGGGGAGGAAGCCGGTCACAGACCTGGTAGGACCAAACGTATTGCGAGGGTTTGCTGGGACAATCTGGCAGAGTCCTCCGTGAGACAGATAATTGAATCTCGGATTCAGGAAGAGCAGTGTGGTTTTCGTCCGGGCCGTGGAACACTGGATCAGCTATACACCCTCAGCAGGATCCTAGAGGGTGCATGGGAGTTTGCCCAACCAATCTACATGTGCTTTGTGGATCTGGAGAAGGCATTCCACCGTATCCCTCAGGGAGTCCTGTGGGGGGTACTCCGGGAGTACCAGCCCTTAATAAGGGCTGTTAGGTCTATGTATGACCGGTGTCAGAGCTCGGTCCGCATTGCTGGCAGTAAGTCAGACTCGTTTCCAGTGAGAGTTGGACTCCACCAGGATTGCCCTTTGTCACCGATTCTGTTCAAAACTTTTATGAACAGAATTTCTAGGCGCAGCCAAGGTGTTGAGGGGATCCGTTTTGGTGGCCTTAGTGTAAATGGCTACTAAATGATAAAATTCTCCTTCTTGCTCATGGGTTTAACAGTGACACCTAGTGGTTAATTTATGCATTTATTTTGAAGAACGGTAGATTTCTTCTTCGTGTGTTTTGTTATATGTAGCACTTCCTGTTCTTACTAAGCACAATGAGACAGTGTTTGATCCTGAAGGAACCTGAGGAAAATTGTTAAGATAGCGCCCTTGGAAAGCAGAATGAGGTATGAATATATGCAATTGTGATTTGTGATAAGAGATGTCGTTCATTTGTTTAAGAAGTTGTAGAATGTCATGTTTGTTTAAAAACAGAACTTTGTATGCTGATGGTTTTCTACAAGAGTTGAGCATGTCCAACAATTGTGTATCTTTGTATTTCATACTACAGTTTTCACGGTGTCTTTCACAAGAAAAGTAAAGATTAAACTACACCCGTTTGGAACTCCCTGTGTCTGGTTGTTAATTCCAAGAGGCCGTTACAGTGAAAACTCACTGCAAGAGACCAGATCCTTCTACCGTGAAGCTGACACCATCTCATCTGGAACCCAGCTGTCTCCACTTGCACTAATGAGTGCCACACAGGCAAGACAAAGCATACAATTAAAATGGACCTTCACGGGGGCGCTAGTTAGCAATGGAGGAGTAGGCAGCGTTTCCCTGGAGCTCCTGCAAATTTAGAAATATTTTTGGTACTAAATCGATATTTGGACAACTCTATTATAGACTGGGAGAGAGAAAAGTCTAGTCTTCATTTAATTGCATTAGGACATGAAGAAAGCAAGTTTGAGGATGCCTGCTTCCAACAAGGACAAGAAAGCGAAAGAATCGGGCCCAGCCGCCCCGGACTCGCCCGAAGGTAGCTACCCGATGGCTAATGCTACCATCCTAGATGCTATAAATTCTCTCCGCACAGAGCTACAAGCCACCAAATTCGAAATTTGTCAGACAATTGACACTCGCATTGAAGAGGTGTCCGCCACTATTAGAGGAGAACTCCTCACCCTCAAGACCGAGACTCAAAATGCTATTCAAGTCCTGAAAACGTCCAACGAACAACATGGCGCAACCATTGCTGAACTAGAACGAGCGGCCACACAGTCAGCAGATGCCATAACCAAGCTAGAGTCGGAGATAAAACGTCTACGCACAGAAACGAATCAGCTAACAGAAAAATACATGGATCTTGAAGGGAGGTCCAGACGACAAAATATACGGATTGCAATGTTAAAAGAAGGAGCAGAGAAAGGCGCAGAACTGAACGTATTCGTCTCACAGCTCCTCAAAGACGTGCTGACTCTGGATGACTTACCGCTGGTGGACCGCGCTCATAGAGCCCTACGAAGGCGCCCAGACGACACAGGACCTCCTCGGGCGCTGGTGGTGAGACTCCATTATTACCGCGACGTTACAATGATCCTCCGGAAGGCCATGACTCAGAGAGACCTCGCCTACCGCGGACAGAAGATCCACATCTTTCCTGACTTCACCCCCGAGATTGCGAAACGCAGAGCTGCATTTAACGGTGTCAGAGCACTTCTTCGGGACAAGCCGGGAGTTCGGTATGGACTTTTGTATCCCGCAAAGCTGAGAGTGACTTTCAGAGGAACAAAAACAATGTTCACAGACGCGAAGGAAGCCCAGAAATTCGCGGAGCTCCACTTCGGTACGGGTGGAGGCGATGCAGATGACCCCGTGGCGGACACCTAACGAGGATGTGGAGTGGCTGGATTCTGGTAGTACTCAATGTTGGACTCTCCTGGGATGTTTATCCAGCTAATTTTATATAATGTTTAGAATCTTCATCTTGGTTACATAATTAGCTGCCTTAAGTTTCGTTGACAATTTGAAGTGGGCTGATAGTTATAAATAGGTAGCTTATATATCTTGATATATGTTTTTCAGACCATTTTTTTTTTTTTTTTTTTTTTTTTTCCCAACCGTTCAGATGTTGGTTTGGTGCTTGAATTTTATATTCTTGCAGAGCTTTTTCAACTTCTAATTAGGAGTTAGTAGTAAGGGAAGTTGTTAGTTAAGTAGGTTAATGTGTCTTTGTTGTGTGAATGTTTTGGTTATCTTTTTCTTTATAACTTCCTTAGAGGGGTCGCGCCTTACTTTGCAGGTTCTTCTTAGTATAGGCAAGACAGGGTGTATTTTGTTTGGGGTGGGCTGGGACTTATATATGATGTATAATCATCCCTTTTACACTTATGAGGACCTCTATATTCTTTTTCATTCTATTCTGAGCTATGCAAGTTAATACAACACAAACAAAGAAAGGCGGACAAATTACCTTGGTCACATGGAATGTTAAAGGTTTGAACAATCCTGTTAAGAGGGGTAAGATACTAGCACACCTAAAAACACTGTCCAGTGATGTAATTTTCCTTCAGGAAACTCACCTTATGAACACATAAAACTGAGATGCAGGTGGACAGGGCAAGCTTATCATTCTACTTGTGCAGTGAGAGCTAGAGGCGTGGCAATATTATTCAAAAAAGGTATACCTTTTATCCATAAATCAACCATATCCGACAGGGAAGGCAGATATTTAATATTAGTAGGAAAATTGTACTCTGTTCCTATAACTCTGGTCACTATATATGGCCCCAACATAGACACTCCACATGTTTTAGCCCAAATACCTGACATCTCGCAGACCAATCTAATTATTGGAGGGGACCTGAATCTTGATTTAGATCCATATTTAGACCGCTCGTCAACACGTAGAGCATCGACCTCTAATGCTAGTATTTTCCTTAAGGAATACTTAAACAATTCTAATTTGTTTGATAGCTGGAGGATTTTTAACCCTCAAGGGAGAGCCTACTCATTCCACTCAAATGTTCATAATGTGTACACACGAATTGATTATTTAATGATAGATGCAAAATTATTGCCCTATACTAGTGAAGTAAAATATCACAATATAGCAATTTCAGACCACGCCCCACTCTCTCTAAATTTACAATTAGATCATGTGAACCAAACTGAAAGAACATGGAAATTAGATCCACAACTATTGAAGGAACCAGAATTCTGTAAGTTTGTCAGAGAGCAGATTACGTTCTTCTTTGAAATGAATGACCTTCCGGGAACGTCTCCTTCAATACTGTGGGAAACTATGAAAGCCTACTAAAGGGGAGGAATTATATCTTTTCGAGCAGCAAAGAGGAAAAAGAATCGTGCAGAATTGGTGGATTTAGAGCAACAAATTAGGCGTCTGGACAAGGATAATGCTACGCAACCTTCCACAGAAACTCACAAAAAAATTCTCTCGCTGAGGTACAAATATAATCAATTATTGTCAGACCACATTACTAGAGCTTTCATTTTTACTCAACAGAAATATTTTGAATTTGGGGAAAAACCTAATAAGTTATTGGCTAGACAATTAAGGAAAATGGAAAGTGACCGCACAATTAACAAAATTAAATCAGAAAATGGAGAAGTCTTAACTTCACACAAAGACATTAATCATAGATTTAAACAGTTTTATGAATCACTGTACTCTTCCAAGGCTGTGAAAGATGATTTAACTATACAGATTTTAGATAGCTGTAATCTCCAAACTTTAACTCAGGAAGACAAGAGCTCTCTTAATGCAAATCTCTCATGCATAGATATTCAGGTTGCTATCAAATCACTGAAAAGTGGGAGAACAGCTGGTCCTGATGGATATCCTGGGGAATTTTATAAAGAATTTAGCGACCTATTATCACCTTATTTGCTAAAAATGTACACCCAAGCAAACTCAGATAATATCCTACCGCCTACTATGAGAGAAGCCACAATAATACTAATACCAAAAAAGGATAAGGATCCTGAGGAAGTAGGTAATTACAGGCCAATTTCATTATTAACCTATGATCAAAAGATTCTAGCCAAAATTCTAGCTAATAGATTGACTTTATTAATGGATAAACTGATTCACCCCGATCAGACGGGTTTTATACCAAACAGACACTCTTTCTTTAATTTGCGACGTCTTTATAATGTGATCTACTCTCAGAAAGAGGAAACTTCTGATTTGGCTGTCCTTTCCCTCGATGCGGAAAAGGCTTTTGACCAAATAGAATGGCCCTACCTTTTTGCAACCCTGAGAAGATATGATCTTGGTGAAAACTTTGAAAAATGGTTAAAAATTCTTTATCATAAACCTTGTGCTAGAATTGTCACTAATAAGACACTATCTCCTGCATTTCAATTACATAGGGGCACCAGACAGGGCTGCTCGCTCTCACCCTTACTTTTTGTCTTAGCCCTAGAACCCCTTGCTCAATCAATTCGTGCCAACCCGCTTGTGCAAGGATACATTACTAAAGGGACTATAAATAAAATTTCCTTATACGCGGATGATATCCTACTGTTCATAACCAATCTTCAGTGTACCATACCAACGCTCCTAGACACAATCTCTGAGTTTGGGAGGTTTTCTGGTTATAGGATTAACTGGTCTAAGAGTGAACTGATGCCAATTAAGCTCAAAGACTCTTCGATCTTGGAAAGTACGCCATTTAAAATTGCCAATGATAAGTTTACTTACCTCGGAATAGAGATTACGAGGGACTTTAATTCACTTTATGAAGCTAACTTCTCCCCCCTTGTGGTGAAGCTACAAAATAGCATCCAGTTTTGGAAGTCTCTTCCCATTTCCCTAGTGGGAAGAGTCAATGCAATAAAAATGGTTTTTCTCCCTCAGATCCTTTACTTGTTTCAAAATATTCCCATCTTTTTACCTAAGAAATTTTTTAAGAAACTTGATTCTATAATTGTTCCATTTCTGTGGGACTATAAAACACACCGAATTAGCAAAGCTCATCTCTGCAAGGCAAAAGTAGAGGGCGGACTGTCCCTCCCAAACTTTTCATTTTACTATTACTCTTGTACGCTGCGCACCATTACAATTTGGTTAGATCGTAATTTTACACAATCCAATTGGATCACAATGGAAAAGGAAGACTGCAGCCCTTATGAAATTAGCGCTCTTATTTTGTCACCCACAAGTACAGATACCTTGGCATACAACAATAACTGCATCATTCACAGTACTATACGTATTTGGAAACAGATAAAATCCCAGTTTGGTATTGAATCCATTTCTACCTTATTACCAATAGCAAAGAATCCTTCATTCATCCCTTCCACTTTAGATTCAGGTTATACACAATGGAAAGATTTAGGTATCAGGACTATTGGTGACTTGCTGGTGGGTGGTAATTTTGCCTCTTTCTCTCAACTTCAGGCCAAATTTGGTCTCCATAAACACAATCATTTTAGATATCTACAGGTCAGAGCATATGTCAAAAAACACATGCGCACTTTAGAGAATATATTACCTAACGAATTTGACGAACTCTTTAAGATGGGTGGTGGAGAAAGACATCTAATCTCCCAGATTTATAATGTGTTATTAGCCAGCTCCTCGCCGTCCATGCAAGGCCTTAGATCAGGCTGGGAGCAGGAATTAGGAACGGAGATAAGTGACGAACTTTGGAAGGCTGCGCTAGAGAATATTCACAAGTGTTCTGCCAATTCTAGACATTGTCTTATTCAATTTAAAATTATTCACAGGCTTCATTACTGTAAGGTGAAGTTGCATAAAATTTTTCCTAACACATCCCCACTGTGTGACAAATGCCATACTGCAGAAGCTACGCTTCTCCCTTCTTACTCTTTGTGTACAAAATTAACCCCATTTTGGTCTGGCATATTTGAAACTTTATCAGATATGCTCCGTATAGAGTTAAGGCTGGACCCACTTCTGATTGTACTCGGAGTTTCTGTTCAGCTTTCTCAATTTAATAAATACCAACGACAATTACTATCTTATGCCTTTATCATAGGAAAAAAGCTAGTGCTGATGTTCTGGAAAAAACCAGAGGTTCCATCGGTTAAATTGTGGCTGGAGGAACTGGTAAGGCTCTCTCATTTGGAAAGAGTACGGTTCTCATTAGCAAATAACTTAAAGCGATTCAACAGAACTTGGCAACCCCTTCAGCAATATATTAATAACCCTATTTCAAGATGATTTGTTTTGATTATCGGTGTGATCAGATGTAAGTCCCAGGAAAGGGGAGGAGGGTGGGTGGGCTGGGGGAGGTGATTGGGTCTTGAGAATGTCCTTATTTATGTCACTTTTGTTTTGTTTTAATTTTGTGTTGTCTTTATGTTTTATGTTCACATAAAAAAAAAGAAAACAAACGTGTATTGTTGAGGTTGTAATTCTCATGTCTGATTTCTCAATAAAACAGTTTGACAAAAAAAAAAAAAATGGACCATCACATGAACAAGCTCACAACATAACTGGATGGCAAAGACTGTCAAGGGATAATTAAAAAGTCTTTGGTGAACTTAAAGCAGTGGACGAAAGTAAATAAAATGTCACTTCCAACAGAGAAAACAGATAATCCTGTTGACATACCACTCAGGTCTAGCTCCAGAGAAAGAAAACTAACCGAAAAAGGTCAAAAGTTGCACATCCAAGAGAACAAAAAACGCGAGAAAGTGTTCCACAAGGTCTATGATTCTTGGAAGTGGGTGGCAAGAGAAACTAGGAAGAAACTAAGGGGCCTTTGTACATTAGAAGAACTCAATGACTTACAGGAAAGCATTCAAGGAAAGTACAATGCCGTAAGTCTGCGGTACGAATCCCATTCTACGTAACAGTAACACCACAGCAGAGATTGTCAAGAAGATGGAAGCCTGTGTTACGCTCACAAAAGAAATTTGTAGCCTCATAAACAATCGTATAGAGACTATTGATGAAGATTATAATAGTCATCTTGAGAAAGAAAGAGTAAGAGCAACATTAAACAAAGATGAATATGGATCTATCTTTGGTCATACTGAAACTGAAACCATCAGCTCAACAAAGTCATCAGAGAGTTCAAGCAGCCATTCCAGCTCATCTAGTATTAAGAACAGCAAGGCAGAGGCACAAGCAGAGCTTGCTGCTAAAGTGGAGCAATCAAAGGCCACAAAGGAAATTCAAGCACAGCTCCAAAAATTAGAAAACAAATGGAAACTTAAGGAGTCAAAAATGCTGTCAGAGATAAGGCAAAAAGAAGTGGAAATGCAACAACAGCTGGATCAAGAAAGAGCAAAACTGCAGCAGTTAAAAGAAGAAAAGGAAATAGCTGTAGCAGCTGCTCGTGTGAGAGCATATGATGACTGTGGACGTGGAGTAAACAATGTTGAAGAAATTGAAGATATCAACCAATTCTTCTCTAGAGATAAACCCTGCTTGAATCCAGATGCTACATCGTTCCAGCCTTACCAATCAGCTCCTGAGGTGACAGTAAATCCAGAGACATCCAATCTAGCTGAAGCAATCCCTAGCTCATTAAGTATGAGTCGCTTGCCAGTTCCTGAACCCACAGTATTCAGTAGAGATCCTTTAAGGTTTACTGATTGGAAAATGTCATTTATGACTCTTATTGACAGAAAGCCTCTCCCAGCTAGTGAGAAGATGTTCTATCTCAGAAACTATCTTGTCGGAGAAGCACGCAAAGCTGTTGAAGGTTTCTTTTACCGAGACTCAGAAAGTGCATACATTGGAGCATGGAAAGTCTTACAAGACAGATATGGGAACGCGTTTATTATACAGAAAGCTTTTCGTGACAAGCTTGCAAGATGGCCAAAGATCAACACAAATGACTCACTTGCACTACGTGAATTTTCTGACTTTCTCCAAGGCGTCAAAGAAGCAATTCCACATGTCAAGGGATTAGCTATCCTCAATGACTGCGAGGAGAACCATAAATTGCTCAAAACATTACCTGAATGGATTGTTCGCAGGTGGAGTCGAATAGTTGTGGATAAACTTGATGAATCAGGGGATTATCCAGATTTTAAATGCTTCACAGAGTTCTTGAGCAAAGAGGCAAAAATAGCCTGTAATCCCATCGCCTCACCCCTGTTGGGCATTTTCAAGTTTGCAGCGGACAGAACCCCAAAGAGAGCCAGAGCTTTCAATACAAATGCACAACAGCAAGGTTTCAGTCATGAGACACAAGATACAAATAGCTGTAAACCAAAATTACCTTGCTTTGTTTGTAAAAGTGAAACCCATGGCATTACCAGGTGTCCCGCTTTTGCCTCAAAGAGTGTTGAAGACAAAAGGACATTCATACATGAAAATCGGCTCTGCTTTGGGTGCCTGAGAAAAGGTCACGTGACCAAAGAAGCAAGAGACGACACACATGCAATATATGCAGACGTCGTCATCCAACCTGTTTACACGAAGAGAGGAAGGAAAGACCTGTGGGGACTACAACAAATAGCTACACTTCCACCGAAGGACATGCAAGCCAAGAACCACACAGAGTTGTGTCCGATGCATCAACTCAGCATGCTTCTGCCGCCACCAGTATTGTACCAGTACTTGTGTCTTCACTACAAGAGCCACATAAAGAAAACCTAACATATGCAATGCTGGACACACAGAGTGACTCAACGTTTGTGTTGGAAGATGTCATCGACAGACTGAAAGTGGATTCCCATCCAATAAAGCTGAAACTCAGTACTATGACTGCTGTCAACACAATCATTTCCAGCAAGAGTATTCATGGTCTACAAGTTCGAGGACTTAACTCAGAGAGTCGCATCCAACTACGTCAAGCTTACAGCAGAAATTTTATCCCAGTGGACAAGTCTTATGTCCCCACGAAAGAAACGGCATTAATGTGGCCTCATCTCAGAAACTTGGCAGATAAGTTACCACCCGTTCAAGATTGTGATGTAGGGCTTCTCATAGGATACGACTGTCCAGCGGCCCTAGCTCCCCTTGAAGTTATAACAGGTGACAGAAACCAACCCTTTGCACAGAGATCAGAACTAGGATGGAGTATAATAGGTTCATCAAACCCCCACCTTGATAGACAAGGAAGTCAAAGCTTTGTGCATCGACTTTCAGTAAAGGAGCTACCAATCCCATCGGCGACTGACATTTTAAAGGCCTTAGAAGTGGATTTTATGGAGAGAAGCCACGAAGATAAATGTGTCCCAAGATGATGTGAATTTTATATAGTTTCTCAGTAACAACATCACACAGAGGGATGATGGGCATTTTGAAATGCCTCTCCCGTTTAAAGGCAGCAGTCCGCCTAACCTACCGAACAACAAAAGACTAGCCCAAGTTCGTCTGCAGTGTCTTAAGAAAAAATTAAAGGCCAGCAAACAATACTATGAGCAATACAAAACATTCATGGAGGAAACCATAAACAAAGGTGATGCAGAGCCTGCCCCTACAATATCTGAGGGAGAAACAGAGTGGTACCTTCCACATCATGGCATCTACCATCCTAGAAAACCAGATAAGCTGAGAGTCGTTTTTGACTGTTCAGCCAAATTCCATGGTGTTTCTCTTAATGACAATCCTTTAATCAATCCTTTGTTAGGAGTGCTATGCCGCTTCAGGAAGGAGACCATAGCAATAATTTGTGACATAGAAAGAATGTTTTAACAATTTTCTGTCACTCCTGAATCCAGGAATTATCTTAAATTCCTCTGGTGGAAAGGTGGAGATTTGGAGAAAGAACCACAGGAGTACAGAATGGCTGTTCATCTCTTTGGAGCTGCTTCTTCCCCAGGATGTGCCAATTTTGGGTTAAAGCATCTGGCACAGCAACACAAGACTAACTATCCTGAAGCCGCCACATTTATTGAGAAAAACTGGTTACACTTTATTTGAAGGGGTCTACATAAGACTGACATTACACTGTCATAAACGTGACATAACACCTGTTATGAACATAAATGACTCTTTATGAATGTTTAAGACTGTTGTCATTAATTGTCATTCGGTAAATTATGACACTATTAAAGCAAAGTTGACATTGTTTTAAATGTCTTTGTTATGACAACTTGACATTAACAGAGACAAGGTTAAGTTTAGGGCTTGATTTGGGATTAGGTTAAATTAAGGGCTTGATTTGGTATTTGGTTAAATTAAGGGCTTGATTTGGGATTAGATTAAATTTAGGGCTTGATTTGGGATTAGGTTAAATTTAGGGCTTGATTTGGGATTAGGTTAAATTAAGGTCTTGATTTGGGATTAGGTTAAATTAAGGTCTTGATTGGGGATTTGGTTGAATTAAGGACTTGACTTGGGGTTTTGTTAAGTTAAGGGCTTGTCATAACAAAGACATCTTAAACAATGTCAACTTTGCTTTAATAGTGTCATAATTTACCGAATGACAATTAAAGACAACAGTCCTAAACATTCATAATGAGTCATTTATGTTCATAACAGGTGTTATGTCATGTTTATGACAGTGTAATGTCAGTCTTATGTAGACCCCTTCAAATAAAGTGTTACCGAAAAACTTTTATGTGGATGATGGTTTAGTTAGCGTGCCATCGGTTGAGGAAGCCAAGAAACTGATCATTGAGTCTCAAGAATTGTGTAAAAAGGGAGGCTTACGGCTTCATAAATTCAATTCAAACAATGAAGCTGCTCTCGCCTGTTTGGATCCTTCAGAAGTAGCAGCAGCCATCGAGCCCCATGGTTTGGATCCAGCCTCATCAGAGCGTGCACTCGGCATTCAGTGGTTGATAAAAAATGACACCTTCATTTTTAACATCGACTTAAAGGATCAACCTTCAACCCGCCGCAGCTGCTTGTCCATCGTTGCTTCACTTTATGATCCTCTTGGATTCATTGCTCCATTCAGCCTTAGTGGGAAACTTATTCTTCAAGAGCTTTGTCACAGAGGCATAGGATGGGACGATCCTCTCCCAGAAGATATAAAGCCACGGTGGGAGAAATGGATAAATGATTTACTGAAAGTGAAAGAGATCTCGATTCCTAGATGTTATCACCCCCCTGATTTCCACAACATAGTCAGAGTAGAGCTGCACCATTTTTCAGACGCCAGTTGTGTAGGATATGGTGCATGTTCTTACCTGAGGTACATAATTGACAAGGATGAAGTCCACTGCAGTCTTGTGATTGCAAAGGCAAGGGTTGCTCCCTCAAAGATCACAAGTATTCCAAGATTAGAACTTGCAGCTGCAGTGGTTTCTACAAAGGTCAGTGTTATGCTTAGATGTGAACTTGACCTGAGGATTGATCAAGAATTTTTTTGGACTGACTCACGAGTTGTACTAGGGTACATCAATAATGATGCTTGCAGGTTCCACATATTTGTTGCTAACCGTGTTCAACTGATTAGAGATAACAGTGATCCTAATCAGTGGCATTATGTTGAAACCTCAGAGAACCCGACCGATCATGCATCCAGAGGTCTTTGTGCTTCAGATATTTATTCCACAAACTGGCTGCAAGGACCAAGGTTTCTTTGGAAGCATCAGTTACATCTAACACCAAGTACTCCAACAGAATTACTTGTCGGTGATCCTGAAGTAAAGACAATTCAGGTGCTTGTAACCGAAGCCAAAAGAAGTAATGACATCCTCAAACGCCTGAATCAGTTTTCCTCTTGGACAACACTTCTCAAGGTGGTTGCAAGAATCAAGAGATTGGGTTCAAAGCAACAACATAGCAAACATGTGACGGTTGAAGAGCGTGAAAGGGCTGCTGAAACGGTGATTAAGACTGTACAACAACAAGCCTTCCCAAATGAGATAAAGATGCTTGAAGGTGAAAAGAACATTCCAAACACCAGCACTCTTTTCAGTTTTGATCCAATCTGGTCTGATGGGCTTCTCCGTGTCGGTGGGAGATTAAATCAGTCATCTCTCTGTCTTAAAGTTAAGCACCCAGTGATACTACCCAGCAACAGTCATATTACTAAGCTGATTGTGTCCCACTACCATGCCAAGACATGCCATCAGGGTCGAGGCCAGACACAAATGCAGCTTAGAACCAATGGATTCTGGGTCATTAGTGGGAGTAAGTTGCTGGCCAAGCTGATACGCGATTGTGTGTTTTGTAGAAAACTTAGGAGGTCAACAGAAAAGCAGAGAATGGCTGACCTTCCTAAAGAACGTGTTGAATCCTCTGCACCTTTCACGTATAGTGGCATGGACTGTTTTGGCCCTTTCATTGTGAAGAAAGCCCACAAAGAGTACAAAAGATATGGCCTAATTTTCACATGTCTCTACTCCAGAGCTGTCCATATTGAAATGCTCGAAGACTTGTCAACGGACTCATTCATAAATGCACTGAGATGCTTTATTAGCATTAGAGGAGCTGTACGACAACTGCACTGTGATCAAGGCTCTAATTTTGTTGGTGCCAGAAACGAGTTCACAAAAGCACTGAAACAATGTGACACCGAGTTGCTAGAAGCTTTCTTGACGGATCAACAGTGTGAATTTGTTTTCAATTCCCCCTCTGCCAGTCATGCAGGTGGAATCTGGGAAAGACAGATCAGAACCATCGGAAATGTGTTGAATGCTACCTTTACACAGTGCTCAGGCCGACTGGATGACGCTTCCCTCAGGACATTGCTATATGAGGCTATGGCTATTGTCAACAGCCGCCCATTAACAGTGGATGGAATCAATGATCCTCGAGCATTGGATCCTATAACACCGTACCATTTCATTATGATGAAATCTAAGGTTGCTCTCCCTCCCCCTGGAGTGTCTGTTAAAGAGGACCTATATGCCACCAAAAGGTGGAGGAGAGTGCAGTATCTCATTGAACAATTCTGGAGCCGCTGGAAAAGAGAATATTTGTTAAACATTTCCATGAGACAGAAATGGCACTCAGCTCAGCGCAACCTCAAGAAAGAGGACATTGTCATTATCAAAGATGATAACCTTCCGAGGAATAAGTGGCAACTAGGACGAGTGGTGGAAACTGTTCAAGGCAGTGATGGATTGGTCCGTCAAGTCAAAGTTCAAGTCGGAGAGCAAATGTCAAATTCCTCTTCTAAACCCTCAGTTATTGAGAGGCCAATCCAGAAATTGGTTCTTCTTTTGGAAAATTGACTTTTCTATAGTTAAATTTGCTCTATGATACTTTTATGCAACATTCATTTAGTAGAGTCAAGAAATCCTGCCCAATTAATTTGTCCTTTACACATTACCTTGTTCATTCATTGTCGCAGGATTTGGTGGGAGTGTAAATGGCTACTAAATGATAAAATTCTCCTTCTTGCTCATGGGTTTAACAGTGACACCTAGTGGTTAATTTATGCATTTATTTTAAAGAACGGTAGATTTCTTTGTGTGTTTTGTTATATGTAGCACTTCCTGTTCTTACTAAGCACAATGAGACAGTGTTTGATCCTGAAGGAACCTGAGGAAAATTGTTAAGATAGCGCCCTTGGAAAGCAGAATGAGGTATGAATATATGCAATTGTGATTTGTGATAAGAGATGTCGTTCATTTGTTTAAGAAGTTGTAGAATGTCATGTTTGTTTAAAAACAGAACTTTGTATGCTGATGGTTTTCTACAAGAGTTGAGCATGTCCAACAATTGTGTATCTTTGTATTTCATACTACAGTTTTCACGGTGTCTTTCACAAGAAAAGTAAAGATTAAACTACACCCGTTTGGAACTCCCTGCGTCTGGCTGTTAATTCCATTCCGTTACACTTAGGATTGCGTCTCTGCTATTCGCGGATGACGTGGTTATATTGGCTTCATCAGGGCGTGATCTACAGCTCTCACTGGACCGGTTCACAGCCGAGTGTGACGTGGGCAGGATGAGGATCAGTGCCTCCAAATCCGAGACCATGGTCTTGAGCCGGAAAAGGGTAGAGTGCCTTCTCCGTGTCGGGGAGGATGTACTGCCCCTAGTGGAGGAGTTTAAGTATCTTGGGGTCTTGTTCACAAATGAGGGGAAGATGGAGCAGGAGATTTACAGGCGGATTGGTGCTGCGTCTGCTGTGAAGCGGGTGCTGTACCGGTCCGGTGTGGTGAAGAGAAAGCTGAGCCAAAAGGCAAAGCTCTCGATTTACCGGTCAATCTACGTTCCTACCCTCATCTATGGTCATGAGCTTTGGGACATGACCGAAAGAACGAGATCCCGGATACAAGCGGCCGAAATGAGTTTTCTCCATAGTGTGATGGGCTCTCCCTTAGAGATAGGGTGAGGAGCTCAGTCATCCGGGGAGGACTCAGAGTAGAGCCACTGATTCTCCACGTCGAGAGGAGCCAGTTGAGGTGGCTCAGGCATCTGGTTAGGATGCCTCCTGGACGCCTCCCTGGTGAGGTGTTCAGAGCACATCCCACCGGGAGGAGACCCAGAGGGAGACCCAGGACACGCTGGAGGGACTATGTTTCTCGGCTGGCCTGGGAACGCCTTGGGATTCCCCCGGAGGAGCTGGCCCAAGTAGCTGGGGAGAGGGACATCTGGGCCTCCCTACTGAATCTGTTACCCCCGCGACCCGACCCCGGATAAGCGGAAGAGGGTGGATGGATGGATGGATGGATATGGACGTAATAAATCTTTTGTTTAAGACAAACACACTTCCTGAATCCTTTTCGACAGACATAATCACAGTAATATTAAAAATAGGTAAAGATCCACCAAAATGTACCTCTTATAGGCCCATCTCATTATTAAACTCGGATTACAAATTGATCTCCAAAGTGTTGGCAAATAGGCTTAGTCTAATATTACCAAAGATAATTAGCCCAGACCAGAGACGCTTTATTCAAAAACGCCTACTCAATAACTTGAGTAGCATCTTTCATATAATCAGCAAAATCAAGGTCTGACCACACGATGGCTGTCACTGATGCTGAAAAAGCTTTTGACAGGTTGGAATGGCCCTATCTGTTCAAGGTAATGACAAAATTTAGTTTTGGACAAGTGATTATTAATTGGGTGAGAACCCTGTATCACAAACCCAAAGCAAGAATCTCAACTAATGGTCAAGCCTCATCGCAACTCTCTGAAAATATCCTCCAAGCCTTTTTGATTTAGCGATTGAACCTTTGGCCAAGGCAATAAGAAGGGACCCTGAAATAAAGGAGTTTGAGGTTGATCAGAAAACCAATAACATTCATTTATTAGCCGATGACGCCCTGTTATATCTAACAGACCGTTTTAATTCTCTTAAACGATTACAGGATATATTGGACACTTATGGTACTATTTTATGATATAGGGCAAACTATGATAAAAGTGAAATAATGCCATTAGCCAAATAGATTTTTGTGTAAATCAACAATATAGACAATATAGAAAAAAAGCATATCAATAAAATAGAAATGCTATATATAATTATATCAATAATTATCAAACAATTCAAAACATATTTTAAGTGCTGCCATGGCTATTTTATGCTGCTTCTTAATTACCTACAGTATTTTTTGATAAAACCCCACTGAATTTCAACTCAACCCTTTATTCAACCAACTTTTTACCAAAATTACAAGTTTTTAAAAAAAGAAAAAAAGAACACGTGCTCACTGAACTCTTTTAACGGGATGGAGCTTTGTGACGGAGTGTTCCTGGGTCTGCTTTTGTGATTGGTTGGGAGGATGAGCGATCTGCCGCTAGAGCAGTGCTTCTCAATTATTTTCTGTTACGCCCCCCCTAGCAAGAAGAAAACTATTCGCGCCCCCCACTCCCCACCATGACTATCCATCTCTGCATAACATTTTATCCTTATTAACATTAAAGAAAAGAAAAAAAGAAAGACATCTGGTCAAACTTACAAAGAATAACTTTATTAAATTGTGTTTTAAGTCTGCAACAGAAAAGATTTTAAGTGCATCAATGCCTGAAATTTAAAATAAATAAATCCTTGTTTAAACTGTAAACATGTTTGACCAACTAATTGCACCATTGCAAAATTAAATCAAATCAATAAATAATATTTAATAATTATAATAACTAATAAACTACAAAAACAAAAAAAATAACTAATTTATATTCAGTTCAGCAACATTAACTCAGGAGCACAATATATAAAACACTTGAACCTACAAAACAAAAATTAATTAAACAATTTGTGCTAATTTTTTCTTTCTTTTTTTGATCAAAATGAGGAGGAAGTCAGGTTTAATGGCTACAATGAGCATGTTTTGCAGTGCACAGCTTTTCAAAGCGAGGTTCGAAGCATGATAGTGCAACTCTCAGCTCCTGCTCAATGTTTAGCTGGGACCTGTACTTGGTCTTCAGTGCAGAAACAGCAGAGAAGCCAATCTCACAAAGGTAAGATGTTACAAAAGGAAGCAGAATGCTTATAGCTTTCTCCCATAAGAGTGGATAGTGCCTCTGTGTCTGTGATGTGAACCTCAGTCTCAATGTGGAGTCAGACGTCATGTCAATGAACTGCTCCTCTTCTGCAGAGCTAAAACCAGTTGGAGCTGGTGCACTGAAAGGGTCTCTCACCCAGTCATACTGGGAACTGTTTTCAGGGAAGTACTTTTTAAAGAATCCCATCAGTGAAGAAATATGCTGCTTAATGTGTGGAATCACTGAGATAGCATCATAGTCATTAAAGGTATACTATGCAACCGGGGTTGATTTTCCAGCGAGGCTCCCCCCAGAGGGCGAAAGTAAAAGTTCACTGTCGTAAAGATGCTCAGCTGTTCTCCTGGTTTCTCCGTCAAGCCAGGCGCAGTTGCTTTGAGCTTAGCAGACAGGCGAACGCAACGAAAAGTAAAAAAAACGGCAGTACA
This sequence comes from Fundulus diaphanus, assembly GCA_037039145.1. NCBI lineage: Eukaryota > Metazoa > Chordata > Actinopteri > Cyprinodontiformes > Fundulidae > Fundulus > Fundulus diaphanus. The sequence goes on from CM073124.1 coordinate 58,597,161, forward strand.
AACAATGACTAACACAGTGAAAGTATGAACATTTCCCGCAGCGCTATCTTGGCGAGGCGGAAACTCACGCTACCGCCTCGCCAACATTCCCAAAAAAAAAAAAAAAACTCGATGTGCTTGCATGTTTATTTGACGTTAACACGCGGTTCTTTGTTGTTGCTTTCGCGCGTGCATATAGTGAATGGCACGGAAAAAATAGGCAAAAACACATGGATACGCCGCCCCCCCCACGCTCCGCCAGTCTGTCCGCGCAAAACTAGTCCCCCTCCCGCTCCGCCACTCGGTCCGCGCAAAACTTGTCGCCCCCCCCGCCCCAATTCACCGCCTCACCTAAGCAAATTCCTGCGGGAAACACTGAACATGCACACAGAGAGAGAGTAACCATTCCAATGTTACTTACAATCGCATCAGCAGAAACGCGAGGTCCGCGTCAGCCTTGCAGCCTTCTTTGTCTTTTAGCTCTCGCCATTCGGAAAAAGCTGGCCCGATGTTCACCCGTGTACAACTCCTCTCTCTGTCCAGAGCCCTTTCCCTTTTTCTTGCCTGCTCCGACATGGGCTTTCGCTGTTTTCTCGCTGGTTCCGCCATGATAACTGCACAAATATCGCCACTGCGCTAGCAACGAGCATGCCTTTCACTGGGGGCGTGTAGCAGTTCTCGCCGTAACGCAAGACCGACTCTCGCGATGCACCAGCCTTCTGAGCCTGTGGGTGCGGGCCGAGGGCTCCTGCAATTGCAAGCACGGTATTTCCCCTACAGACCACCAGGGCGGCCGAGAAAACCTTTGTTCGACCTGAAATGACTAATTTAATCATCCAAAACGGTATGGAACACATTAATTAACTGAAAAATGTTGCATAGTATGCCTTTAATGTCCACAAATTCATGCAGGTTCTCAAATGAATCGGTGTTTCCTTCATCAAGTTGCCTGCCCCACATTGCAAGCTTTCGGGTTAAAGAGCTAAGCTTAATCTTGTCTGTGACCTGAGGGAGGTGTTTATCTTTCCCTTGAAGCTGTAGATTCAGTTCATTTAGCTTTCCAAATATGTCACTCAGGTAGGCCAGTTTTCCCAGGAAGTTCTCATCACAAATTTTTTCTGCCACTTCATACTTGTGCTCCTGCTCCAAAAACACTCTTATTTGCTCTCTGAGCTCAAAAACTCGGGACAAGACTTTTCCTCGTGACAACCACCTTGCTTCACTGTGATAGAGCACAGCTTGATGTTCAGCTCCCATCTCCTCACAGATGGCAGAGAAGACTCTTGTTTTTAGTGGTCTGGTCTTTATAAAATTGACTACACCTATGATGTCAGTCATAACCTCACTTAATTCAGGGGAAAGTTGCCTGGATGCAAGTGCTTCTCTGTGTATAATACAGTGTGTCCACTCAGCATGAGGTGAGGCTGTCTTGATGAGTGCCCTAAGTCCTTTTCTCTACCCTGCCATAGTTTGTGAACCATCACTGCAAACACCAATGCAGTTCTCCCACTTTAGCCCATTCTCAGTCAAAAAGGAGTCCAGAATTTTGAATAGCTCTTCAGCTGTGGCTCTGTCTCTGACATATTTACAAAAAAGTAGATCCTCACACGGAGTTTGACAAGTCAAAACGTACATAAGCAATAAACAGCCAGTCTTTGTTGCTGTCAGTTGCTTCATCAAATTGTAAGGCAAAACGTTTGTCTTTGAGTTTATCTCCCAGCTGTTCTTGAAGATCGTTAGCAATGTCATCTATAAGTCTGGCGACAGTGTCATTGGACAGAGGGATAGTTTTTAGTTTTGCTGCACTGGTGTCGTCCAGCATGACAAAGACCATGTCTAATGCTGCAGGCAGTATCAGCTCCTCTGCTATGGTGTGGGGCTTTTTGCACTGCGCAATTTGGTACGCCACCTTATATGATGCTAACAGCGCTCGATGGTTTACTGAAGTAGCCTTCACAAAGCGGGATGACTGTTGGCAATATTCAGCACGTTTTCGCTGAAAAAACTCTAGCGGCTTATCGGCGTGATTGGGGTGTAACGTATTTAAGTGACACGCTAATTTATTTGGCTTCATGCTGTCCGCTGCGAGCATTTTTAGACACACCAAACACACCGGTCTTTCCTCTTCTCCAACTGTAGTCACAGTGAAGCCAAGCGCTAAATACGCTTCGTCGTATTTCCTCGTCTTAGCTTTCGGGTGACTTTCTTTTGTCTCATTATCTTTGTCTCTGTCTGCTTTTCTTTTCATCCCTGTTAAAAACTTTGTCATGTTGGGGGTTGTTATGTTGAATAACGGAGGCTATAGACAGAACGCAGTCGGAGCTTTCTGTTGACTCCACACTGCTAACCAAGGCAAACCTGTTGTCTTGTAAGTCGTAAAATGTTGCACTGTCGCAAACGTGACAGAAGTAACAATGACAGTGCCACTGCCGCCTACTGTAGTGGATGCGCAATTACACTTTATACTAGTATGGCCAAAAAAAAAGCCTGTTCCCCAGGGTCACACGCGCCCCCCCCAGGTATCGCACCGTGCCCCCAAAAGGGGGCGCGCCCCACTATTTGAGAAGCACTGTGCTAGAGGGTGTGCAGGATTAGAAATGTAATGGTGGCCTGATAATTACACAATTACAGTGTTTTTTTCCTTTATAAAAATTTAAATCAAAAACTGTAAATTTAATAACTAAATAAAAATGTATTCACATAAAAAATGTTTTTATTTAGAAGAAGTCTTCTACGCTTCACTTTAAGATGAAATTTAGAAGAAGTTATTTTCCTCTATGCATTGTGCTGTATATTAAACAGTTTGTTGCATGTGATTATTTTTTGAAGGTGTGGGGGATTGGGCGTGTGTCAACCCAGTTGGGGTGCGCAGCTAAAAAAGTTTGGGAACCCCTGTTGTAGACAATAATATGGCAAATCTTTATAAATTAAATGATATCCCGCTGCTTAAATAAATTAAGGCAGATTTACACAGATAGATTGGCCTCGCCATCACTATGATCAGGAGGATTAATTGCTTTAAAATGAACCTTTTGACAAGACTGCAATACCTTTTTGAATCACTGCCTATTCCATTACCCTAAAGCTTGTTTAAATAAAAATATAAGAAAATTTATTTGGAACAGTAAAGTATCAAGAATAACTCTGGAGAGCTTGACATTCAAGTAGAACTCAGGGGGTCTTCAACTACCCAGTTTTAAAATATGTTAACTCGAATGTCATTCCATTTGTCACTGTTTGAGGATGACATGACTCCATCTTGGGTTCATATTGCATTTTATTCTATGACATTATGTCATATGACATAATTTTCAAATAATTACCACATTTTGTACAAAAAGACTAATAACCCCATTTTATTACATCGCATTAAACTTTGTTATTATGTGTATAAAACCATTGGTGAGGAGATAGGACTGTCACGCAAACCGCCTTTAAAGCAGAATGAACTCAGAATGAATCCTGAAAACATGGCACCATCATGGAATTCGCAAGTTGGAGGACCGTTATGAGAGCGGATCCTTCATGACTTTTGAACAAATGAGAGGAAAATATAATGTCATCCAAGACTTTCTTTTGTTACCTTTAACTATGATCATTTCTGAGGGACAGTTTTTAGGTTTACCCAAACTCACTGAAATGGAGAAGTAGATATATAAAAGTGGACCACCTACGTTTAATTATTACCAGCCCCCGAATACAGCTACAGAAAGATGAGAATCTTACTTAAGCATGACAACTGAAGATCAACTCTGTTCAGTTATGTCAGAACAGTTTATCTGCCATAATCAATTCACGGTATAGGCTTGTCTACTATAATTTTCTTCATTGGTTGTATTCGACCCCAGAGAAAGTTCACAAGGCTAAACCAGATCTATCAGATAAATGCTTTCGATGTGCCACAGAGGTGGACTCTTTCCTACATCAGGCTGTGTGAGGATGAGAGATTTCTGGACTGACTTTTGTGACACCCTGAGTGACCAGGATCACTCAAATATCATTATCCATTGATCCAGAACTTTGCTTGTTAGAGAACCTTATGAAAATTGACAAACCTCTTAACAGTTTCTGGAAATCGCTCTGCCCAGAAAGTGTATTGCTACCACATGGAAGTCTGATTCTCAACTATCAATAGGGTAAAGGTTACATTATAGGTTGTACTTAATATGTATATGTTTGCGGGGCTTGCTGTTTGAGAATGCCAGTGCGCAGATTGTTTTCAAATACCACCTCTCACCAGGCAGGTATTCGTGAAACAATAACTGTCAAAGACTGAAAGCTGTTTGGCTGTTATGTTTTTTATGTTAAAATATGTGTATTGGTGTTGGGCCTCAGTTAAAATCTTACATAAAAAGTCTGAAAGTGACTTGTTTTTTTTGTGTGGGCTCTTTGTGCAAACCGTGAAAACCCACAACAGCCATCTCGCTCTGCCAAGCGAGATTTTGGTACTCCTCCTTGATTTACGACACTCGCGGAAGGACACTAACCTAAGCCACGCCCACCACTCGTCAACCAAATCTCCCCTGCAACTCTTTTTATGTATAACCTATTGTCACCAGAGGGGGCAAATGTCTGCAAAACTCCTGGAACTTATGCTATGATCCTTTAATAATTATTCATAGCCAAACTTATTGTTGCACAACACCCCATGCCATCATTTCAATCCCTTTTTGAAGAAGAGGTTTCAGATATGAACATATAGCCTGTATTGTTTCACCTGTCAAAAGTGAGATTTTCAGTTATGAAGTTTGAATGCAGTGGATATCTTACATTCTGTCAAACAAAGGATCTGGTGTGAAATTTTCTGTTAAGGAGAAAGACCAAGACTTGTTTAAGTGTGGTATACTCATTTCTAAAATGCCAAAGCACTTTGAGTAGAGCTGACTGGGTCTTTGAGAGCTTACTTTGCGGATGTCAAAAGCTGCAGCCTCAGCCTTCTCCTTGTTGCGACAGGCCAGGATCACTCTAGCTCCTCTCTTTGCCAGTTCCAGGGCTGTGCTTTTGCCAATGCCAGTGTTGCTTCCTAGACAGTAAACAAATCTAGATACACATCAAACTCTCAAACACTAACAAAAAGGACCAGAATAAATTAGGTTAAATTAAACTTCAAAAGATGCCTCAACAAAGTATTACTTTAGGGATGTAAAAACTAGTGTTTAGCATCTTTTTAATTATACATTTTCCACCAAACAGTAACTGTTAAAAACAAAAGCTTTTTAATATTTAAAATACTGCTTTCTAACAGTAGGTAGCACAGTGTTGAGAACCCCTGAATCAGCAACATATCTCAAACACTACATGACAAGCTGCCATGCTGGCTGTGTCACAAATGTCAAACTTGCATTAGGAGAAACACTATATGTGTTGTATTTGAAATAATATTAACATGTGTTGCAGTTTTTTAAACACTGTTACTTGCAACTACAAACTTATAATAAAGCCATATTCACAGGAGATAAGCATTACCTGGGGACCCCATGTAATAAATAAATGACCCTCCTATGTCTGCTTTGTATGTGGCGCATTTGTGCGGGATAGAAGCCTGAGATTTTATGGACATCTCCAGGATATGATGTTAACTTGCTGCGTATTGTGAACCAGAGAACAAGTGAGTTGATGTTAACACTACTTTGTAGGCTACGGCCCCAGCTTGGTGCTGTGTATTGCCAGCGCTAGCCAGCTGTATAACAGGAAGCTACAAACAGAAGAAATTGTTTCATACTACATAGTGCCAAGCATTATGTGACCATTTGCATCTGATATTGCTCCTTCTATTTAGCATTTTCTTTTTGATGCCGCACGTTAGATTAGGGACCAATAGGTTGTTGATGGCCCGGGACTCAAAAAGGTTTTCTAAACACTCGAATCCAACCTCCATTTTTCGCCAAAAGCAAATAAAAATTAGTCCAGGAAATATAAACTGCCTAAGTACGTATCGGATCCCACCCATTTCTGTCCAAATCACAGAGATGCCCATTCCCATTGGATTAGTATTATGACAGGACCTCGGAGTTCAGTGAAATATAGTATATAATTTGTGGAGGAATTTTTACTTTACAAATTACTAACATGGCTGATCTGCACAGGATTAACCATACAGACAATTTCTACAATTACTACTAATCTGTGGTCCCTCTGTAAAAAGAATCCCGTCAGAATAGGATTTAATAGTGCATTTTCTTGAGATTGTGTACAAACACAAAATAAACTATCTGAACCATTTTGCCATCTGAAGTTCTGCCTGTGTGTTCAGGGTTGTTGTCTAGCTGGAAGGTGAACCTCCACCTGCGTCTCCACCTGGTTTTCTTCCAGCCCTGCCCTGTATTTACCTCCATCTATCCTTCCATCAACTGCTCTGCTTTCCATCAGCACTAAAACTCAGAGATGAGTCAGGACTACAGTGAAATAATCAACAATACATATATATATATTGTATTTAGAACAACAATATCTTTCTCAATGCAGACAAGGCTAAAAAAAACTAAATATGAACTATATGGAGTCTACCTGACACAACCTGAGCTGGGCTAAAAAAAAGCCTGCTGCTAAAGTATAAAGAGCCAGCGTCACTTGATCAAACTTTCTAACAGAATGGGAGTGGAAACTATCCTGTCAATATTAGACCCTTGATCTACCTCGGGGTGTATTAACAAACTCTTAGGCTACGTTCACACTGCAGCCTGAAGTGACCCAATTCCGATTTTTTTGCCCATATGCGACCTGGACCTGATCTTTTCATGACAGTCTGAACAACACAGATCGGATTTTTTCAAATGCAACCCAGGCCACTTGGATATGTGGTCCTGAATCCGATACGTATCTGATCTTTTCAAATGCGACCTGTGTCTGTACGGCCTGGTCGCATATATCCGACCTACACGTCATTGATACTTGACAAACGTCACTAACGGTGGACCTGGCTATGCCAAAGAGGTTGGCTATCGTGCGGTAACAAGCACCTGTTGCAAGTCAATACAGCCCCATGGCAACGCGTTTACTCGCTGCTATGGTCACCGAAGATGTGTGTTTTTACATGAGAGCGCTAAAGAGATCCGTTCAGACGCACATAAAGGTTGCCTTTGTCATTCGAAATTTATGAATGAAGTCCGTAAAGCCGCTCACATCACTGAAATTTGGCTCTCTTCCTTTTCGATCTTAAAAAGATTGCGTTGGTAATGTGCTGGCTCCGGTTGGAGAATAACGTAAAGAACGCAAGATACGCTGCAGCATTACGATCCCTGTTTACTTCCGCAAACAATGAGCACGCTTGCTACGTATGACGTCATTGCATCCTCTACTGCGCATGCGGGACACTTAGGTGCATGAATGCATTTCACACAGGAGATCACATACAAGTTGCATATATTTGGAAATGTGAATGGACACGCAAAAAAATCCGATTTCACAAAAAAATAGGAATTGAGCATCAAGGCCTGCAGTGTGAACGTAGCCTTAGCCACTGAACTGTAAAGGGTGATACACAAGTGAGGAATGAGCGTGACATTATACAAAGCAAAGAAAGCAGCAGCTTTCCAGTCTGAGTGAACATATGGAGACATTGTTTAATCCTCCAGTGTCCGTCTAATGTGAGAAACATGTTGATCAGTAGATTCTGACACAGATACTAAAACGCTCAGGGTTGAGTTTAACATGTTTGCTGGTATTTAAAGCACTAAATATATTTGTATGGCAAGCACAAGGCAAGACAGAGCTCAGCCCTGGAGAAATTTCCAAGGGTAATCTTTCACCAGTGAAGGCTGCCTCAGTTGTAGCCACGCCCTTTTCATCCCGCAATGTAGTAGTATGCGTTGTTAGCCCACGGGGTCCATGATCTGGACAGATTGCTTGATATGATGTGCATGGTTATAGTGAGCCCTATAATCCCAAATCCCTATAAACCAAAATACATTTACCAGCCAAATGGACGTTTATCCACATCCAATATATTTTGTGGTTTCCTTCTCTCTTTCTAAATCCTCACACGTTGCCTACTGTTGGGAATATCACAATCTGAAAATTGAAACGTTTTTATTATTCTAAAATGATGTTCCTATAATAATCTGGAAATGCTTCTTTGGTCAGAACATTGCACACAGTGAGATGTTTGAATGTTAGTGTTGGGGAGGGGTTAAATCTACGGGTGGTGTGGGGGGGGGGGGGGGGGGGGGGTTGGTGGACGTTCTGGTGGGCTTGTGTCCGGCCCCATGTCCCGGTCCTGGTCCGTGTAGTCTCCCGGTGCGGGTTTCACCTGGGGGGTGGGGTTCGGGATGGCTCGTGCGGGCTGGCTGGCCAGGGTCCCCCATCTTATTAACTTATTTTTTAATTTATTTATTTATATATAGATTATTATTATTATTATTAATTTTTTGGGGGGGGGGGGGTTAAATACAGTAGGCATGGGGGGTGGGCTGGGGGAGGTAGAGGTGTTGGTCCTGGTGGGTGGTTGGCTGGCGGGCCCTGCGGCCTCTCCCCGGCCCCCGGACTATGGTGGTGCCGCTGGAGGGGCCCCTTTCTCCGGGTGGGGCTTTCGGGGAGCGGGGGTGCCTATTGGAGCCAGTAGGGGAGCTGGCTCCCTGGGTTGGCTCCCCAGTCCTTTGCTCCCCATCCCCGGACTCCTCCCTCTGCCTGCTCCATCACGCCGCCACACATGTAGGTCCTTGGGGAGAGGGCGTTACTGGAGGTTGCCACCTTTTGGTGACGTCCCTCTCCCCAATTTTATCATGCATCTTAGACACTTTCACTCCAAACATTTTCACAACGCACATTCATGTAGGCCATGATATGGGGGGGTGGGGGGAAGACGTCTGGGGAGGGGCTTATGTTGTGTGAGCCTCGCCCCGGGCGGCTCCCTTCACCCCCTCTCGCATTTAGACATTGAGGATTCTGGGTAGTTGCTTGGAGGGGGGGCGCTGGCACCAGCTTTCTTCCGGAGGGGGGGTGGGCTGTGCCGTGCACCCCCTTCGGTGCTCCCAGTTTTAAACACACCTGAGATCAACATGCAACAACACAACATCTGAGCGGGCGTAGGGAGGATCGGGGGTCTTTTGCACACCCCCGATCTCCGATCGCGGCACGGAGTCTGGGGCCTGGAGGAGGTGTGGGCCACTGGGTCCGGGGTCTTGGCGGGGGGCTGCTGCGGCTGGCCAGCGGCTTACCGGATCTGGGGCTGACGCCTCTGCTCTCCCCAGGAAGGGATGGGGGGCAGGGGTGGCTAGGGTAAGGTCGGGGTGGGAGGGGGTTTATTAGGTATATAGTGGGTGAGGGGGGGCTCTGGTCGGTTGGCCCGTGCGGGTCATGTCGGCCCCCCCTCTTTGGGGGGCCTGGTCCGGGGGGCGTCTGGTCCGGGGGCGGGGCCGGGGGTCGGGCACAGGCAGTGGTATTGTTGAATTGTGGTGACCCCCCCCACTTGGGATGTTTGGATGTGAATACTATGTGGGAATGTGTGTACAGCGTCTTTTTTTTTTTTTTTTTTGTGTCTGTGTGTGGCGAGTGGGACACAAGGGAGGGATGGTGTGAATGAGTTTTTTTTTTTTTTTTTCCAGGTTCGGGTCCGGTCCGCTCCCTCTCCCAAGATCATCTCAAGTCTCCGATAGGTGCGGAGCCCATCCCCCCACGTCCTGCCCTCCTCCGCTGCGTTGGCGGGCGCCTTGGCCCTCTGGCGCGTTGGCGGTCCTCGGGTTTGGGGCGGGTTCCCGGGTGGGCGCCGGCCCATTCCCGGCGGTGGCTTCGCGGGGCCTGGCCCCCCGGGGGGCGGCCGGGGCCCCTGCCGCGGGGGCGGGGCGCCCCTGGTGCCTCTGGCCCCCAGGGCCCATGGCCGGGACCACTTCAGCGCGGCCGGCTGCCGGCGGAGCCCACGGGCTCGTCCCCGCGGCTCTTGGGGGCGTCGGCATTGCGGTGGCTGGGGGATTTCCTCGGGGTCGTCTCTCCTCTTTCCTCGGGGGGGGGGGGTTGCAGATTTCCTGTGAAGGCCCCTCTCGGGCGCACTGCTTTGGTGGCCCCTTTGGGAGTCCGGGGTTACGGGTCCCCTGACTCCTGCCTCTGTGCTCAGGGAAGGTGGGTCTTCGGTTCTCCACAATCACTATGAATATATTTCCTTCTGGATAATTTTCACCTAAACTAGTGCACTTTCACAAACTCCTACAGGTGCTGGGTCCCAGGTATTAAATGTTCACTTATATACAGAAAGGCTATAATTTATTTATTTACTTTCTTTTACTTTCTTTTTTAGGTATTACATTACACATGTCAGCTTAAATAATAATACATATGATTTAGCAATGGTATCAAGGTGTTACACGATTGTATCTGTTGCTTTATGTCTGTTGGTTGTGCTGTTGTTTTTGTGTCTCTTTCCAGGTGATGGAGCAGACAGAGGACGTTTTATCATTCTCTTCCTTCTATCTCTTCTTTCTTTCACCCTTTTCTTTCTCTTTTTTTTTCTCTTCTTGTTTTTCTTTTACTCTCCTACTTTCCCATTGTAGTGTCCATATAATTTGAAATTCTCCCTGCAGGAATCACAATAAAGCTATTTACACGCACAAATCAAGCGGAGCATTATGGCGAAAGCTGTTTGCTCCACTTGTGAAAGTAAAATCTGTCGAGCTCTATTTGGCATTAAGATATCAATTTTTATTGCCACATTGCTAGACAGGACACTGGGGAAAAAAAAAAACATTGCACAAATGTACACTTTAACATTTTGGGTTTTGTCAGGATTCTGTAGGCGGCGCTGTCTGCGCTGCCTGTTCTCTTGTCTTTTTCCCTCACAGGTGACTGTAGTTGACAGGTGGGCATGGTGCACACCTGCAGCTCGTTTCGGCAGCTCCGGCTTGGAGCTTAAAAGCAGGTTACAGTGAGCTGAAGGACGCCGGAGTGTACGCTTAGTGGCCACTGTCTCTTGACAGTTTCTCGTCCCAGCGCTTCTTATGTTCCTGGTTCCCTGTAGGGGTGGGCGATATGAAGAAAATATAATATCACGATATCTTTAGGCTATATCGCGATACACGATATATATCACGATATGTTCAAATAACCTTGAAAAACAAATGTTTTTAGCCACATAGTGCCTAAAGTTGCATTGGTATATCTCAAATCGTGTCAATTTTTTTTGTTTGAAAAATTTATTACATCATATGTATTATTTAAGTTGACATGTGTAAAGTGATACCTGAGAAAAGAAAGTGAAAAAAAATGGGCTTTCTGTATATAAGTGAACACTTAGTACCTGGAACCCAGCACCTGTGGGTGTTTGTGAGAGTGCACTTGTGTATGTGAATTTTATCCAGAAGGAAATTGCTCGATAGTGGTTGTGGAGAACCAAAGGCCCGCCTTCCCCAAGCACCGAGGCAGGCGTCAGGGGACCCATAACCCCGGACTCCTAAAGGGGCCCCCAAAGCAGGGCGCCCAAGAGGGACCAACACAGGAAATCCGCAGCCCCCTCCCCCCAAGGAAAGAGGAGAGACGACCCCGAGGAAATCCCCCAGCCACCGCAATGCTGAAGACCCCAAGGACGAGCCCGCGGGCCCCGCCGGCAGCCGGCCACGCTGAAGTGGATCCAGCCATGGGCCCCGTTCCCGGTGGCAGCTTCGCGGGGCCACCGGGAACGGGGCCCAAACCCGAAGACCGCCAATGCGCCAGCGGGCCAAGGCGTCTGCCAGCGGAGGGGGGCAGGGCGTGGGGGGATGGGCTCCGCACCTAGCGGAGACTTGAGATGTTCTTGGGAGAGGGAGCGGACCGCACCCGAACCTGGAAAAAAAAAAGAAAAAAAAACTCATTCACACCATCCCTCCCTAGTGCCCCACTCACCACACACAGATTTACAAAAAATAAAATAAAATAAATAAATAAATAAAACGCTGTACACACATTCCCACATAACACACACAACCAACAATCCTAAGTGGGGGGCGGGGTGGGTCACCACAATCCAACTATACGCTTGCCTGTGCCCGACCCCCGGCCCCGCCCCCGGACCAGACGCCCCCTGGACCAGACGCCCCCTGGACCAGACGCCCCCTGGACCAGACCCCCCAGGGAGGGGGGGCCAACACGGCCCGTACGGACCACCCAACCAGAACCCCCCTCACTCCCTAAATACCTAATAAACCCCCACCCTCCCCCACCTTACCCTAGCCAGCACTACCCCCCACCCCTTTCCGGGGAGAGCAGAGGCGTCAGCCCCAGACCCAGCAAGCCGCTTGCCCCCCACAGCAGCCCCCCGCCAAGACCCCGGACCCGGTGGCCCGCTCCTCCTCCAGGCCCCAGACTCCATGCCGCGATCGGAGAACGGGCACGAACACTACCCCTTTTTAACCGTGCCGAGACCAGTCCGAGCTCGGTAACCGAGATAACTGTCGAGTGTAAATGGAACGCACACTGAACTGAACCGAGTCAGACTCAACCGGACCGCGCTAAATGCAGCCCAGTTCCAGGGGTGGGTTCGGCTTGGTTTTTTTCTAGCCCGGTTCTCTAATAACAAAGAGCGCATGAGCAGACCGCGTCATCTCCTTACAGCCAGCTGAAATTTCAGACATTCATAAAAATACTAGCTTGATGTTTGGACTCTTCTCATATTGTGTTACTGTTTGTTTAACTGCTCTGTTCCACTGACTTACATGTTTGATTTTTTGTGTTATGACATCTACACTGTGATGTCGCATTATGTTCAATATGGTTGTATGATAAAGAATGGAAACTGTTTGCTTCAGACACACAAAGACCTACGGTTTATGCAATTTTTTGCTTTGATATAGGAAGAACCAGGATCTGATTGGCTCTAAAGATCCATTAATATTAGCTGGTAATGGTAACTCCTTGTTTTAATACAGGTACATCAGTCACATCAGTGTTTATCATCTTTTAGAAAGGATGAGTTTTTCTTTTTTTTTTTTTTTTTTTTTTTTTTTGACTTTTTTTTTTTATTGAACAATTTAAACATATTACAAAAACAGTGCCATTGCCTTTCCACTGGAGAAAAGGGAAATATTAACTGCATGTACATACACATCAATCCACATAATTATCAACACACAGTCCAGCATGTACATATTATGTACACCAATAAACCGTGAGGAGAGGTAGAGGATAAGAGATGATCCGAACTTCAAACATCACACAGGCAGAAAATCCCTTATACACAGGCAAACAATGTTATGTCAGCCAAAGAACCGATAAGAGTGTCCCATGCCTGCACAGTAGATGTTCGTGCTTTGTGTACAACCGCCAATGACCTTTCTAAAATGGCAATGTCCCTAAAGTGATTTATCCATTCTTTTGCTGATGGGATGTCCGGGGAAAACCATGAGTGTATTATAGTCTTCTTAGCAGCAGTTAGTCCTGCGAAAACAATTTTCCTCTGAGCCAATCTGATATTGCCACTAAGAACGGAGTCATCATTGAACAGAAGCAGTGGGAGATGCATAGGAATGGGAAATCCTACAATATTTTCAAGGCAACTATGCACCTTGGACCACAGGCTATACACAGGGGGGCACTCCCAGAATACATGAAGATATGTGCCAATAGTGTTCTGATCGCATTTTGGACAGTGGGGATCATCTGTCAGTTTCATGATAAAACGTCTTAATGGTGTGACATAAAATTTGTGCACAAACTTGTAATGAATAAGTTGATGTGCTGGATTCCTAGACGTGATGGGTATGTTGATCCAAATATTGTCCCAGTCCAGATTAAAACCCTGACCTTCAAATTCACGATTCCAAGAACTGATGACTCCCAATGGTTTAACGCCCTTAGATAGCATTTCGTTGTAAATAGTTGACACTAATCTAGTAGAGGACGTTTGAGAGGAAATCCAAACTTCTAACGGATGGGAGGGTAAAGGTGAATTCCACGGGACTCCATGGGCACGTATTGCAGATCTCAACTGGAGATACAGAAACCAGGGAAACCCAGGTAGAGAATAGCGCTCTTTAAGCTCTTGAAGTGAGATCAGACCATTTCTGTCATACAGATCCTGGAGAGTGTGAATTCCTCCGGAAGCCCAACTGCCATTAAAGTAGGGGCCAGAATGCTGCAGTAAATTGTAATTATACCAAACAGGAGAACGGTTACAAAGCTTTAAATTACATCCCATATGTTTCTGGACAGACGACCAATTTTTCAAGGAGTTACCCACGATTGGCCCAAATTTTTTGCACACAGACCTAGGTTTCAGCCCGCAAAATAATATGTCCATCAGCCTATGTGGTTTTACCAGTTCTTCCTCTATCTGTCTCCAGGGAGTGACAACATTTCTGTTACACCAAACTGTCAAATGCTTTATTTGAAAAGACCAATAATATAATTTAAAGTCAGGCACTGCCAAACCTCCAGAGCGTTTTGGTCGTTGTAATGTGGAAAGGCGTATACGAGCTCTTTTATCATTCCACAAGAATTTTGTAGTCAAGGACTTCAGCTCATCAAAATAGTTAATTGGTGGAGAGATAGGGATCATAGAGAACAAGAAATTCAGACGGCCAAGTACATTCATTTTTAGTATCGCAATTCTGCCTTGCAATGACATCTTGAGACCGGACCATCTCTGAGTGTCTAATGCAATCTCTGTTTTAAGTTTATTGTAATTTACATGTGATATAGCTGAGAAATTGGTTATAATTATGCCTAGATATGTAAATGAGGAGTTATGCCACTGAACATGTTGAACGGCTGGTAAAGTCAGTTGTTTTGCAGGGGCATTTAGGGGGATGAGGAGGGATTTATCCCAGTTAATTTGTAAACCGGAAAATAGGTTGAACCGTGTGAAGACTTTGATTATTTGAGGTAGAGATTTAGAAATTTCAGTAAAAAAAAGTAATATGTAATCAGCGTAAAGTTAAATTTTATGCTGTGTTCCTTGTACAATAATGGGTGAAATGTGCGCGTCTAATCTGATTGTCTGGGCTAACGGTTCGAGTGACAAAGCAAAAAGAAGAGGAGATAGTGGGCAGCCTTGCCGAGTTCCACGCTGTAATAAGAATGTCTTGGACAAATGATTATTTGTCTGTACTACTGCATAAGGGTTAGCATAAAGTGTTTTGATCATTGATATGAATGTTTTGCCAAATCCAAAGTTCTCCAAAACCTGCCACAGATATTGCCAACTGACCCGATCAAACGCTTTAAGTGCATCTAAGCTGAAAACAGCTGCAGGGTGTGTAACTGACTCTGAAGCATGTAATATATGGCAAAGTCGTCGGATGTTGTCAGATGCTAGTCTACCCTTTACGAAACCTGTTTGGTCACAATGGATTAATTTACCTACATATGGTTCCAGTCTTCTGACTAACACCTTGGCAAACAGCTTCAGTTCTGTTGTGATAAGTGATATTGGCCTGTAACTGCTGCATTTTAAAGACGGTTTATCTTTCTTTAGTATGACCGATATGAGAGATGTATTTTGGTCACGATGGAAGGAGCCAGTGACCAAAGCATGGTTAAGAGAATTTAAAAGCAGTGGCCCAATAATATCCCAGAGTTCTAAAAACAACTCTGGAGGTAGTCCGTCAAGGCCAGGCGATTTCCCTTTTTGCATTGAGCCCAATGCCTCTTTAAGTTCTAAAAGCGTAAGTGGTGTTTCAAGGGATTCTGCGTCATTACCAGTCAGTGATGGCATATTAAGATCTGACAGGTATGATTTTAGGACATCCATATCAGCAGCGGGGTCGGCCGTATAGAGATGAGAATAAAATTCTGCAAAAGTATTGTTTATTTCATCTTGGTCATAAGTGACAGATCCAGATGGTGTTTGGATTGCACTGATAGTAGAGAAGGATTCATTTAATTTTAATTTGGCAGCCAAAAGCCTGCTTGATCTTTCACCCTGATCATAATATGCAAGTCTTGTACGATGGATTATAAACTCAGCTCTTTCCTTAAGCAAATTATTCAGTTCAAATTTCTCAACCAAAAGAGCTGCATGCTTTTGTTCAGAAAACTGCTGTTTTAGGTCAGATTCTAAAGTTTGAATCTCTTCTTCTAATTGCACAACCCTGCGCCTCCTCTTTGTCTTCAAATAGGAGGCAAATGATATGGCCTCGCCCCTTATAAAGCATTTAGTTGTTTCCCAGAGTGTTTGGGGTGAAGTTGCTGTTTCTAGGTTAATTTCTAAAAATAGTTTAAGATTAATCCTCAATTTTTTCAAAAAATCTGCATTCTGAAGTAATGTTGTATTAAAACGCCACCTGTGTGCACCTTTACTGCGAGTTGGCAGGAATTTAAAGTTGTATAACACAGGTGCATGATCTGATATTACAATAGGAAGAATATCAGTGGAATTGACACAATGATTCAGGGAAGCAGAAATTAGGATGTAATCAATTCTTGAGTATGTTTTATGTCTGGCTGAAAAAAAAGTATAATTTTTAACTAAAGGGTTCCTTAAGCGCCATGGGTCGATAATACTAAGTTCAGAAATAAAGGTGTTAATCTCACGGGAGGAATCCTGGTTTGAGGTTGGAGTTACAGATTTGTCTAAATTTGTGTCACACACCTGATTAAAGTCCCCGCCAACAATAAGCTGATGACCTGGAAAATCTAAAAGAGTATTAGAAACTGTGCTTAAGAAATTTGGATCTGGAGCGTTTGGGCCATATACTGATGCAAAACAAAGTTTTATATTGTTAAGTATTACACAGACATAGGTCAGCCTGCCAATGCCATCGTTGCCCGATTTTTCCACCTTCACCCCTAACTTCCTACTGAATAAAATAGCTACTCCTTTTGTCCTATTTGTAGCAGAAGAGTGAGTCACACACTTATAAAATCTATTCTGAAACCTATGAATATCAGTGTTTTTCAGATGTGTTTCTTGTATCAGTGCAACAGAGACCTCTTTACGTCTAAGAAATTCCAGGCATTTAGCACGTTTTACTGGGGAGTTCAAGCCCCGTACATTCCACGACATTACATTAAGGGAGTTATTCATTTACAAGTCTGTACCATCTCATCAGCTGGAGGTTGTCACATATAGGTGTACGCAGGATGATGCTTCTGAAATGCAGAACATGCATATCAAAAGAATATATCTGATTCTATTTAAATGGAGAGGCTTTGGCAGCAAACAAAGAACAATTAAAGTGAAACAAATGAATGAAATGAAACCTTCCATCCGCAAGAGACAATAAATTTTCCCTTAGGATGGAGGTAAAAACAAAGGTTAGAAATAAAATAAAGGGTTTTCTTATTGACTAACTGTGGCTTCAACGGTGATACACGTCTCTTGTCCGAGTCCGTGTGGGCATCAGAAACATTAACTTAATAGCTATCCGCTATTGAACAAATTGAGCTATAACGTAACTTAAGCATCAAGAGGCAATGTGTTTGGATAGAAAATTAAGGGGTCATACTTAATATTTGTAAATCCTCCGAAATGTCAATGACCAGTATAAACTTGTAAAATAAAGTGTCAAACACATTATCTATTAAGTAAATCCAACTTCAATACCTAACCGTTAAGAGGAGAGTAAGCAACGTAAAACCTTAAGGAATCTGCTGTCCGGATCAGGTTACAGCGAGGGGAGTGTCCGCCGAAGTTCCCTCCTCGTCAGGTATGGTTGAGAATGGGATGCGGGTGGTGCCGGCTTCACCGGCTGATGAGTGAGGGCTTCGGTCGAGCTTGGCCATAAAAGACTGCGCATCTGCCACACTTTCGAAAAAGTGCAGCGAGCCGTTGTGCCTGACCTTCAGAGTCGCTGGATATCTCAGGAATGGCCGAAGACCTCTGTTGGCAAGCTGTTTTCTCACCGGATCGAAGGCTTTTCTCCTCTGCGCAGTATCGTTGCTGTAGTCGGGAAAGAACAGCAACTTGGATGTCGAGATCCGCCCATCTTTGGATACCTGGTGTGTGGGCGCCGACGAGAGGGCTCTGGCTCCGTTGAGAATCTTCTCCCTGTCCTGGTAACGCAGCAGTTGGAAGATAAGGGTCCGCGGACGGGTGCTGCTGTCCTGGGTGGCGAAAATACGATGCGCTCGCTGGATTTCAATCTTCTCCCCGGCCAGGGAGGGGATCCACACAGGTAAGTTATCTTGTAAGAACTGGATGGCATTTTCACCCTCCGCTGACTCTGGCAACCCAACAAGTCGGAGGTTAGACCTCCGCGACCTGTCCTCCATTTCAGCAACTTTGCGGCGGAGGTTCAGTAGCTCTTTCTGGAGATCCCCCACATCGTGTTTCACCGCTCTAATGTTAGCCGACGTAGCGTCCATCCTTCCCTGCAGCTTTACACCGACCTCAGCTTGCTGTGCGATATCCCCGCTGAGTTTGTTTACTGCGGCGTTGGTGGATTCAATCATAGCTTTCAGGGCTTGGAGTTCACCAGCGAGCATTTCCTCGACTGCTTCTATGACAGCCAACTTAACTTTCCCGGTTAGTCTTTCCTCTTGCTCCCGCAACGCCACCAAGATGGCTGCATTTGAAGTGTCCTCCAGTTCCTGGGTTGCAACTTTCTTTTTCCCCGCTGTCTCGTCTGTAGACGATTTATTCTTCGTTCCTCTCGCAGTCGACATTTTGCAGCAACACTTAGACGTAGTTTAAGCTAGTATGGTTTCTGAATCGTAGGATATTTTATGTATTATCGGACTATTGAGACAGAGCTCGGAACTACACGTGCATCACTTCTGGGCGGCCACCGGAAGTCCGGATGAGTTTTTCTGTTGAGTAAAGGCCCAGCCTGCCCTCTGATGCCCCACACTGGTACTCCTGGATTTGTAAGGTATGAAAGTGATGGATGATTGTCCATGGGACTCGAGAATGGAGAACCATGTAAGGGGTTTTACAGGGTGGGGGAAGAGTAGACGGATTCGACCTTGGTTACTGAACAGGTTTAGCTTACCTAGTCTAATGTAAAATTCAAATAATGTGCGCACAGGGACCTTAAACAGGCCTTACTTAATTAGACAAACCCTAAATTGTAAATAAAAGCTAAACCTTTGATCTTGTGTGATACAACTCTATGAAGCATTCATGTTGATCTGTACTAAACGTTTAACTTACAGCACTGCCTGCTTCCAACACGGGAACCTTCAATGTTGTGGAAAATATTATTCAGCTGTACGGAAGATCGCGGTTGCACCAAAGGACTCTATTAATAAGCTGCTACTTTTTAAAAGAAAGAAGACATCATGAACGATTGAAGTGAGATGAGAAAGAGTATATTAAATGATAACAGGGGGGAATGATAGAATTATTCTTACTATTTTCTACATATTTTATGTTACTTACTATTTTCATTGCATTTATCATATATATTTACTCTTTACTACTAAGAAGTTTTAAGGTTTTAGATCTCTCTCTTATAGTTGCAGAAGGCCTGCAGAAAGCAGAGAAATATGTTGTGACTATGATAAGTGTTTTTATGAACTGTATTCAGCCATCTGGAGTGCTGCACTGTGTGAACTGCTTGGTATTATCTCGAAGGTCACAGTTGTTTTGCTTATCCCTACCCCTTAGCTTGACAATGGAACCAGGGATTCCTTTTCCTAATAAATAGAGAGGAGGCGACGGGTTTGCTTCAGATCGGATTTGGAGATCTGTATTACGCATCTCCGTTCGATCTCCTTGCAAGATTATTTGAAAACCAACGTCATTGTTGTCTCTCCTTCTTGTGTTGTTAATGAATGTTTTAGGTGTTTGAACCTGACACTTCCCTACCGTGACACACGGTTTCCAGTGATGATTCTGCTTAGCAGTGTGATGAACCTCAGCGTCTGTCGTTGTTTCCTGCGTCTGTAAATCCTTATTAGACGTTCGTTTGTGTTATCCACTTCCCAAAAGCCGACTCTGTCAAGTAAATTCACCAAAAGTTTCCGTCTTCGCCTGACTCTCCGCAAACAACGAAAAATAACCAAACATAACTTCCTGAATGTTACGGGCGCCGCCATTTTTATTTGCTTGATTTTCTCCTTCAATCCCAGACAGCAGTAGTACCACAGATCGTCACTAGGAGCCGACGAAACCAAGGAACCGAGATAGCGTGATGTGTAAACGGTCGTCAGAACCAAGCTCGGCTTGGTTAACTGATCCAAGCTCAGACCGAGCTCGGCATGGATCGGTTTAACAAGGGTAGTGTAAATGGGGCTTAATTTTCTCCACAACTTTAGGAGTCAGACTTGCCTAATATGTTATTTTAGCTACAAATTAAACTTTGAATTTATGTGACATTTCAACACCCAGATCTGATGACCCTATGAGAGGGCCTGTTAGGATTTGGATAAATTATGGATCATTTTAATCAAGATGCACGGTCAAGTGAGCCTACGTTCACTCTGTTGTAAAGGTCAGCATCGTGCATACATGGTGCATTACGGTAACACAGCAGCAGGAGTGGATATGCAGGCGAAAAAGATAGAAAATAAGAGGAGGGAAAATTAATCATAACCCCCAGAAAATGTATATTTATGAAAAAAAATATATTACTATCAGATACATACTATAACCACAATAAATATTTCAGAATTTCACTGCTTGTTTTGAAAAAAAAAGAGTTATAATGGCCATCAAACACGTTTGTCTCATTTTCAGTAATTTCCATCCATCCATCCATTTTCCAAACCGCTTAATCCCTCATGGGGTCGCGGGGGTTGCTGGTGCCTATATCCAGCGTTCACTGGGCGGGAGGCGGGGTACACCCTGGACAGGTCGCCAGTCTGTCGCAGGGCAACACAGAGAGACAAACAGGACAAACAACCATTCACACACAGACTCACACCCTAAGGACAATTTGGAGAAGCCAATTAACCTAACAGTCATGTTTTTGGACTGTGGGAGGAAGCCGGAGTACCCGGAGAGAACCCACGCATGCACAGGGAGAACATGCAAACTCCATGCAGAAAGACCCAGGGGTGTACTCGAACCCAGGACCTTCTTGCTGCAAGGCAACAGCGCTACCCACTGCGCCACTGTGCATTTTCAGTAATTTATTTCCCCAAAATCCTAAAATGTGACAACAAACTCTCTTCATATTATGTTAAGCAGTCTAAAGTCTCACACGTCATTGACTGCATTGCTCCAGTTAAAGTGAAGGTTGTTTTCGGGAAGAAAAAATCTCCTTGGAGTAATCTCGTTTTCAACCGTGCTCCACGAACTTACCCCACTGATCAGTCAAAGATTTTGTTTGTTCTTCGGCTCTTAACCGGTAAAGCTCTGAGATGGGCTGAAGCCCGATTTTTGGACTGTCAAGCGTTCGGGTGTTCGTTTAAGGAGTTTGTTAATGAATTTAGGACTGTTTTCTCAGCCGAATTGGACCCAGTCCAATTATCCCGTTCTCTGCTCTCGTTAAAACAGCGGGGCCGACGTGTTTCTGATTTTTCGGTAGAATTTCGTATTCTTGCTGCATCCGCTGATTGGGAAGGCAAGCCGTTAAAGGCAGTCTTTTTCCAGGCGTTAGATGAAAATTTAAAGGACGAACTAGCCCGACTGGAGGAACCTAGCTCCTTTGAGGGCATGGTCGCTTTAGCCATGAGGTTGGATACCCGACTACGTAGCCGGAACCGAGGACGAACAGAGAGACCCCTACGGTCCGCGGGTCCACCGGTGCAGGGATCCACTACGCAGCGGCTTTTAGTTTCACCGCTTTCACCTCCTGAACCTATGCAGATTGGTCGTGTTCATTTAACTAATGAAGAGCATCAACAACGGTATTCTGAGAATCAGTGCCTTTATTGTGGAGGTGAGGGTCATTTCGTTAAAGATTGTCCGCCGCAGCCAAAAGATCGGGTCCGTCGCCTGTAGCGGGGAAGGCGGCGGACCGGAGTAATTTTTCGTTCCCCAAGCCTGTTTCGAACTCGTCTCCGTCCCGTCTTTGTCTGCCGGTTACTTTGGTTTTCGGTCAGGATAGTTTTGATGTCTCAGCCCTCATCGACTCAGGTTCTGATTTTAACCTGATCGACTCGGATTTAGTAAATCACCTCCGCATCCGGAGTTTGCCGCTCTCCACACCTCTCCAGGTGTGTCCGCTCTAGATGGGGAGAAATTATCCCTCATCACCCACCAAACTGAGCCACTGGAGACAATAGTATCCGGTAATCACGGAGAACAGCTGTCTTTTTTTATTTTTCCGGTAAGACGCTCTCCTGTGGTCTTAGGTTTGGCATGGTTATCTGCTCATAATCCACATTTAAATTAGGCCGAATCTCGGCTGGAGTCTTGGTCTCTCACTTGTCACTCTCGGTGTTTGCTCTCGGCTCGGCCAGTCTCTCATCCGCCTGCTTCTTCCCCCGAACTGGGGGATGAGATTGATTTATCTCGCGGGCCTAAACAGTATCGTGATCTCCGCCTGGTCTTTAGTAAGACTCGGGCGTGCTCTCTCCCTCCGCATCGCCCATATGACTGCGCTATTGACCTGCTACCTGGTGCTCCACTCCCTTCCAGCTGCCTGTACAACATCTCGAGGTCTGAACGTCAGGCGCTCGAGAAATATATTGGTGAGTCTCTAGCAGCTGGATTAATTCGGCCTTCCTCTTCTCCTCTAGGTGCGGGTTTTTTCTTTGTGGGGAAGAAAGATGGATCCTTCCGGCCATGTATCGATTACCGGGGGTTAAATCAGATCACAGTTAAGAATAAGTACCGGCTTCCTCTTTTGTCTTCGGCGTTAGAACCAGTCCAGAACGCCGTCATTTTTTCTAAGCTTGATTTACGCAATGCTTACCATTTGGTCCGGATTAGACAGGGGGATGAGTGGAAGACCGCTTTTAAGACCCCACTGGGGCATTTTGAGTATCTTGTGATGCCCTTTGGCTTATGTAACGCTCCGTCAGTCTTTCAAGCTCTAGTTAATGACGTCCTACGGGATTTCTTAAATGACTTTGTATTTATCTACTTAGATGATATCCTGATTTATTCTAGCAGCCCCGATCAGCATCATGTCCGTCTCGTTCTCCAACGCCTCTTAGAAAACCGTCTATTTGTTAAGGCCGAGAAGTGCGGATTCCACCTTAGCACAGTCTCATTCCTTGGCCTGATTCTAGAAGGCAGCCATGTGAGATTTGATCCCGAGAAGATTAAGGCGGTTGTTGAATGGCCTACCCCTGATTCCCGTAAGCAGCTCCAGAGATTTTTGGGATTCGCCAATTTTTACAGGCGATTCATCAAGAATTACAGTCAGATAGCTTTCCCTCAGCACGCTCTTTCTTCCACCAAAGTCCCGTTTATCTGGAGTCATGAGACTGACGCCGCATTTCAGAATCTTAAGACTTAAGTTTTCTCAGGCTCCCATACTGGTTCTAACCTGACAAAAGCCAGCTGTATGTCGCTCCGCCTAGCTCCACTCACATACATCTGGGACACCGCCATAGGAATTGCCTTTACAGAAGGCTGGGCCTTATCAAAACTTCTTGCATATGATTGGATAAGCCACTTGTCTGTCATCTTTATTGACGTGCTATTTCAACCACTCACACCGAAGCTAACCCGTGACGCTGATGATAGCGACGCAGGAAAAAAAAATAATAATAATGTGTTTGCGGCTCTAGTGGAATGCGTTTTATTGACAGTGAGCTGACAGGAAGAGGGGGAAGACAGGCGGCAAAGCGCCGCGGGTCAGAGTCGATTCCGGGGCGACCGCGTTGAGGACTAAAGGCCTCCTAACATAGTTAGCGCTAACCGCTAACCGCTCCGGGGCGCTTCCGCGTCCGCCGCGGACGCGCCCCGGAAAACAAAACTTGCCAAATCCGGTCGGGAGAAGGGCGAAAACATCGTTTCCACCAACAAAAGCCTTCAGAGGCGTTCTCTGATATTCTTTTAATGAAACAATATTAGGTAGATTGGACAACACGGAAGAAATAGCAGCATCGATGTTAACGCTTGCTTCCTCGACGAGCCGCCATTGCTATCAAAACAGTCTCACATTGCTATCAAAACAGTCTCACGTCATGGTCGCGTCTCCACTACGTCACATCTATGAAACTCCAGCCCTGCGTCCTGATTGGCCAGACCATAAATTTGGTTGGAGAAATCACTCTCTACCGGCGGTGTCCCAGATGTATGTGAGTGGAGCTAGGCGGAGCAACATACAGCTGGCTGTTGTCAGGTTATACTGGTTCACCCCGATCCCACTAAACAATTCACCCTTGAAATAGACGCGTCAGACACTGGTGTTGGTGCAGTTCTATCACAACACTCAGACTCAGACAATAAACTTGACCCGTGTGCCTTTTTTTCTCGCCGGTTGTCTCCAGCCGAGCGTAATTATGACATAGGGGATAGGGAACTGCTTGCCATCAAGTTGGCATTAGAGGAGTGGCGGCATTGGTTAGAGGGATCCGAGCAGCCCATAATCATTTGGACCGACCATAAGAACCTCGCTTATCTGCAGTTAGCCAGACGTCTGAATCCCCGTCAAGCCCGTTGGTCCCTGTTCTTCTCCAGGTTCAATTTAACCATAACCTACCGTCCTGGCTCCAGAAACGTCAAGCCCAATCCATTGTCTCGACAGTTTGCACCCCAGGAAGAGGAGAAGGAACCAGCACCCATATTACCCCCCACTTGCACCGTGGGAGCCTCTAGCTCCCAAGGAGCTAGAGGACTGGATTAACCAAGCTCAGAGACTCGATCCTGACCCTGGCACCGGCCCCGCGGATCTTATTTATGTCCCCAGATCTGTTCGACCTGATGTTCTCCGCTGGAGTCATGACTCCAAGTTTTCCGCCCATCCAGGCATTTTTAGAACCCAGTCTCAGGTTTCTCGTTGCTTTTGGTGGCCATCTTGGACTAAGGATGTGCGCGACTATGTTTTAGCCTGTCCCGTTTGTGCTCAGAATAAGCCTTCCTATAAGACGCCCTCTGGTTTACTAAACCCCCTTCCAGTTCCTAAACGTCCTTGGTCACATATCGCTCTAGACTTTGTCACAGGTCTCCCGCCATCCCAGGGCATGTCCACCATCCTCACGGTGGTGAATAGATTTTCTAAGGCCTATCATCTGATACCTCTCCGCAATTTACCCAACGCCCTACAGACTGCACAACTACTCATTCGTCATGTTTTCAGACTTCATGGAACCCACAGACATACCCACAGACATCCTCTCTGACCGGGATCCCCAGTTCGTCTCTCGGGTCTGGCGACACTTTTGTTCTGCTCTCGGTGCCCGCTGCACCCTCACGTCTGGATATCACCCACAAACCAACGGTCAAACAGAGGATGAACTAACAATTAGAAACAACCCTCCGCTGTCTCACTTCATCTTCTCCCTCAGACCTGAACAGATTTTTACCCTGGGTCGAGTATGCATTAAGTTCTCACGTTTCGTCTGCCACTGGACATTCACCATTCAAGATTTCTCTAGGATATCAACCACCTCTCCTACCCACTGACGAACAACGTATACCCTTTTCATCCGTCAACAATTACATCCGCCGCTGTCAAGATACCTGGAGGTCCACTGTCACTGCTCTTACACGCACCGCAGAGCAGAACAAGAGATTTGCCGACCATCACCGGTTACCTGCCCCCCAATATCGCCCTGGTCAGAGAGTTTGGTTATCCTCCAGGGACGTCCTGTCTAACCCATCGGCCAAGAAACTCGCTCCTCGATTTACTGGACCTTATGAGATTGATACTATCATCAGCCCCACCTCCGTGCGTCTACGCCTGCCTCCTCACTCCCGAGTTCACCCCACGTTCCATGTGTCACAGATTAAGCCTGTTTTGGAAAGTGAGCTTCGCCCTCCCTCCGAACCCCCTCCACCCTCCCGGGACAGTCAGGGCCCCCGCGTCCGCAGGATCGTGGACACCCGTCGACGTGGTAAAGGACACCAATACCTAGTCGATTAGGAGGGTGGCGGTCCTGCGGAGCGGTCATGGGTCTCTGGCTCGGCTGTGGCCAACCAGGACCTGCTCAGTGAGTTTTGGGCTTCACGCCCGTCCACGTCATCGTCTGGGTCGCCAGGAGGCGACCGTTGAGGGGGGGTAGTGTCAGGGTTCTCTGTTTGGTAAGTGTTCTAACTCTGGTCCACAGGTGGTTCTAGTTGGCTGGGGGGCGTGGCCCACACCTGCGGCTCGTTTGGAGCAGTGCTTACTGGCGTCTTAAGGAAGACTCAGACAGATGGAAGACGCCAGAGCCTTACCCAGTCGTGGTACGACGTGGCCTCTGACCAGATCTTGGAAACCTGAACTTTTCTCCTGCTTTTTCTTAGTTTTTGTTTGGACTACTCACCCGCCTTAACATCTCACTCGACGAACCAGCTCCTAAGAATCGCTGAAGCTTTCCCCCTCACTTTTTGCCATTTTTATTGAACCTCTAGCAGCAACAATTAGACAAACAAAGGTTATTAAAGGTATAAAATGCATGAATATTGAGCATAAGATTAGTCTTTATGCTGATGATGTAACTTATTACTCTATCTTCAGCACTCAAACTCTTCCCTTTCCCAAGTAATTAGATTACTAGAATCCTTCTCAAAGGTTTCAGATTACTCTATAAACTGGTCTAAATCTACGGTACTGCCAATTAATTGCTCTTTCCAAAAACCCCTAGATTTGCATTTGCGATCAGGAAATATTACATATATGGGTATCACTGTGTCATCTAAACTTGCGGATTTAGTAAAATCTAATCACATCCCACTTTTAAAAAAGATAGAAGATGACCTGGATAGATGGAAATCGCTTCCAATTTCACTCATGGGTAGGGTAGCATCGATTAAAATGATGGTATTACCTAGAATTAATTACTTATTTTCAATGATCCCCAATAAGCCCCATGGCCGGGACCACTTCAGCGCGGCTGGCTGCCGGCGGAGCCCACGGGCTCGTCCCCACGGCTCTTGGGGGCTTCTGCATTGCGGTGGCTGGGGGATTTCCTCGGGGTCGTCTCTCCTCTTTCCTCGGGGGGGGGGGGGGGGGGAGGGGGGGTGCAGATTTCCTGTGATGGCCCCTCTTGGGCACACTGCTTTGGGGGCCCCTTTGGGAGTCCAGGGTTATGGGTCCCCTGACCCCTGCCTCTGTGCTCAGGGAAGGCGGGTCTTTGGTTCTCCACAACCACTATCGAGCTATTTCCTTTTGGATAATTTTCACCTAAACTAGTGCACTCTCACAAACTCCCACAGGTGCAGGGTTCCAGGTATTAAGTGTTCACTTATATACAGAAAGCCTGTAATTTATTTATTTATTTTCTTTCACTTTCTTTTTTCAGGCATCACATTACACAAGTCAGCTTAAATAATAATACATATGATTTAGCAATGGCGTCAAGGTGTTAGTCTATTGTATCTGTTGCTTTATGTCTGTTGGTTGTGCTGTTCTTTTTGCGTCTCTTTCCAGGTGATGGAGCAGACAGAGGACGTTTTATCATTCTCTCCCTTTTATCTCTTCTTTCTTTCACCTCTTCTCTTTCTTGTTTTTCTCTTCTTGTTCTTCCTTTACTCTCCTACTTTCCCATTGTAGTGTCCATATAATTTGAAATTCTCCCTGCAGGAATCACAATAAAACTACTTACATGCACAAATCAAGCGGAGCACAATGGCGTAAGCTGTTTGCTCCACTTGTGAAAGCAAAATCTGTCGAGCTCTATTTGGCATTAAGACATCAATTCTTATTGCCACATTGCAAGACAGGACACTGGGAAAAAAAAAAAAAAAAGAATCCCTGAAGCTCAGATGTTGCTCTGGCGTTCCCCCTCTTACTCACTTGGTGATACCAAGCCGGGCCTGAGGTTCCCTTCCCTGGATTCTGCTGGTTCCCTTCGCACTCTGGTTGCTCCATCTGTCACTCCTGCCTGCCGTGGCTCGCTCCGGATCCCTCGCCGACTTACCAACAGTCCGCCCTCCAGCCGCTAACCACCAGCTATCCACCGTGAGCATTCGGTCTCAGAGTTCCCTTGTCACTACTTCCCCGGTTAGGTTTACCCATCTAAATGGTAAGCGGCTAGGCTTCTGGAGATTTCTCTCTGGTTCGATCGATCTCTCTCCCCACAGTTTCTCCAGCACTGATGTTCAGACCTCGACAGATCCCATCAGCAGAATCGATCTCTGTAGTCTGAATTTAAAATAAACATCTTAAACTGCGCATTGTCTTCCGTATTGTGTCTGCATGTGGGCAAAACATATAAAAACCATGACAACTTTAACTTCTCCAAACATCTAAAGTAAAATTATGAAAAAAAAAAAAATCTAGTTATAGTACAAGTGACCTTTTAACATAATAAGAGGAGAGTTTGTTGTTGCTTCTTTTGATTTAGGAGAAATACATTACTGAAAATTAGACAAATGAATATGTTGGAAATGAATAATAAGGAACTTTAACTTGGTATTTCTCCAAAAATCTACAGCAAAATTATTAATTATTTATTCTAGTTATACTATAAGTGACCATTTAACATAATATGAAGAGAGATTGTTGTCACCTTTTAGGACTTTGGAGAAATAAATTCTTAAAATCAGCAGTTTATCTCGTAAAGGCAGTTTATCTCGAAAAGGCATTATGAGAAACTTTGAGTTTTTTTTTCTTCTCAAAAATAAGCAGTAAAATTATAAAAATATTTATTGTGGTTACAGTACC
Organism: Fundulus diaphanus; assembly: GCA_037039145.1. Taxonomy (NCBI): domain Eukaryota; kingdom Metazoa; phylum Chordata; class Actinopteri; order Cyprinodontiformes; family Fundulidae; genus Fundulus; species Fundulus diaphanus. Next base: position 58,625,630 of record CM073124.1, read on the forward strand.
ATAAATCATTTTGGACACTGTAATAAAATGCTTTAACGGGAAGCTTTGCCTGTGAACCATCACTGTGTGTTGATGATGTGCTGGTAAATTCATTGTCAAAGCAATAGTTCTTTCATAAATATATATTTTCCGAGGATTATGGTTCTCCTTTTCTTTTTACAGCCACCCCTGCTGCTTTGTTACCGTAATGCACCATGTATGCGCGAATCTAATCTTTACAACAGCGCGAACGTCGGCTGGCTTGACTGTGTATTTCCAAGTGTCGGCTCACTTGACCGCAGTGATGGACTGCGAAGCTCAACATGGGTGTTTCTTGTTTTGCTCCTTTTAAGAAGTAGTATGGAAACCTCCCAGCTGGTTTAACCGGATATTAGACTCTGTTTACCTGTTATAATAACAGTCTTCCCCTTCGATTTAACGGAACTCAAACATCTGGCTCCTCTGAACAGCCCGTAGAAAAGCAGTAGGTAGAGCCAAACAGCTGCCAGATAGAAACACAGCATCGTACCGGCCAGTGCGGTCTTCTGTGGAGTAGAGGTCCAGTCCAGGCCCTTCTTCTTTTCTATAAATTCCAATCCGGTGATTTGAATGTTGGGTAAATCACTGCCATCTAGTGGCCAACTGAAATAAAACTAATTACGTTCTTCCCTCACTTTCTTCCCTCACTTCTTACAAAAAAACATACACGTCACCAAACCTGTTCTGAGATCGCCCCATGGCAGATATCTTTGGGAAATGGAAGCTCTGCGTCTCCAGAAAGAGGAGATCAGAGCTTGACACAGTGGTGTTAAGATGCAATAAGCAGAGGTTGAAAAGAACACAACATGGGCTTATACTAGACCATCACTGGTGTTCTGTTCTGAAGCTCAGGCACACAATGACAGGATGAGTCAGAAACAGTTGTAGCATTCATAGCAGAAATTACTCAAAAAAAAGGGGGGGGGGATGAAATAAGGAAGAAATGTGCACAGAAGAAACTATTCCAGGGCGCTCGCTCAGTAACAAAGCCTGAAACCATGTAAGTGTCAATACAGTAAAAATCTAGATGATTATAAAACTGTGATTTACACAGGAATATTTATTTATGAAACTGCATAGATAAAACATGCAGACACATGATTTCCAGCAGCACTTCACTTGCTGTCTTGGCTTTAATAGCAGCTGTTAAGTGTCAACTGAGCTTGTCTTGCTGTTTTGGCTATCAGTCAGTCCAACAACTCCCTCTTACATTTTTGCCTCAACTTGTGATACCACCAATGTCCCCCCTAATTTTTCATGTGTCTGAGCAAACACACAAACTCCCTGAGCGTTCACTTGACCTCTGTGAACAATATCACACGAGCACACTGAGGGTACATTACGCCTGTCCAAAACCTGAGGTTATATCAAGCTACATGGTTTAATAAAAGAATCAAGTTACAGCAATAATAATAATTTCTTTTAGGTTAAGCTTATTTAGTTTAGATAAAATTGATTTAGCCCGATTAAATGAAAAAGAAAAAATTCTTGGATTTTTTTAAAGAGCTGTATAGCTGTATAGCTTATTTTTATTTCAGAGTAGGGGTCCTACTAAGGAAGAACTGAGAGATGTGCACATCTTTCAGAGTTCCAATCTTATTTCCATTAAATTATTTACATTTTCTGCAGTGAGATTTAGCTCAAGCATGTGGTGTTGTGCAGCCTCTCTTCTGTCAGTCTGCTCCAGGCCAGCTGTGGCTAGGGTGTGAATGGATGAATGATTGACCAATGTAAAGCACTTTGGGGTCGTCAGATGATTTATTTCAATATTCTCAGCCGCACATCGCTTTTCTAACACAACGAGGGAACGCTCTCAGTTCTGAACAATTTCTTTGTGCTGCTCCTTTTTTTATATACCAACAACAGCTTTTTAATAAGATAGGAGACACAGAAAATCTTTCAGAGGCAACTGTATGTCTTACTGTCAGGAATGTTACTACAGTAGGCTACTCAGTTATAGTTTAAAGTTGTTCCATAGTCACACAAGATTAATAACAGAACTTTACAGAAGGAAAGCAATAATTTATTCTGTGTCAAATTTTGGCACTTCCATTTCCACTTTTCTATTCATATATTTATTTTCCATTCACCTATTTTTCCCCCAACACTGTTAGGGCTACTGCACATTTCTTCACTTTAAATAACACTACCTTTACTTCAGCTGGAAATATACATATAGCCTATATGAACAATATAAAGTGAGTTTGGCACAAATTAAACACTTACAAGACAATCGTCAACTAATTTTTACAAGGATGGGTGACCAATGCTTGCAAAAAGATGAACATATCAGTTATTCAATAACTCACACCATCCCAATATTAATTGCATATGTTGAATATAGCCGATTAATGATTTAGTTGAGTATGTTTAAACATAGGAAAACTTAGAACTTAACCATACCTGATTAAACTTCATCAAGATTGGCTGCCATGTCCTTTCAATGCTTTTTGTCATAGACGTAATATAAGAGTAGACCCCGCATTGACTGTCGCGGCGCAGGAATTACGGCCGCCATCTTGGGGCGGTCGACCTGCTACCCTAACCTGCTGATTCAAACTGAACACACTATTGATGCCTCAGAACTGTGCAGCGTATTTTTGTTTAAATCGAACCGTAATTCCTGCGCCGCGACAGTCAATGCGGGGTCTACACTTATATTATGTCTATGGTTGCCATGGTGAAGCACGTTATCTGCGTTCCATTGATCAGGGCTTCTTTCATGCTCGTGCTCGCGTTGAAGTCATGGTTGGTTGGACACTAACTTTAGTTACCTGGCTGATATGATATCACCTGTTCTGAAACCGAAAATCCGAGTATGACAGAGGGAGGAAGAACTACTCAGAGCAGCAGCTTTCTACTTAAGGTAGATCGGTATTTTTTTCTTTAACGCAGTCCAGAGCAAAGACGCACACCGCAACCTGCCCCACCCACCAATCAGCGGTGCGCTCCGATCAGCACCTGCCGCTCACAGAGCAGGATCGTGGAACACCATTTCACCAGAGTTGCAAAATCGTATGAAATGACTTGGTTTATTATTATTTTGTTTACAGTTCGGCTTGGATTTTATTTTCTGCGCAGCATCTATGCTGCGCAATCTATTGCGCACGCGCGCAGCTTAGAGGGAACACTGGATACCACCTCTTGTTCCTTCTGTTGCTGGTCAGGATGTGCAAGTTTCTTGCAAATGTAAACATTTACCTACCAATCACTGGTTGGATTTTGGACCTCAAGCTAAAGAGAGGTAAGAAAAACAGATTCTTCATATACTGTATATGTAGCCTATATAAGACCCAGGGTTGGATTTGAACCCTGCACCTTGGTGCAACTTGCACATCCTGACCAGCAACAGAAGGAACAAGAGGTGGTATCCAGTGTTCCCTCTAAGCTATATATATATATATATATATATATATATAATTACAAGGACAAACATCTATATATTTCATTACATTTTTACATGAGAGACCACACAAAGTAGTGCATAATTGTAAAGTAAGAGTAATTAGTGTAGAATGTGTGGGATGCATATAAACCCGGCCAATGCAATTCAATTTTATTTATATAGCGCCAGTTCATGAAACATGTCATCTCAAGGCACTTTACAAAGTCAAATTCAATCATATTATACAGATTGGTCAAAAATGTCCTATATAAGGGAACCAGTTGATTGCATCAAAGTCCCGACAAGCAGCATTCACTCCTGGATAAGCGTAGAGCTACAGGGAGAGTCGTCTGCATTGTCCATGGCTTTGCAGCAATCCCTCATACTGAGCAAGCATGAAGCGACAGCGGAAAGAAAAACTCCCCATTAACGGGAAGGAAAAACCTCCAGCAGAACCGGGCTCAGTATGAACGGTCATCTGCCTCGACCGACTGGGGGTTACAGAAGACAGAGCAGAGACACAAGACAGACAAAAAGCACAGAAGCACACAGTGATCCAGTAATCTGTTCTATATTAGATGGCAATAGTGGATTATCTGTCTTCCCTGGATGATGTCACAGCTAACAGAACGCCAGGTGTACCTACTATGAAGAAAAAAGAGAGAGAGCAAAAAGTTAAAAGCTGAAATGACAACAGTCATTTCAATGTAATGCAATGCAAAACTGGAGACTTCAGTCTTCAGAGGTCACCTAATCAGTAAATAGAGTCAAATGCAGATGTTTTGTGAAGGCCTCAGATGTTTGTTAGTGAGCGGCAGTTATCAAACAGCATTGACATGGGGGTGGCAACATCATGCTGTGGCAATATTTTCTTTTCTGTAAGGACAGGGAAGGTGGTCAGAGTGGATGGGAAATGGGTACAGGAAAATCCTGGAAAAAAAGCTGTGAGAAGCTGCAGCAGAATCAATTCTGGAACTAGAGGTTCTCCCTCTGGCAGGACAACAGCCCTGAACCTACAACCAGAGTCACAATGGAACGGTTTAGGTGAAATCATACTCATGTATTAGAATGGACTTGTCAACGTCTGGACTTGAAAAGGGCTGTTTACAAATGTTTTCCATCCAATCTGACATAGCTTGCGATATTTGACAGAAATTCCACTCTGGCAATGTGCAAAGTTTCTAGAGCTTCATTTACACGAGGGTTTTACACATTTATTCAGGGAGCTTGATTATAGATGAACGACACACTTATTACATTTTTATTCAAAAAAGGTCAATTAATATATTCCTGTAACTGTGGAATTAAATGCTGCTTTGTGCTCTGATCAATTATAACGAAATGTGTGGTTGTAACATACTAATAATAATAATAACATACATAGGCAAATAAACATTTCAAGGGGGTGAATACTTTTACAAGGCACTATATTATGACCACAATTTATTGTAACTGCTATATAGAGTTTGTATTGTTTTAATTGTGGCACATAATAGTCATAGTCCATGGAGAAACTAATGGTTTATGTACAAAAATCTGTTATGTGCTTTGCATACAGTTACATCTAAAAAAAAAAAATTGTTCAAAACGTTTTGTCACTCATTTCACAAGTGAAAGTCATATTCATGTACACACAGAGGGAAATATTTCAAGGCTTTACTTTCTTGTAATTTGGATGATTCTGGCTTACAGATAATGAAAACCAAAAATTTGAATATCAGATAACATGAAAATAAAAATATGTTCTAAACAGAAATGTCTGGCTTCTGAAGGGTCTGTTCATCTCTATGCACTGTGAGAGCATTGGCTGGGCCCCTATTGAATCAATACGGTGTGGCATGGAGGTAATCAGTCTGTGGTTCTGCTGAGGAGTCGTGGAAGCCCAGGTTGCTTTGATAGCTGCCTTCAGGTCATCTGCATTGTTGGGTCTGGTGTGTCTCATCTTCCTCTTGACGATGCTCCATAGATTCTCCATGGGGTTCAGGTCAGACTAGCTTTTTGGCCAGTTAAGCACAGTGACACCATGGTCACTGGACCAGCTTTTGAGACCTTTGGCAGTGTGGCGTGGTACAAGGTCCTGCTGAAAAATGAAATCAGCATCTCCATAAAACGCATCAGCCGAAGGAAACATGAGGGGCTCTAGATGGCGGCGTTGACTCTGGACCAGAACCAGCAGATGACATGGCACCCCAAACCATCACTGACTGTGGAAACTTTACACTGGACCTCAAGCAACGTGGATTCTGGGCCTTTCCACTCTTTCTCCAGACTCTGGGATCTTGATGTTTAAATGAAATGCAGAATTTAGTTTGATCTGAAAACAGAACTTTGGACCACTGAGCTGGGCTAAGGAGCAAAAGAACTGGAATAGTCCAGTTCTTTTTTGCTCCTTAGCCCATGTAAAACGCTTCTGGCATTGCCTCTGGTTCAGGAGTGGCTTGACATGAGGAATGTGACACATTTAGCCCATATGTAGGATTCATCAGTGTAGCCTCAGTCCACTCCTTGTTTTTTTCTGTGTACTAATTCTACATAACAGAGTTTCACATTCTGAAATGAGAGACAAAGAATATCAACATTTTTCACAGTATTCTCATTTTTAAAGCTGTAGCTACAGTGTCACATAGAAATCACTTTGTAAATACTCTCTTTACCTAATTTACAAGTTGTGAAATTGGTGTGAGCCTTATTTTATTGTCAGTGTACAAATGTGGTGAACCCAATCGATTCCTGAAAGTCTGGTTTGTCTGGTTACAATCCTACTGTTTTGGTACTTAGAAATGTTTCACTTCTCAGTTCTTGACTGGTATCTCGATCTAAGACAGCTTGTAGGTAAAACCTCACCAGAAATCTACAATAATCAGAATGTAGTTCTTTAACAAGGGTCCAGTGGTATTAGTGTGGAAATAATGCTTATATAGGATATACAAACGGTCTACTAACATACTGACATGACTGAACATATAAATTTTGGGGTGGGGCTATTGTGTGGGGAATAGCTTATTTTATATTTGTTTTAAAATCTCTTTCCAAAACAATGGATGCTTGTGAAAAGGCCGATCCTATAGATTCTCCTGCCTCCAAGCATAACTGGGATTGCTTCTAACACTGAATATTCCACAACAGTGTGGTGTTTGTCTTTTTTAAATAAAGTTTCTGGCCCTGAACACAGCAAACAACCTCTTTATTTGGGCTTACAAACACATTCCTACTGGCAGTAGCAGCTTAGTCATGACCAAACCTTCAGGTTGGACTGGTCTGTTAGCTGGAAAGAGGAGCAGCGTAGAGGTGTGGGATCTGACTGCAGTCTTGTCCTTCAGTTGGGAAAATCATTTATCTAGTCTTCATAGTCCTTCAGAGCTCCATGCAAAATACAGTTTTGTTCATATGGGCCACTGCCTGTAACCTATCACTCCTTAAAAATGAATTGGTCAATGATTATACCCACCACTGGTTTATTCATACACCAGAATCACTTCCAAGTGAGACCAATTGTTCTGGGTCCCTAAATTGTCGCTTAACAGTTTTTTTGTGAAAGTAATGTTAACAGGTTCTAATAAGATAAGATAAGATAGGCTTTATTGATCTCACATTGTCACATGTCAATGTGTCATAGAAATACTGTATATCTATGCTGTTGACTGTTAGTCCAAAACCAGTCATACACCTTCATACACCTCCCATGTGAGACAGATTTAGATTTCAAATGATTATTGTTTTGTCAAGAAGTTGTATTATGTATTAAGAAGTTGGGATTTATTTATTTTTTTGGGGGCGGGAGGGACTGGATTCATTTAGATTTTAACAAAGGAATTAATGTCAGAAATTATTGATACCTTTCTAATTAATGACAAGAAAAAAACTTTTTTTATTGGCATCACTGCAATCAAAGCCTTTCTCTATTTGCTGAGCAGATTCCAATATGTTAATGATGAGCTCCAGGTCTGTGGTTGAAAGGTTTCAGTGTCATCACTCTAATCATTAGATCCCTCCACAGATTCAAGTCTGGACTTTGACTGGGCCTCTCCGGAATCTTACATTACTTTCAGTCAGAGGAAATATTTGGGTCAAAGTTAAAATTTTACTTTAAATTGAAACTTGCCAGTGGTATGAATATTTGTCATGTATATTTATATTAAATATACAGATCCTAAAGAGAAATTTGAAATGAAGGTAAGGGACATCCTTTAAAGACACTGTATTTATCACAAAAATAACATATATCTCTCTTTTGTCTTGGAAGTGATCATACGAATCCAAAACCTAAATTTTCCCAAACAATCTTGCCTGATGCCTTCTTTTAAAGAATTTGCAATATCAGATGGAGCTAATGATTCAAAGATTCCGATAACCCAGAAAAGTATCTGAAGTGGCCTGGCTTAGTTGTGGTTAACTGATCTTTGTGGAGCCAGTTCTCTTTCTGCAAGGACTTTTTTATTATTTAATCATCCTAATTAACTTTAGCCAAACAAAATGTTACTCTTTGTTGGTCAACTTGATGCTAAAGCAGTTAAACAAAGCCTCAGGAGAAAGGCTACTTCATCTGGCAAAGTAAAAAGAAGTTCATGTCCTCCTTAAACCAGCCTCTTGTACGGTGTTATCCTCCCATATGAGAAAGTTAAGCAAGTTTGAAACAGTGAGTTTTAAGAAGCTTCCAGGGCTAAATCACTTGACATCAACAACCCTGTTATACTACACTACAATACAGTGACATTTTGGACAGTCAAAGATCAGCCCCAGAACATTTTTAAATGATATAGGACCAAAACACATCAAAGCAAGAATAAGCTCAGTTGAAGATGATCTGTTGCATCATGCATCAATCTATCAGCTGCATTATAAATCCAAATCCTAAATGATCAGCCTTATTATGATGTAACTTGAAATGTCTACCTAGACATTTTGTCTTCCATCTCTGACTGTTGTATAACCGCCACCCCACCCATCCTGCTACCCCACCAAACCTGTGAAACCAGAAAGCACTGAAGAGAAATCTCCTAACTGGTTATTTTCCATGAATGTGTTTTCCCCTTCTTTAAGAACCATTTTAACTGACTAAGAAAATCTTGTCAGGTGACAATTGATTAGTTATTATTAGAACAGACATTATACATTTAAAATGTGATAAACACAAACAGTAAACATCTGCACATATTACACATCTAACCAAGTTATATAGTAAGAAAGTTTAATCAATCGGTTTACATTTAAAACACATCTGAACACCGGTGAAGCCTCCAGCATCCAGCTGGCTTACAAAGACCACCCATGTCTTTAAAAGATCAGGTTGTTCCATTTTATACATTAGATTATGCATCGTAATACTTGTCAAAGTTTTACCCACCATAACTTGATTAGTTTTGAACCAAAGTTTTCAGTCAGTTAAATCAAGCAAGGCCATTAAGAACACCTGTCCCTTCTAACAGCTAACAGAAGTCCTCGTCATGCTTTAAATGAGGTGTTTTCTTTTTGTTTCAGACAAGGCCACAGAGTCTCTCACTAACTTCCCACAACTTCTTTGCAGCAGCGTCATCCTTGGCTTTAGCAAAGAGATCTCTAACAGTGCAGTTGGAGAAGTATCGTCCGCTGAGAGGTTCAAGGCCCTCCTGCAGGGCACAGTGCAGGGTGGTCTGGCATCCCTGGATGGTGTTCTTGAAGAAGAACGTGGTGATGGGTTTAAGGACGATTTGTAGGAATAAGCTTGTGTTCCTGCCTAGCTCTGAACTGATAGCTCCTGTAAGAAGAGAAAGTAGATTAGGTTAACTGGTCTGTAGCTGGTGTTACATAAAGGAAGCAGTCAAATCCTCTCCTGGAGGTTGTCACACATGGTTTGCTACCTGTTACACAAATTCAGCAGATGGGTGTGCCCCGCCTTAAAATCTCACAGTTATTCTCACATGTTTTGCATTTTTATTCTGTTACTCTCTAATATTATTGGTGTACAAAGCATTTTACGTTGATAAATGCATAAGGTATGTCTCAGAGATGTCTCCTAGATCTGGCTGAACTCTGTGTTGCAGTCCTCATACTGGGTGTTTAAATAAAATCAGTGCTCTAAATGCAAGCAAAAGTTTGCTGCACATCTTGCTCGACATGTTATTATCCATCTCATATTTTGCTGATCAACGCATTTCTTAGGTCAAATGGAGACTGGAAGATCATCCAGTGACTTTGAAAGATGCATTTAGGGGAACTCTAGCACTGCCAGAAAAACACCTTGCAAATAGGAGCAAAGTGGAGCTGTTTGGCTCCTGCACACAACTCTCAGTTTGAGGAAAAAAGAGAAACTAACAGCACAATTACCAACTGAAAACTCTCTAGCACACTGGTAGAGGAAAAATGATTTGTGTTTATGAGGACAACTGGGTTTAAATTAGGTCTGTCCAGGAGGAACTGTATACATTTCAAACAGACTGAAAACATGGTATAACGTTTAGACATGAAGTCATCTTAAATGGTGCAATGGAACCTTAAAAGAACTGTACATTCACATATGCCTAGAAACTGAATGAGCTGAACCAGCACTGAAAAGACAGGTGAGTCATGATTCCTACATTCCTCCCACAGACAAGATGACTGCTTTGATTTATAATGCTAAAATTGGTTTGGCAAGGAAACTGAATTAGAAGATGTATCCACACTTGAGCCTAATACCAAATAAAATGATTTATTAAGTCATGCAGTTTTGCACATCTGACCCTATCTTTCTCTTTATGAGGGGGAATTTTAGTAACTTAGAGGAAAAACTTTATGATGCATAAAGGTGTTTTGGATTGATAATTTACCTGAGATTCACCAAAACAGAGACAAACGTTATTTTCAGTATTTTCCAAGTTTAATTTATAAAGTCTTTAGGTTAGAGTCTTAATTACAGCATTAGTTCAACTACACTTTTGTACACCACTGTATTAATCACTACAGATTACATTTTGATTCTTCTGATTGACATGCACTAGGCTTCACGCTACCAGAATATAAAACGCATAAGAAATGTTTCTTAGCAGCAGTTAATTACTGACCTGGGTGAAGAGCGTAGCAGGTGACCTTGGTTCCCTGCAGCCTCTTGGCCAGCTCATGGTTGAAGAGAACATTACACAGCTTGCTGTCACAGTAAATTTGGAGGACATGCACAAAAGATGTTCCCAATCCCAGAGCCTTGTGGGTGTTCAGGCAGTCAAAATCTACTTTTCCAAAGTTGTGTGCCATGGATGACACATTGATTATCCTGCTTGGACCGCACTCTTTCAGACGGTTCAGCAACAGGTTGGTCAACAGAAAGTGACCAAGATGGTTGACACCAAACATTAGTCCAAACCCATCCTCTGTTTGACCCTGCAGGCAGATACCTGGGACAAAATACAATAGCAGCATTTGTCAGTAAAGATGTCAATTCAGAATGAATTTACCTCACATTTACCTTTTTACATATCTATTCAGATGAAATAAAAAGTCACTATTACCTCAGCTTCCCAGATCTGGCATGGAAACTTGTAAGATAAGCTGGCCATGAAATATTTGTCTACATTTTTGCTATCTTGGGTTCTCTAAGCATACCAAGTGGCAATTAAACCTGTGGTCCAATTTAAACAACTCTGGTTCATATTCTGTAAACAGCAATGTGTTCTTATTATTCTGACATTTTAGCAAAAGAAGCACGTGCAACCAAAAAATACCAATAATTGGTGAGAAGTACTTTCGTAATTACAATTTAAAATAGAAATTCACACAGATCTGAAAGTGTTTGTTCCTTTATCCAAGGAACTTACTTCCAAAAACAATCCGAAGGATAATCAGTCATGATCTGAAGGCATGGAGGGTATGTAACTCAGTGGTACTACCTGCATTATTGATCAGTATGTCCAGTCTAGGTTCAGACTTCAGAAAGGCCTCTGCAAAACTGCGAACAGACTTCAGACTCCCCAGATCCAGCTGCATGAACACCACCTGACTACTACCACTCTCCTGCAACAGACATTAAACGCAGACCAGTCAATCAATGACCCAGACATCTACATCTGCTTCTGTACAGTTTGGAATACGTTGATTTCGTTACAAAGCGGAAAAGAGCTACTCTCATTTTATTACATACAGTAAGATACTACTCATTTGTTAGTATAGACACATCCTTCCACTTTTCTTGGACAAGAAAGAACCCGTCTCACCCTTTTGATCTCCTCAAGAGCAGCTACTCCTCTCTGCTTACAGCGGCAGGCCAGAATCACTCGGGCTCCTCTTCGAGCCAGATCTATGGCTGTTGTCTTCCCTATGCCAGTGTTGCTGCCTGTAGATGAAAAACAACAGTCACAAATGAAAGTAAGGCATTTTTTTCCAGAAATGCAAAACTTTACCTACCAGTGACAATCACAGTTTTCCCATGAAGCTTTGTTTGGCTTGTGCATCTCTCCCCTTTCACCACAATGCGATGGTAAATGTAAGCAGCTCCTATAACAACGCCAATGACCAGGAGAACGACAGACATGGTTTCTGCCTCTGAGCCCCACAGTGCTCTGAGCTCTTTCTGTTTTGACACTCTGTGTCTTTCCAACCAGGTAACACCCATGATCTGGGTGGGTGTGACTCCATGACTACTATTATTATCAGATTGCACCATCTGCAGGAAAACAGAAAATTCCTGAAAGGTTCACAAGAGATCCATGTGACCCATGGTGAGCTCCAAACAGAGGAATGATGTAGATGTCACAGGAACAAAATGGAACAAAATGTCACTTATTGAGCTTTGGGCTAAGCTGAAGGAAGATAAATTAATTGTCATTAAGTGTTACCATAATGACATTTTTGATGAGACAAACACCGGCTCAGAATGCACACAGATTACACATAACACGCAAAGTAAAATCTCTGCTTGTTATGTTACGTTGGTTCCGTTCACTTTGTCTAATGGGTTGGTGGTTCTGGTGTAATTCAGTGTTAGAAACATGACAGCTGACACTTGCTTTTGAGGCAGCTGATGCACCATAGATTTACAAAGTTCTATTCATTCCTGTCATGGTGTTCTACCTGTTTACAATGTTTCTTCTTTTGGTTCCAGATATTCACATCAACATTCTGAAGAATTAACATTCTAGAGAAGAAGCTCATATTATTCAAATGAACAGTTCTGCTTTTCATTTAATTTATCTAGTGTTAAATATACAAAAAGTAAATTAATACAAAAAATAGCCAGTAAAAGGGTAGATGAAGATATCCATTGTTCCTATTTTGATAAGTAAGCTCTTATAATGATCCATAAGAATTTTGCAAGGGAAGAATGTAACGGATGGAAATGAATTTCAGCTTTGAACTTTTTCTGTAATCCAATAAAATTGATGCTTTACATATTAGCATTAATCTTAAGTCATATTCTATTCAAAATAGCCATTAAATATGTCTGTATTAAAATGTGAGCCAGTATTGTCTTTAATTCCATTTTTGACTTTTACTTTCACACTTTTACTTCTCTTGTGCATTAAAATAAACCTTAGCACAATGTTTATATTTCCCAACCAGACATTTTATTTTAAATCAATGTTTAGCAACTTTTTGTTTGTGCAAGACTGAAATGACTGCTTACAACATATATTTTATAACATATTATATATAGAATATATTGATGTCTTAACACTCTAAGACATAAAGCACAAAAATAAACTGTTTTTATGAATTAAAAAAGGCACAAATGTAAAAACGTAGGAAATTAAGATTATTGAGGGTTACAAATAAGTAATGTGTGACCAAGGGCGTGGTCATAAACTTGTTTTATCTTTGGTGTGATACCACTGGAGACTTGGTATCTAACAGAACCAGTTTGAGCAAGAGAATCAGAAACACCATGTCCTGCGGCGGCTGGGGGATTTCCTTGGGGCCGTCTCTCCTCTTCCCTTGGTGTGGGGGCAGATTTCCTGTGTTGGCCCCTCTTGGGCGCCCTTGCTTTGGGGGTCCCTTTGGGCGTCTGGGGTTTTGGGTCCCCTGGCGCCTGCCTCGGTGCTCTGGGGAGGCGGGTCTTTGGCTCTTCACAACCACTATTGAGCATTTTTCTTTTGAATAAACTTTAGATACACAAGTGCACTCTCACAAACAGGTGCTGGGTTCCGGGTACTTAGAGATTCACTTTTGTACAGAAAGCCCATATTTTTTTTTTCAGATACCACAGTATACATGTCAGATTAAATAATAATACATATAATTCAGCAATGGTATCAAGGTGTAACTTTATTGTATCTGTTATACTATATCCGTTGGTTGTGCTGTTCTTTTTACATCTCTCTTTGCAGGTGATGAAGCAGACTGAAGACGTTTTATCATTCTCTCCCTTTTATGTCCTCTTTCACCTTTTCTTTCTTTTCTTTTTTCTCTTCTTGTTCTTCCTTTCATCTCCTACTTTCCCATTGTAGTGTCCACATAATTTGAAATACCCCCTGCATGATTCATAATAAAACTATTTACATGCATAAATCAAGCAGCGCACTATGGCGAAAGCCGTACTGCTGAGCTCCTTTTGGCATTAAGACAACAATTCTTATTGCCACATTGCTAGACAGGACACTGGGGAAAAAAAAAAAAAAAAAAGAAACACCATGTCCTGACTTCAGTGTCATCCTTTAACATTCACCTCTGCTAGATACCATGATCGCTCTTGAATTCCAGAACATGCAAGTCAAGATGGAGGCGTGTTTACAACCATTCTGGTTAAATTACGACTATATTAAAGCAAAGAAGATACAAAGGGATCTGTCATGGTCCTACCTCAACCTCAAACAAAACATGGCAAGATCTGTTTTGTGAAATGTTTCTTTTGCTTTGATGCAGTTTCGGATCATCACTTAGCAAAACAGATATTATAACAAATTGTTCTTTTACAGACACCACAGCTGAAACCTTTAATCAGGTCTATTCCTCCACCTCATTTCTATGTTATAACCCAATAAATGAGTTAGTAGATCATTTCCATTCTAAGACATCATCGATTCCATTGCTCCCATTAAAGTGAAGGTTTCTCTGGAGAAATTCCCCATTAGTGAGATGTGAAAGAAAACTTTGTGGTAGGGCGTAAAACTCGACTTCACGTTTATTATGAAATCTACAAAGAAAGGTTGCGAAGCTATTACTCATCACTAAAACATGCAAGAGAAACGTTCTTTGCAGAAATCCTAAACAAAAACATCAGCAATGCTCGCACTTTATTTACCACAGTTGAAAGACTCATAAACCCTCCTGTTATTGTTCCACCAAAGTTCTACTCTACCAGGGCCTGCAATGAATTTGTCAGCTTCTTTGCAAAGAAAGTAAAAAAAATTGGAGGCTTAATCTGCAAATCCAGTACCAATGTTACACTCAAACATAACAAATGCAAATAAAATTATTACATTTAAACTAAACTATAAAAACTTAGAAGAAATTAAAAATCAGTTTTGCTCCTCCTCCTGCTGTCTTGATATCCTATTTACAACCTTCCTTAAAAGTCCAGCTTGTCATTGTATCTGACCTGATTTAAATAGTAAATTCATCCCTCTCATCAGGTGTTTTCACCCAGGCTTTAAAAACAGCAGTTATTAAACCACTGATAAAAAAAAGAGTAATCTGCTACACACAAGCAATTTTAGGATGAAATGTCCGATTTTAGCAGTAAAATGGGACCTTTATATTGCAACAGCACATTTACTCAAACCAAATAAAAGAGTGCAAATCACATCTGCAGAATTACAGGCCAATCTCCAACCTGCCATTTATCAGTAAAATTGTTGAAAAAGCTGTGTTTCTACAGTTAAGTAGCTTCCTTACAATGACCAACCTCTTTGTTGTTTTTCAGTCAGGTTTCTGTGCTCACCACAGTACTGAGACCGCCCTCATCAAAGTGTTCAATGACATCCACATAAATACAGACTGTGGAAGAACCACAGTGCTAGTTCTGTTGGACCTCATGCAGCATTTTACACTGTTGACCATGATATATTATTAAACCAACTGGAGAGCTGGGTCGGACTGTCAGTTGGTTCAAATCCTATTTAAAAAAACAGGGACTTCGTTGTCTCAATAAGTAACTTCTTTTTAGACCGGACAAAAGTCACATGTGGGGTACCCCAAGGTTCAATCCCAGGACCCCTTCTGTCTATATGTTCTCGTTAGCTGAGGTTATAACAAGAAACAACATTAGTTACCATAATTACACAGATGATACACAGCTCTACATTACAATGTCACCAGGTGACTGAACTAATCCATGCACTGAACGGCTGCTTGGTTCAAATTAATGTATGGATGTGCCAAAACTTTCTCAAGCTAAACAGAAACAAAACTGAAGTTATTATCTTTGGATCTAAAAAGGAATGAACTAGAGTCAGCACATAGCTTCAGTTATTACAGCTACAAACTAGTGATCAGGCCCGAAATCTGGGTGCAGTGATGGACTAAGACCCGAACCTTTAAGGACACATAAAGACAGTTACAAAGTCAGCCTTCTATCACCTGAAGAACATTTCCAGGATTAAAGGACTGATGTCCCAATGAGATCTAGAGAAACTAATCCATGCCTTTATCTTTAGTCACATTGATTACTGTAACGGTGTCTTCACAGGTCTTCCCAAAAAGTCAATCAGAAAACCGCAGCTGATCCAGAATGCTGCTGCTTGCTTTCTCACTAAAACCAGGAAGATAGAGCACATCACCCCAGTTCTGAAGTCCTTATACTGGCTCCCTGTAGCTCAGAGAATAGACTTTAAAATACTTCTGTTAGTTTATAAATCACTGAAAGGCTTAGCACCAAAATACATTTAAGACCTGTTGTTACCGTATCAACCTTCTAGACCACTCAGATCTTCTGGTTCTGGTCTAACTCTGCATACCCAGAACCAAACATGGAGAAGCAGCATTTGGTTCCTATGTCATGTTTTTGTCTGCAAATGTTGATTAGTTATTCTGAATTGTTTCCCTGATGGAAGTGGAACAAACAGTGTATTTCCCAGGTGGGTGGGATCTGTGGCAATAGGTCCAGTCCTTTTCTGGACATGTGCAGCATAATTTGGACATGTTTATTTAGTTGAGGAATAAAACATATTAACTTTTCTGTTTTTGAAATCAAACCACAATGATTTTGTTCACCCAAAACTGTTTCATCTGTCTTTTAACAGAAATAGGGACACAGATTTTACTGAACTGTCCAACAACCGTCCTTATCTGTCACTATGATTGAGTTTGTCATGATGTTTAAGATTTTGACTCTAGAGCAGGCAACAATTATAGACACAGTAAGATTGTTTAACAGATTTATGAAACATGAGGATACTCAGAGGAACAGCGAGCACATCCACGGAGGGGCTCCTGAGGATGTTTCCAATGGTCAAAGGAGTGAGGAAGCAGAGCACTGGAGCGTGAGAACCTGAAAAAGGCAAGGACTGGTTCCCTGAGAATGGAGGAAAAAACTGATTAAAATCAAAACCTGAGCACCAAGAGAGCAGCAGCTACCAGTTACACCTTGCAAAGAAATGGTGAGTGACACAAACTATCCACACACCATCCTGAACACAGCTCCATGGATGATGATGTATTTGTTCAGGGACAGTGTACAATACATTGACCTATGAAAAAATAGGTTAATATGCATGATGCCAGACATAGCAAAAACATACCAATTTCCACCTGTAGTCCCTTGACAGGTTGAAGTGAACTGTTTTCTTGTAAATGACAAAAGAGCCTGTGAGGACATATACTACTAAAACACAAAAATACTGCATACACCATAACATACCTTGCCCCTCAGATACGTCATTTCTAAGACTTTCAAAGATTTACATTCTCACACACCCTCGCACTTATACACTAACACACCAATTTGTCCACACACATACACACACACACATCCTTGTTTAAAATAAATAGTGAGGACTTCCATAGACTTCCATTAATATTCAAGCCTTTCTATGGCCTAACTCTGATCCTGACCTAAACCTAATTGACACCTTAGTGCAGGGGTCCCCAATCTGTTTGAAACTGAGAGCTACTTCATCAGTACCGTGTCACATGAAGGGCTACCAGTACTGACCTTTGAACTAGAAGAGTCAGCACTCACCAATAAACATATTAGCAATGCCTTTTTTTTTAGATATTGTCATATTTAAATCTATATAAATGCAAGTGTGATTACAAAAGTAGAACAAAAGACAAAAATAACATTTTAGATGCAGCTCACTGGAGGGTTGTGCTAGTTTTAGAACAGGCTTGAGGGCACCACATGTGGTCCTTGGGAGCTACCTGGTGCCCACGGGCACCATGTTGGTGACCCCTGCCTTAGTTCTAAACCTAACCCCTAGCCCAGAAAAGATTAGGACCAAAAAAAGGTCCCCAATTCACTAGTTCTCGCTCAGCTTCAAGTACAAGAACGTTACTACTTGTACAGCTGCCCTGAAGTCTCCTGCATGTTGAGGGTTCACCCTAGTCACCTCACTGTCATGTCTAAATGAAGGCAATTAATCTTACTTTTAAACACAAAACACTATTAGCAATCAGTTCTTATACGAAATGTCATAATGCAAAAAAAATCAGACCTTATTTTGCAAAAAGTTAATTTTAAACAGCTGGTAAAAACTGAAAAAGTTGATATTTTTTACATCTGACAAATCTTTCGGTTTTTAGAATTGATCAAACAACTACTGTGCTCATAAAGTCAGTTCAGAAATGGTGTACTGATGTGTGGTTGCATTTAATAACTTGCGTACTAGTTTATTATGATGGATAATAGTTTAAAACCAAGACGTTGTTTGAGTCATTTTTTCTGCATTTTGTGATGTAGAATTCTTTTAGACGCTCAATTTGGAGACAGGAAATTGGTGAAGCAGATGGTAAAGTGGTGAATTGCAGCCACTCTGCCTAATGATTCCTCTCACACATTAAATTTTACTCAGATCTTTATCATAAGTATTCAAAACCCGTATTAATCATGTTTGCGCTGCTGACAAGGTGTGAGGTAATCACACTGATAACTATAAACGCTTAAAAAACAATGATGACATTTGTGCGCAATACTGCACGGTGGATGCAGCATTGCTAGACGACCTTGCAAAGAATGATTAAGAGGGAACGCATTTTCTGGGATCACCAGGCTGGCTTTGCAAGATTTCATGATGATGACTGGCTAATATTCCAATTTAGACTCCCCCTAGAGCATTGCAGTCCATTATAACCCACAGTGGACAGTGGCTACCTCCTCTGGTGCTTGGTCCTAACTCACGCTGCAAACCCCAGAGCGCACAGGAGGCATGCCATCGGCTTGCTAAAATGCCAGTGGACAGCCTCCTCCAAGACCAGAGTAATTTCAAAATGGAGCGCGGTGTCCGTGAGTATGTCAGCTAACGTTTAAGACAGCAGTACGGTTCATTATAGAAGAACCCGTCCAGAGGACCTACTGAACTTTTTTGACTTTTCTATCTGGATTATTGAGATGCAAGGTTTAAACAAGTTATTTTAATTTGGAGAATATATGTGCTTCTGCCTCTGATGTACACAATTAATAAAGGCCTTTCTGGGAAATGTTTCCAGTTTTTTTTGCTCTTTTCACAATGGTTGCCATTGTTAACTGTGAAATGATGATCTGCTGACTCATTTAAATACGCATGAACATTCACAAGCTGCTTTGTGTTGACCATTTATGGTTGAATGTGGGCGTGTAGCCAGCAGAACATGAGGTGGAACCTGGTATGCAAACATCAAGGCGCAGATGTGATCTACAAAGGAAAATTGCTTGCTAGTGAACGTGTGCATGGTTTTATAAATCAGATTTATCTGAGGGTTGTCCAGTATAACTATAGCTAAGGAGTTTCCTTTGTTGGTTTTCGTCTGCATAGTTTATCATTAAAAGCCTTGAAAAAGATTACACACAATGATGCTGTAAACAGCTACTTTGACCAATGAGGAAGAGCACCCTGAGCTCCATCTGATGATGAACTAAAGAGCAGCAGATTAGGCTTTGGTATATATGAATTGCAACTGGGTGCTTGCTAATAGGTGTAGATGTGATTGATTTTGTTATAGGTCTCTACAACACTGCACCCAATTAGTTTTCTTGCAGCACCCTTTGTTCTTGACATTTCAGAAATTAACGCATATTTCTTGACCAATCTCCATGTAATATGAACTAAATATGAAACAGAATAAAACATCCCACTTGGCCTGAGGTTGTTATTAAAAATCTTTCTGTATTTACAGGTTTTAACAGACAAGCAGGTACAGACAAAGAGTGCCTATATACAGAGCAACATGATGTTAAAATGAGTGCTAAAACAATATGGTATCGACAGATGGACTACAGCAGAAAGTACATAAGAACAAGTTTTATCACAAAACTGTAGGTACTCTACACAGTATCACAAATCTCATGGTCTGTACAGTTAAAAACCAAAAAATGGTAAATCTACATGAAATCCAAAGTTCCTCTAACTGAGAAACACTGAATTATATACATTTACAGTATGTTTACATATAGTGTGTAAGCATGTATGTTTACATACATTTATAGCTACCTGTGGTGCAAAAGCAGCAAAAGAAATTACAATGCATGGAATTTAATACTAGAAAAAAAAAGGTCACTGCTAAATGGTGTTGACCGACACAGTAAGGTAACATTATACATAACTAATATATATAATGTGAAAAATAAATGAGCTCAAGTAAATAATCTTTGCTCAAAGTCCTAACGGTCTGAAGTGAAAACAAGGTTGCTGTCAGTCATTCTCAAACAGAAGAGATTGTCAATAATACTTCAAGTTCATGCAAATATAAACAATTTGAAATGGAAAAAAAGAACTATTCCCTGTTGCCATCCTGCTGGGTAGCATTCTCCTTATTGGGACATGGAAGGTGCAAAATAAAACGAGGCAGAGCATGTGTCCTGTACAGGTCATGGAACAGAATTGTAGCGCAACACAGGCACTTGGTGGGCGGGGGCCGTCTCAGCGTCAGCCTCATCCTGGCTGGAGGGACTGCTTGCCATAGCAGTGCTGGGTGGTGGTGGTGTGGAGGTGGAGGCAGGAGCCGAGCTGGCCAAACTGCCACTGGTCTGGCTGGTGCTTGTGCAACAGGCAGGGGGAAGAATGGTGTGCTCCTCTTTTGGCAGCTCATTAGCAAACTCGGTGATGCTGAAGACGAACTGGAGGCAGCCCATTTTGATGTAGCTGCCATGATGAAGGAGAGCCGTGCCCTCCCAGCCTGCACCGCTGCCACCAATAAGGCTCGAACTGCTCACCTTACAGCTGCACGAAGATTCCACACCGCCCTGAGGCTGACTGCTCATCACTCCTCCAGCCGGCATAAAACCCATACCCCTGTCCTCCTCTCTCTTCTTACTGCGACCTGCACACATCACAAACAGCAAGTCTGAGACGGGCTAGAATACTCCAACATGATTACATGCATAGGAAAAGTATAAAGTACAACCTGCAATGAAACCAGCACATATTTTACATCCTAAAAAACAATCAACAGATCTGCATTTCTTTATTTTCTGATCAGAAATCTCCAGATACAGTTCATGTTGAACATGTGCTAAAAAAAGATAGTGGGACACACAAGCAATTTTAGGATGAAATGTCCGATTTTAGCAGTAAAATGGGACCTTTATATTGCAACAGCACATTTACTCAAACCAAATAAAAGAGTGCAAGACCAATTTGTCAGTGAAAAAGATTTAGCTATAGTGAAAATGATAAAAAACAATTTTACCCGGATCAGCTTTACAAGTTCATCACTTGACCTGTTTGAGGCCTTGGTTATCCAGCAGAAGTTCAATAAAGATTAATATTACAAAGACATACAATTGGTGATCTTTTTAACACTTTAAAACCCTTTAAGCCCAGAGGGGTTTAGGACCAAATTGTGCCTGAAATGACTCCTGATATAAATAATAAATAATCATCCTTGTCATTGCAACGTACATTCCAATGAAATTTGTTCTCTGCATTTAACGCATCCCCTTGGGGAGCAGTGGGCTACCACTGTGTGGCGCCTGGGGAGCAATCTGGGGTTAAGGGTCTTGCTCAGGGAGCCAGAGGGGCAGTCTGTGGAAGTTGAACCCAGAACCCCCGGGACACAAGCGCAACGTTGTAACCACTAGACCACCACTCCCCCAAATAAGGTACAGCTCTGAACCTATATACTGTAAATGCAAACCTTTGGTATCTGTGTGAAGCTAAGGCCTTAAAGAATATTTTTCCTGTATAACCACTATTGCAAATGTCACCACCTTGAAAACCCTTTTGAAAATATAGGAGAAGCCTCAGACTTTATAGATCCACATCTTGACTATAAGTGCAGCAAAACTGGACTGAATCAACTGAAGCATGATTGTTTCACAAAGGTCTTAGTAGGAAGTCTGCCAGATGGACTTTTTATTTGACCGATTCTTTTTCTACGAGGTAAAAACGCATTTGATTAAATTTGTCAAAATCAAAGTGATTTCCACTGTATAGGACTCCCCCCTTGCATCGACGTTTACAGCCAGAGCAGTTATCTCCAAACCTGGCTGTTTCTAACCCACACAGGTCTGCCACACACCAGCAGCCGTCTGACAGACCTGACTGCTATACACGTTTTCCCTAAATATCTTCTATATAAAGACGTGCTGTCAGTGGAGGAGTATAAAACAAGCACAGATGACCATTGCCGTTTTCTGTTGAAATGGAGGACCAACCATACTCTTTGCCCAGCAAGAGGGAAGAGAAAATAACCAAAAAAAGAAAAATAAGTAATAACCGAGAGAAATCTAGAGTCTATATCGGCCCATCTATTATTACCATGTGGAGATAATTCATGAGGGAGCGCGGATTTAAAATGGATGTGGAGGTTGCAGGCTTCCTGCTGGACAGGTAAGTTAATTCAATATAACAGTGAAGTTTATTTTGACAGAGCAGAGTGATCCAGCAACTACTCTGTCCTGCTGGCAGAGATGGCTAGTTTGTTAGTCTTTGTCTCCCTCACTTCATCAGATGATCTGAGTCTGCAGGTCACCAAAAACCATTTCACACGATGACCATAGCTATTAGCTATTAGGAGTAACTCATACACGGAGGACATGTTTGCGTTGTCACATTTATGATACTCCACGGCTTCTGTAGTAATTATTACGCGCTTAACAGTGAGGTTGTTTGTAACGCATTCAGTGCACCAGTGTGAAAATCTTACACACTGGGTCATTCTAGCAGCTAGGGGACAATCTTCATCCAGAAGAGTTTGCTGATGTGTTACGGACATAAAATGTGGCCTTTGCTTTGTGGCCGCTTTACAAGCCTTTTGATTACAGCTTTCTTCTTGTTGGGCTGGCTTTTATTCTTCCCTCCGTAGGAGGCAGTGCAACCAGAGCGGAGTGGGGCTGAAATTTAGAGTGAGCAGACTACTGTTCACTGAATGGCCATGGGTGATGAGAAACAAAGGTTTTCTCCAAGGAAGTCCAGGAAAAAGTGAAACTGAAAAATAATTTTTCTGCGGTCACAAGTTGGCCGTTTTGTGCTTTAAAGGTCATTCTTGTCGTGGCTGAGGCAAAAACCTCACAAAATGCTCGTTTTCCATTTCAATTAATCACAATACCTTGAGCACTTTTTGAATAGTCGTGAAGAACTGAAGACTTTAATAAAAGCCCACACCAGTTGGCTTCCCAGAGTTCGTGTGTGGAGCTGCGCTGATTTGAACCACTTACGGATTATGCCTTGGACCCTGGCCACAAGGCTGCTGGGTGGGGACGGTGAGGCCTTCTCAGAGAAGTCACATGAGTAAAGGACGTTGTCCACTGTTGTGCCGTGTTCGCTGTAGTTGAGAAGCTCATAGTGTTTCGTATTCTGTGGAACATCCAGAACATTAGCAGGGAAATGACTGTTCAGTAGAGAAAGCCCACATGACACTAGCTCATACCTCATCATAGAAAATACAGGCGTGCTTCCCGGATATAAAGTTGCAGTGACCATAGTTTGTAAGGCACACATCCATGTCAGCACCTTTTAGGAAGACAACAATGTAGTGTTATGCCAAAAGCAAAATAAATGTAATGCAACACGATACTGGCAGCATTTAGTAGTTTTAATTCATTAAATTAATAATTTATTAACTTGTTTGATTCATATAAAATTCAGCATGGCTACATCCAAAATGTCTCTCAAATAACCATGTGAGCTCTGACCCCATTACTGCAGCGCAGACCCTACTTGCTGCAGGGTCCGTGGAGTTTGGGTCTCATACTCCACTAAAATTGGACTAGCGGGGCTCCTGCTCATTCAATCTGCCATTGTTATGAATGCAATCCAGTTACATTACTCTCAATACATTCTTGCTTAATGGCTGTTTTGTCAGTGATTCGTTTTTAAAAAAAGGCACGCCAATGCTGGGAAGCGGTTGGGATCTAAGGGCATCAGCCTGTGACACTACACCACGGTGAATTCAGAAACAAATGCGTGTAATTAACACTTTTTGGGTCATAAATCACATCTGTGCATGTATTGTTTCATCTATGTGTTTAATCCATATTTTTGAATGCGCCGCCTTACGTCCAACCCTTTAGTGATACCCTTGTTACAATGAGCCTCTCACTACCAAAAAAGCTCAAACCAAATGAGTGTTTTCAGAAACTGACAGATCACAAACAAACTAAAAAGACCCTGATCTGGGGACGCAACCTGCATGCCTTACCAGATCCTATGTACAACGTCCTATAGCACATGTTGACGGTCTCTCCTCTTCCTGCCAGGGGATAAAAGACAGCTCGTGCCTGGACCTTCTTCTGACCTGTAGACACAGCAGTTCACTTTGATCCATTTTCTGGGAGCAAACCAGTAAAGTGTGAGACACAGAGGACAGCAACACTCTCTTACCGTTGTGGGGTGGTGGTGGGGTTTTGGAGGAAGCGCCTGTGACTAGGAGAGGCGGAGTGCTGAGAACCTTGGGGGGGAAGAGCTGTTGGATCCTTTGGTAGGCCAGGAGCTTGATCATTTCTGCATCTAACTTGTCCAGCTCAATCCCTGCACATCCAGACAACCACAAAGTAAAGAGATGTAACCCTGCCTGCACTACAGCATCAACCATCACGAGTCACTACCATCAGAGCACCTTACCTCCATGTTCCCTCGCACTGTTTACACAGGTGGACAGGTTTGTGATGGAGAGGCCACTGGGCACCAGTGAGTCCACCA
This sequence comes from Fundulus diaphanus, assembly GCA_037039145.1. Lineage (NCBI taxonomy): Eukaryota > Metazoa > Chordata > Actinopteri > Cyprinodontiformes > Fundulidae > Fundulus > Fundulus diaphanus. The sequence goes on from CM073124.1 coordinate 58,650,191, forward strand.
GCCCAGAACTAGCCTTTACATCTGTGGTGAAAAAAAGCCACATTGTGGCATCAGCCAGATGAATGAGCTGGATGACATGAATTCACATCTAATGGCCTCCTTCAACGGCAGCTTTATCTGCTCTGGTCGTTTTTCACTTGATGCCTCCTGCTAAATAATGTTGGACTGCGCCGAGCAAATAGCATCCTACCCTACCATCTGTTGCATACCGTTGAATCCAGTCGGCTGTGTTTGAGTGACCTTCCTGCACAACTGTTTACATCTAAGACCTCCCACAACTGTTCCATAACTGACTACATTTGGTTATTTTAGAATGAAAGTGAATTAAAAACAGACCAGTGATTGCACCATTTCAAAACATAAATGTTTCAACACAAACGCATTATGCTGTTGAGAAAGACTTCCAGTTATGAACGGCACAGAGTCCAGGAGTGGAGGAAACCCCCCAACCCCCAATGCTGCATGTCTGTAGAGATACTGGCTGCCTTCTGGCTACTAGAGCTGAGAGCTTTGCTAATGAAGCAGCTAATTTCAGCCACAATAAGCTGTTAAAATGCATTTAGTCCATTAATAAATATAGTTTATTATTTTAGCAATGGCAGAAAAAATGCTTCTCAACCTACAATAAAAACAATGAGCTGAAACATTTTCAGCTCGAGTTCTTTTCAATCGTTACAATCTGCTAAAGCAGGGTCCCCCTGGCTGGCTGGGACTTCTTCACCATCTGACATTGGTCCCATGAAGGGAAGGATTAATACTCACTTCTAACAATCTCACATGAAAAAAGCCAATCCCCCCTTGTTATGCTGCTGGGCCTCGGGTAAATGAGTCCCCTAGTTTAGTTTTAGTATAATCAGGAGAAATAAGGTAGAAGTGAAGTTGAAACTGGGATCTCTGATCTAGTCTTTTTTGAGAGGTTACACAGAAATTAAATACAAGAAATATTTTCCCAACATTTAAACTCAATCACCATGTTTAATTGCTACTTCAATAAGAAAAGTGCTTTTCCACCTGTCCCTGGTCACCAACAGAGTCCTAACAACACCATCAGGAGACGCGGCAAAGAAAAAACGTCTGTCAACTGTCAGGTTTTACTAAGCCGGACGTCAACAAAAAAATAAATACTGACCTGATCCAAAAAATTTCGGGGTTTTCGCGGCCACTAAATACAATCTTTATTTGGTGCTAGGGAAACTTCTAAACCATGAGCTGATGGTGAACTCAAGTTTCCATATCCCTACATTACCTTGATGGATGGGTATAACAGGCAGCATTTCTGGCATTGAAAATAATCTCAAGACTGATTTTGACTAAAAATGTATTCAATAATCAAAGATGAACAAGAACTGCCTGGTAGAGCTCTGAGGGGGATGTTTACCTGGAGGCGGTGATAACGGGCCCTGCTTATAGCTGCCTTTAGCCGCTGTGTCTGACAAGGAGCTGCTGGTGATGGAGGGATGGGGAGTTTCACCGCCGCTCAGACAGAACTCCTGAAGCTCCATCTGGCTCCTATGATTCTGCTGGTTGTTGAGGCCCAAAGTTGCTGGGCCTGAGGGGCAGTTTTTCGGAGCACAGGCTTCAGTTGTACTCTCTGGATCCTTTTTAACGGTTTCTGTTCCTATGTGATTCATTAACCCTGCAGGGATAGCAGAGTCTGAGGATGATGTTGTATTAGTATTCAATCTGTGCTGGAGATCCGGCTGCCTGCAGGGGTCCAAGGCACCCTTACAGTCTAGGGGTCCGTTGGCTTTGGGAGGCTGGAGCTCTGCTAGAGGTCCATTTGGTTTCCTACATTTCAGACACGGTGCCAGGCTGCATTTACAGGCACCCAGCGTTGCTGAGGTGTCCCTGGGTTTCTGGGCTCCCTGGGGGTGCTCGGACATGACGCTGGGTCTAGAGCAGGGATCAGGAGAAGTTCTTTCTTCAGCACCCTGAGTTTTCATCTCCTCTGATGAAAGACATGGTGTTTTACTCTCAAACTCTGCTGGACCCTCTGTGGACATGGCAGATCTGACTTTCTGGTTAATGGTCAGGTGTCTCATGATGCTGCATTGGAGCGCAATGATGTCCTGGAGCCACTGTTGAATGCAGCACAAACACACTTCAGTAGAGTTTGAAGGATTCCAGCTCAGGAAAGAGCAGCTAAGATCATATACGACACCAGAATAAATGAAAGTCAAACTAAGTTAAAAACATAGTTGAAGATAAAAACCAAACTTGATTAATAGTTTTTGATAAATGAATACATTTATTTAAATATCTTATGTAAAAATATTAACGAAGACCATGTAACTTTTGTTAATTTTCTACATTTCTATAGAAATGCACTGGTGCTCTAAACACCAGCACTGGCTAACAGTCCGACCTGCAGGACCATGTTGGTTTACATAAAGCTGTCCAACGCGGTCGGCTGAATACAGCCCGCACATCAACCGCAACCTCCATTTGTCTCACTCTAACTTATAACACTCCCTAACTGTAGCCCCCCTGATCTTTGAAAAATCTGCAACACTTTATCCACCAGAGCAGTTTGGGAAATCAAAACAGAAAAGAAGTTAATAAAAGCGTGTGTTAACTGAAAACATTGATAGATTGTTATAGCCGACATGGATTCTATAGACCAGCTGTGGCCTTATTTTGCACAGCTGATCCCCAGAAGCCTGAGCAGGAGCAAATATGACTGCTGGTACCCACCTCCTCCTGTTCAACCTCCGTTGTCAACCGTTTAGACGGATGATGGTTGGGAAGCGCGTTACAAACCAGCTCCAAGTGATGCACCCCTGCAGGATGCAGCATGGGGGGAGGGTTCTGGTACTGAGACTTGATTGCATCTGGCACCTAGAGAACAACCATGGCTGTCAGTTAACTGTTCTGCCTTCTAGCAGCTGCATTGATGTTATAGGCTCAAAAGGAGATATCATGTGTTTCTTGGCTTAAGGCTGGTTCACACGGCAGGATTTTTAGCCTGATTTTTGCACCGATCTTCCTCTTCCGAGAGGCGCCGACTATCGGCGTGTCTCGTGAGATAATCTTAAAGAGATATTCTTGCCGTGTGCGGTGAGTTAAGAGTGATCTCGTCCACTCTGTGGAACGTCTGGACCGCTCTGACCTTAAATCAGGGATATTCAACACTTTGGATTGTCGCCTCCTTATATCAGTCCAACAAACGTAGAGCCCCGCGTTCACAAACTATCACCATTACTGTTCCTGATCGTCCCTGTTTATTTACTCTGAACCCACTTTGGATCTTGAGAGAATTCGCAAGATCTCCCGTCTCATATCTAAATGATCTTGAGTTAAATCTGTTTGTGTGTGCCGTGTTGTGCTTTACGTCTGACCGGACACCACGCGCTGTACGAGCAAACCTGTTTTATCTAGGATTTTCTATTGTTACGCGTGGCGTCTCTCAGGCTTTGAAAATTGGCCGACTATTTTGCGGTGTGAACCAGCCTTTAAAGTTGGAAAACTTAGTTATCATCCACAGAGATTTCCACTTAGAGAAATGCCTACCAGTTGAAAATATCTGCTGAAGAACATGGTTTTAAAAATAATCATTAACAGAATTACAAAATCATCAACTGTTGACCAAGGCAGAGACCCAAACTGTAGCAGGAGCGTACCTTGATGGTTTTCTTGTTCTGTTGCTTAGATGTCCGCCTATTGGGAACATTCTGCCGATGCACTCTACGAAGAAAGTTCAGCCTGACAGCGTGTTGAGAGATCCGGTCCTGGAACTGGTCAAAGAGCTGACAGCGGCTGGACAAGCTGAGGCTTCTCTGGTTCAGCTGGATAGAAAGGCAGATCTGGTGTTAGAAGTTGACCACAAATCAAGCTCATGGAGTCGGGTCAACTCAGAACTATTTCTCTTACCACTAAATGCTCAACATGGTTTGGACACATCCACTTGCCAGCAGGCAAAGCTGTCAGTGGGGGGTCCAGACAGTCCATGTGGAAAAGAAGTGGACAATAATCACACTGGATCAGTGGAGCCAGTCTGCAACTCCTGTTTGAGGAAACAGATCCATCAGTAGACAGTTGGGACAGGGTACAATTTATACCCTGAGGGGTTGTTTCCACCAGCAGGCCCAGTGCTCAGCTCGGCAGACGGTTCTGTTACCAGAAGTGCTGTAAGTTAACTATCCTATGTTAGTGCTGCTAAAACTATGACGATATTAATACAAGTTTACGGAAATCAAATCGAACTTGAAAATGATGATTGCTGACAGGTAGCAACATGTTCTTCAATCTATTTCATTCTAGATTTATGCCTAGAAAGAAGTACAAGTTCTAGAAAACCGTCACTATCAGTTCACTCAGAACAAGGACTAGTTCAAGATTCAGTCCATCCAGGTTGTTATGAACTCATTCATGTTCAGCACAGATTTCCTTCACCAAGTTCCACCTTAAACTGGGGTTCAATCATCATATTGTGTCTGAAATAAGGTTTAAAAAATATACATCTGGGTCATGTCGTCATTCACAATTACATCATCCCGTTGCCTAGCATCTGCTTTAGTCGGTCCTGTTGGCTTTCTTCACAGAAACCGTTTTATAGTGGCTGAATTACCCGAGTAGCTGCCCTCAGTCACCCATTTCAACACTTCTTTCATGAAAACAATCGTGCAACGTTTATGCAGACTAGTTAATAATTGGAGTCCATTTAACCCCCTTACTACCATCAAGTCACCACAGTGAGAAATACAGATTAGAAATGAATTAATACTGACAATTTGTTTAAGGCAAAGCAGAAGAAAGACTCAGCCGCTTCAGAAATAATTTTTTATTAATTCTACAGCCATTCAGGCTGCCTGTAAGGAACATTGGTCATAAGAGAGGTGAAACGTTGAGGAATTTGTTTTAAATAAATCTTTTTAAGAGGAACATTCTGGTTCTGTTTGAGAGCATTATGTGACAAATCTTCAGTCAGTTAAATAGATCTGGGTTCTCACTTGGAGGATGGCCCGAGAGCCGAGCTCTGGGCTGCAGCTTCTTTGCTAATATTTGCTACACGTCCCGTCCTCAAACTACAGAAACAGCTTTATGTGTTAATTTTAAGGGTCAGGGCATGAGCCTACAGTTCATATTCATACATATCATGTCAATTACGTAAAGCCATGGAAAAACCTGCATTGTTAACCCTTGTTTTAGGTCACACTGAACTTTGGAAGACTTCAATTTTAAGATCTTAAAACTGATAGTGGCACAAGAGAAAGTTTTAGCAGCGCAAGATCTTAAGAAGGTGGGCGGGCCTTGATGTTTAAACAGGCGTTAATACACCAGCGGACCTGTGTGCCGGGATACTGAGACCATTAGGAGTTATGTAGTTAAACTGTCTCTACGGTGCTTTACAAAAAGCAGAATTAAACAGAGGGAGAGTCAAACATTAACTGGACGAAATGCTCATAATGGCTTAGTGTGGCTTCGACTTGGTTCTTTGATGTTGGAGACGTAAACTGGATCTTTTAGAGAGCGCTAGTCCAGTTTAAGCCATGGGTCCTGTTTGGTGGAAACCCCCATCAGTGAACACTCGTGCCTCACCTGTTGCAGGAAAAGCAGACTTTGACAGGCAGAGGGACCAGGCCGTTGGGATCCAGTTCATGCTGAGGCCTCCTGAATGGTTTGCCCAGCAGCTCCTCTTTTCTCCTCCTTTTACTGCTGCCTGAACAGCCAACAGACACAAAGCAACAGCTGAGAAAAGGTACAACCAAGTCTAACAGGAACAGCGCTCCTACCTTTCCTCAGTGCATCGGTTTGTTGTCTGTGCTCTTCACGCTAAAATCTGCTGAATATTTTCTGCCTTGGAGGGAATATAACTGCACGTGGACATTCAGCGAACTCATCTATGCAATATCACCGCCAAGAAGCCGCCCACAAGAGGCGCAGCGAGTAGAATATTATTTGCTCTTCCTGCTTTGGCCAAATTAATGGGAGGCCTTTTTATGGTACCTGGTTAACGCCTGGGAAGCTTTTAGCAGGGCCAGAAGGTATGGATGGAGTCCTACCTACAGTTCACAGGTTCAAGGGTTAAGTCTCTAGCATCAACCTGGTGAAAGAGTTTCAAAACGTGTTCATTAGAGATTTCAGGCCTCATGTTTTCCTGCTGCTGGTTGCCTCCCACATGACAAGGCTGAGGATAAAATTAGTGTTTTTTTCTGTGTCCCAGAACAGAGGCAGAGGCAGGACAGACTGGGATCTGTGACACTGGGTTCTGTTCTTATTCTTGCAACCATTAATAAAGTGCTGGTTGAGCAAAGATCCCCGATCTCCTTTCTTCAATCAAGAGCGGACTTCTTTTTTTTTCCTTTAACAGCTGTCATTAGCGTTTTCAGGGGTCCATATCTCTCCGAGTCTGACAACTTCCAGGCTGGACCTCGAGTCACCAGTTTGTTTTAATCACTGCACACTAACGTGGATTGAATTCAATAAAAGTGGCAAAATTAGTAAATTCCTAATATTACAGGATTAACTACTGGGAAAATAAAGGAGGTTGAGTCTCCATGTAGAAACCGCTCCACAGAGTACAGAGACACTGATAAAAATGTTCTACACAGCAGACTTTGGAGCACAGCTCCTTTCCCCTTTTTAACTGGGGTAGCTTCACCCAATGGTGCCTGAACGGTCGTCGCCTGGGTAGGAACAACGTGTAAAGAGCAGAGGGGATAAAACCTTGAATAAATGTCCGGGGAGCACTACAGAGGCCTAAAATGCAAAGCCACACAACACGTTGCACATGTATTATGGCAATATTGCAAAATAATTTCTTTTTTTAAACCAGTGTCCCATATTCACACTGTCTGTGCTGAAATGATTTAGGGATGTTTGTTGCAGACGGCCACTAGGACGTATATCTCAAGTTGCTACTGTGAACCCAAGTTGCAGGAAACTCTGGTCTCTCTGACATAATGAGCCTATCAGCAGCGATGGCTGAGTGAATAGCAGGTTCCAACTAAACACGGCACCAATCAGTGTCTCTAAAACTGATCAGCCAATACCAATTTTAGTTCAGTCTGATTATTCAACAACTGTAATTAAATATTTACTTTTCTACTTTCAGGTTTAAAATGTGCTGGCTTTCACATTAAAAATTCACAATAATAAAAATCTACATTTCCTTTTTCAAAAATACCAGTTCCACTAAACAGCTATGGACATGGACCTTTTGTTTCTTTACAATCACCCCCCATAGATCACATGCCCACATATTGAATCATTCTATTGCAATAGAAAATGGGATAAAATAGAGTTTAGCACCAGATTTTGCTTGCAGGCAGTACTTTACAGTTGCATTATTGTCAATGCTGACACTGCAATGATGATTATTGAATTTATTGTGAACCTGTAAATAAACCCCAACTAAAGAAATCAAAGCAATGCTCCTTTATAAACACAAAGTATAACAAATTAATATATTTGCTGCATGCATTAATATAGGGCTGCAACTAACGATTATTTTTAATAATTGATTAATTGGTTGATTATTTCCACTTCTGTTTTCCAAAATTGACCATTTGGGCTGACAGAGCTAATAAGTGCACAAAACACAAGTTGCTCCTAAGGTGTTCTGTTACAATAATTTTGGGTAATAACAAATTTTGCTTCAAATACAGAAGTTTATGTTGACTAGATTGTTAGTAAATCATTTAATAGTCACTTTTGTCTATATGAACAGTGATTTAACACAACAAAAGTGAAGCTATAAAACTGGAGTGTTCAAATGCGGTTTGATTGAACCTTATCCTTGTCCGTGTGCACGTTGGGGAAAAAATTGGGCATAACAATGCAACCAGAGCAAAAACCCCACTTCTGACAATCAAATAAGCCACCAGCCCATTTCATAGACTATTTCAGCACAGGCTGCATTTTATGTAAATACTACGTGCTACATTTGTCCTTCTACATATTTTACTTCCAAAGATGTTTGGTCTGTAAGTTTTTAATTTTTCTTTGAAGAGTCAAAAAGGTGTTGGATATTTCTTCTAGGTCTTCTTCTATTTCTCATGCCGATCCATAATCCGATCAGCGTCCATCTAAACACTCGTTCCAATTAACTCATGAATTTACAGCGCCTACATGTGGATGATGGGGACACAGCGCTGTGCAGCACAGAACATTTTGGGATGATCATAATTTCCTCCCGCTCTCTCAACAGCAACAGCAGGAGTTCTCAGTCACCCTCAGAACCTGATGTGGGTCCATTCTATGTGCTCAGAACCAACACATCTCCGTGTTTGTTGTTTTTTTTTTCCAAATCAAGTACAAAACTTCTGCGATGGTATTATGGAAATTCAAAAACTCTGCTAATGTCAGAGTTTCTACTTTGAACAAAGCACCACTTAATCAAAAAGTAGTAAAAAAAATTATTTATTTTTTGTTGTTTCTATGGCAATGACTAACCATTTTAGTTTTTTTGCTCTTTGTTCATAAAAACTGACGACGGTTTACATGGGTGGTAAACGGCTCCTCGACATGGCGAGTGACCCATTAATCGATGATGAAATTTGTTGCTAACGCTTTTAATTGTTAGTTGCTATTTATTAAGAAAAAGCTTTGCTATGATGACAGATGTTTCCGGTCATTAAAGGAGAAGTCTGGTCAACAAGGAAAAATCAGTGGATCATTAGCTATACCTAAAACTAATACGTTTGTGGTGATTTAATGAATTTAGTGTTAATCAATAAGAAAATAAAAGAATAAATTGTAGTCTCAATCACCGGGTCTGTGGGCGGCCATTATTGCCCACATTTGGGCAATAATGGCCGCCTGACATCACATCCTGTGACGTTATGTTGCGGTAAGGCACTGAGCTTCTCAAGCTAATTCAATAGGAGCTGTTGTACACAGCTGCGATCAACAACAATTATTTCCAATTTCGAGAGGACTTCACCATTGAAATTCGCGAGAGCTATTGTTGAAGCAACAATGCCCACGTGCATAGCAGTTGGATGTTCCAATACATCAGGTAAAAGTGAAAAAAAACATTAGTTTTTTCACCTTTCCGATTCATGATCCACCACGGGTTCGTCGTTGGATTGCCAACTTGAAGAGGAAGGATTTGCCATCGAACTTCTGGCCAGAGACAAAACACGTCATCTGAAGCCAACATTTCGAAGATGAATGTTTAAGATGACATGAGAGCGAGGATTTTCGGTAGGTTTTTCTTTTTTATAATGTAGAATTTGCAGGGACATTTGGTTACCCAACCAGAGGGGCGGAGTGATATGACACACTTGGAAAGAATGCTCACTGTTGTGAAGCCCACTTATTTTATGCGACTTTGGTCTTCTTTTTTCTAAAGTCGCTTGTAAATTTCTTGAGCAGTTTTTTGGGCTTGTTTCTGAAAGTGAAGTCGATTGTTTGGGCTCTGAACTAAGTGACGCTGAAATATCCCTCCGCCTCATAACGCGCTGAAGCTCATCCTGACAGGAGCAGAGTAAAGGCAGAAGGAGCCGCTCTGCCCATATTTTCTTCAGTTTACGGTTGCAATAACTGATGATAACTGCTGAAAGTAGATTTGGCAAATCACCATTTTGAGCAGAGATTGGTTCTAAAGATGAGTATTTAGATGAGTTTTTACTCCCTGATAACATTGCAGAACCCAACCCATAAACCGTACTTTCATGCTTATCTGTTGTCTTTTTATGTCTCTAAAATGTAAAATTAGTATTACTTTAAATTTAAATGCTTAATACCATGTCTATCTTTGTTTAAGGGGCAAAAAACAATATTTCGGCATGAAAACGGGTATTAATTTACAAGGGGACAGATTGGGACTTGCTCAACAGCCGATACCGCACCGTGACGTCACAAACTGGGAGGTGGCAGTACTGTTCTTGACCAACATGGATGCCTCCACTAAAGGACATTCAAATGAAAATTACTCTTAATTAAAAAAAACTTATTTATTGAAAAGTATGTAATAATTTTATATTTAAAGTACTTTCAGCAGTTTGAATTCTGATTTTGACCGGACTTCTCCTTTAACTCATTCATATCTACAGGAGGTGTGTTGTGGGGGCAGTAGATGACAGAAGCCAGCTCTAGTAAAGCAGGATGGAGGCTGGTACTGAGGAGGTCTGCAGGGGTCCATGAATGATAGCATTAATGGATCAAAAACAACATGTACACAAGAGACCTGTTTTATTGCTTTTAGGACACAAAGTGATGGACTGATCTGTCAGCTAATTATGGAAATATGCCAGTTCCCCTTCACCAAGGCTGACCAGTGAGCTGCACGTTAAACACATTTCTCCCTCTTCAGTAAATATGTCAACTGAAAACTCGTCACCTTGTGCAATCTGGGAACATCAACAAAGAACATTTCGTTTGATGCCCTTTTTTCGTTTACAGGAACAGGGAAAGATATGTTGAAGCAGGTGTAACCTGGAACTGGCTTCTTCCTCTATGGTCAATATCTGCTGAGTCAAAACTAACTTTACACAACATTATTTTATCCGTTATAGTGTTCAGAAGGAAACTTGGTACTGACAGGTCAGACCCAAAGAAAACTAGCCGGTACCGGCTAGTAAAGGTTGATATTAGGTCCAGGCTATAAGGTGCTTCTGATCAGTTTACTCAAACATGCGGCTCCAGCCTCTGAGTGATGGGCGGTCTCCCTGTGTGACAGACTGACCTGGCAGTGCAGTGGTACAGGTGAGCTCACTGGGCAGCTGGAACTGGGTGGGGTTTCGCTCCATAGCTGCAGCAATTAGGAGCTGAAAGGGCCTCTTGAGAAGACGCGGTGCCGGCGACGACAGCGTCGCCCCATCAGGTTCCACCGCCTGAACGTCGTCCTCAGGGTCAGCTGCCTCCTCCTCTCCATCATTCTGCTCCTCCGATGGGGTCGGGGTGGATGAAGTGTTGGATGTCGGTGTCCCCGGACGGCTGCTGGGCCTGCTGCCTGTCCTGCGGTCCAGGAGGCGAACCTGAGCCACACGTAGACCAGGACCCGCAGCCCCGGCCCCTGGCGGCAGGCCATCTAGCCTCAGCGGGCCGGTGTTGACGTCCAGCTCCCCCGTGGGAGAAGTGGAACGCTTGGTTGTGGGCCGATCTGGGAAACCATTAGTCTGCTCAGACTTCTGCTCTCGCTTCTGGTGGCAACAAAAAACAAAATCAGGAAGGAACTAGGGAGTCCATTAAAGTAGGAACACAAAACCTTTACATGAACCAGTTCAGTAGAACATTTTCACATGTATAGAAAGTTGATCTTTTTGAATGAAATGATTTCAACAATTCTTATCCACCGCAGAATGACTTTCTCTTTAGTGCTTTAAATAGCACACACACTAATGTGTGCACCTGGCAATAACTCATACCTCTAGTAAAATACAAAGGTTCTTAGTGCACCAACTCCTTATACAAAGTAGGGCGGCACAGAAATTTTACTAGAGACGCAATCACTGAAAATCACAAATAAGTTAACAGTTCTGATCAACCCTAGAGGTGCAACGTACACGCATCGTAGCCAAAGTATCCGCTTCAGCCGTGTAGCTTCAGTATGCACATGTAGCGAACAGATCCAGCGGTTTTACACCGGAACACGTGCTGAATGTTTATGTGCGAAGCGTGACTGTAACGTTCTGTGGAGCAGTTTTAGCATGTGACACTAAAGCAAAACAGAGAGGACTCCCAGCTATCACTGGACTCTGGTTGGGATTTTCGAAACAGCAATGGCTTGTAAGACTGGTGCCTGAAACTGTTGCACTAAAATAATTCCCTTAATTTGATTCACACAGATCCATCCCTAATCGTACTTTCTGCTCTGACGTTTAACCATTTTTACTGATGTTTTTCAATTAAATCCCTCTGACCGCGTTGACCGGCCGGCAATGTTATCAAGTGTAACGGGTCTGTAGCTCCCGCAGCTAAGAGCCATTTCATTTTGGGACAAATTGTGATTGTTGATTGGTCAGTTACTGGCAAGTAGGAATGGATGATATGGCCAAAACTTATATTACGATATATTTCTTAATTTTGGTCGACAACAATATAATTACGATATAAACTAAACAAAAGCCTCAGAAAGACTGCAAAGAATGCCCAGAACAGACGCCAGTACAAACTGATAATTATTTTGCCATGTTTATAAAAGTCCTTCAATATAACATTTTAGAAATATTTGCTCTAAAAACAAAACATAAAACCACATAAAACCCAGAACAGTCAGTGACAAATGCTGTAATCGTAGACTGTAATGTATATTGAAAAATTGGAAATGTCATATCACCTTTAATGAATAAATTTATATAGCAACTGATATTGAATTATTGTTAACCCGTACCTCCAAGATTGATTGACAAGTGGTGCCACCTCAATTCTGAAGTAACAGAAACAAGATTGCATTTTCTGTTCAGGGTTAAAAGAGACCCAACATCTTACCACTAACCTTTTTTCTCATATTACAGCGATGACACATCCATTCTCCAGGAGGAAGCATTTCTTCACTAAGCGGTGGGTTGCTATGGTGAGAGAAAAACCAACAATGGTCAGTCAGCAGGCTGATTTGTGATGCTTGTAAATTAAATTGCTTGTCTGTGTAGTCTTATGATTTCATTGTTCATTCAGTTAAAGATTTTATTATTTACATGTTTCAAACTGTTCAAAGTTGATTTGTTCTTTGTGCAGTTTAGTTATTTTAACCCCTTTTAAATGTAAATCATGCAACAGTTAATGTTTAGGGCACAATGTTCATACAAATGTATAATTTGCACTGTTTTACTTTAGTATTTGAATTTTACAGTGCAGTGTTTATCTTTCAATGTCTGCAACAACAAAAACTAGTTTCCCAGTTGAGGGTTAATTAAGAAAATCCCTCCGTTCTGTTTCAAGGTCTTATGTAACTCACAAAATGTAATCTCTCTGGCTCCACCTAATGGACAGAAAACTGTTTTACAAGCAATACTGCACCTAATGAAGCGCCCAGTAATGGCTGCTTCCAACTCCAGCTATTTTAGTAATCTATAGATTAATCAGGACCATCCGTAACACAACCAGCTGACGGATCAATAGGTCGAATACAGCGACATGACATGGAGGCACGGCATTCATTATGCAAGCAGGTGTCTGTGAGAGCCGCCCTCAGCAGCATACTGGGTGGCAAGATGAACACGTTCAAATGGACTGAGAACAAATTGCCACCCGGCGTCAAAGCCGTGTTTGTTAAAGCCTAGAGGCTTCTCGTGCGTGGGTGCTGAACTTTAACGCCGGTTACCAAGATGGCGCTTGACCAGAAAAAAGGCAGGGGGTCGCCATATTGTAAACAGAGGCAGGGTTAACACCATTTTTAGCAGCACTGCCTACACTGGCAGCAGCGGCGGCGCCACAGGAGCCAATTCTGCCCCCTATCGGACGGGAGAAGCACCCACAGCGCTCCGTTAGGATCCCCTGGGTGCCTTTTAAACCAAATGCAGAGGAAACTCCATGAAGCAGGTGTGTTCATCGGATTTCTGTCGGTAGCAAAGCCTCGAGATTTGCTCACACGTGGCAGTAATAAGGAAACCAACATGTAAGCAAGCATTTCCCATAAAAATACCGAATTTGTACAGCATATAAAAACTACACCCGTACAGAAGGCAATGTGGACATGAAGGTGAAAAAAGAAAACGTTTTGTTTAAACACATGGTTCTGCCTCTGCCACTGCAGCATAAAAACAAAGCCTTGTGAAGCCGCCGAGGAGGCCAGCAGCACCTCCCTTCCATTAACTTGTTGGTGTCTTGCTGAAACTTACCAGCACTGTAAATGAAAAGCAGCTGGGCAGTGGTCGCAACACAGCAGATCTCCCCCCTCTCGGCAACTGTCGCAGGTGTCGTGGTTTGTGGCCCTGCCGCTCCTCCGAACGTCTCTCACCAGCTTCCGACTCCTCTTCTCCACGTCCTCGGACTTCGGGGGTGCCAACAGGGTCTGGATTTGCTGTAAAAACCAGCAAATCGTTAATTCAAGCCACGGCTTCTGCACTTACAATGGCTGTCCATGCAGCCTATAGTGCGGGACAGACAGAGTCAACTTGTGGCCTCCATTCCCAGACCACATTACCTCACTGGGAGATGGAGATGTTTGGCAACAGACTCGATGAGCCTCCATTATTCTAACAACCAGAACAGAGTTGCAGAAAACCCCGAGCATGAGCAGTAAAGTGATTCTGCGGAGGCCTTCTAGCTTAGCAACCTCACCTCCATCAAGCCCCCAGAGGTATCCAAATCGTACACGATCGTCGGGGTCTCCATTTTGTCCCACATTCATCCAGAAGCAGACCTCGTAAAACCAAGTCTGTGGTACCGGTACCCTGGGGTACCAGGCAGTGGCCGTAGATTCTCCACCAAACGATTAAAGCCAACCGCTTTGCTGGCCAGTGATCGCTAGTTAGCTACCGAGCTAGCCGCTAAGACTAGACGGCGGCAGCCAGTCAAGGTTGACAAGCTAGCGAGCTCGCTAGCTTCTGTTGTTGGCTCAAACAAAAACAGCGAAAATGAAAAACTATCTTGCTATGAACGAATCGGCTCCGTAGCAGCTGGATCACTATCGACGCACAGAGAACACATCCGATAATCTGTCACCAGCCGACTCTTGCTCATGGCGACAAAACCCATCCGCGGCCTAGCTGGCAAGCCAAGATTCTTGTTTCTGCTTCTGCCAAAAAACAGTCCAGTAAACCTGCAAAGCAATCCACTCCCATTGTCAGAAGAATACGGAACTAGAAATCCATTTAAAGGCTCGGATTGTTCTCCAATGCGCGGCCCCGGGAGGGTTCTCCAAGACGAATCCTCAGTTCGGGGATGTGGAGATGCAAATTTTAGTGAATGTTATTGTTGTGGAAAGGCTGTGCATCTACACTGGCTGCTAGCAACATCCTCTTCCAGTTGGCGCAACCGCGGCGCGAACCGCTGACCGCGCATGCGCACATAAAAAGATACGGCTCGGTTTCAAGGATATCGTGTACAGTGGCTCTGCGTTTACAAGGTTTTTCATGTTGCCGGGATTTCCATTTTCTATACGCTCCGTTCTATTAAGTTGTTGCTTTTAAGGATTCGAGCAGATTTACTGGCCTTTAAAATATTTCACATCTATTTTTATGCCACGTGTACTTGTGGCGTCTTCCTTTTGTGGGTTAGGGTAGGAATTACACAATGAGTTCTGATAAATCTAATTTTCACGTTAACGATATGACATTATATGCGGAAATAATATAGCAAAAAATACACGGATCGTCGCTTTTCTGTTGATTTTAAAACAGTAAAGCAACAATTATTTTCACTGCTGCAAAATAGTGTCAGGCAACACATTAAATATTCATATTCCTGTTTATATCATTCATTCATTGTTGATCTGTACACTTAAATTCAAGCAAACATTTGTAATAAACACCTTAAATTTGATAATAGTTTTCAAGTAACCCTGCTTTTTGCCACTCCTTCCACAGTCCAAAACATGACTGTTAAGCAAACTGATCTCTCTAAATTCCCCTTAGTGATAGTGTTAGTATGTGCATGTTTGTTGTCCTGCGTGGTTATGTGTTGCCCTGTGATGGGCTGGTGACCTGTTCATTGTGTATTTAAATATTTTAAATTTCAGAAAGTGAAAGTCCTATTTATGTACACACGGGAAATATTTCAAGGCTTTACTTTTTTGTAATTTGGATGATTCTGTCTTACAGACAATGAAAACCAAAAATGTTGTGTCTTAGAAAATGTGAATATTGCATAAGATGAATAAAAAGGATGTTCTAAACAGAAATGTCAGGGTTCAGATGGGTGTTAATTTTTATGGTATGGAAGCTGCACAGTTCAGGAGAGGAAGGACTGAGCACGGGTGGTGAGAACAGCGCAGGGGATTGTGGGACCGTCTGCAGGATCTAGACTCAATTTATGCAGAACGAGTCCAAAGAAGGGCCAGACACATCTCCACTGATCCCACCCACCCAGGCAATGAGCTGTTTGCCCCTCTCCCATCAGGCAAACGCTTCAGAAGCCTCAAAGACAAAACAAATAAACTTACAAACAGCTTCTTCCCAAGAGCTGTGAGAGCTATCGCTCCCTGATGGGAGACTGCAGTCTAACGCTTTAAAATCACCCCACTGCTACTAGCCCGTCATACCTTACAATTCACCTTAATGCTACTGCCTACTTGCACAATATCATGTCAGAATATCTAAATGCACATTTCTGTAAATGAAGCCTCAAATCATCATTGCACATTAAGCACCTTATTACCTCATTATCTGTTATCGGTGACGCATGAAGGACAACTAGTTCATACAAACCTTTGAATCTTCATCTTTTTAATTTTTTAATCTTCTGAGAGAAAACACTGTAAAAAAAACTGTAACCCTTGTTAATTGTCTGTTTGTTTGTTTGACTTTTTTATATGTACTCTTAGCTGAAGTGGCCAAAAAGAAATTTCACCACGGTAACACATGGTGACGATAAAGAATCTTTTAATCTTTATGTTCTCATTACTTGGCTGGGCCCTTACTGTATCAATGCGGTGTGGCATGGAGGTAATCAGTCTGTGGTTCTGCTGAGGAGTCGTGGAAACCCAGGTTGCTTTGATAGCTGCCTTCAGGGGTCCGGGGTCCGTTCTTCGTACGTTGCTTAAAACATCCAAGATCAAATGAGACATCCGAGATGATTTCATCCGGCTAGTCATGATCCGGCTAATTGGGTTCTTCGAACACACCTGTTGTTTATGATTAGTATCACTGGATTGAGTTATCTGAGATAACTGCTCGTTCATGCATTTGTTTAAAAGGGGAAATGTATCGATAGTAGAAACAATGATCAGCAACGCTGCTATTGGCTGTTCAGCATGGCCAAAGAACGCCCACAGTTTTTCTCCCAATCACAACACGAGCTTTTAATGGAAGGTTATGCCGAATTTGAGTCATTAATTAAAACGACAGGGAACACCTCAAAGTCTGCTAGAGAGGGCTGGCAAAAAGCAGCAGACAAATTACATGCATAAGTGCTGTCCATGTTAGATGTTTCTATCACTTTCTACTGTATGTCTTTTTGCTTTTTAATAATTTCATAATTACTTTGTTATTTTATGTCAGAGCCTCCACGGGACCCACTAGAACATGGGGAAAAAAGTGAAGTACAAGAATATTCTACAAAATGGTAGCCTTTAATTATTATACTGTATTTTAAAAAGCAACTTCTTCCTCTTTTTTAAAAGCCACTGTTAAATGATGTATTTGTCTGTTTATAACAGTCTATAAGAAGGCTGAAAAAAACGGAACATCTAACATGGACAGCACTTATGCATGTAATTTGTCTGCTGCTTTTTGCCAGCCCTCTCTCCTGGCTTTAGCAGACTTTGAGGTGTTCCCTGTCGTTTTAATTAATGACTCAAATTTGGCATAACCTTCCATTAAAAGCTCGTGTTGTGATTGGGAGAAAAACTGTGGGCGTTCTTTGGCCATGCTAAACAGTCAATAGCAGCGTTGCTGATCATTGTTTCTACTATCGATACATTTCCCCTTTTAAACAAATGCATGAACGCGCAGTTATCTCAGATAATCCAGTGATACTAATCATAAACAACAGGTGTGTTCGAAGAACCCAATTAGCCGGATCATGATTAGCCGGATGAAATCATCTCGGATGTCTCATTTGATCTTGGATGTTTTAAGCAACGTACGAAGAACGGACCCCAGGTCATCTGCATTGTTGGGTCTGGTGTGTCTCATCTTCCTCTTGACGATGCTCCATAGATTCTCCATGGGGTTCAGGTCAGACTAGCTTTTTGGCCAGTTAAGCACAGTGACACCATGGTCACTGGACCAGCTTTTGGGACCTTTGGCAGTGTGGCGTGGTACAAGGTCCTGCTGAAAAATGAAATCAGCATCTCCATAAAACGCATCAGCCGAAGGAAACATGAGGGGCTCTAGATGACGGCGTTGACTCTGGACCAGAACCAGCAGATGGCATGGCACCCCAAACCATCACTGACTGTGGAAACTTTACACTGGACCTCAAGCAACGTGGATTCTGGGCCTTTCCACTCTTTCTCCAGACTCTGGGATCTTGATGTTTAAATGAAATGCAGAATTTAGTTTGATCTGAAAACAGGACTTTGGACCACTGAGCTGGGCTAAGGAGCAAAAGAATTGGAATAGTCCAGTTCTTTTGCTCCTTAACCCAGCTCAGTGGTCCAAAAGTCCCATGTATAACTCTTCTGATGTTGCCTCTGGTTCAGGGGTGGCTTGACATGCGGTATGTGACATTTTTAGCCCATATGTAGGATTCATTTGTGCCTAGTGGTTTTTGCTGACTGCAACCTCTTTCAATTCCTCTTGTGAAGCTTCCCCAAATTTCTGAATGGATTTTCCTTGACAACCCTCTCAAGGCTATGATTATCCCTATTGCTGGGTCACCTTTTCCACACCTTGTTCGTCCACTTAATTTTTTATGAATGGTCTTGTATGCAACACTCTAGGAACAATCAGCTCATTTAGAAAAGACCATTTGTGGCTTAACCTCCTTGTGGAGTGTGTCAATGATTGTTCTCAAGATATACGCCAAGTCAGCAGTTTTCACAATGATTGTATAGGCCATAATATGGCCATTCTATAACGCATATACATTAACATGTTTTTTTAAATTGCCGATATGTTATATTCTAAATTTCTGAGACATATTTTTGGACTTTTGTCATCTAGAAATAAAGGCTTGTCATGTTCACTCTAATAAATCCATATAAAATATGAGTTTAGTCTTTTTTGTCAATCATTGTAAAAAGTCAGAGTTTCTTCATGATATTCAATTTCTTTTAGATTTACCTGTATATCAAGCTGACCTGATCTGATAAAGCCTGCAGAAAGCCAGACATGCTGCTTGTAATTTCCTAATTGTAGTTTTAAAAGTAACCTTAAAAGTAATGGACGTCACTCTTTAGATGTAACACAATGAATTTTCATACTTTCCGTGACCAAATGAATTTCCAAACACCCAAATTTGCAAGTGAAGGAATAGTGCAGGGATGATGACCACTCCTGAGCAGGTGTGGCCATCATCAGGGAGGAGGGGAGGGGTGCCTTATTACTTTGTGCACCATACAGATGGAGATAAATGCAATTAGCAGAGAACTTGATCTGGCATCTAACTAAAAGGACTGTCAACCTTTAAAGATGTCCCTTTAAATGACAGCAACTTTTGCTAAGTTTTTATTTAATTCAGTACAATTCAATTCTGTTTATTTATATATCACTAATTAACAATACGTGTCATATCAAGGCATGATAAACATCCAGTTTTAAGAAATACTTGATTTCATTGAGTTATTAGCTTTGCATTAATTCCTCATGGGACTGGGTTTGCATGTAAAAGCTGTTGCATCAATGTCAACACTTGGACTCTTGAGTGTTGGAGACATGTTCTCTCTAGAGTGACCATTCAAACCTGTTTGTTTAGAAATTTTGGGTGAGTCTGGGTTTTCAGTTGTCAGGGGAACAGCACATCCCTGACTGCAATTTGTTAAGGCAAGGCAAGTTTTTTTATAAAGCACTTTTCAGTAACAAGATGATTGAAAGTGTTAAGTGTAAAGTTTGGTGTAGAGGGGGTTTTGGTGCGAGTCTGTTTTTCAAAAGCTGAGCTTGGCCCTTTAGGTCCAGTAAAAGGAACTCTTTATAGCTTTAAACCAAGACAGGTTGCACACTTTCCTGCAGCAACAGTTTGGGGTGCTTCTTCCAGGTCCAGCAGGACTGCACGCCATTTCACAAAGCAAGGTCCACAAAGATAAGGATGAGTAAGTCTGGTTTGGAAGAACTTGGCTGAGTTGTACAGAGTTTGCTTAACAAGAAGTTAAGCATTTTGGTCCAAAATCAGAAAACATCAGACTAATTTTTTCAAAGATGTTTCTGGAAGAGTGGTCAAATGTTTTCATCAAAACACTCCAAGCCTTGTGAAGAACCTACCCAGAAGAGTTAAAGCTTTTGTGTTTTGAGTGCGTCTATCTGTCATTCTTTGTGCACATTGAGAGCATCTATGAACATTAATCTTCAAGGCTTGCCATACATTTCTTTACATACATAAAGAAATGCTCTGAAAATATTTATATTTGTCTATGGGATGCTACTTAAAAGACTCTCAGTAAGTGAAAAAATACTTGTACCGAAATTATTCAAAGATGAAGAAACGACGGGCAATTTGTGCCCCTCGCCAGTAGAGGGAGCCACAGCCTTGTGGCTAGCCAAGCAAAATTCCACCCCAGCCAAAGTGCTTAGGAGAGGGTGAACTAAAGATTTATTAAAAGGGATTGAACAAGCCTTTAGGTTTAAAATAATCCTGTATCTTGACCAACATGTTTCTTCTGACTGGAAGTGTTCCTAACATTGTGGATAACTGAAGGTGATTAAGAATTTGTGGAAGAAGCTCAGCAGCCCTCCACCAGTAAAGATTTGGAACTTAATTCCAAAGATAAATCATCAGTGGAAATATGCAAAAAGCACCTCAGCAATTATAAAAAGAGTCTGACTGCTGTAATGTCAATAAATATTTTTATATTGATTGGTGAGATAGGTATAACAATTTTCAGCATGCCATTTTAATAACATGCAAATAAAATAGTTTAGATCAAAACCGATACTCCTTTTACGTAGTTTGGTCATCTTTTCAGAGATATCTATTTTTGTACAAGAGAAGTTCTGTTTTGAATGAATATAATGGTAAATCTAATTCTAACTTCTCATCAGCATACCAGTGTAAATTGTTGTCTGATAATTTTACCAATTGGAAGCTTAAATACAGCCAAGAAAATTAGCCCAAGGACTGAACCCTGTGGAATTTGAAGAAGATTTATTCTAGCATGAACACATTGGGGCCATTAATCAAAGGGAATACTGCCTTAAATAGCTTGGTTGGGATTGGGTTTAACATACAAGTAGAAGGCTTAGATGAAGCTTAAATTTTAGAAAACTCAGAACGCTCAACTGGGTCTAAACACTTCAAACACGATCAGGTTTTAAAGATTCCTCCAACGCTGCCTCACTTACTGAAAGACTGTCATGAGTTGTTCTGATGAATCTGAATACAACCACACACAGAGCTTCGATTTAAGGGGTTTAAGAGGATGAGTTGTGGAGGATGAGAACCAGAGTCTTTCACCGGGATGGAGCAGGTGGAAGGTGAAGGCAGGAGCAGACGGACGGGAGGGAGCTTGAGGACCGTAGGTGAGCCCTGGGACGGAACCCAAGGCTGGCAGGAGAGCTTCGGGACGGGACCCGAGCAGAGCTTGAGAGCTTCGGGACGGAATCGAGCAGAGCTTGGAGCGGGATCCAACCGGGGCAGTGTCTTGGTACGGGATCCAAACGGAGCTGCTAGGGAGGAGTGCGGTCAGGGGAAGACTGCTGGAAGACGAAAGTCCATCAGTGCAGGATGACCAGAGAAGAGAGTCTTTCTGCAAAGGAAGACGAGAGACGAACCGGCAGGGAAGAGGAGGCTGAGGTGAGTATGTTCTTTTTTGCAATTAAAAAAAAAAAAACTCCACAGCCCCCCACCATGGGGGGCTGATGCTATGACGAGGGAGGCTACAGCCCCCGCAGCACCCTCCTTCCCGCGTCTATGGTTTAAATAGGAGAGCTGACAGGTGGATTGAGTCCGTGATTATTGAGACGGCAGGTTGAGATGATCTAGGGTGAGTGGAAATGGGGCTGTATGGGAGGAGGAAGGTGCCAGAAAATGTTGAGGGTGCAGCAGGAAAAACTGCACCCTGACAAAGACGAGGTAATCATGTTTGGGAGGATGCCAATTATTTTATTTTTTTAACAGAATACATTTTATTTATGAAGAATCCCATAAAGTCATTACTGCTGAAAGCTGAGGGAATGGATGGATCAACAGAGCTGTGACTCTGTGTAAGTTTGGCAACTGTACTAAAGAGAAACCTAGGATTATTTTTATTCTCCTCTGTTAATGATAAAAAAATATGCTGCTCTAACTTTGCAAAGGGTCTTTTTATACAAAAGTAGACTGTTTCTCCAGATCAGGTAGGATTCCTCTAGATGTTTAGAGCCTCTTTTTATCTCCAATTTCCCAACATTGTGCTTTAAAGAACGTGCCTCTGGATTAAACCAGGGAGCCAGCTTCCTGTGAATAATTACTTTCTTTTTCAAGGGGGCTACATTGTCTAATGCAAAACGCAATGAGTAAGTGACACTGTCAACAAAGGCATCAATTTGTGAATGGGAAGAAATAACATTGCTGTCATCTGCTGGGTATTTTTGTGATTCTGAGGAAATTAAAGGGGGACAGCCTCTTTAAAGCTTGATATAACATTATCTGAGATCTATTATATTGTAACCTTCTTTTGGGGGTAGAGAACTCAGTTAAATTGAACTCAAAGGTTATTAAAAAATGGTCCGATAGGACAGGATTGCGAGGATATACTGTTATTTCTTCACAATGAATGCTATATGTCAACACACGATACAAAGTATGAAGGCAAGAATGCGTAGGTTTATGCACATTTTGAACAAAACCAATTGATTTTAAGCAAAACCAATTCTGCTTCCAATCGAGCTGGACCTGACAAATGGGGAAAATTGTGTTTGTAGAAAGGGGTGACTTGTGTTTTGAAATGTAGAGTTAGTGTTTTAATAACAAAAGATTTATTAGGAAGTTGGTCAATTGCGTTGTAGTAAGAGTTTAGAAAAATCTTAATTATAGACAGACGGATGTACGAACAGACAGAAACTACTGATGTCTTAAGGAGGTTCCCTCTGGGCAATTTAAAATATAGTAGATGTAAATGTGTGTTAGCAATTTTTTTTAATAAAAACTAAATAAATACAAAAAAAGCAATTAAAAAACAATCTTTAGTAACACTGTATTATCTACATAGCATGTAAATAATGATTGCTTAACAAGTCTTGAACAAATGCCCAGTTTAACAACTTATAAAATCATGGTTAACAGGCACATTGTACACAAACTATTAAGAAAAAGAAGCTTAAAGGGAACCGCACAGACAGACGACAGACGACAGACCAGCCGACCAACCAACAGACCTACAGACGGAAACAACTGATTTCTTGAGAAGTTATGAACATAGTAGAGGTAAATGGGTGTTAGCAACTGTTAATATTTTAGTGATGCTGTATTAATTTACACAGCATGTAAATAACTGTTACTTAAAAAACTGAATACTGAATATTTTAGATCACACATTTTGTTGAGAATTGATGGTAAAATATTTATCTGCATCTAAGTTATTTGAATATGTAAACATCAAGAATATCAAATGCTATAAACAGTGAAACAATGTTTCAGTGTACAATGGCTAAATTCGTCTGTGGTTATGCATCAGACTGCAAACAAATGACCAATGACCTAAGTCAGTGTCTTCTGTTATATAAGTATGCTCTTTGGTGCAATGTTGAAGCTGGATTACAGCAGTGCAGGACAATGTGAGATAGAACTGGAGCATACCATTCAAAATTGCTGTCCAAGCATCTGGCATAATGCTTGAAAACAATGTACAGGTATGACATAAGTCAAACATAGACATCTTCAGCTGGACAATCTAAACCAGAGAAACAGCATGGATAAATTAATCACTGTTAGCAGGGGTGGAGTGGGGAAACTGTTCAGCGCGGGAGTTTAATGGCCAAGACCAGCCCATTTTTTTTTTCAAATATAAAAGATGAAGCAGATATTCACCATGTAATATTATGTAATAATAATATTTATTGCAGCACTGTAAATAATACAAAAAAATTATAATTTAAAATAAGCACTTATGGGTAAAAAATGTATTTCACAGTTTTATTATAATAACAACAACAATACATTTTATTTAACAGTACCTTTCATGACACTCAAGGTCACTTTACAGAGAATAAAAAAAATATATATATAAATACAGGGAACATAAAAAAATAAAACAGTTTGTCAGGATTTGTTATGATGAACTCGAACACAACCACACACAGAGCTATGTCTTGAGAGTTTTATTGAAGGTTGATGGATTGTGGAGGATGAGTACCTGAGTCTTTTACCGGGATGGCGCAGGTGGAAGGTGAAGGCAGGAGCAGGCGGATGGAAGGAAGCTGGAGGACCGCGGGTGAGCCCTGGGGCAGAACCCAAGGTTGCGGGTGAGCTTCAGGACGGGACCCGAGCAGAGCTTGGAGCGGGATGCAAGCGGGGCAGCTTCTTGGAACAGGATCCAAATGGAGCTGCTAGGGAGGAGCGCGGTCAGGGGAAGGCTGCTGGGAGACGAAAGTCCTTCAGTGCAGGATGACCAGAGAAGAGAGTCTTTCTACGAAGGAAGACGAGACGAACCGGCGGGGATGAGCTGACTGAGGTGAGTCTTTATAGTAGTGTTGACAGGTGGATTGAGTCTTCCCTAATTAATGATGGCAGGTGACAAGAATAAGCAGTGAGTGGAGATGAGGCTGTATGGGAGGAGGAAGGTGCCAGGAAATGTCTAGGGTGCAGCAGGCAAAACTGCACCCTGACACAGTTATGAAGAGGGACAAGAACAGTGTATTTACAAATAAGCAAGCTGGAACAGGTGGGTTTTGAGTCTGGTTTTGAACAGGGGGAGAGAGTCAATTCTGCGGAGGTCAGGTGGGAGAGAGTTCCAGCGGCTGACGGCTCTGCTCCCCATGGTGACGAGTCGAGCTGGGTGTACAGTGAGGTGGATGGAGGAGGAGGATCTGAGGGAGCGGGAGGAGGTGGCGATGTGAAGGAGGTCTGATAGATATGGAGGAGCAAGGCTATGGATGGCTTTGAAAGTATGCAGAAGGAATTTTAAATTGTATTCTGAACTGAACTGGAGTTCAGATCCCACTGAGGACTTGGATTTACGGATGAGATCAGAAATTTCGGAGGAGGTGGGCAGCAGGAAAACGACTGGCTATGGGGGAGGGGCAGAGGGGAAGGGGGAGGCAAGGGGGTTGTATGTAGTTGCTGGTGAATGGAGTTGATTTTTTTATTAAAAAAGATAATTAATGAATTACAAGTCTCACTTGAATACATGTGAGAAGGCAGGGAAACTAAAGGTTCTTACATTTGTCATGGTTTAAAGACTTTTTTCTATCAGCAAGAAGGCTTTTTACATCTGCTTTTTTAACCATCATAAAGTAGACATCAGCACTCTGTCTATGGAGCTTACTCTTCTCATGCTCTTATATTCTCTGGTGAACATGCTTCCATGTTTTCATGCCTTGTTCAACAAATGGGCTATCACTGGAAACAGGTGCAAATGCTAAGCACACAGAACAAAAAAAGGGATTGCCATTTGTCTGGGGGTGTACGCCAAAAGAAGGTGAGACGACCACCTCTCCCTGGAGCAGTCCAGGACAAAGCTACTTCGTCCTCACCTTCTTACTGATCACAAAGGAAGAGGCCTGAACAACGATGGGCCCTGGCAGGGCCTGAAGGACGCACCATTGGGCACCTGGAAGAAATCTCTCTTCGCCCGGGGGACATAACCGGGCAAATCAGAGGAAGCGAATCCCAGATGGAGCTGAAAAGCCAGCACAAAACCATGACAAATGTAACCTCAATGGAGGTTAAATTAGCCTCCAAGGGAAAAAAAAGAAGAAAAAAAAACTCAATTCACATTCCTTAAGATGAACTTAAACAAAATGTTATTTAATCAAATAATGTTTGTTTAACTCACGATTCACATTGTGAATGGATTGAAAACATGCCAAATGTTTAGCTAAATTAGTTAAGATAATTTAACTAAATTCCAAGCTTTTGAATCAGATCTGCAGTGAACGGGATTCATTGAATTATTCTGATTATGATCAACCACTTTTGTTTTGTCTTTTGTCTTGTTTTTGCATGTAAAATAGGTTCTTAGCTTAGTTTCTTTTTATCTTCATTTTGCTTAGTAGTTTAGTTAAGTTTCACTAGCCTAGTAGTGTCATATTACAAAGTCTTTTGACCCACATGCAGAACACACTGAATAGGCAGGATTAGATGGTTTTAACACAAGTTTATTTAAACCGAGCAAGAGAGACACAGGGAAGCTCCTAGAGCTCTTCTCGGGCAGAGAGGCGGATTCTCTCCACCTCTCTGCCTGCGCGAACGCTTTTTTTCTCTGCTCCCTGCTTGCTAGCATTTTCCTGCCTTTTACTTTTTATCTCCTTTTTATCTCTTAGCCAAAACTTCAGAAAGTTGGATTTAGTTATTTTATTTATTTTCAAAAGATGCCTACCTTCACCACAGATGACTTTGACAAGCTTCTACAGAAGATAGCTGTTATGGAACTGAAAATCTGCCGACTCGAAGTGAATTATGATGTAAACGCCGCGTATGGAAATGAAACAACCCTGCCTGTGATTCCGAACGGTGACCACCAGCCCAGCAACTCATTGAACAAACAGTTCCTTGAGGAAAATGAGAATCCCTGGACCACTCTGGGTGCAAGACCAAAGGATCAAGGAAACCCCCACTTAGACAAAGGAAACTGGCCGATACTACAGAGAAGTGTCCCAAGACAAGTGAAACAACAACGGGCCGTTCTCAAAACAAATGATAGGAGTAAACCTGCTGGAAATGTTGGAATTCCGTTACTAAACAGATTCACTCCACTCCAAGATGTGACCCAGGAGGATCATGACAACAATCAAAGGTATGTCAACAATCTTCGCTCTAAGCTACCCGAGAAAAAACATGCCACAGGGCCAAGGACCCTGATATTATGCAATGGATCTGTAAATGGGATTAAACATTTCTGTAACAAGAAAGACAGAGGTATTGATTTATAGCCCTTTGAACAATACCCTGGTGTCTAATGTATCAGACATCCTTCCAAAGGTCTTGAAAGAACGCCCAACCCTGGAAAAACTCATAATACAAGCTGCCCTGGGCGACGCCACCCAGGTAAGAAAATCAGAATTATTGAAAGAGGATTACATTCGACTGCTAAATCTAGTTGATGGACTTAATTTCAAGGTGTTTCTCAGCGGCCCTCACGCGCCCGTTAATTGTGGAGATGAGATTTTTTCCAGAGTTCTGATGCTTAACAAATGGCTGAAAAAAACATGCAAACAAACAACTGTAACCTTCTTAGACAACTTTAACATCTTTTGGGAGAAGAGACATCTGTTCAACAGAGATGGTTTCTCTCTAAATAGGTCAGGTGCAAAACGGCTGATTTCAAACATCTTCTATTCTGTGAACCATGCACCATCAGCTTTGTCCCAAAACAAAGCTCAACCAGTGCCAAAACACATGGACCGCGGAACGCATTTCAAATTGGTCGGGCGCATGCGCGAAAAAGCCGGATGAAAACGGGGCCGAGCGGGGGGACGGGGGGGGTGGGGTGGGAGACAAACGCGGCCGAGGGGGGGGGGGTGGGTATGGCAAACGCGGCGGAGCGGGGGGGGAGCGGGGAGACAAACGCGGCCGAGCGGGGGGGGGAGAGAGAGAGAGATAAACGCGGCCGGGCGGGGGGGTTGGTTGCGGCGGGGAGAGACACGCTTTTCGCGGAGGGGGGGGGGGGGGTGAAGAGACAAGCGCGGGGGAGGACTTGATCATCAAAAGTACCGGTTCCGCGGTCCTTGCCAAAACAAACGATAAGCCCAGTACAGCCCGAACAAGCCAAGATAAAGATAGCCAGAAAGATGCTACGTCAGAATTACAGAGGAGGATTCATCCCAGATCTCAGCAGGACAGAGAGAGGACCCCCTTTTATCTTCCAAAAAGAACCAAAAACCTCCATTACCACGGACACCGGTCCATACTGCCCCCACCTCCCCTTCTTTTCCACAAAGCCCAGATGTACTTTTCTGGAATTTTCTCACAATATGAACAAAGTATTCAAGATTGGCCTACAGTTGACATCCTCTCCACATAGCCATTCTGACAACCGCAGCTCTGTGACTAAATCAGCATCTTCTAAAAGCTTCAGAGCCTCCCCCTCAACGTATCACGCAACTGTTACGGCCCAAGGCCCATGAGTCCCTGGGTAGAGCTCCTAGTTGGTGCTGATTGGAAGTGGAGGCAGCTGGCCAGACTGACGTCAGGCCCAGTTTAAGAATCAGCAATCTTCCTCACCTGGTTGCTCCAACCAAGCGCCAGACGATCAACCCTAGCCCAGACCAGACCAGCTCGGAGAAGTTCAGCTCATTCTCGTTTGTCTCTCTGCCACCTTCTTCTCTCTTTCCCTCTCCTATCCAACAAGTTATGGTTTTGTTTGTCAAATAAATCCCCATTTTAAGTTACCCCATGCATGGCTTCCCTTTGATTTGTTGTGGTCTAAGAGCCAGACCATAACATATTGGGGGCTCGTCCAAACTTATGTTACAGTTTGTGCAACAGTTCTCAATTAACGAAGCAGTGTTTGTAATGTAATTGGGAAGCTGTTTTGGAAGTTAGTTTGAAGAAATAGTTTTTCTTT
Organism: Fundulus diaphanus; assembly: GCA_037039145.1. Classification (NCBI taxonomy): domain Eukaryota; kingdom Metazoa; phylum Chordata; class Actinopteri; order Cyprinodontiformes; family Fundulidae; genus Fundulus; species Fundulus diaphanus. The sequence goes on from CM073124.1 coordinate 58,678,536, forward strand.
TTCTTCTTTCTCTGATTTGGGGTAAGTTGTTTGTTTTCTTCTCATCTGATGTCTCCAGTGTTAGCTGCTAATTGATGATTGGTTTGTGCAATTAAGTATGGTAATCTGAACTGATTCCCCTTTAGGCCTCAGCGTGTCTCCCCTTTTGGGATTCATGTGCTCAAAAAACTTTAGTGTGAGATCATATGGTTGGAGCAGTTGTCTCGGGGGCACAGCCATAGAGTTGGGGGGGGGGGGGGGGGGGGGGGGGTTGCTAGTTTTCTGGTCGCCTTTCCCACTCTATTGGTATTCAGTGCGTAAGTACCCACCGTCCCTGATCTCCGAAGACTAGGGTTGAGCTAGATAGTTTTGGATAGGTAGTTAGAGGGGAGGTTCAGATGTGTTGTGTTGCACAGATTGTCAGCAATATACTGTAACACTGTTTGGTGATTTAAGAATTTAATTATATCTGTTGAAAACTTTATTAAATCCCCAACAGTAGAATTTCTGGAGCAGTGTTCTAGAGAACAATTAGTAAAAATTGCTGAGCACTATAATATAAATGTTGGTGACAAACGGTTGAAGGAAAATGTTAAAGCAATTTTAAGGGAAAACTTAATTGAAATGGATGTTTTGACTTTGCCTTCAATATCTGAAGATGTGGGTTCTCAGGTTGTAAAGCCCAAACTTTTGGATTTTGAACAACAAAAAGAGTTGTTAACGTTACGAATGCAACTGGAGAAGGAAAAGGAGTTGGCTTTGGAGAATTTACGACGGCAGACAGATATTGATAAAGTTCTTGCTTTGGAAAAGATAAGACAGGAAACTGAATTAGCAAGAATAAGGTTGGAAAGTGAAAAATTAAATCTGATGAAAGAAAACCAATTGTCTGGGGAATCTTATGCTGTGGACTCGAAAAGTAAAGTCTCTGATATTCTAAATGACTTGCGTTTGGTGCTCAAGTTCAGTGAAAAGGATGATACTTTTTTCACTTTGTTTGAAAGAGTTGCAGAGACAAGAGATTGGTCTGATTCAGACCGCATAGTTTTGCTTCAGTGTGTTTTGGTTGGTCGTGCTCAAGAAACTTTCTCTATGTTGAGCTTAAATGATGGCCAGGATTATGCCAAGGTTAAAGCTGCAATACTGAAAGTATTCAGCTTTAACATCCTAGTTTTCTTTAAGAAAGTTTGCCTGTCATAGCGTCTGATTTGACTCAGATAATAAACACGTCCCTTCTGTCAGGTGTTTTCCCCCAGTCCCTAAAAACAGCAAATATCAAACCACTGCTGAAAAAGAACAATTTAGAGAAACTACTACTCCAGAACTACAGGCCCATCTCAAATCTCCCCTTTATCAGTAAGATTATTGAAAAAGCTGTATTTCAACAATTAAACACCTTCTTAATAACGACCAGCCGCTTTGACGTTTTCCAGTCTGGCTTCCGTGCTCACCACAGTACAGAGACCGCCCTTATCAAGGTGTTTAATGACATCCATATAAATACAGACTGTGGAAAAACCACAGTGCTGGTTCTGTTGGACCTCAGTGCAGCATTTGATACTGTCGATCACTCCATCCTGTTAGAGCACTTGGAAAACTGGGTCGGCCTTTCTGGTACAGCTCTCAACTGGTTTAAATCCTACTTAAAGGACAGGGACTTTTTTGTATCAGTAGGTAACTTTACATCCCAGACGACAAAAATTACATGTGGGGTTCCCCAAGGGTCCATCCGGGGTCCCCTCCTGTTCAATATCTACATGTTCCCCTTAGCTCAGATCATAAAAAACAACATAACCAGTTGTTTTGTTTTTTACTTTTTTGGAATGATCATGACCTGGATGACTGAGAATCTTCACCAGCGAAGTTAAATTTTGGTAGTGGTTATGCCTCACATGTGAGGCATGAATTAGAGGGGAAGGAGAAATTTTGGAATGAGTTAGATGAAGTGATGCAGAATAAACCCAGAGGTCAGAAAGGGGGGGTTTGGCGCAGATTTCAAAGGACACTTTGGAGCAGGGAACAGAGGTGAAGAGAAAGTATTGTGCAGGTTTGGAATCCAGAACATGAATGCAGAATGACAGATAGTGTTAGACTTTGCAATGAAGATGAAAATGGCTATGGTGAATACTTTCTTCCAGAGGAGGCAGGAGCACAGCATGACTTACAAGAATGGAGGAAGGAGCATGCTGGTGGGTTACATCTTGTGTAATGTAATCTGAAGTAACTCAGGGAAGGAGTTCAGACAGGCTGGACTGTAGGTACGTACATATGTCTGAACTACAGCTAACACTATCAGAGGGACAGGTAGGAAAATACTTTACATTTCCTCTGGAAGGAGAACTGAGAAGGAGACCTGGTGGTGGAATGAGGAAGTACAGTAGTGTGTTCAGAGAAAGAGATCAGCTCACAAGAGGGGGATCAATGTGAGGACTGAAGAGAGTTGCCATGAGTACAGAGAGATGTAGCGTAGATCAAAAGCGGAAGTAACTAAGAGCATACAATTACTTGTATGATAGGTTGGCCAGTAAAGAGGAAGAGAAGGATTTATATAGATTGGTGAGGCAGAGAGACAGAGATGGGAAAGATGTTCAGGAGGTTAGGGTGATTATGGACTAAAACGGAAATGTACTGACAGGTGCCAGAAGTGTGATGGGAAGATAGGAGTACTTTGAAGAGTTGATTAATGCGGAAAACGAGAGTGACTAAAGCTTCAAAATTACCTTTGTTAATAAGAAGTGGCAAAGACCAGGTTTTGATGTCATCAACACATGCCTGTAGTTGAAGTAATTGATTGGATTCATCAGGATTTATGGATAAATATAGCTGAGTGTCATCAGCATAACAGTTGGCCCAAGGACTGAACCCTGTGGTACTCCACAAGTGTCCCTAGAATTTGAAGAAGATTTATTATTGACATGAACAAACTGGAATCTGTCAGACAGATAATTTAAACCAGCCTAATGCTTTACCCCTAATCCCTAGAGTATGTTCAAGTCTTTATAGGAGAATATTGTGATTAACTGCATCAAATGCAGCACTGAGATCTAACAGGACAAGTACAGACACAAGTCCATTATCTGAGGCCATGAGAATATCATTAGTCACGTTCACCAGAGCGGTTTCGGTGCTATGATGAGCTCTGAAGCCTGACTGAAACTCTTCAGATAGGTCATTACTTTGTAAGTGTTCACATACTTGATTAGCAACTACTTTCTCAAGAATTTTAGATAGCAAAAGAAGATTAGATATAGGTCTGTAATTTATTAATTCATCTTGATCAAGAGATGGTTTCTTAAGTAAAGGTTTAATAACAGCTACTTTAAAAACCTGTGGTACATATCCATTTACTAACGACAAATTAATAATGTTTAAAATAGGGGCATTAATCAAAAGGAATACCTTATTAAATAACTTGGTTGGGATTGGGTCTAACATACAACTAGAAGGTTTAGATGAAGCTAAAATTTTAGATAGCTCAGAAAGCTCTACTGCTTCACTTACTGAGGATGAGGTAATCATGTTTGGGAGGATGCCAATTATTTTGTTTTTATGGACTCAATTTTATTTATGAAGAATCCCATAAAGTCATCCCATAAAGATCCACCCATTCCCTCAGCTCTCAGCTGAGGGAATGGATGGATCAACAGAGCTATGACTCTGGGTAAGTTTAGCAACTGTACTAAAGAGAAACCTTGGATTATTATTGTTCAATTCAATTCAATTCAATTCAATTCAATTTTATTTATATAGCGCCAAATCATGAAACATGTCATCTCAAGGCACTTTACAAAATCAAGTTTAATCATATTATACAGATTGGGTCAGATTATACAGATTGGTCAAAATGTCCTATATAAGGAAACCAGTTGATTGCTTCAAAGTCCCTACAAGCAGCATTCACTCCTGGAGAAGCGTAGAGCTACAGGGAGAGTCGTCTGCATTGTCCATGGCTTTGCAGCAATCCTTCATACTGAGCAAGCATAAAGCGACAGTGGAAAGAAAAACCACCCATTAGCGGGAAGGAAAAACCTCCAGCAGAACCGGGCTCAGTATGAACGGTCATCTGCCTCGACCGACTGGGGTTACAGAAGACAGAGCAGAGACACAACAAGAGAGACAAAAAAGCACAGAAGCACACATTGATCTAGTAATCTGTTCTACATTAGATGGTAATAGTCGGTGATCTGTCCTCCCTGGATGATTTCACAGTCAACAGAACGTCAGACCAGGTGTACCTACTATGAAGAAAAAAGAGAGAGAACAAAAAGTTAAAAGCTGAAATGACAACAGTCATTTCAATGTAATGCAATGCAAATCTGGAGAACAGTAGACTGGAGAACAGTAGAAATCAGTAGAGTGAGAAAAGTAGGCCCTGATGTCCTCCAGTAGCCTAAGCCTATAGCAGCAAAACTATAAAGGTAGCTCAGAGTAACATGAGCCACTCTAGTTATAAGCTTTGTCAAAAAGGAAGGTTTTAAGATTAGTCTTAAAAGTAGACAGGGTGTCTGCTTCACGGACCAAAACTGGGAGTTGGTTCCACAGGAGAGGAGCCTGATAGCTAAAGGATCTGCCTCTCTATTAATGATGAAGATGCTACTCTAACTCTGCAAAGGGTCTTTTTATACAACAGTAGACTCTTTTTCCAGATTAGGCAGGTTAGGTAGGAGTTGTGCTAGTTTTTACTTAAAGTAAGACTTAAAGTAATATAAATCAATACACATGGCATATGTTTTGATGGATGGTAAAAAATTATTGCTGTATTTTAAAATAAACACACAAAATGCAAATTGGAATCGGTATCGCTCACTGGAGATGCGTCACAGAACAAAACTTACTCAGACAACTTTTTCTGTATCAAAGTCTTGCTCTCAGGTGTTTCTAATTCAACACCTGATAACTCCCACATGTTTTGCCATGCCATTTCACACACTACCTCTGTATATAAGCTGCCTGGTTGTCATTGTTCTTTGCTGCTTTCATATGTTATTCTGCTTTGTGGTTCGTCTCACTGCCCTGTCCTCCACTTTTTCTCCTTGTGCTTGTGTAAGTTTGCTTTTGATTCTTTCATTAAATCCTTATATTCATTAAGCGGCTTCCAAGTTACTATCTGCATCTTGGTTGTGCTACAACCTCACAACTCATGATTGCAATGGCTACATTTGTCTGTGGTTATTTTTACAGATCTGCAAAAGAGACTCCAAATGAGTAGGCTAACCAATGACCTACATTTCGTGTCTGGTGTTATATAAATGTGCCCTTTGATCTGCTGTGAGCTTGGATGACGGTGATGCAGGAATAAGCAAGATGGAACCAGAGCATACACACCATTTGAACCTGCTGTCCCAGGTTCTGGCTAAATGCCAGGAAAACAATGAATGACATGTACGTGTGCATTTAAATCCTTTTGAGAGATGTTGATGTGTAGCTGTTTACAGCCACTAAAGGAAATGCTTTTACTATTTCTCTTATAAAGATTTTCAGCTTGACCACTATCAGTAGAAAAGAAAGGATCAAGCATGATAGATTGCTATTGATGAAAAGTGAAAATTAACCTTTTATTTTAATTGTTGATGGCCGTTTTCTCTATAAAATGCATTAGGAAATGAAACTGTTCAGTGATGTGTTCTGCCAATTTAATGTTGTAAATAGGTAGGTGTCCTATTTAAAATGTTACCTGGGTTTAATGGAAACAGAGGCAGTTGCAAGGCTTATCAAATTTACACGCACGTTTCCCTCTTTTATGACTTTCAGGGACTCACGTCCATTTCTGCTAAGCCCGGGTGCTAAACCGTTAATAACGGTCATTATCAGGAGTTAAGTAACTCCTGATAATGACCGTTATTAACCTCGCTTAGGGGTAGCCTACAGTACTTTACAGTACGAGTCAATGACATGTTCCTGACAGGCAGCACTGAGGGTTCCTACAGATTCAGGATCTTAGGTCCGCCTCCAGCTGACATGTGCGGAGAACTATGAGGTGTAGAAAAGCTGGGATCGTACTGTTTTGGCGTGAGAAGACTTCAGACAACATGTCCCTAAGGCAGGACTATGACTGTGTGGTGATTGGGGCGGGAGTCCAGGGCTCCTTCGCGGCCTACCAGCTGGCTAAACAGAACAAGAAGACTCTGCTGCTGGAGCAGGTGTGTCAGACACAAACATGCAGCCTGTGGTGTCAGAGCTACTAAAGGCACTGTAGGAAGCTTACAGCTCGGATGTAAGAAGCAAATGCTTCAACAATCACTTACAATAGTCTTTTGTTTTTTTATAAATCAATTAACTTTTAAAACTTAAGAAGCCTGATCCCTGTTGAATATTTAGAAAGTCTATGGCCTGCCTAAATGTAAACTAACTATTCATTTTGAAGCAATGTTAATGTGAACATGTGTTTGTGTGTGTCTCTGAAATGTAGCAAAACACATGTATAAATGACTGCGAAATTTCAAAGCTGGGGGTACATTCTCATTGTTCTTCCATGGGTTTTATTTAAGTGCTTAAGTATGAGTTCGGTTTATTTGCATTAAAAATAGACAACCAGCACACCATTTTTTATCGTTTTTCTGCAAGGTGGATGCATTTCAGCTAATTACAGGGGTCAGCAAATTTACAGATGGAAAAACTAACAAACATATAGCTCCACATGCCAGAAAACAACTCAACCAATCAGAACCAGATCACTAGTCAAAGTCCGGTCAGCCACACTGTAATGGTTACTGCTGGTGAACCCGATATTCAGCCGGACACAGATTTGCGTTTTATTTAAAAGGTTTATTGTGAGGATGAGTAATGGCAGGTGAGGCTGGCAAGCAGAACTAGATTAGGCAGATGAGTAATGGCTAAAGGTGTAGGCAGGCAGGGATTAGCAGGAGACCAGAAGATGCAGGTAGTGACAGACCGAGAACAACAATATATACACCATCTTTAGAAATTCAATGCGACACAGAGTCAAACAAGTCACAAAACTGGAGAAAGCATACAATTCAGAGAAAACAGAACACCAATTCCTCATTGAAACTCGCGAGATTTACTGTTTATAAAGTGTGAATTAAAAATGCTTCTCCTTATAACAGGATTTCCGTCATTTGGAAAATGAGCGCAAAAAGTTCCGTCTAGACTTTTTATGAAAGGTATTATTAACAGAAGCTGCTTTTATCCAATGAAACCTGGCAGAGCCGGGACATTAGCCAATCAGAAAGAGAGTAGGGCGGGTCTTTGTGAAGCAGGCATCTGTCAGTTTGAGTTTTATCGGTGTTTCATCATTTTAACTTTTGGGAGAACATTTTAAAGTGCCCTCAGATGGCATGAATGAAAGTAGCGGTGGTCAAAGTTTTATTTGGATTTATGCAAACCAGCAGGTCATAAAATTCACCGGAATGAACAGCTGACAACAGCTTCATCGGTAACTGTGTCTGTTGCTGCTCTTGCAATTAATTAATGAATTATTTCCACCTGTGGCCATGTCGCCTGTCAGCATTTATTCCCTCGCTGCCAGTAACTGAGCTGATAAACCAACCAGGGATCTCCTCATGATTTGCTATTACGAGTTGCGCGCTAGCTCAGGCTAATTTAGCAATTTTCTTTTCCATCCATCCATTTTCCAAACCGCTTAATCCCTCATGGGGTCGCGGGGGTTTCTGGTGCCTATCTCCAGCGTTCACCGGGCAAGAGGCGGGGTACACCCTGGACAGGTCGCCAGTCTGTCGCAGGGCAACACAGAGAGACAAACAACCATTCACACCTAAGGACAATTTGGAGAAGCCAATTAACCTAACAGTCATGTTTTAGGGAGGAAGCCGGAGTACCCGGAGAGAACCCACGCATGCACAGGGAGAACATGCAAACTCCATGCAGAAAGACCCAGGGTGTACTTGAACCCAGGACCTTCTTGCTGCAAGGCAACAGCGCTACCCACTGCGCCACTGTGCAGCCCGCTTTTTCTTTTCTTTTTTCTTTTTTTAAGAACAGTTGGAAAGTGAACCAGTGTCCCGCATTTCAATGGGTCTGATTCCGAAAAAGTAAAAAAATTCCACCTGTGCTTTTCTGTAACAAAGAAGGCAGAACTGCATCGGCTGTCAGTCAATAAGCAGCAGCTCCGCCTCAGGAGTAGCTGCTCACCAGGGGTCCGTTCTTCGTACGTTGCTTAAAACATCCAAGATCAAATGACACATCCAAGATGATTTCATCCGGCTAATCATGATCTGGTTAATTGGGTGCTTCGAACACACCTGTTGTTTAGGATTAGTATCGCTGGATTGAGTTATCTGAGACAACTGCGTGTTGATGCGTTTGTTTAAAAGGGGAAATGTATCGATAGTAGAAACATTGATCAGCAACGCTGCTATTGGCTGTTCAGCATGGCCAAAGAACACCCACAGTTTTTCTCCCAAGCAGAACAAGAGCTTGGAAGGTTATGCCGAATTTGAGTCATTAATTAAAACACCTCAAAATCTGTTAAAGCCAGGAGAGAGGGCTGGCAAAAAGCAGCAGACAAATTAATGTGTAAATACTGTCCATGGTAGATGTTTCTATCACTTTCTACAGTATGAATTTTTGCATTTTAATAATCTCATATTTACTTTGTTCTTTTATGTCAGAGCCTCCACAGGACCCACTAGAACATTGGGACAAGTAAAAGTGAAATACAAGAATATTCTACAAAATGGTAGCCTTTAATTATTATACTTCATTTTAAAAAGGCACTTGTTATGTCAAGAGATCCACATTTCAGTGTCATTACTTAGACACGGGAAGTAAAGGACGCATGCAAACTGGGTTTTTTAACAAAAAATTATTTATCTATAAAAAAAATTAAGTTCTTCCTTTTCCAAGTCATCCACAGTTTACACGGTAAAACTGTATTGCTCCGTGGCTAGATAATCCATATAGTTTTTTCTAATACAATATACGGCTCGACAGGAAGCAAGTCTTTCAAAGTAAACTAAACTTCACAATAAAATGGCCTGAACAAATCTTCTTACTGAATAGGATAAACATAAAAAGCAAACCATCATACAAATAACTTAAATATTTTAGATTTATGGCTCCAACACCACTTTTTCCTCTTTAAAAGCCACTGTTAAATGATGTGTTTGTCTGTTTATAACAGCCACCAAGAAAATCTCTCTACAATTATACTGTCGCGCTGCGCTAAAGGATCCTGTCTATTGCGCAATACGCGATTAATTCGAAAAACTCTGCAAATTATTCTTGCACCTTCCGCAACAGGTTGCAGTCGTAAAAATGGACATGGCTACGGCAGACTTCCCTATCTCCTCCGCTTATACAGCCATGATCTAATCTTGTTTACATGAAATAAGCCTGCTCTCGAGCAGGCTTAAGCTGGCGCTCATGTTGCTATGACAACAAGTGCAGGATGTCTTTCGAAGAACCAAACGATCCAAGATCATGCCAAATCGTCAACAATGAAATCCTGCTAACTGAGTTAGCGACGTACGAAGAACGGACCCCAGGACACTCGTTAAATAAAATCACAAGGATTTTGATTCATGCAGATTATTAAGGAAACTACGTCAATAAATAAAAAAATAAACTGCAGCTACAATATGGACTGGAGAACGGGTTCTAACTGGGTGAGGCCAGAGAAAGGCTATTCTCAGAAAGCTTTTATGAAGTTATTTTTTAAATTTTAAACAGAGTGGAGCGCGATGTGAAGCGACACTGTAGAACCAAGTCGCACTAGAACCAGCTGAAAAAGCCTCCTGTGGTTCTGTGGACTCTTATTCAACCCAAAATCACCTGCCAGAGAGACAAGCTACAGCAGCCAAGATTACCTACAGCAATATTTAACTTTATGCAAAGTTTAATAACATTTTTCTAATTAAAGTGTTCATCTTAAAAAGCAAGTTATGATAAACCTTGAGCAATTTTATTAAACTTTTCAAAAATCTGACATCCCATCCATCCATGGATTTTCTATACCCGCTTTTCCGTACAGGTGTGACGTCAAGCCCTATCTGATGGGGAAACAGGGTAATGGGGGGGGGGGGACGGCAGGTGGCTCTTCCTAGGCGGGGACACAGATTACATCCTGGACAGGTCGCCAGTCACAGGGCTAAAATATAACCGTTTTATTAGACTTCAAAAAAGTTAAATAATGCCTTTTTTATGAACTCATGATTTGTGATAATTAAATGCTGTGCAATAATAGGAAAAACAGACTGATTATTGTAATGTGCGATCTGTGTTAAATTAAAATATATGACGTCATCATAGTGTTGGTTATGTGTCCTGCATTGTCCATGGTTGTGGTTGGCCTTGTATGATCATAGGATTGGTTTATATTGAATGTGACAGGGAGCCAGTGGAGTTAATGTTCAGGAGTGAAGTAGATGATGTAATGATGAAGCTGCTGTCTTTGTACTAGCTGCAGTTTATGGAGGTTTTCTGGAGGACAGGGAGGGAAGGGAGCTGAAATTGTAAAGTCAAGAGGTGAGTGGACTGTGAACTAGTTTGGCAAAAGTGTGAAGGAAGAACTTGATGCTGCCGAGATGAAAGTTAACCAGGTGATGATGTGGAAAGTGAAGGGGAGGATGGGAGGCTGTCCAGGATGACGCCAAGGCTCTGAAGCTGAAAGGTGGGAGAGATACAGGAATGGTCAATGGATATTGTTGACCTACCAGATTTGGTTAAAGTTGACTTTGCACAATAAGCAAGTGAGGTAACTGATGTGGCATGATGTCCACGTCCCGGGAATATATGGGCTGACTTGAAAAAATTTTCAGTCAAACTGATTATTTTTGGTTTAACCCATGCCTTATAACAAGAGTCTATTTATGTCACCCCCTCTTTTAGGAGTAGACACCATCTCAAACTTATGCTGGAACAAATATACTGGTCAACTGTGTTAAAAGTGGCAAGTATGTGTTAAGAACTCCAGATGTTTTTAATCTTTTAATTGTAGTATGTATACCAAGCTGCATGAGCATTTCAATAATGCACACATTTAGTACAGAATGTAATCCTGTTGTAGTCAATCTTATTTTTTTTACCTGTGTGGGGGGTGTAGAAAAACATTACTTTTAATCATAACACTACACTAAGCACAACTAGAGCAAGATATGTTATCACCAGAGGTCCGTTCTTCGTACGTTGCTTAAAACATCCGAGATCAAATGAGACATCCAAGATGAGATAACTGCGCGTTCATGCATCGCTTTAAAAGGGGAAATGTATCGATAGTAGAAACAATGATCAGCAACGCTGCTATTGGCGGTTCAGCATGGCCAAAGAACGCCCACAGTTTTTCTCCCAAGCAGAACAAGAGCTTTTAATGGAAGGTTATGCCTAATTTGAGTCATTAATTAAAACGACAGGGGATTTACACAGTGGTCACAAAAAGGTATAAAAAGTTACTGGAAGATTACAAGCAATACTGAATTAAAGAGTTTTAAACAACTTCAAGATAACTATAACCTGGAAAAATGTGATTTCTTTAGATACCTTCAGCTAAGATACCATTACAATAAAAATAAAATTTTTTGGAGCAGGATGAGACAGGTATACTTAAAATCTTATTAGATTCCAGCAACGGAAGACCTCCCAAAAAAAACCCAACAACATCCAAACTATACTCATGTCCACAAACAGAGAGAAAATGTAATACAACATATCTTGAGGTTAAATGGGAAAAATAAGCTAAAATAACAATAACTGATGATGTTTGGTTAAATATTTGTAATTCTGTGATCCACACGTCAAGTTCTGACCTATTGAGGGAATTTTCCTGGACATGTATGGTGCGTTTTTTGGTTACACCTTAGATTAAAAGTAAACACTGTAACGACACTGAGAAGGCAAAATGTTGGAGGAACTGTGGGAATGTGTCTGCAGGACATTTTCATGTCTTCTGGGAATGTACTAAGATCGCACCCTACTGGTCAGAAGTGATAAAAGATTCATCGGAACTTGACACCAACTGTATAAGCAGACCTCTCAACTTTGATCAAAAGTTAAGAGTGAGATTATGCTAATTATGGGGCGGGGCTTGTTTGGGGGCGGGGCTAACCGGACCCTGGAAGAGCCGGTGGAGTCTCAACTCCATCTCATTTTTATCCCACCAGACATTGAAGTAGACATGTACTACTTTTGTTAAAGAGATAAAGAGAAATATTAAAACTTTATTCTTCAGTTAATGGATTAAAACACAAAAACACACATATGTTCAAATAATACTGAATAAAAATAAGTAGTTTTAAGTTATTGAACGAATTATTACACTGTTACACATTCATCTATGGGTTTCTTTATCATTTTAGATCTATAACCTGATTGGTGATTCAGGCTGAGTTTCATCAAGCCTTTATGGTCAACATTTTCCCCTCAGCAGCAACACTGAAGCACACAGAGGTTCGCGCTGCATCTTTACGCACGATCCAGCTGCTGATGTGTCCCTCTTTTCAGCTCAATGCACTTCTAGATTACAGTTTATAACTATTATCATCCCCTTTCACAGCGACAGGTTTCTCAGTTAGTCGCCGCGCTGACCAGACAAATCTCTATTGATCTCGTCAGTGCGCTCTGGGCGGTGAAGTGAGCTGCTTTTACCCCCGTGCGCTGCGTGCGGGGGGGGGAGCAAGCGCTGAGGCACAGAAATACGGTGCATGTAGTTAAAAAATGCAGTATTAATAAAAACTAAACTTATAAACAGACCAAGTGGCGTTTTAAACTGCATCTGGATATCAGAACTGTTTTATGATCCTGCGTGCAGCCATGCAGCAGCTCCACCCCCTCCCCTCCCCTCCTGCATACGCGGTACAGGACCTTACCGGCTTACCACTGGTTAGGACTAAAATTATTCATAACTCTGATCACTCTCCCTGCTGCTCTGTTAACACGAAGTGCAGCAGGAATTACTGATGGCCACAAGCTGTGAAAGAAGCCGAAACAGCTCAGCAGAAGGCGGAGTTTTGTCGTCCGCAGCCCAGATGGGCTTTGTGATTTTTATGCGTGTGAAATGCCATGTGTTGCGTGTGAGCGTGTGAAGTTAGTGAAATGCGTGTGTTACACGGTCAATGTGTGAGAGTTGAGAGCACTGTGTATAAGTAATGTAATTACGTTTTTCCTTTTTCTTTTTTGATTATTATTCAACTGCTCCTGTCAAACAAGTTTCTCTGTAATTTTTGTTGGAGGGGGGTCCAATTGTTCAATGTATGTATGTGTATTTCTAAAACTACTAAAATGACAAAAATAAAGTATATATAAAAAAAACAAAAAACAATAACGACAGGGCACACCTCAAAGTCTGCTAAAGCCAGGAAAGAGGGCTGGCAAAAAGTAGCAGACAAATTAAATGCGTAATTACTATCCATGGTAGATGTTTCTATCACTTTCTACAGTATGTATTTTTGCATTTTAATAATTTCATATTGACTTTGTTCTTTCATGTCAGAGCCTCCACGGGACCCACTAGAACATGGGGACAAGTAAAAGTGAAGTACAAGAATATTCTACAAAATGGTAGCCTTTAATTATTATACTGTATTTTAAAAAGGCACTTTTTCCTCTTTTTAAAAGCCACTGTTAAATGATGTTTGTCTGTTTAAACAGCCACCAAGAAAAATCTCTCTACAATTACACTGTCGCGCTGCGCTAAAGGATCCTGTCTATCTCGTAATACGCGATTAATGCGAAAAGCTCTGCGCATTATCTTTGCACCTTCCGCAACAGGTTGCTGTCGTAAAAATGGACAAGACATGGCTACGACAGACTTCCCTATCTCCTCCGCTTATAAAGCCGCGATCTAATCCTGCTTACATGAAATAAGCCTGCTCTCGAGCAGGCTTAAGCTTGCGCACATGTTGCTATGACAGCAAGTGCAGGATGACTTTCGAAAAACCAAACGATCCAAGATCAAGCCAAATCGTCAACAATCAAATCCAACTAACTGAGTTAGCGACATACGAAGAACGAGCCCCAGGTATCTGAGACAAATGTTGAGGTGGGGGTGTAACAATCAGCCCTACCAAGAAATCTTCCAAATTGCAAGCTGTCTTATTGGCAAACATGGGAAGACTGAAGCTGTGGCCTAAAGATTAGACTTTATGTTCATCACACATGTACAGGTACAGAGCAACAAAATGCAGTTTAGCATCTGACCAGAAGTGCAATAAGCACTAAGTACATGTAGCAGTAATAGTATGCTATTTTGGAGGTATGGTACATGTTGCGTTTATAGCATATGGACAATATACAGATGAAAACCTATGTACAGGTGAGAACATCTATACAGGCAAGTGATCAAAATATACACCTGATTGATTGAGGCTGTATGAACATATACAGATGGATTTGTGCTGTGTAAGTAGACTATTCACAGGAACTATAACATAATTTACAATAAAGGAAACTAGGTAGATGATAAATTAGGTGATGTAAGAGACTATAGTATATAATGTCCTGTCACTTTTTAATCCGATTTTGATGGATTAAAAGTGGGCGGGGCGATTAAAAAGGGGCGGGGCTTATTTTTTAATTGACCTTTAGGTGACCCCACTCACATGATCGTCACGTGGCCCTGCTCGTGACCCTCATGTGACATCCCCCCCCCCACACGTGACCCGCACTTTAATCATTATTATATTAATTAATTATTCTTTTTTTAATTGTATTATTATTATTTTCATTTATATTCTTATCACTAATAATATTATTACTACTATCATTGATATTATTGTAATTATTTAATCCTGTTATACATACCCAACCTTTTTTTAGTAGTATTATTGTAATCATTTAAAGTTATTTATAATTATTTAACTCCGGTATACATACCCAATCTTTTTATTAGTATTATTATGATTATTTTGAATGATTTAATTCCGTTAGGCACATCCAATTTTTAAGGTGGGGGGAAATCAGTCTTTGTTTCAGCCGTAAAAGCAGTCAGACTCTGAATACTTAAAGTTTCAAAATAAAGATTAAAAATAAAACTATATAAATCGTTTAGACGCATAAGCTTCCCCATCCGGAATCTGTAAATAAAAAGCTCAGGGTTACGCACATCCAATCTTTAAGGTGGGGGGAAATCAGTCTTTGTTTCAGCCGTAAAAGCAGTCAGACTCTGAATACTTAAAGTTTCAAAATAAAGATTAAAAATAAAACTATATAAATCGTTTAGACGCATAAGCTTCCCCATCCGGAATCTGTCAATAAAAAGCTCAGGGTTCTCGTTCAGCCAGAATCCTGCGATGCAACCCCTCAGCTCTCCCTATAAACAGTGAGCGTTTAACCTCAGTTACTGACCGCTTACCAGTTGCAGCTTAGAACATAATAAGTCCATACACTCTACAGGTCACTGACAGTTTGAGGGTCATAAGTTCACTCGTTCAGTAAGCAGTTAAAATAATACTCAACCTGTTCGAAGCGCCGCGCGGGAGGAGACACAAGGGGGGAGATCTCGCTTTCTCTCAATCATCTGACCCCTCAACACAAAAACTGTGTCTTTCTCTACAACCCTCGCGCTGTCATGCTTAGTATTTATAAATAGCGGACACCCTGTCACAAAAAATCGACAGGACGTTGTATTTCACGCCTTTACGTATCCTAAAAATCCCCATCACGCGGACAAACACAATGCCTCTATTATCAATAATGTATATATAAGGCCCTCTTCCCACCTAACTGAATGCATGCACGGTGACTCCTCCGAAAAATGTCAAAAGACATTTATGTGTGAAATGTTTGTCTCCCCTTTATTATAACTTTTTCTTGCATCGTTACCATCAAGGCTCAGTATAAAA
This sequence comes from Fundulus diaphanus, assembly GCA_037039145.1. Classification (NCBI taxonomy): domain Eukaryota; kingdom Metazoa; phylum Chordata; class Actinopteri; order Cyprinodontiformes; family Fundulidae; genus Fundulus; species Fundulus diaphanus. The sequence goes on from CM073124.1 coordinate 58,694,270, forward strand.
TTAAGCATTGTAAAAATGAAAAATGATTGAACTTTATGGTGCTTACTGCTGTTTCTTGTTCTTTATTCAATTTTGCACAAATATCCTATTTCTCAATAAACTATACATTAAAAGGGTGGCTCTTTTTGAAGTGGATTTCTGTTATTAAAAGTTAATCTCTGGCCTGCAGTATCAACCAAATAAACTGTATTTGTAAAGCCCTTTTCAGTTCTGCCTCACATAGGTTAAAAATAACTAAACTGAGAGAAAAAGGTTATATGGATGAAAGTAATTTATGAGGAATTGCTGAAAAACGGTTGTGGAGTTTAATGAAGAAACTGCATTAAATATGAAAACTTAACACGAGCTATCATCATGGAAAAGTTAAATGTTTTAACAGGGTCTGCTGTAAATGCCACAATTGAAAAGACATAATACAAGATGCTAATAAAAAATGATGTCTAATGATGTGTTAGTTGATTATGTCAACTTTCCATGAAGTTGAACTTATCTGCTGCAGGTAAGATATCAGGGGCTTCTCATTTTACCTCACTGTTGATTAATATAGCACTTCACATACTAAAACACAGTTTTCTTTTTAACAGAATTCTTTCTTTCTGAATTTTTACAACATTTTTTGAGTAAAAAGTTTAACCCTGGCTGAACACAAGTTGGGTCTTATTATCGATATGTCCATAAATTCTAAAACAAGACGATGATAAAACTGGTGCAGTTTCAAAAGCTTTTACAGTTGGATTTGTCTAGTCTTTAAAACCCAGTTTGTAAAGTTTAGTACACCTTGTTTTTCAAACCTAAAGTTTTAGTGCTCTGTTAAACTAAAAGGCACAAATTACTAAAATGCCCCATTTCTTAATTCTATAGCGTAGTCTTTGCTGTTCCAATATGTTATATGTGTGCATAACCTGCAGAAAGAATTATTGTCCTCTTTATAAATAAAACGTTTTGCTTTGGACGTCATGGATATTAGTGTTACTGAAGCATGCAGCAGCATGCAGCAGCATGCAGCTTTGAGTAAGCTCAGACAAGCTGTCTGCCCTTCCTCCGTGAATGTTTTTGCGTTTCACAGGCAAAATCTAAAGTTTTACCATATTCTATTTTACACGTCTAATTCTGCGACTCATAGACATTTTCCACATTGTGGTGTGGGCTTGGATCAACTCGCCGTTCATTCTGGTAATGCAAATCTTCAAATAATTGGAACGTGTTTAAGGTATTTTTAGTTTGTAAATGTTTTGTTTGCTCTTTGACATGATTGCACATTATGCACAAATATTTCCAGACAAGTAAAATGTACAGAAAAAAAAATACAACTCACTGTCCTCGACATATGTTATTTAATTTAAAATGTGACAAACCTGGCTCAATGACAAAATGCTCTCAGGAGGAGGAAGGGGTGCAACACACAGCATACACACAGCGACGTTGGCTTTTCGATCATTAAAATTTGTCTTCAAAACAACATTCAATTACATCTTTTCAACATTGGCTAGAACTGGATGATTGGTTGATCTACCATCAATCGTCGACCTTAACCAAAAGCTAATCTTTTTGACCCTAATTCCACATTGAATTAACATCTTTTGCTATCTGGGAAGATATAATTTACAGGAGACCGGTTTTGGTAAAACAAAACAAAAACATATTTACAAACACAATAACAAAACAAACACTTAAATGATTTAAATCATATTAAATAAGACAAAATATAACCTAAAAACAAGAACAAGTTTCATGGCAAGATTTATTTTTTATTTCTGAATATAAGCTTAAATTCTCCCAGAGGAATCAACATGGATATTTTCATATCCTGTTGTAGAGTGCTCCAAGTTGATAGGACAGTGTGAGAAAATGCCTCTTTTCCAAGTCCTGTTTGTACTATGGGAGGACTGAAAGTGATAAAGTCCTGGGAACTAAGTCTTTTGCTGGACTAAATGACATATAACGGGATAAATAACACAGAAACAGACAGCTTTAAAGATGAAAATGTACCAATGCATGAGTTTATGAATTGATGACGATGGCCGGTTAAAATTTAAAGGAATATAAAGTACAGTGAGGTGTGAGAGACGCTGGTATGAACCGTAATTCTCCATGATAGACAACATCTAATGCAGAGAGGTGGCAGATGCATTATAAGAAACATGACAGTAATCTAGGTCACTGAGACAGGATGCTACCTTGCACTGAAGTAAATTATATTATATAGTTAATGACAGGGGAAACCCTGAGCAATGAGCGTCTTAACAGCTTGGTATAATTTCTTTAGGGTATTTACGCATTTCACAATAATCTTGTTTTACTTTTGTTAAGGTAGCAGCCAGCAGATTTTTTAATTGATGGAAATGTAACCCATCAACTTCAGAATCATTTTTCCTTTGTGACTTCCCAGAGCTGATTTCTCCTGTGCAGGAGACCTGCTAACTCAGTGTTGAACCAGGAAATGACTCAACCCTTGACTCTCAGCTGATGAAACAGAGCACATTTGTCAATAGAAATATCAAACAAATAGTCCCAGGAAAAATGTATGTCATCAAACAGATAAATGCACTTCCAATTGTAATGAAATATACCATGAAGAAAAGCCTGTTCTCTAAAATGCTTCATAGTTCTTTTTTAGACAAGAACAGGCTCAAAATGGAGGATTTTAGTGTTTCAAACTGCACCAACTGGACAATGATCACTTGGATCATTTACAAAAATTGCATTGAAGATGAAAAGATGGAAATTATTTGTCAGGATATTTGGATTTAGGTTTAGTATCACCGTCAATAATTTGAGAAACAATAAAAGCAAGATGGTGTGTCTTAAAACCCTCTAACAGGGAAACTGTAAACCAGTCTCTCTTCTTGAACATTTTAATCAGACAAACATTAGGAAAATTAGGAGAAACTGTCAACAATGGCTGAAGGAGGTCTGTAACAAGCAACAACAGCTAAAAGCTATCCGCCACACAAGTCAATCTTCAAAGCTGAAAGTTCAAACTGCTTAGGAAGAGATTTAGAAACGAGAATCTAGACTGTAAGGCAGGATCTAACAAATAAAGCTACACCACCTCCTTTTCTTGGGTGGTCTGAAGAATAAGTTATGTTTGCTTCAATGCCATTATTTCCTTTACTGAACACCTGCATGACCATCTGGATATAAACATTTTAATGTTTTATATACAGTCTACTAGTACCTCCAATTATCCTGTGGGGCAGAGCAGAGGAGGCAGCTTCGCCTTCTGGTGAGAAATCTCTAATTGCTCCTTTAAGGAACTCATAATGCTGCAGCAAACCAAGAAATCTTTGGATAATTTCATGCTCCAAACTTTTTGGGACCAATTTAGGGATGACACCTTCCTGTTTCAAAAGGACGGCACACCAGTGCACAAAGTAAAGCCAGAGCAGGTTTTGGTGGGACGAATTGTACTGGCCTACATGGTCGGTTCTGACCTCTGGAGGGCACAGATTAAATGGAGCAGAGAATGTGAGCCAGGACTTCTCGTCCAGCACTAGTGTCAGACCTCATACATGATCTTTTAGTCCATTGTAATTAATTCACATAAGCAGACTCTAAATGTTAAAGAGACCCTCACCATGTTGAGACAGCAGTGTTGTAAACTTTTAGCCGCAACAAGACAATAGTCTCCAGAAAGAATTTAAAACCATTTCTGCGTCCATCTATATTCTAGGTGCCATCTTTGAATGGCCCTCACCATTGTTTTCATTTTTTTTTTGTCTAAATGAAAAAGGGAGCTTCAGGAGAAAGTCTAATTCTACTGAGTCTCAAAAATGTTATACTTTTACATTCATAAGTTTTTCCTGGTAAGAAAAATCAACAAAAACTGAACTGATACAAAATTGTCTTTAAAGTTTCAAATCGCATAATGATGCATAATGACGATAAATTCTTTGCTAGTTTTTTTTTCTTTCAGAAACTAACAAGATGTGTGAATAGTGCAGTCCCAGTCCGTCTGTTCATTTATTCAGTAAAAGTATTCATGCTCCAGGCTATACTATCACAACCTTGTCTACTTCTGAAAGTGTGAAGCATGTTTAGTGTTCTTGGTTTTTCCAAGTAACTAAATTATTCTAGTTGGGGTTAAAGAAGCATCTGATGCTGTTATCTAATCTTAATTAAATTTTACCCTATAAACGCTGGTACATACATTTTTGTACTCTGTGAAGTCTCAGGGTTGAGAGTTACCAGAAGTACATTCTTAGCAGCCTAAACAGTAGAAACTTCTTCAGATATTGTTGGTTGAAGTATACCGGAGTTGGCTGTCGCACTTTTTATATTCTAACGGACTTTTAAAGTCAGTCCTGTGAAAAATATTTGCCCCGATAACCCCCCTTTCTTTTCTTTTTTTCCACACTTAACTGTCTGTCGTTAAACAAAGTTGAATATTAGACAATGATAACCAGAGTAAATACAAAATGCTGTTTTCAAATGATGATTTCATGTATTGAGGGATATATAAAGATACAGCATAGACTGCTGCTCATAACTGTCAAGTTTCTTTTATTTAACTTTAAACCTTTGTGATGTGCTTGTTGGTCTTAGTTAACGTAGGAAAAACTCAAATGTGTGACAGTCTGCCTTCTTGAGATGATGATTTCACTTATTTAAAAAAAAAAGCTATACATACCAGCTTGAGCCTATGTGAAAAAGAAATTGCCTTCTGAACCTGACAAAGGGTTGTTCCTCCGTTGCCTGCCATTAAGCGTTTGTGATAACGGGCAATGAGTCTTTTACATCATTTTGGAATAACTATGACCAACTTTTCTCGGCAGAATTGTTTAATTCAGCCTCATTGGCAGGTTTTCAAGCATGAATGTTCTATTTAATGTGATGCAATAGCATCTCAAAGGGATTTAAGACTTTGCTACAGTGGACAATCGCTTGCATTGTGTCATTGACTGCAGCATGTAGCAGAAGTGGAGAGGAAAAGTGGGGGTTAGAGAAGACAGAGCAGAGACACAAAAAGAACGCAGACAAACTGAACGTTCTATGCCAGAGAGGGTAGTAGCAGACCAGCTCCATAGGTGGCTGTGCCCAGGTAAAAAAACAACATTGTGTTTTATGCAGTGTAACTACAAATACGCACAGTTTGCTAGGTTAACGAATGACTGCTAAAACACAATGTTGTTTTTTTACCTGGGCACAGCCACCTATGGAGCTGGTCTGCCACTACCCTCTCTGGCATAGAACGTTCAGTTTGTCTGCGTTCTTTTTGTGTCTCTGCTCTGTCTTCTCTAACCCCCACTTTTCCTCTCCACTTCTGCTACATGCTGCAGTCAATGACACAATGCAAGCGATTGTCCACTGTAGCAAAGTCTTAAATCCCTTTGAGATGCTATTGCATCACATTAAATAGAACATTCATGCTTGAAAACCTGCCAATGTGGCTGAATTAAACAATTCTGCCGAGAAAAGTTGGTCATAGTTATTCCAAAATGATGTAAAAGACTCATTGCCCGTTATCACAAACGCTTAATGGCAGGCAACGGAGGAACAACCCTTTGTCAGGTTCAGAAGGCAATTTCTTTTTCACATAGGCTCAAGCTGGTATGTATAGCTTTTTTTTTTAAATAAGTGAAATCATCATCTCAAGAAGGCAGACTGTCACACATTTGAGTTTTTCCTACGTTAACTAAGACCAACAAGCACATCACAAAGGTTTAAAGTTAAATAAAAGAAACTTGACAGTTATGAGCAGCAGTCTATGCTGTATCTTTATATATCCCTCAATACATGAAATCATCATTTGAAAACAGCATTTTGTATTTACTCTGGTTATCATTGTCTAATATTCAACTTTGTTTAACGACAGACAGTTAAGTGTGGAAAAAAAGAAAAGAAAGGGGGGTTATCGGGGCAAATATTTTTCACAGGACTGACTTTAAAAGTCCGTTAGAATATAAAAAGTGCGACAGCCAACTCCGGTATACTTCAACCAACAATATCTGAAGAAGTTTCTACTGTTTAGGCTGCTAAGAATGTACTTCTGGTAACTCTCAACCCTGAGACTTCACAGAGTACAAAAATGTATGTACCAGCGTTTATAGGGTAAAATTTAATTAAGATTAGATAACAGCATCAGATGCTTCTTTAACCCCAACTAGAATAATTTAGTTACTTGGAAAAACCAAGAACACTAAACATGCTTCACACTTTCAGAAGTAGACAAGGTTGTGATAGTATAGCCTGGAGCATGAATACTTTTACTGAATAAATGAACAGACGGACTGGGACTGCACTATTCACACATCTTGTTAGTTTCTGAAAGAAAAAAAAACTAGCAAAGAATTTATCGTCATTATGCATCATTATGCGATTTGAAACTTTAAAGACAATTTTGTATCAGTTCAGTTTTTGTTGATTTTTCTTACCAGGAAAAACTTATGAATGTAAAAGTATAACATTTTTGAGACTCAGTAGAATTAGACTTTCTCCTGAAGCTCCCTTTTTCATTTAGACAAAAAAAAAATGAAAACAATGGTGAGGGCCATTCAAAGATGGCACCTAGAATATAGATGGACGCAGAAATGGTTTTAAATTCTTTCTGGAGACTATTGTCTTGTTGCGGCTAAAAGTTTACAACACTGCTGTCTCAACATGGTGAGGGTCTCTTTAACATTTAGAGTCTGCTTATGTGAATTAATTACAATGGACTAAAAGATCATGTATGAGGTCTGACACTAGTGCTGGACGAGAAGTCCTGGCTCACATTCTCTGCTCCATTTAATCTGTGCCCTCCAGAGGTCAGAACCGACCATGTAGGCCAGTACAATTCGTCCCACCAAAACCTGCTCTGGCTTTACTTTGTGCACTGGTGTGCCGTCCTTTTGAAACAGGAAGGTGTCATCCCTAAATTGGTCCCAAAAAGTTTGGAGCATGAAATTATCCAAAGATTTCTTGGTTTGCTGCAGCATTATGAGTTCCTTAAAGGAGCAATTAGAGATTTCTCACCAGAAGGCGAAGCTGCCTCCTCTGCTCTGCCCCACAGGATAATTGGAGGTACTAGTAGACTGTATATAAAACATTAAAATGTTTATATCCAGATGGTCATGCAGGTGTTCAGTAAAGGAAATAATGGCATTGAAGCAAACATAACTTATTCTTCAGACCACCCAAGAAAAGGAGGTGGTGTAGCTTTATTTGTTAGATCCTGCCTTACAGTCTAGATTCTCGTTTCTAAATCTCTTCCTAAGCAGTTTGAACTTTCAGCTTTGAAGATTGACTTGTGTGGCGGATAGCTTTTAGCTGTTGTTGCTTGTTACAGACCTCCTTCAGCCATTGTTGACAGTTTCTCCTAATTTTCCTAATGTTTGTCTGATTAAAATGTTCAAGAAGAGAGACTGGTTTACAGTTTCCCTGTTAGAGGGTTTTAAGACACACCATCTTGCTTTTATTGTTTCTCAAATTATTGACGGTGATACTAAACCTAAATCCAAATATCCTGACAAATAATTTCCATCTTTTCATCTTCAATGCAATTTTTGTAAATGATCCAAGTGATCATTGTCCAGTTGGTGCAGTTTGAAACACTAAAATCCTCCATTTTGAGCCTGTTCTTGTCTAAAAAAGAACTATGAAGCATTTTAGAGAACAGGCTTTTCTTCATGGTATATTTCATTACAATTGGAAGTGCATTTATCTGTTTGATGACATACATTTTTCCTGGGACTATTTGTTTGATATTTCTATTGACAAATGTGCTCTGTTTCATCAGCTGAGAGTCAAGGGTTGAGTCATTTCCTGGTTCAACACTGAGTTAGAAGGTCTCCTGCACAGGAGAAATCAGCTCTGGGAAGTCACAAAGGAAAAATGATTCTGAAGTTGATGGGTTACATTTCCATCAATTAAAAAATCTGCTGGCTGCTACCTTAACAAAAGTAAAACAAGATTATTGTGAAATGCGTAAATACCCTAAAGAAATTATACCAAGCTGTTAAGACGCTCATTGCTCAGGGTTTCCCCTGTCATTAACTATATAATATAATTTACTTCAGTGCAAGGTAGCATCCTGTCTCAGTGACCTAGATTACTGTCATGTTTCTTATAATGCATCTGCCACCTCTCTGCATTAGATGTTGTCTATCATGGAGAATTACGGTTCATACCAGCGTCTCTCACACCTCACTGTACTTTATATTCCTTTAAATTTTAACCGGCCATCGTCATCAATTCATAAACTCATGCATTGGTACATTTTCATCTTTAAAGCTGTCTGTTTCTGTGTTATTTATCCCGTTATATGTCATTTAGTCCAGCAAAAGACTTAGTTCCCAGGACTTTATCACTTTCAGTCCTCCCATAGTACAAACAGGACTTGGAAAAGAGGCATTTTCTCACACTGTCCTATCAACTTGGAGCACTCTACAACAGGATATGAAAATATCCATGTTGATTCCTCTGGGAGAATTTAAGCTTATATTCAGAAATAAAAAATAAATCTTGCCATGAAACTTGTTCTTGTTTTTAGGTTATATTTTGTCTTATTTAATATGATTTAAATCATTTAAGTGTTTGTTTTGTTATTGTGTTTGTAAATATGTTTTTGTTTTGTTTTACCAAAACCGGTCTCCTGTAAATTATATCTTCCCAGATAGCAAAAGATGTTAATTCAATGTGGAATTAGGGTCAAAAAGATTAGCTTTTGGTTAAGGTCGACGATTGATGGTAGATCAACCAATCATCCAGTTCTAGCCAATGTTGAAAAGATGTAATTGAATGTTGTTTTGAAGACAAATTTTAATGATCGAAAAGCCAACGTCGCTGTGTGTATGCTGTGTGTTGCACCCCTTCCTCCTCCTGAGAGCATTTTGTCATTGAGCCAGGTTTGTCACATTTTAAATTAAATAACATATGTCGAGGACAGTGAGTTGTATTTTTTTTTCTGTACATTTTACTTGTCTGGAAATATTTGTGCATAATGTGCAATCATGTCAAAGAGCAAACAAAACATTTACAAACTAAAAATACCTTAAACACGTTCCAATTATTTGAAGATTTGCATTACCAGAATGAACGGCGAGTTGATCCAAGCCCACACCACAATGTGGAAAATGTCTATGAGTCGCAGAATTAGACGTGTAAAATAGAATATGGTAAAACTTTAGATTTTGCCTGTGAAACGCAAAAACATTCACGGAGGAAGGGCAGACAGCTTGTCTGAGCTTACTCAAAGCTGCATGCTGCTGCATGCTGCTGCATGCTTCAGTAACACTAATATCCATGACGTCCAAAGCAAAACGTTTTATTTATAAAGAGGACAATAATTCTTTCTGCAGGTTATGCACACATATAACATATTGGAACAGCAAAGACTACGCTATAGAATTAAGAAATGGGGCATTTTAGTAATTTGTGCCTTTTAGTTTAACAGAGCACTAAAACTTTAGGTTTGAAAAACAAGGTGTACTAAACTTTACAAACTGGGTTTTAAAGACTAGACAAATCCAACTGTAAAAGCTTTTGAAACTGCACCAGTTTTATCATCGTCTTGTTTTAGAATTTATGGACATATCGATAATAAGACCCAACTTGTGTTCAGCCAGGGTTAAACTTTTTACTCAAAAAATGTTGTAAAAATTCAGAAAGAAAGAATTCTGTTAAAAAGAAAACTGTGTTTTAGTATGTGAAGTGCTATATTAATCAACAGTGAGGTAAAATGAGAAGCCCCTGATATCTTACCTGCAGCAGATAAGTTCAACTTCATGGAAAGTTGACATAATCAACTAACACATCATTAGACATCATTTTTTATTAGCATCTTGTATTATGTCTTTTCAATTGTGGCATTTACAGCAGACCCTGTTAAAACATTTAACTTTTCCATGATGATAGCTCGTGTTAAGTTTTCATATTTAATGCAGTTTCTTCATTAAACTCCACAACCGTTTTTCAGCAATTCCTCATAAATTACTTTCATCCATATAACCTTTTTCTCTCAGTTTAGTTATTTTTAACCTATGTGAGGCAGAACTGAAAAGGGCTTTACAAATACAGTTTATTTGGTTGATACTGCAGGCCAGAGATTAACTTTTAATAACAGAAATCCACTTCAAAAAGAGCCACCCTTTTAATGTATAGTTTATTGAGAAATAGGATATTTGTGCAAAATTGAATAAAGAACAAGAAACAGCAGTAAGCACCATAAAGTTCAATCATTTTTCATTTTTACAATGCTTAATTTTATACTGAGCCTTGATGGTAACGATGCAAGAAAAAGTTATAATAAAGGGGAGACAAACATTTCACACATAAATGTCTTTTGACATTTTTCGGAGGAGTCACCGTGCATGCATTCAGTTAGGTGGGAAGAGGGCCTTATATATACATTATTGATAATAGAGGCATTGTGTTTGTCCGCGTGATGGGGATTTTTAGGATACGTAAAGGCGTGAAATACAACGTCCTGTCGATTTTTTGTGACAGGGTGTCCGCTATTTATAAATACTAAGCATGACAGCGCGAGGGTTGTAGAGAAAGACACAGTTTTTGTGTTGAGGGGTCAGATGATTGAGAGAAAGCGAGATCTCCCCCCTTGTGTCTCCTCCCGCGCGGCGCTTCGAACAGGTTGAGTATTATTTTAACTGCTTACTGAACGAGTGAACTTATGACCCTCAAACTGTCAGTGACCTGTAGAGTGTATGGACTTATTATGTTCTAAGCTGCAACTGGTAAGCGGTCAGTAACTGAGGTTAAACGCTCACTGTTTATAGGGAGAGCTGAGGGGTTGCATCGCAGGATTCTGGCTGAACGAGAACCCTGAGCTTTTTATTGACAGATTCCGGATGGGGAAGCTTATGCGTCTAAACGATTTATATAGTTTTATTTTTAATCTTTATTTTGAAACTTTAAGTATTCAGAGTCTGACTGCTTTTACGGCTGAAACAAAGACTGATTTCCCCCCACCTTAAAGATTGGATGTGCGTAACCCTGAGCTTTTTATTTACAGATTCCGGATGGGGAAGCTTATGCGTCTAAACGATTTATATAGTTTTATTTTTAATCTTTATTTTGAAACTTTAAGTATTCAGAGTCTGACTGCTTTTACGGCTGAAACAAAGACTGATTTCCCCCCACCTTAAAAATTGGATGTGCCTAACGGAATTAAATCATTCAAAATAATCATAATAATACTAATAAAAAGATTGGGTATGTATACCGGAGTTAAATAATTATAAATAACTTTAAATGATTACAATAATACTACTAAAAAAAGGTTGGGTATGTATAACAGGATTAAATAATTACAATAATATCAATGATAGTAGTAATAATATTATTAGTGATAAGAATATAAATGAAAATAATAATAATACAATTAAAAAAAGAATAATTAATTAATATAATAATGATTAAAGTGCGGGTCACGTGTGGGGGGGGGGGGGATGTCACATGAGGGTCACGAGCAGGGCCACGTGACGATCATGTGAGTGGGGTCACCTAAAGGTCAATTAAAAAATAAGCCCCGCCCCTTTTTAATCGCCCCGCCCACTTTTAATCCATCAAAATCGGATTAAAAAGTGACAGGACATTATATACTATAGTCTCTCTGATGTAAATTCAGAGAATAATAATAATATAAGTAGTGGATACATTAATCGTACTTAACTTGTGCAATATTTACTACATAGTACTGTACAAACAGTAAGCAACTTGTTTAAGTCTGCATGTGCTGAACTGTGGTACAGTGGTGATGGTCTTTGGTCAGTGAGGGGATGAGTAGTGTGGGTGAATTGGTTTGTAGTGGTCAGTAAGGTCACAGCTTTGGGGAAAAAGCTTAGAACAAGGACCACTAGACTCAGTTTTCACTACCCACTGCAGTCCTTTGCGTTTTGCGACAGAACGGTTCTAATACCAAACTGTGAGAGAATTTCTGGAGATGAGCAACAATCAGAACAAATTGTATTTTCGTCACAAATCTGGAAACGACCACAGAGCCATTTACTTGGTGAGAAGGTGGAATATTGAACGTAAATGTGAATGGAGGTTAAACAGAAATGATTTTCCTCGGATTAGGCACCCAGCATGTTGAAACAATCACGGGAAAACAGTTGTTTTTTTTCTGTTTTAACCCACTAACTGAACAACAAAGTGTTGACACTCCTCTTTCACTTTTTTAACAAAAGCAAACTTTTCTCTACTTTATGTCTAGTCGGAGACGGAGTTGACTGGATCCACTCTTCCAGCGCCCAGTTGCCGTGACAGCAAAACCAAGCTACTGCTGTAAGAGGCAGTCCCTGTGTGCCTGCACCAGTCTCAAATTTCTTTGCTTACAACTCAGTCCTGATTTTTCCCCATGGATTGATTGCACAACAGATGTGTAAAACTAAGGGTTAGATATTCAAAGGATTGTATCTATTATTTGGCCTGAGATTATTTAATAAATATGACTAAAGGAAGGATTGTAGTTACCTTTCTTGCCCAGTATTTCTTGGGATGTGAAAATGTAAATAATTTGGAGTTGACTCATAACAACATAATAATTTTAGCAATGTCTGATTGGCATAACCGGCTGTCACTAGCCCCAGCATAAACAACAGTCTTACTGTATTTATGTTTGTTCTTTATCAGTAGTTTCAGGAAGGATTTGATGTCACCCATACTCCCCTCAGGGATACATTTGACTATGGCGGCTGGTGTCTCATAATGGGCTCAACACATGGGGTGCGACAGCCACGTCTGCATTTCAAATCGCGGTGTTGGATCACTTGTTTCCCAGAAATTTAATTCGTTATGAAATTGGAGGGCTTTTGATATTTTCAAAACAGTCTGTGACCGTCAAAGATGAAGAGTAAGAAGTTTGGGATAGTCTGGAAATGAAGAAACTCTGTTTTTGTCGCTCTGCAGTCCAATCAACATAAGATGGTGACAGCTGTAGCTTTCGTTGGTGATGGAGTTAAAAAGCAACAAGCCTGAAAACTGGGCCAGGGCTTATCTGTCTTGCTGTGTTTCTACTAGTGCCATTAAATTTCCATGTTTCCTTTAACATAGAAAATACTGCTGAATCAATTCCTCCGTGTTTTTTGTGTGTGCATAACTTCTGTTTTCTCAAAGGTTGTGGCAGATGGTCACTCACCAGCTTCTACTCAAGGTTTCTTCCAGTTAAATGGGAGACTCATTGCTCTATAAAAGTTTTTTATAGACACAAAAAAAATTTTGTATTTGAATAAATCTGCTATGTAAAACCCACTGCTGCAGCTTTTACATAGAATAGAATAGAACAGGGGTTCCCAAACTTCAACCTGCAACCCCCAAAATAACAGAGCCAGAGACTGGTGGTCCCAGTAGTTTAGTAGTTTTTTGTCTTTCGGAAATTATGAGAATAAAGTGATAAAGTAGTACTTTTATTAGAACTCTTACAAAAAAGCACAGTCTTCCCACTATGTTAGAATGAGGAATGTTGAGCATCTTGTAAAGTTCTACTTTGGTATCGATTTCACAAATGCAAAATCTTTTTAGCGTATTGCAAACTACTGACTTTATTCTAGTAATGTTCAATTCAATTAAATTTTATTTATATAGCGCCAATTCATGAAACATGTCATCTCGAGGCACTTTACAAAGTCAAATCAATCATATTATACAGATTGGTCAAAAATTTCCTATATAAGGGAACCAGTTGATTGCTTCAAAGTCCCGACAAGCAGCATTCACTCCTGGAGAAGCGTAGAGCTACAGGGAGAGTTGTCTGCATTGTCCATGGCTTTGCAGCAATCCCTCATACTGAGCAAGCATGAAGTGGCAGTGGAAAGAAAAACCACCCATTAGCGGGAAGGAAAAACCTCCAGCAGAACCGGGCTCAGTATGAACGCTCATTTGCCTCGACCGACTGGGGGTTACAGAAGACAGAGCAGAGACACAACAAGAGAGACAAAAATGTTCTGACTTTATTCTCATAATGAAATGTTCTTTATTGTTGTAAACCTAATATTATAACATTAGGCTCTTAATTGGCTTAAGGTCATTGTAGATTAAGGACAGTAAACTATTGGCCATGGAGGTTTAAATTTTCACACAAAAAAAATTGGAATTTTGAGGTAAGTTTAATATATTATTTTAATTTGATATATATTACATTATTTCTGAAAAAAGATCTTCCGTGATTAAAGGCAAAACATTTGCTATATTAAAACAGTATTGTAAAGTCAGAAATTTGGATCATTATTTGGACCATCTTTCGATTCCCAGGTGATGTCTCACGTCTACCCTGGGGGTCCTGACCCCCTACTTTGGGAAACCCTGGAACAGAATGTGCTTATTTTTAACAGCCAGTTTTCTGTTTCCCTAATCTGGAATATTTTTCTCCAGTTCGTTTTGCCCCACACCCGTGGGAGTTCCCATGGTCAGACTCGCATTATTCGCAAGGCCTATGAGCAGGACTTTTACACCCAGATGATGGAGGAATGCTACCATCAGTGGGCTCAACTAGAGAAGGATGCTGGTGTCAAACTGTACAGGTAATCCAGAAAGTTGAGATGCAGAGTGACAACTGTTTAAACAGTACTTTTGGAATATGCATTGGAAATTAGCAAAGGCTATAGATATCGGTGTTCAGTAATTGTTTATACTTGATGTTTGTTTGCATGCATATAAACTATAAAATAACTAACTATATACACATATGCGGTGCTGGGAGAAATATATGTACTTATGGATATGATTTTGATTATATTATTTTCATCTTTTCACAAACACATTACCCCAGAACACCCTTGTTAGCTGTTGCAGAACAAATTTTGTGTTTCTCAGTTTGACCTCGGTGAGCTAAATACACATAGGCTTTTATCCCTTCCTTCCAAAATGGCACCTTTATTTCTTCTCACAGACAAACAGGATTGTTAGTCATGGGACCAGAACACAGTGGGGATTACCAGCTTTTCAAGAACACGTTGCAGAGGAACAAGGTCCCCACAGTGATTTTGACCCGTGACAACTTCCCCCAGCACATCCCAAATGTCATCCTGGCTGAAGGAGATGGCGCTCTGGTAGATGTAACAGCTGGAGTCCTGTTTGCAGACCGTGCTCTGAAGGCTGTACAGGTACGGTAGTTTTAGGAACTGACATTTTTACTGCTAAAGAACCAAATTATCTTATTCCAGGTAAAGTTCCTAATTAAACTTTGTTCAATTCAATAAAACATTAACTTTAACACAAATTAGTAAGTATAAGTATATGCTGTTTGCAGTCTTCATTCTATAAGATATTCAAAACACTTGAATAATTATAAGCTGTTTTTGTCAATATTATTTATACTCAGCAATACAGCAGTTACAATACATACTATACAAGCATATTTACTCCGTTTACAATCCTCCTCTGCAGAAAAAATACTAAATGAAAGAATATTTTGGAATTTCGTGCCCTAAACAGTTTTTGATTGCTTGCTTGTTGTAATTGGGTTCCTCCCATTCTACTTTTAGAGACTCTAAGAACCACCAGTAGACCTGCAGTCTGAGAGCAAAGTGCTCTGTTAGGAACATATGGAGTAACCAGATCTCTGATGTATGACAGAGCTTGATTACTAAGGGCTTTAACTTATACGTGAGAAGGAGAATTTTAGATTTTTTTTTTTTAGCCAATGAAGAGATGGTAAAATAAGAGAAATATAATCTCTCATTTTAATTTTCATCAGAACTCTTGCAGCAGCATTTTGGATCAGGTGAAGGCTTTGAACTGTATTTTGCAGACTTCCTTATAATAAATAATTACAATAGTCCAGCCTTGATGTAACAAATGCATTGACTAGTTTTTCAGCATCACTCCTGGACAGAATATCCATTAATAATATTCTAATATTGTTTCAGTTGCATCGCGTCACTGACTTTGCAGCAATCTTTCCTCAATTGTGAGTTGTTAACTGTAAAATTGAAAATTAATTAAATGGACAGATCAAATAAATTACAGGCATCGATAAAGTTTTGTTCCGTTTTTTTTCCACTACCGTAATTAAATTCTGCTAATAAATTACATAAAAAGTAATTTACATCTGTAGACAAAAAAAAAATGTTCAAGGTCGTGGTGGTGCAAGAGTAGTGCACGTCACTGGGGTTGGGGTCCCGGCCTGTTGAAATTTGCTGCATGTCTTCCCCCTCTCTCTCTCTCTGGCCTAATTTTTCTGTCAGCCTGCTTTCAATTAAAGGCTGTTAGTGCCACACAAACAAAGTTAAAAAATTACCTATTTTGACAGAAAATACTGATTGTCTAAGAGAATTTTTTTTTCTTTTTTTCAGGGTCAGTTTCAGAAGTTGGGCGGGGTCATAAGAGACAATGAGAAGGTTATGGAAATCAAACCTGGTCCTGTTGTCAAGGTGACGACCTCTGGAGGAGTTTATCAAGCGAGGAGTGTGGTGATCACGGCTGGACCCTGGACCAATAAACTCCTGGCTCACACTGGATTTCAGTTACCACTGGAGGTATTCAGACTTGGTGTCACATATAATATTGCTGAGATATCTACTGCATGCAACATTTCAAAGGATGAACATGATTAGACAACTACAGCACTCTGCATACAATATATTTAAACATCAATGTCAGGACCTTGTTGATGATACTTCAGCTTGGAATACAGGGTATGGACCCACGCTATACTAAACTGCAGGACATAATGTTGATTCAGTCTCAGCCATCAGAAAACAACAGCTTTAATTCTGTCCCTGGCTAAATATTTCTCACCAAATTAATGATCTGCACAGTGAGCATCATTTCAGATAAAACTCAGTAAATATATTTTTCTACAAAGTAATTGTAAGAACAGATATTGAGGGGATAGAACACATTATCTATATTGATTTTTTATTGATTCTCTTAGTTGTTGAAAATATATAGTGACACTAGTCATGTTCACTCAAACTGGGGCATTTTGATATCTGGGTTTCTGATGTTGCTTTTGCACTGCAGGTGGTTAAGATCAATGTGTGCTACTGGAAGGAGAGGGCTCCTGGGACATATGATGTGAAGCAGCGCTTTCCGTGCTTCTTAGTCACTGAAAGTGTGGAGACCAAAGAACACATCTATGGCCTTCCGTCCAATGAGTATCCAGGCTTGGTAAAGGTGGGTGAGTGTTTAGGATCCCTGCAGTGTTTTTGCAAAGATTAAAAGTAAGGTTGCACAATATATTGCAAACATATTGTCTCTACAACATCTGTGTGTAATATTGATACCGTTTGGAGTGCAACAATTTTTGACCAATGTATTGTGTTATGGTTCTCTTTGTGTATTATGTTGTTATATGTTAAAAATTTGCGTTATATACACTAATGTAATATTTAGCCAGTTGAACAGCATCTCTTGGCAGCAGATACTCATGCCAGAGACAAATGTCATGGCCTAAAATGTTAATGGTCACATATTGATGAAAGCACAGATCAGAAAGTGAAGAAAGAAGAAAATAGGCTAATTTAGAAACTAAAATAATTGCAATATTTACCAGTACTATCGCCATTGCAAGATTTTCTAATATTGTGTGGCCCTAAATGTGGAATTTCTGCTGGGATTGATGGAATCTCATGGTACAGTTATATTTTTAATTTAATGTCAAGCTTGCAGTTGATGTTGAGGGCACAGTTGCATAATTTTCTCAATCATAAGACCCACTTTATTTATCCTGTGTTGAAAAAAAGTTCAAAACTCATGCATCTACTGAGTAGAACACTTCAGAACACTGAAAAAAGAATAACTCAATTCAATTCAATTCAATTTTATTTATATGGCGCCAATTCATGAAACATGTCATTTCGAGGCACTTTACAAAGTCAAAATCAATCATAGTATACAGATTGGTCAAAAATGTCCTATATAAGGGAACCAGTTGATTGCTTCAAAGTCCCGACAAGCAGCATTCACTCCTGGAGAAGCGTAGAGCTACAGGGAGAGTCGTCTGCATTGTCCATGGCTTTGCAGCAATCCCTCATACTGAGCAAGCATAAAGCGACAGTGGAAAGAAAAACCACCCATTAGCGGGAAGGAAAAACCTCCAGCAGAACCGGGCTCAGTATGAACGGTCATCTGCCTCGACCGACTGGGGGTTACAGAAGACAGAGCAGAGACACAACAAGAGAGACAAACAAGCACAGAAGCAAACATTGATCCAGTAATCTGTTCTACATTAGATGGTAATAGCTGGTGAGCTGTCTTCTCTGGATGATGTCTCAGATAACAGAACGCCAGACCAGGTGTACCTACTATGAAGAAAAAAAAGAGAGAGAACAAAAAGTTATAAGCAGAAATTATGACAAGCAATGCATAATTGAAGAACAGTAGAACTCGATAGAGTGAGAAAGATAGATCCTGATGTCCTCCAGTAGCCTAAGCCCATAGAACCACATCCCCATAGGTAGGTCAGGGCAACATAAGCCACTCTAGTTATAAGCTTTGTCAAAAAGGAAAGTTTTAAGATTAGTCTTAAAAGTAGACAGGGTGTCTGCCTCACGGACCAAAACTGGGAGTTGGTTCCACAGGAGAGGAGCCTGATAGCTAAAGGATCTGCCTCCCATTCTACTTTTAGAGACTCTAGGAACCACCAGCAGACCTGCAGTCTGAGAGCGAAGTGCTCTGTTAGGAACATACGGGGTAATCAGAGCTCTGATATATGATGGAGCTTGATTATTAAGGGCTTTATACGTTAGAAGAAGAATTTTAAATTCTATTCTTGATTTAACAGGAAGCCAATGAAGGGAAGCTAAAATTGGAGAAATATGATCCCTCTTGTTGATTTTCATCAGAACTCTTGCTGCAGCATTTTGTATCAGCTGAAGACTTTGAACTCTATTTTGTGGACTTCCTGATAGTAAAGAATTACAATAGTCCAGCCTTGAAGTAACAAATGCATGGACTAGTTTTTCAGCATCGCTCCTGGACAGAATGTTTCTAATTTTGGCAATATTCCGGAGGTGAAAAAAGGAAACTCTGGAAACCTATTTATTATGGGATTTAAATGACATGTCTTGATAAAAAATAACACCAAGATTTTTTACTTTATTACCAGAGGCCAAATTAATAACATCCAGATTAAGTGACTGATTAAGAACTTTATTTTTTGAGGACTCTGGTCCAAAGATTACAACTTCTGTCTTGTCAGAATTTAAATGCAGAAAATTTAAAGTCATTTTGATGTCATTAAGACATGCCTGTAGTTGAAGTAATTGATTGGATTCATCAGGATTTATGGACAAATACAACTGAGTGTCATCAGCATAACAGTGGAAATTAATCCCATGCTGTCTGATAATTTTGCCAATCGGAAGCATATATATATAGTAAAGAGAATTGGTCCAAGGACTGAACCCTGTGGTACTCCACAAGTGACCCTAGAGTTTGAAGATTTATTATTAACATGCACAAACTGGAATCTGTCCGACAGATAAGATTTAAACCAGCCTAATACTTTCCCCTTAATCCCTACAGTATGCTCAAGTCTTTGTAGGAGAATATTGTGATCAACTGTGTCAAATGCAGCACTGAGATCTAACAGGACAAGTACAGACACAAGTCCATTGTCTGAGGCCATGAGAATATCATTAGTGACCTTCACCAGAGCCGTTTCAGTGCTATGATGAGCTCTGAAGCCTGACTGAAACTCCTCAAGTAGGTCATTACTTTGTAAATGTTCACATAGTTGATTAGCAACTACTTTCTCAAGAATTTTAGATAGTAAATTACAGACCTATATACACTCACCGGCCACTTTATTAGGTACACCTGTCCAACTGCTCGTTAACACTTAATTTCTAAGCAGCCAATCACATGGCGGCAACTCAGTGCATTTAGGCATGTAGACATGGTCAAGAGAATCTCCTGCAGTTCAAACCGAGCATCAGTATGGGGAAGAAAGGTGATTTGAGTGACTTTGAACGTGGCATGATTGTTGGTGCCAGAAGGGCTGGTCTGAGTATTTCAGAAACTGCTAATCTACTGGGATTTTCACGCACAACCATCTCTAGGGTTTACAGAGAATGGTCCGAAAAAGAAAAAACATCCAGTGAGCGGCAGTTCTGTGGGCGGAAATGCCTTGTTGATGCCAGAGGTCAGAGGAGAATGGCCAGACTGGTTCGAGCTGATAGAAGGGCAACAGTGACTCAAATAACCACCCGTTACAACCAAGGTGGGCAGAAGAGCATCTCTGAACGCACAGTACGTCGAACTTTGAGGCAGATGGGCTACAGCAGCAGAAGACCACATCGGGTGCCACTCCTTTCAGCTAAGAACAGGAAACTGAGGTTACAATTTGCACAAGCTCATCGAAATTGGACAATAGAAGATTGGAAAAACGTTGCCTGGTCTGATGAGTCTCGATTTCTGCTGCGACAGTCGGATGGTAGGGTCAGAATTTGGCGTCTACAACATGAAAGCATGGATCCATCCTGCCTTGTATCAACGGTTCAGGCTGGTGGTGGTGGTGTCATGGTGTGGGTAATATTTTCTTGGCACTCTTTGGGCCCCTTGGTACCAATTGAGCATCGTTGCAACGCCACAGCCTACCTGAGTATTGTTGCTGACCATGTCCATCCCTTTATGACCACAATGTACCCAACCCATGATGGCTACTTTCAGCAGGATAATGCGCCATGTCATAAAGCTGGAATCATCTCAGACTGGTTTCTTGAACATGACAATGAGTTCGCTGTACTCAAATGGCCTCCACAGTCAATAGAGCTCAATCCAATAGAGCAACTTTGGGATGTGGTGGAACGGGAGATTCGCATCATGGATGTGCAGCCGACAAATCTGCGGCAACTGTGTGATGCCATCATGTCAATATGGACCAAACTCCCTGAGGAATGCTTCCAGCACCTTGTTGAATCTATGCCACGAAGAATTGAGGCAGTTGTGAAGGCAAAAGGGGGTCCAACCCGTTACTAGCATGGGGTACCTAATAAAGTGGCCGGTGAGTGTATAATCTTCTTTTCCTAACTCATCTTGATCAAGAGAAGGTTTCTTAAGTAAAGGTTTAATAACAGCTACTTTAAAAACCTGTGGTACATATCCATTTACTAAGGATAGATTAACCATGTCCAAAATAGGGCCACTGATCAATGGGAATATCTCCTTAAACAACTTGGTTGGGATTGGGTGTAACATACCGGTAGAAGGTTTAGATGAAGCTAAAATTTTAGATAGCCCAGAAAGCTCTACTGCTTCTAAACAGTTCAGACACTGTGCAGGTTCTAAAGATTCCTCCAACGCTGCCTCACTTACTGAGGACGAGGTAATCATGGAGGATGCCAATTATTTTATTTTTAATGGCATCAATTTTATTTATGAAGAATCCCATAAAGTCATTACTGCTAAGAGCTAAGGGAATGGATGGATCAACAGAGCTGTGGCTCTGGGTAAGTTTAACAACCGTACTGAAGAGAAATCTAGGATTATTTTTATTCTCCTCAATTAATGATGAAAAATATGCTGCTCTAACTCTGCGAAGGCTGTTATTATACAACAATAGACTGCCTTTCCAGATTAGGTAGGATTCCTCTTGGTGTGTAGAGCGCCATTTTCTCTCCAATTTCCTAACATTGTGCTTCAAGGAATTAAACCAGGGAGCCAGCTTTCTGTGAATTATCAGCTTCTTTTTCAAAGGAGCTACATTGTCTAATGCAGAACGCAATGAGGAAGTCACACCGTTAACAAAGGTGTCGATTTGTGAATGGGAAGAAACAGCATTGCTGCCATCTACAGGGCATTTCTGCAATACTGAGGATATTAAAAGGGGGACAGACTCTTTAAGTTTTGATACAGCATTATCCGATAAAGATCTACTATAATGGAACCCTCTTTTGGGGGTGGAGAACTCAGTTAGATTAAACTCAAAGGTTATTAAAAATGGTCAGATAGGACAGGGTTGTAAGGAAATATAGTTAATTCTTCACAATCAATGCCATATGTCAGCACAAGGTGTAAAGTATGTAACCAGCAGTGCGTCGGTTTATGCACATTTTGAACAAAACCAATGGGGTACCGCGCACGTGACGTCACCGCCTCAAGAGCAACGCCCCTTTTGCCGCTTAGGTAGGACAAACCGATAGAGAACGCACGTAGCAACCAGCAACAGAAACAGCGATATGACCGACTTTGCAGCCATTAAACTTTCCCAAAACGATGTCCCAGGCGCACGGATTACTGGTCGCACTGTCGAAGAACACACCAACCTTCAGCTCAAACGATGGCTTGAGTGTCGAGGGCTTAAAAAGACCGGAAAACGGGCCGAGTCGATCGAACGGTAAGCTTTGTTTTTTTTTTTCCCTGCGCGGCGGTCATGCCGTCGTCGGCCGTTTTTTTGTTTGTAATCACCGTCCAGGGATAGGTATATGTTTAATGTTTGTCTCATTTTAAATGTTTTTGAGTAGGCTATCCTGGTAGCAGGGTATCATCATGTTAGCGCCTGCTACCATGATAGCCTATATGCTATCATGGTAGCAGGCGTTTCATTATTAACATCTCGGCCACCAAAATAATCTTACCTGTTCACTACTTGATGTCGCTGGAATTGGGTCAGGATGTTCTTCGGTTGTGCCCTTTCCTCCGACAAAATCCTTGCTACATATGTAGGCCGACCGCACCGATGGACCAAGCGCACACATTTCTCCTTGGCACTCTTGAATTTCGGGAAAGTAATGAAGAAAACATCCTTCATATGCGGCCGATCAGCGTACCTCGAGTCGCTGTTGCACGTTCCATAGCAACAATGTTTATAAACCATGGTCTTAGATTTTGGAAAAAGCAGTCTTTTAAACAGTACAACCTAGGCTAACGCACGTCTCTTCCACAGCAAGACAGCGGCGGATTTGGGAGTTTGTCCTACTGCGTACCACGTGATGTGACGTCATCGTGACGTTACGTTTCTAAAAATAGCTCGCTCGCGGTACCCCATTGAATCTAGGATAGTTTTAAAGGCTACACTAAGGTTATCACATTCAGTGTCAACATGAATGTTAAAATCACCCACTATAATAACCTTGTCAGTGTTTAACACCAAATCAGATAAGAAGTCTGACAGCTGATCCAGAAACTGAGTGTAAGGGCCTGGTGGACGATACAAAACAACAAACAGAAGAGGTTTTATTGCT
Organism: Fundulus diaphanus; assembly: GCA_037039145.1. NCBI lineage: Eukaryota > Metazoa > Chordata > Actinopteri > Cyprinodontiformes > Fundulidae > Fundulus > Fundulus diaphanus. The sequence goes on from CM073124.1 coordinate 58,717,333, forward strand.
TTGCAGTTTGGATGAGGAAACTGAGGGTTAAATGTTCAAAAGAACTGTAGTTATTAATTGGCCTGGGACTAATTAATAAATCAGACTGAAAGATGGTTGCCACTCCTCCTCCTCTTCCCACAGATCTGGGAATGTGGAAATTTAAATAACTGGAGGGAGTTGACTCATTTATACTAACGTAGTCCTCTTGTAGCCAGGTTTCTGTGAGACAAAATAAATCAATCTGATTATCGGAAATCAATTCATTAACTAACAAAGTCTTTGGAGGGAGAGACCTTATATTTAATAAACCACATTTAATTGTTTTATTTTTTGGTTCAAAGTGAGCTGTATTGATTTTTATGATTTGCTCCTTTTAGATCTGTTTTTAATTTGTTTAGTTTTGGCCGTGGGAAAGACACTGTCTCAGTAGGGTAATGGGTGGGTAACAGTACAGAAGCTGCAGAGAGGTGTGTTAAACTACGGCTCTGCTTCCTGGTCTGGACCCTGGGTTGTCAGCATTTAGGAGAACTAATAAATCCGGCCAGATTCCTAGAAAGAAGAGCTGCACCATCCAAAGTGGGATGGATGCCGTCTCTCCGGATCAGACCAGGTTTTCCCCAGAAAACAGAGTTTACTATGTGAGAGATGTTCCATCCACCTATTATCTGTACCTGCTTATCCATGCAGGGTAGCAGGGTGCTGGTTAGTGAGTTAGTAACTCATTTACATCAAAGTAACTAGTTACTAGGCAAAGCAAGTATTTCGTTATTGTTTAGAATCTAAAATGGTGATAAATTTGGATGACTTTCCTGTTATTGGAATTTGAAATACCGAGTTCACTTATAAAGGATCCAATATATGAAAATACTGTACACCAATGTACACCATTTGTAGTTTGTGCAGTGGGAGAAGTGAGTCACAACATATGTATGTAGATTGTTTGATTTAATTTGCATATTTGTTTTACTGTTTTATTGTTTTTTATTTTTGTATTTGCACAGCACTTCAGTCAGCTGCTATGTTGTATTTTAAGTGCTTTAGAAATAAATATGATATGGTGTAGATATGATTTTTTTATTTAAAATTTTTATAATAAAAGATAAATTAAGCAAACTCCTGCACACACTGGAAACCTTTCTCAACCAATCGCTATCACATATGCATGCCGTGTCCGTGCCTCCCCTCCACCCCTTCCCCCAATCCTCCACCCTGCTTTCCCCTAAAGCTTTCTCAAAAACACTCGGCAGATGTGGGAGAAAAGCAGTTCTCTGTGCAGCAGAGAATTGTGGCATTAAAATCCTCTTAAATGTTTTGAGTTGTAGTAACGCGTTGAGTTATAATGTAAACAACGTAACAGAGTTATGAAAACAAGAAAAGTAATCAGTTAGATTGCGCCGTTACTGAAAAAGTAACTCGGTGACATTACTCCCAACACTGGTCTAAGAAAGTAAGGTGTGGAGTGCCATCTAGTGTTTGTATATACAAATAGCAGGCTGCAGTCAAAATACGGGGAAATGAGTGTCAAATATGGTGTCAGGGCAATAGTTGAAAGGGTGATTCGAACACTGGCATTCTTTTCTCAGCAAACTCTGCACACATATGGAATAAAGGAGTGACAACTTCTCTTCAAGTATAAGAATTTATTAACAGAAATAAAATGAACAATCAGAGAACACCACTATAGAATGCTGTTTATCTGAATTAACACTATATTTCAATCAACAAATCCTCTCTACAAGGCTAGTCAATCTTAACTAAAACTATTAAGCAAAATAAAATAGAAGCTAAGGAACTATGTACACACAAAAGAAACAAAAAGACAAATAAAATGGTTGAAAACCATCAGGGATATAGTATGATCTGTTGTGCACTGATGAGGCTGTGTGAATGTCAAGAGCGGGCAATCCTCTGTACTAGACTAGTGAAACTTAACTAAAGTACTGTGAAAACACATTAAAAGTAAATTATTTTTAAATACGACTACGACTTTTCCTGTAATTTATCTGCCAAACCTTTGTCTGGTTGTGGCAACGGGGCATCCAGTTGCTGTGAATTACTCCAACGTAAAGCTGGTTGCCTGAGCAGGGGGATGAGGAAGCTCAGCGCTGCTTGGAACTCTGCAGGCTTTCCCCACGTGGCTGTCTTGAGGTTTCCTGTGCGGGCCTGCACAGGTTGCAGCCAGTGACTTCAGATCAGATTTTCTCTTAGCTCGGCCTAGCTGCAAGAGACCGCTCCACGCCGTCTTGACTCGGCTTTCCTGCAACAGCTGAGAAGGGTTACAAACAGCCTGTTTCATAGCAGTCTGCTGTTTAAGTTCGGATGTTGAAAGGGTAGACTACCTTAGCTGGATCAGCCTGCATATATGGCAGGTCTCCGAATTCCATTCGGACACCGGTAGCTCGTCCCTCCAATGCTGCTGTTGAGGAACAGTGTGTGAAAGAGAGCGTTTGTCCATGACCAGAGGGTTTTATACAGTGGCCTGCTGCTGTGAGAACAGTCCCCTGATGCCTCTAAGGTCTCACATTTCATGTTGTTTCCAATTTACAGTCTGATTTGTCCCACATGGCTGAAACCACCATACGGAACACTTAAATTTGGCTCAGAAAATGTGACATCCCGGCAAAAAACGGGACAGTTGGCAACCCTAGTTGTCATTAAGTGTTATTTGGAAAATTATAACACTTTTAATGCAATGTGTAATTCAGCTGTGTCGCAACAAAGAAAGTTTTTCAGAGTGGAGACCTGAACAAGCCATCAAAGGAGATAAAGTTAGCAAAAAGACACTCCAGAGTAAAAAATAAAGGCCTGTCCCGTCCCACTCCTGGTAAAATTACTCCCACTCCCATTCAGAATGGCTCCTGCGCCACTCCTATTTTTGTTGCCTTTAATTAAGTCTTCCGGCAATACATTGAACCTGAATTTCTATGAAGGACCAGTTAAGTTCCTGGTTTTAACTGTAGTAAAGGCCAGTTAAAGTAAAAGGAATGGTAATAAATAAAAAACAACAAACAAGGAAACAGACCATGCCTATCTTAGTTGAATAAACAAAATGTACAAAGTTGCCTTTTACTAATTTGTTTCCTTTGAACAATGACGTTACTTTTATGTTTCAAATTGAAGAAACTAAAGACAAATGCACCAATCAAGAGATCTATACTCTTGCATAAAGAAAGTGCATAAAGAAATTACTTTCACAATTTAGATAATGTAACTCAATGGTTCAAAAACTCAGTTTTGTAAAAGAAAAATAGTATTTGTAATAATGTAATGTAATTTGTCCATTTGCAAGAAAATATCCACAAACTAATTAGGGTTTACTATCAGAAGCAATTCATTCATCTAACATTAAACACATTTTTGGATAATTCTTATCTTATATGTTGCTATGTAGGAACAAAAGTACATCTATATTCTCTGGATTGAGGGTGGAACGTCTCTCCTCAATCAGTCTTCTAGTATGGGGCTAAAATGGTAGCTTTACCATTTGCAAATGTGTGTGGAGAGTTGTGTATCTGTATCTCGATTTGTGTGTCTGTATCTCGATTTGTGCGTGTGCAGTGGGATTTGTAAATGTGTGAGGAGAGTTGTGTGTCTGTACAACAATCTGCAAATGCGTAAAAGTACTTGTGTGTAATCCGTTTTGCAAATGTGTAAAAAATCCACAAATCTGTATTCAGATCTGCAAATGTGTACAGAGATTTGCAAATGTGTAAAAAATCCACAAACCTGTATTCAGATCTGCAAATGTGTACAGAGATTTGCAAATGTGTAAAAAATCCACAAATCTGTATTCAGATCTGCAAATGTGTACAGAGATTTGCAAATGTGTAAAAAATCCACAAACCTGTATTCAGATCTGCAAATGTGTACAGAGATTTGCAAATTTGTAAAAAATCCACAAACCTGTATTCAGATCTGCAAATGTGTAGATCAATCTGTAAGCACACACAGAAACACTTGTGTCTGAAGTATTTTCGCTTCAAGACTCAGAAATACAGACAAATCTTTGGTTACAAGTCAAGCGGTTTTTCGGTTGGTTCTCTTTACACACGTGATTTTTGCTACTCTTCTGCCGCGTGAGATGCACAAATGCGTAGAAGGATTTGTATCTGTATTTTTTCGATTTGTGTCTCCTTGCGCAGACTCGCAGGCTCAAAGGCTCACATGTTGCCCTGAGCGCAGGCTCACAGGCACACAGGCTGCCTCTTCCGGCTGTGGTAGGTCACGTGACTTTCAAGGATTGAACCAAAGCGTTTTGCTACCAGACGGCTGACAAGGCAACTTGTTATAACTATATAACTTTCTCCCTTTAACGACAGAAGTTTCTTGTTTTAATGAGAGACTTATCTTGCTAAAACCAGATAATTGTCTCCTCATAACAACGCAACATAACCCGGCATCAGCTCGCGGGATATTTGAGTGTCATGGAGAAGAGGAGAGACGGAGGGGCGCCTTTTATTTCTTTTTAAAAAGTCATTTGTCGGAGGAATGTATTTCTGCACTGAGGAGTGACAAGGTAAGTCGTGCATATACAGCAAGTCCTCTACTTGAAATTTAATCAATTCGGCAGTTATTTATATTTAACAACTATGCTTTGGAAACACTTGTAGCACTGTAGAACAGTTTCTGGCTCTGTTTACACGGTGAAAACAGGTTTGCGTTGCCTTTGTACTCTCCATTTACACACTACAAGGTTTAACTGTTGCTTAGGGGGACTTTCAGCTATAGCTGTGGGTTTATTTACAACAGTTTGCAGCCGAAACAGTCCTCCGCCAGCCGCTGCTTTCTTCTTCTGGGCAATTTGACGCGGAGCTTCAGAAATCACAGCGCTACTAGTGGTGCGGCATGGGAATTGCACCGTTTAAGTACTCTGTAAACAGGGCCTGTGACTGCAAATGTTCTACATGGATGTTAATGAGATAGAGAATGGATAAGCAGCTTAATTTTTTTAAAAAACATGTCATGCATTTAATCATAAATTCTGCTGTAAAGATTAATAATCATGTACTTAAAATAGTCTTTTTAGTTTTTTTCAGTTTTTATATTAACCATAATTTCATTGTGCTTGTAGACTGACATATCAGCTATAGCAAGCATGGATGATGAGAGCTTGGCCATCTATATTCCCACCTATGCTGACAGAATTGCCACCCAGAGATTTTGCTCCGAGTTCCAAGGAAAAGGTGAAAGAGATGTCCTTCAACAGACGTGGCTTGAAAAACTCTTTACATGCAAATCTTCATGGTAAAAGTCCAATTTGATCTAAAATGTTTTTGGTTTCAGGTAATACCACTATGTAATATATTTCATGTTTTCAGGAACATATGGAAGTGAGCCACAATAGTCAGTTAGCTTTTGTTTTTGCTGACAAAGATATAGAGCAAAAATACTGATTAAAAAGATTACTCCAACAACATTGTGAAATACAAGTTTTTGAAGTGAAATTATTGCTGTTGCTATTAAGCTTCTTTAAGGTTAAAAATTTGAAGCATGTGTTTAAACTGTACTTATTTTCCTTTCCTTTCCATAGGGCATTATATTTCTTTTATATTCTTCAAAGTTGATTGTAAAATAGATAAATGCTTTGAGCGCAATAGTGCCAAGATTTCTAACAATGACTTTTTTCATATGTAAAAGAATTTTCTCATGTTCAATTTTGAGATCCATGTATTCATCTTTTTAATACTCATAGATCACGTTCTAGTTAGGTCATCTTCTGGAGGTAGAGAACTTCCTTTTAAAAGGATCTTTCAGAGAACTTGTTAAAGGTACTTTTAATGTATGTTCTTCTGTGAGTTGATGTAACATTGCAATATAATGTTATGTTTCTAAGAAAAGAATGAGTTGATTTGATCACAAACCATTGCACTTTCTTTTGTAATGAGTTTTTACCAAAGATTCATTAAAGGTTTTCATATTGAACATAAGCATAGGCACTTTATTTTTCATCTCATTTGACCATATCATCATTGTCAAACAGTGCATAACTTGGGTCTCAGTGTTCAGTAACAGAGAACTATAAGAGTCTTGCTGTTATAAATATAAAAAGTATGTCTTGAATATGAGGAGCAGTGGTGGGGTTTACAGAACATGTCATTTAAACATTTTGTCCTACATGACAGATTACAAGGCAAATGTGAAGTTAAATTTCTTGTTATTGTCCTAATATATTTAGTAGCATATATTTGCTGTCACACACAACAAGAATCACACAAAATATAAAACCTAGCACCAAAATTCAAAAAATTATGTACATCATGATGAAACATTTAAGTACATGGGAGTCAGTGAAAACAGAGGTCTGTTTTTTTCCTCCATCTGTATTTCTTTGCTTTTCCTTTATTGGTTGTGGGGTCTGCAGCTGCCTATTTCTGACTGTATGGGAAAGTGACAGGGTCATTCTGGACAGGCTCACAAGGTCATTTGCTCCACAAACTCTTTTTTACAAGAAAATGTCACACGTGTCACAGGTTTGTGTGCATATAAGCTCTTAAAAATACGCATAACTCAATTGTTTCATCATGTGTTGACGGTGCATGAAAGTTTTCCGTCATCAGAAGGTATGATACTTCGAACTGTCTCATAACATGTGAACGGTCCTCTGAAGACGTTGGACTGTGCAAGTTTCTGCCGCTTGCTTAGAAACCTGTTTGAGATGATCTTGTTCACCAAAACGCCGTGGAAGGGTTCACAGGTGTCAAAGTCCAGTCCTCAAGGGCCGGTGTCCTGCAACTTTTAGATATGTCCCTGGTCTGACACGCCTGAGTCAAATAATCAGGTAATTACCAGGACTCTGAAGAACCTGACTGCAGACTGAGGAGCTAATTGTGCCATTTGATTCAGGTGTGTGGGACCAAGGAAACCTCTAAAAGTTTCAGGACACCGGCCCTCGAGGACTGGAGCTTGACACCCCAGGTATACATCATGTAGGGCCGGCCACTTGGAGCCATTGCATCTCTAATCTTACAAATGATGTTCCAAAAGTGAACCACTTTTTAGAGTTGTTCCTGAAAGACAAGAAAATAAACAAGATCTTAAAGTACATACTCCATATTTAAAAGCATGTATCATATAGTATTTATCTTTTACATTCAAACATACCTCAGTGATATTTAAACAGGTGAGCAGAATTGGCTGCTTATCCAAGAAGTCACCAGTAAAGTAATCTGTATTCTTCAGTTTTTGAAAAAGGTGCATCCAGTACTGTGCACGACGTTTCCTTAAGAAATCCCACCAGTTGTTGATGAGCTGGCTGTGGGTGCTGGATCCCACAATGAAGTAGTTTTCAGGATAGCTGTCATCAAGACGCAAAAATCTTTGAATGTCTTTCATTGTACTATTCTCTGTCTCCATGTCTATATGAATTCTGGCTGGGGTACCCCCTCTGTTACTGCTGGAAGAAAATATCCAGCAGTAACTTTTGGACAGCACCATCCATGTATTCAGCTTTAGAGATGCCAACCTGTAAACACAGCAGACAATTTGTTATCGTTTTTTCAAGTTCTCTTTATTTTAAACAAAAGGTAAAAATAACAATTAATTTATTCTTTCTAAAAATTGAGCACGTTACTTATGCTAAATGTGAGAAGCTAAATATTACAAATTCAAAGTTTTTAAGTATTTAAATTTTGAGTGTCAGATCAAATGCACAGGCATTCTAAGATGTAAAAGAGAACATTCATGATTTTCTGGCTGTATTTTTAATGTAGCTATCTTAAACCTGGTCCTCCTACCTTAATGTTTTTGTTTATGAGAATTTTAAAAAGTACTTTTACAGAATTCCCATCAGAAGGAGAATAGCTGCTGTTTAAAATTGTGATTTAAGGTTAGACTGGATCAATGTTAAAATTGCTTAAACCTAGACTGCAATGGAACAATGTTGATTAAGATTTGTTTTCTTTTCTGAGTAAGTTTAAAGACATCAGAAAAAAACAAATGGAACAACAAATAAACTGAGAACAATGGTGCTTTGCTGCCAGGTGCTTTTATTGATACATTCTGATATTAACTTTTGAATTTGCAGCAATGATAATTGATTATCAGTTTTTGCTTTTCCCCTTATTAAAGCATGTCAGTAGTTGACTGGGTTTATTAATGAAGTTCATATATATAGTTGTCCTTCACTGGCGTGTGAATTGTCCCATTAGAAAGCTCTGTATTCATATCTTTGTTTTGACACAATAAAATATGGATAAATGTAGCTTTATCTAGCCTCACTTTCATTGTGTAGAATACACATATTTTTAATTAGCCTTACAAGTGTCGAATTAAAATATATTTTAATCATATTTAATTAAAATACATAAAGGAATAGGTACATTTGCAGTCACAGGCCCTGTTTACAGAGTACTTAAACGGTGTAATTCCCATGCCGCACCACTAGTAATTCTGTGGCAATTCTGTCAGCATAGGTGGGAATATAGATGGCCAAGCTCTCATCATCCATGCTAGCTATAGCTGATATGTCAGTCTACAAGCACAATGAAATTATGGTTAATATAAAAACTGAAAAAAACTAAAAAGACTATTTTAAGTACATGATTATTAATCTTTACAGCAGAATTTATGATTAAATGCATGACATGTTTTTTAAAAAAATTAAGCTGCTTATCCTTATCTCTATCTCATTAACATCCATGTAGAACATTTGCAGTCACAGGCCCTGTTTACAGAGTACTTAAACGGTGCAATTCCCATGCCGCACCACTAGTAGCGCTGTGATTTCTGAAGCTCCGCGTCAAATTGCCCAGAAGAAGAAAGCAGCGGCTGGCGGAGGACTGTTTCGGCTGCAAACTGTTGTAAATAAACCCACAGCTATAGCTGAAAGTCCCCCTAAGCAACAGTTAAACCTTGTAGTGTGTAAATGGAGAGTACAAAGGCAACGCAAACCTGTTTTCACCGTGTAAACAGAGCCAGAGACTGTTCTACAGTGCTACAAGTGTTTCCAAAGCATAGTTGTTAAATATAAATAACTGCCGAATTGATTAAATTTCAAGTAGAGGACTTGCTGTATATGCACGACTTACCTTGTCACTCCTCAGTGCAGAAATACATTCCTCCGACAAATGACTTTTTAAAAAGAAATAAAAGGCGCCCCTCCGTCTCTCCTCTTCTCCATGACACTCAAATATCCCGCGAGCTGATGCCGGGTTATGTTGCGTTGTTATGAGGAGACAATTATCTGGTTTTAGCAAGATAAGTCTCTCATTAAAACAAGAAACTTCTGTCGTTAAAGGGAGAAAGTTATATAGTTATAACAAGTTGCCTTGTCAGCCGTCTGGTAGCAAAACGCTTTGGTTCAATCCTTGAAAGTCACGTGACCTACCACAGCCGGAAGAGGCAGCCTGTGTGCCTGTGAGCCTGCGCTCAGGGCAACATGTGAGCCTTTGAGCCTGCGAGTCTGCGCAAGGAGACACAAATCGAAAAAATACAGCTACAAATCCTTCTACGCATTTGTGCATCTCACGCGGCAGAAGAGTAGCAAAAATCACGTGTGTAAAGAGAACCAACCGAAAAACCGCTTGACTTGTAACCAAAGATTTGTCTGTATTTCTGGGTCTTGAAGCGAAAATACTTCAGACACAAGTGTTTCTGTGTGTGCTTACAGATTGATCTACACATTTGCAGATCTGAATACAGGTTTGTGGATTTTTTACACATTTGCAAATCTCTGTACACATTTGCAGATCTGAATACAGGTTTGTGGATTTTTTACACATTTGCAAATCTCTGTACACATTTGCAGATCTGAATACAGATTTGTGGATTTTTTACACATTTGCAAAACGGATTACACACAAGTACTTTTACGCATTTGCAGATTGTTGTACAGACACACAACTCTCCTCACACATTTACAAATCCCACTGCACACGCACAAATCGAGATACAGACACACAACTCTCCACACACATTTGCAAATGGTAAAGCTACCATTTTAGCCCCATAGACCTACCACAGCCGGAAGAGGCAGCCTGTGTGCCTGTGAGCCTGCGCTCAGGGCAACATGTGAGCCTTTGAGCCTGCGAGTCTGCGCAAGGAGACAAAAATCGAAAAAATACAGATACAAATCCTTCTACGCATTTGTGCATCTCACGCGGCAGAAGAGTAGCAAAAATCACGTGTGTAAAGAGAACCAACCGAAAAACCGCTTGACTTGTAACCAATGATTTGTCTGTATTTCTGGGTCTTGAAGCGAAAATACTTCAGACACAAGTGTTTCTGTGTGTGCTTACAGATTGATCTACACATTTGCAGATCTGAATACAGGTTTGTGGATTTTTTACACATTTGCAAATCTCTGTACACATTTGCAGATCTGAATACAGGTTTGTGGATTTTTTACACATTTGCAAATCTCTGTACACATTTGCAGATCTGAATACAGATTTGTGGATTTTTTACACATTTGCAAATCTCTGTACACATTTGCAGATCTAAATACAGGTTTGTGGATTTTTTACACATTTGCAAATCTCTGTACACATTTGCAGATCTGAATACAGGTTTGTGGATTTTTTACACATTTGCAAATCTCTGTACACATTTGCAGATCTGAATACAGATTTGTGGATTTTTTACACATTTGCAAAACGGATTACACACAAGTACTTTTACGCATTTGCAGATTGTTGTACAGACACACAACTCTCCTCACACATTTACAAATCCCACTGCACACGCACAAATCGAGATACAGACACACAAATCGAGATACAGATACACAACTCTCCACACACATTTGCAAATGGTAAAGCTACCATTTTAGCCCCATATTCTAGCAGCACTGAAATTATGCTCAGGAGTACTTGTTGCTGGGATTGCTAGCAGCCTCTTAGCAACTGCCACTTGCCCACCTGACCTCTCCTTCCAGAAGTCTAAAGGCCCGTTTACACTACACTTTTTTAACCGAGCCGAGACCAGTCCGAGCTCGGTAACCGAGATAACTCTTGTGTGTAAACGGTCAGCAGACTGAACCAGACCGCGCTAACCATAACCGGACCGCGCTAACTGCAGACCAGCTCTCAGGTAGGTCTCGGCCTGGTTCTATTTTATCCCGGTTTCTGATAACGAAGAGCGCATGAGCAGACCGCGTCATCTCCTTACAGTCAGCTGACTGTCAGCGGGTTTTCCGGCGTGTCTGGCTGCACGTCCCGATTCACACTCCATTCAGACAAATTTCAGACATTCATAATAATACTAGCTTCCTTACCGTGCCACACGGTTTCCAGGGATGATTCTGCTTAGCAGCGCAATGAACCTCAGTGTCTGTCGTTGTTTCCTGCATCTGTAAATCCTTATTAGACGTTCGTTTGTCTCATCCACTTCCCAAAAAGCCAACTTTCTCAAGTAAATTCACCAATGGTTTCCTTCTTCCCCTGACTCTCCGCAAACACCGAAATATCACAATATCAAGCATAACTTCCTGAATGTTACGGGCGCAGCTGTGTGTGTTTCGGTGCTTCCGCCTTCAATCCCAGAGAGCGGTAGTACCGCAGATCGCCACTAGGGGGCGAGGGGCAACCAAGGAACCGAGATAGCGTTGTGTGTAAACGGTCGTCAGAAACGAGGCTCGGCCTGGTAACTGGACCAAGCTCGGACTGGTCTCGGCATGGCTCGGTTTTTTAGGTGTAGTGTAAACGGGCCTAAAAAGAGCCTCGAAGCGTGTCCACTTCGAGTCAGTCATATACTGTAGAACCAACTGGCGACCCAGTGACTCCATAATCCCACTGTCCTCTTCCCTCTGCTCTATTGACACAACTTGCAAAGAAGTTATGTACCTCTGTGGCTCTTGCGGATGATCTGGATGGTAGTGAACCTTCAGGGGAAAAAGATTATTATAGAACATTTCCATTTGCAATATAGTTCTTTGTAGTCTAAATAGCATATTTATTTGTCTATCACATGTCTTGCCTATATTAAACATGACCTACTAGATATTGCACACATCTAAGGTGACCAGATTTGATTTCTCTAATGAAAACTGGGGACTTCTTTGATTTTGTTAAGCACAGAATCTCTGCCTGGGGGTTGGTTTGTTTTGTCTGAACTCCAACGGGGGTGGGGAAGGTGCGTTCGGCAGGACAGCGGCAAGCCCGAGTAAATACCTCTTGTTGCGCTAAACCTTTTTACTCCATCATGATACACTGAAATCGGGGACATTTCCGTGGACAGCTTTTGCCGGGGACAAAACTGGGTCTGTCCCCGGAAATCGGGGACATCTGGTCACCCTACCGGAGGGGCACAGTGATGGTACACGCTTGGGAAGAATATGTAATGCGCCTTATAATCCGGTGCGTCTTATATGTGGACAAAGACACACATAGACACGTAAATTCACGGTGTGCCTTATAATCCAGTGCACTTTATAATCTGAAAAATACGGTACACTTCATCTTCGACAACGTCAAACACCCAATTCTTGTCTTGTGTTTATTTGTCTGTTATTGGATAGAGCCAAGCCCCTGTCAGCAACTTGAGACACCACCACTTTAACAACAAAAATCCCAAATGTATTGTATAACCTCTTTCATAGCAGCACTCTCTCCGTCGTGGATTGACAGACCCTTGAGTCGAGTCATCTTGGTTGGGAAAACGAGGTGAAGGGTAGATGTCTGCTCAGCAGAGAGGTGTCTGGTAGCCTCATCAAAAGGTTTCAGGAGTTTGATGATGTCCTCAAGCAGATCACAATCTATGTTGTGTAGGTAACGGAGCTCGTTTTGGTGGAGCAGGATCTCATGCAGCTTACCAGACCTCAGAGCATCATTAACAGATGCATTTGCACGTCTGGTATTCCACCTTGTCTCCACAGTAGGGCTGCAACTAATGATTATTTTAATAATCAATTAATCGGTCGATTATTTTTACAATTAATCGATGAATTGGACAAAAGTTTTATTTCCACTTCTTTTTTCCAAAATGCAACATTTTGACTGAGAGCAAATAAGCGCACAAAAAAATTGCTACTTATGTTGACTAGATTGTCAGTCAATCATTTAATAGTCAATGTTGTCTATGCAGTTTGGTTGAATCTCACCCTTGTGCTAGAGCACCTAGGGTAAATAATTGGGCGTAACAATGAAACCAGCGCAAAAACACCACTTTTGACAATCCAATAAACCACCAGCCCATTTCATAGATTGTGTTAGCACAACCTGTATTTTATGTAAATACTACTTGCTACATTTGTCCTTCTACATATTTTACTTCCAAGAACGGTTATCCTATACAGGGTTTCCCGCAGCGCTATCTTGGCGTGGCGGCCGCCTCGCCAAACTCACGCTACCGCCTCGCCAACATTCCCAAAAAAAAAAAAAAAAAAAAAAGTGACGTTAACACGCGGTTTGTTGTTGTTGCTTTCGCGCGTGCGTGAATGGCAGGGAAAAAACACATGGATACCCCCCGCTCCGCGATTCGGTCCGCGGGCAACGTGTCGTCGTCTCTCTCCCCCCCCCCCCCCGGCTCCGCGATTCGGTCCGCGGGCAACGTGTCGTCGTCTCCCCCCCCCCCCCCCCCCCGCTCCGCGAGTCGGTCCGCGGACAACGTGTCGTAGTCCCCCCCCCCCCCCCCCCCCCCCCCCCCCCTCCGCGAGTCGGTCCGCGGGCAACGTGTCGTCCAACAACCCCCCGCCTCGCATAACCAAATTCCTGCGGGAAACACTGCTATAAGTTTTTCAAATTTTTCTTTGAAGAGTCAAAAAGGGTGTTGGAGCCCTTTTTCACTTTCTTTTCTCAGGTATCACTTTACACATGTCAGCTTAAATAATTATACATATGATTTAGCAATGGTATCAAGGTGTTACTCTATTGTATCTGTTACACTAGGTCTGTTGGTTGTGCTTTTCTTTTTACATCTCTCTTTCCAGGTGATGAAGCAGACGGAAGACGTTTTATCATTCTTTCCCTTTTATCTCTTCTTTCTTTCACCTCTTCTCTTTCTTTTTTTTCTCTTCTTGTTCTTACTCTCCTACTTTCCCACTGTAGTGTCCACATAATTTGAAATTCTCCCCGCAGGAATCACAATAAAAAGGGAAAAAAAAAAAAAAAATCTCAGCCTGAAAAAATGTCAGCCTCACAATCATTGTGACACTTTCACGCAATGCCGCTGTTTGTACTCGTTCCTCATTAGTTTCCGTTTGCTGGCTGCGCATGTACACTTCTAGTGTTTATGTATTCTGCTAGCTTCGGTGTTAGCCATTCCTTGTAGCTCCACTGCTCTCACCGTATTCTTTGAAAATGGCTGAGAAGCAAACTGTGAAACTGGTGATTTGTGTACCAGTGAAGCAACTGTGTACAGAATAGTTCACAGACTCTGCAGTGCCATAGGTGATCTGAGAAGCTTGTACATCCATTTCCCTGATGCTGCTGAGCAAGCCCAGTATAAAGTGTGGTTCTATGAATATGGGCACTTCCCACAAGTGATTGGCTGTGTAGATGGAAGTTATGTTCCCATCAAGTGTCTATCTGAACCATAAGAACTGTTTTCCTATCAATGTTCAGGGTGTGTGCACACCCAATCTGGAGTTTTCAGACATTGTTGCCCATTGGAAAGGTGCAAATCATGAGTCAAAGATTTTCCTTAATTCTTTATTGTGTGATGAATTTGAAAGAGGACAGCATAGCGGAGTACTACTTTGTCACAGTAGATATGGTCAAATACATAATTATTCACGCAATACCTACATCCAATTGAATCCGTAAAATTCTCATTGTAATGCCATGCTCTTCTTTTAAATATAAAATTTTCTGCTCATGAACTTGTAGAGCTAGTTATTCATGCACATATCCTTTTTGGTCTCTGCTGGAAGGTACTGGCAGTATCTTCTCTCTATGGCACTATGCAGAGGCTCTTCCATCAAGAAAAATGTTTCCCTGGGTAAAGCACTGTGCTAAAAACACAAACTCATATGGTCTTTGGAAAGACAAACAGTAGAATAATTGTACAGGAGGAAGTAAGTGATGTACTTCTTATCCACTGTTTACATGTTCTCTGTACTAATACAGGACCAGCTGCCTCTGGATGGTATACCAGACAATGATCAAGTCACCCAACACATCTGCCTTTTCTTTACTTGGTGGTGGTCCACCACCAGCAGTAAAACGGACTCCCCTAGCTTCTGCATCCGCCTTTTTTTTTCTTCAGTTGTATTTCAGTTGTATTTTTTTATTTTTATAAAGGCAGATATCTTTGAATATAAACAATATATTAAATATGAAAATAAGAATACTACCTATTTATGTTGCTCAAAAAATGCTTGTCAGTATTACAATAAAAACCACAAGGTGTATATAATACAATAGCACAATGAAACAATAAAAGATAATCAAATACATTTTTACTTATACTACCATTATGCTCTCATACTACCATTATACAACTAAATCATAAGATAAAATTACAAAATGTGTTATTTTTAAACCTATCATGATTTAAACATCAGTGTTTAACAAAATGCTTTCATGCATGCTCAGTATGAGGGATTTGTGACAAGAAACTGGGCAGGCAGGACTCAAAAGACAACTTGGACAGTTTTCAAAATTCTGTGGTTTTAATGACGGTCCAAAGGTCAGTACATGGAGAATCAGTCGAGAGGGCAGAGGTTTCCAAAAAAAACACTGGGCTGAGGCAAAGACGAAGCACAAAAAATGGTCCAAAAGTCACTGGAAGCTAAAAAGCTTGGGGGAAAAGGGCTGGAACGCTTGTTGGAAGAAAAAAAGATGAACTGGCATGGAAGGAAGGGAACAGACTGATTAAATACACACACACAAGAGGAGATGATTGAGAGCAAGTGTGTTCAATCAGGCTGGCTGGGGAAGCGAAGGCAGCAGAGGTGAGGCAAAACAAAGCTGCCACGTCACAGGATTGTTGCAAAGCCATCGACAATGCAGATAACTGTCCATGTTGCACATGTAATCTCAAACCAGATTACATGTGTTGGGAATTGCCACTTTATGAATAAAACTGAATTGCGTTGAATTTCACTATCTACTCATTAATATAGAAGAAAAATATAAGAAAGGTTACTTGTCTGTAAATCCTTATTGCTGCTTTTTTTGTTTTGTTTTTGCCTGAACAACTGTTCTTGCATAGGGGAGGGGAATCTAACTCATTTAAGAGAATCTTATCAACAACACATTGCCAATATCTAAACATGCAGCTGCAAATCTACCAATAGTACAGATTTTGTGACAGTTTTTAAACAATATTTCTGGTGTTAATTATAAGGTAATGTAATTTCATTGATTATGCCTTATGTTTGTAGATATGCTACCATATGGGCAGCAAGACCGACCCAGATTACAGAGACCTGCAGACGGATAAATCTGATATTGATATCCTGCAGCGTTATGTAGCCAGATCCATGCCTGGCCTGATTCCTGAACCTGCTGTGGTGGAGAGCTGCATGTATACAGTAAGCAAACCTTAAAATATATCGTCTTACTTCTGGGTGGAAGACAAAAAAAAGCAAAAAACAAAATTATTCTTTGAAACCCCTCAAATGTTAAGAGCTTGTTAATGTCAAACATAGGAGTTTAATGATCCCTGGAATCGCTTGTTAAAACCTTTTCGTGTTGGCCTATGTGCCATTTAAAACAATTATATTTGATTGCTTTTGCAGAAAAATCCAGATCTTAATTTTGGTTATAAGCGGAAATGTGGTTGAGACTGTTTTCAGATTTGTTTTAGTTATAGTCAAGATGTGGATCTATAAAGTCTGAAGCTTCTCCTATATTTTCAAAAGGGTTTTCATGATGTTTTGCAGTGTTTATTTTGTAGGCAAGGCTCACAAATATAGATTTTCTTTTTTCTTTGTTTAATCACCTGTAAATCAGACATATGACATTTGCAATAGTGATTCCACCTGAAAAATGTTCTTCAATGCCTTTGTGTCACACAGATACTGACTTTTACATTTACACTTTATAACTTTGGAGCTGTACTTTATTTATATCAGATATGTAATTTAAGGCGGAAGATGTTTCCATTCAGCCTTACATGTTCAAGCCAGCCTGACCCAAAGCAAGAAAAAACTATGCTGCTTATATCATAATGCTACTCAAAATATCCACTATAAGCAAGCACACAGCAAGGGTGCTATGATATAAAATTTGAAATTTCAGTTATCTGCAGTTCACCGCTTTGCTGTGTCCTTCATTTCCATACTCAGAAGTAACTGAGCCATCAATCAGATGAAGTCTCTGGCCAAATCACTCATTACTGGCCAAATTTACTGAAGCATTGATCCTTGAAGCGCTTCATGCAAACACGGAGGACTTTCCCCACTAATGCGGATACATTGCCATGAAAGTTTAACCAGGCATTTCTGTTAAACTAATAATCACATCGGTGATGATGAAACTTGCACTTTATTGGTCACCATCAACAAGACGAACTGAACTGCTCCCCATAACAAGAGCACCCCATTCCCAACCTTTCCCGCCTGCATCCCCCTCTCCACCTTACATATACGCAGTAGGTTACATGCAACTTAACACCTTGACAAGGCTCTGATAATGTGGGTCGGAGGAGTGACTTGTGTGGGTTAATACACCCAACAACCGAACATTTAGACTGCTTCGGCATCCTTGAGTTTAGACTACAAAATCGAATCGACAAATAAACACAGCGGGAAAAACCTTATTTAGACGTTCCGCAAAAAGAGCTGAGACGTACCGGCAAATAAAACGTAACAGAAAACAGAAAAATCTGAACAGCTTAAAAAACATGGCTCAAAAAGAATCTAAAGCTATCCAAACAACACTTTGGAAGACCAAATTGAACTTTTCAGTACTTTGTTGTGAGCCCCAAGCACACAACAAAATATATTTAAGGGCTGGAAAAGTGGATTTTGCATGTTATGTCCCCTTTAACCATTTTTAATTCCCTTTCAGATTTTATTATTTTTCTTTAAAATTCATGTTTATATTTCTAATTGGTGTAATTATTATTATTATTATTATTTATTATTATTATTATTATTATTATTATAAAATTTCAAACTAATATAAGGCACCCTTTAGCAGTTTCGCTTGCTGAATTAAAGTAACAACGTGTAAGTTTTGACCAAAGTATATACAGGACTTTTCAATGTTGAAGGTTCAAGATGTCTTTATTATGCCCAAGGAGCAAATAGTTTTACAACAGACAGTAGAATAGAATAGAAATATTTTTATTCTCCCACAGTGGGAAAATAAGGGTGTGACTTTGGCAAAAACAAGTAAATGGATTATACACTATATGAAACATTAAGAACAAAATTAATTACATAAAGCTTAATTACATTAAGAACAAAATGTTAAAGTTAAGCTGTATGGCAGAAGATATTCGAAAGGATGGAAATATTGTGCAATTATTTATAAATAGTAAGGCTTATTCATATAAAATGTTAAACCTAAAAAGAAGAAAAACAGCAGACGATTTACAGAACCATGGGGGAAAAATAGCAATATGCATAACTGTAGAAACGAACACTCCTGGTAAAGTTAAAAAGTGTGCAAATAGTCATTAGCATCTAAGAGACAGTGCAAATAATAATTCTTGATCAGATCAAGAACCCATGCAACTACTAGCATGTTTATGAACATTGAGTTTGTGGGGAGCAGCAAAGATTATAAAGTCTTAACAACAGCTGTTGCTGAATGTTTACTTTCAATGTCTGTTATTACACACACACACACACACACACACACACACACACACACACACACACACACACGCACCTTAATATACATATACTAAGATATGTTAGGGATAGGGCCAATCCGATCCAGTATCGGTATCAGTCTCCGGTATCGATAACGTATTTTAAGGATCGGAAAATTCCAATCAAACCCGCGGACATTTCCGATTCATAAGCTGCGTCGGTGCTTTAATGTTTTCTGCTGGAAAATCTCGAGACTCTCCGCAGGCTGCTCTGCCAGCTAGCTGCTAACTGTGGAAAGTTCAGGTGCATCAGCACAGTTACATTGACAGCCTACAACAGTACATTTACAGGCAGCAGGCTGTACAGAGAATTGCTCCTCTAAACGAAACAGAGGGAGAAAAACTTAGGTGGAAAATAGGACAGATTTTGTGGGTTGCTAAACAAACAAGATCTGATGTGATGTTCACAAGGCCAGAAAACCCGGTGCCTTCTATAAGTTTGGGACGGTCTGTGTTGCAGATAATTATACGAACATGTTTTCTTTGTTTTTTTTATGTTTTTGTTTTCTTTCTTTTTTTACTTTTTACAAAGCTTAATGTGATTATGTCACGCATCTGTAACCAGCAATTTGTATTCCTGCCTGTATGTAGACATTTTAAGTTGTGTTTTGAATTCTGATAATTTGATTTTTGTTTGATTGTGAAATTATTTAATGTCGCTTCAGGCCTTGCTGACTTGTTATATCTTGTTTGTTTTGTTGTTTTAGCTAACACCCGATCTCCACTTTGTGCTAGATTACCATCCCAACTACAGCAATATCATCATCGGAGCAGGATTCTCAGGTATATTTCAAAAACATCTAAGCCAACTAAGCACCAGGAGTCAAATATTGTCAACCATGATACTATGACTACAGTTACTATAATCTCTCCTGATATTGATAAGCAGATCAGCAAAGTCTCCTCTCTCTGGTTTTGCTGGCGTTTTTTTCTGTTTAAAGCAAGTTTTATTTATTTTTTTAACAGAGGGAGTTTTTTTCCTCTTATCAAAAACTACTGAGGCTTTATGAAGCCTGCTGTAAGACATAATCTCCTCACAGGTACAAGCTAGTCCTCCTCACAGTCAGGCCTGTCAGACAGCCATCCTTACCAGACACAGAACCACATCACTTTTAAGAATCGCCTTTACTCTGAGCCATGCACCCTGTGTCTAGCTTTGCATTTGAAGTTGAAGAATCTGCAGGTAGTCTTTCCTCTTCATTATTCTGTCAACTTTGTGCAATGCCAGATTTACTGGTAGCAACATGGCCTCTGAGCATGATGCTATCACCACTCTGCTTGAGAATTTCTCAGGAGATACTCAGATAACCTGTTGGCAAGAATCTTAAAGAAGATTTTGCCTTCCACACTGATTAGGGAGATGGTGCGGAACTGCGTGATGTCACTCGCGTTCTCCTACTTCGGTATCAAAACACCCTTTTAGTGCTGGGCCACCTTCCACCTCCGCCATTCTACCCTAATAAGTCTCCAGAGCCTCTCCAGGGGTCCGTTCTTCGTACGTTGCTTAAAACATCCGAGATCAAATGAGACATCCAAGATGATTTCATCCGGCTAATCATGATCCGGCTAATTGGGTTCTTCAAACACACCTGTTGTTTACGATTAGTATGGCTGGATTGAGTTATCTGAGACAACTGCGCGTTCATGCGTTTGTTTAAAAGGGGAAATGTATCGATAGTAGAAACATTGATCAGCAACGCTGCTCTTGGCTGTTCAGCATGGCCAAAGAACGCCCACAGTTTTTCTCCCAAGCAGAACAAGAGCTTGGAAGGTTATGCCGAATTTGAGTCATTAATTAAAACACCTCAAAATCTGTTAAAGCCAGGAGAGAGGGCTGGCAAAAAGCAGCAGACAAATTAATGCGTAAATACTGTCCATGGTAGATGTTTCTATCACTTTCTACAGTATGAATTTTTGCATTTTAATAATCTCATATTTACTTTGTTCTTTTATGTCAGAGCCTCCACAGGACCCACTAGAACATGGGGACAAGTAAAAGTGAAATACAAGAATATTCTACAAAATGGTAGCCTTTAATTATTATACTTTATTTTAAAAAGGCACTTGTTATGTCAAGAGATCCAAATTTCAGTGTCATTCCTTAGACATGGGAAGTAAAGGACGCATGCAAATTGGGATTTTTAACAAAAAAAAATTTATCTATAAAAAAATTAAGTTCTTCCTTTTCCAAGTCATCCACAGTTTACACGGTAAAACTGTATTGCTCCGTGGCTAGATAATCCATCCATAGTTTTTTCTAATACAATATACGGCTCGACAGGAAGCAAGCCTTTCAAAGTAAACTAAACTTCACAATAAAATGGCCTGAACAAATCTTCTTACTGAATAGGATAAAAATAAAAAGCAAACCATCATACAAATAACTCAAATATTTTAGATTTATGGCTCCAACACCACTTTTCCTCTTTAAAACCCACTGTTAGATGATGTGTTTGTCTGTTTATAACAGCCACCAAGAAAATCTCTCTACAATTACACTGTCGCGCTGTGCTCAAGGATCCTGTCTATTGCGCAATTGAATACGCGATTAATTTGAAAAACTCTTCCGCAACAGGTTGCAGTCGTAAAAATGGACATGGCTACGGCAGACTTCCCTATCTCCTCCGCTTATACAGCCGTGATCTAATCTTGTTTACATGAAATAAGCCTGCTCTCGAGCAGGCTTAAGGTGGCGAACATGTTGCTATGACAACAAGTGCAGGATGTCTTTCGAAGAACCAAACGATCCAAGATCATGCCAAATCATCAACAATGAAATCCTGCTAACTGAGTTAGCGACGTACGAAGAACGGACCCCTGGAGTCTCGGGCAATGTTTGTAGACTTTGTAGGGCACTCCAAAGTCTACACAGGTACGTGCAGCTTGTGTGATGTTCCTGACCTCTGCCAGAGTGGGCTCCTTGATGTTGAACTGGACAGAGGGCTTTGGCGGTGTGGGTAGCTCTCTGCAGGTGGGCAGATTTTCCTCCCTCCTGCTGTCGCTGTATGTGGCACTAAGGCTCTGGTTGATCTCATCCTCTGGGCATCGCAGGGTCCCACTCCGCGTCTGCCCCAGCAGCTGCTTAGTAAATCCGAAAGGATTTGCAACAAAGGCCGTTCGCTTGTGAGCCCTCTCTCTGCCTCTCCACTTGTGCCACTCAGCCCGTCGCAGAGATGTCCCGGAGCTCTCTCAGGGCTGGTCTTTCCGCCTCGCATGCCCTCTTATACTGACGGTTCAAGGCCTTCAGCTCTTTCCTGAGTTGGTAGATCTTGGTCTCATGCCGGTTTGGCCTAATGATGTTCTGAGCCTTCTGTAATTTGATGCCAAATCTCTCTACATCGATGCTGATGATTAGTGTGCTCATCAACTGCAGTTGCTGATCAACTTCTCCTCTGCAAGATGCATTTAGAGTGGCATCAACGTCCTCGTCAAACTGCCGCCACTCAGCCTCCTTGTTTGCAGCTGGCCATAAAACCCGACGCTGTTCTAATGGTTTGCTAGGTGTAGCATGTCGAGCATGGAGGTTCTGGACACTGTGGGGTGCCTCCGGTTCCTGCTCCTCCTCCGTCTCACCAGGGTCAGTGCTTGGCACTGGCTCTGTGCGTTGCTCTACTTCAATTCTATTCAATTCAATTTTATTTATATAGCGCCAATTCATGAAACATGTCATCTCAAGGCACTTTACAAAGTCAAATTCAATCATATACTTGCTTCCTCCTTGTGCAGCCCATCTTGGCCTGGTGGATCCTCAGGCCCCTAAGGTTCTTACAGACCTTACCACAAAAGCAGGTTGCTGTTGTTATCGAAAATCCGTTGCGTATGTCTGGTACCGGGTAATCCGTCCATTTGGGGTGTTCATCCTGCCCCCCTCTCATGCACCCCTGGGGGTATCTTTCTGTAGGGCTTTCTATAGCATGGTGTGGTTGCCCCCTCACGGGTGCTGCAGCTCAGGGTGCTAACATTTACTGCACCGATTGCCATCTCTCCGAGCTGTCCCCTGTCTCTTCAGTCGTCACCATACTTTCACGGTCATTCATCCAGACTTTCCTGGAAGTCACTGGCACGGCCAGTGGCACCTGAGTCTTCTGGAGTTTCTGACAAAGCAAATCAGGCTGAATTGTGTTAAATGCCCTGAATAAATCAAAGAGCAATATCCTCACAGTGCTGCCTGCTTTGTCCAAGTGACAGTGGGTTTTTTGAAGCAGGTGTTGTTGTGGATGGGCCTCCCCACAACGTAATGATTTGCACTAAGTCCTTCAAAAATTCTAAGTTCTTGGTAAGGCAGTTAAAAATATCAAACAGTAGTCAAAAAGTGAACAAAAGTAGCTGAGTCTCAGTCCAGGGTGGTTTATTGCAACAACACAAGACAACCACACGTGAGATGTGCTCCGGACAACATCATCTGACAACATACAGAAAGCGGTCGGTTTAAATACATTCTCTGGATCTTTGAGCTCCTCCTTTTTTTTTACATAATTTCCATTGCTTTTTCCACGGATATCTTTGTTAATTTTTTACCTATCAGTAGAAACTTTCATGGGGCGTGCTTTTTAAAAAACAAGGTTACACATCACAGCTCCTCCCAATCATGGCCCCTGCTCATTTCCATATGGTTACACGTCATTACTTTTTCGGACCTGGACCTTGCATTTTCTGTGTCCATTTTGGAGTCTTTCATGTTCTGCTTTACATTGCAAATGGCTTGCCCTTTTGACCCAGAGGTTTTTCAATTTCCCCTGGTAAATTGGTAAATTCCATTGACCCCCTAATTCTTATTCTGGGCTTGTTGCATGACACACACACATGTTTCTTAGGTGAATGTTTACAGCACCCCTTATATCAATTGTGATAAGACTATATTTATTATAAGATATTCATTGTGAGATATTAATCCACTACAGTGTATGATGCCGTTGTTGTGCCGAAAAATGCCTCCCTGCCGAGATATGCGTCCCCTGTCGCGGGAGCGCGCACCGCTCTGTACAGCTGCATATCTACGAGGAAAACGGATTAAAATATGACCAATGGAGCTACTTGTTCTTATATCAATGATATAAAAACGTTTAAATATACCTCTCATGGGTAAAAATTTTTTTTTTTTTTTTTTTGGCAGATTCAGTTACAAAATTACGGGTGTTATGAACAACATTTAAACCTGTCAACATCTGCTTTTTAACTGCGGTGTCTGGTCTTGATTTATTTGTTCTGGTCTCGTGTCATTCACATACAACAACAAACCATGAGAGCCGACGTGATTTTTGAAACCGCAAGGCTTTGTCTTAATCGAAAAAATTCAAACGCGTATCTACACAGCACAGCGTTGACAGACCAGTGTGTTGCATTCACGGGTCAGATAGCTATGGTGCATTGAGGAGCATGGGACATTTCAACATTATAAGGAAAGAGGCATAAAACGTAACATAACTCACACAATAATGCATTTATCTAGAAACAATGTGGGCTTTCTTACAATACTGAATGCTCTATAATTGCATTTCTGTTATATGTAAATTATGCACATCTGCAAGCTTTTTATTCTGAAAAATCTATAATATTACAGCAGCCAATTATCAACGTTTTTCAAAAGCCTATTTAAAAGCTCCAAATGGGGCTTCAGATCATACAGCGACAATTGCGCTGTTATTGTTTTACAGGGCAGAATTTGAATTTGCTGACCCTTATCCTTTAACTACAAATGGCTATACAGGAATACAAGTGTCAACTCCTCTGAGACAGCAGGGGGTGCAATTTTCGGCAAGCAGCTGCCGAAAAATGCCCCCCCCCCCCCCCCCCCCTAGATTGTAGACTAAAAATTGTCACACACACATGAAATTCACACTGGTAGCTCAGAACAGTTGTGTAAAGATGTAGAAAAAGTTACATCAACTAAATGTTTATATTTCTGGAAAACAGCAGGGGTTGCAATTTTCGGCAAGCAGCTGCCGAAAAATGCCCCCCCCCTAGATTGTAGACTAAAAATTGTCACACACACATGAAATTCACACTGGTAGCTCAGAACAGTTGTGTAAAGATGTAGAAAAAGTTACATCAACTAAATGTTTATATTTCTGGAAAACAGCAGGGGGGGCAACTTTCGGCAAGCAGCTGCCGAAAAATGCCCCCCCCCCCTAGATTGTAGACTAAAAATTGTCACACACACATGAAATTCACACTGGTAGCTCAGAACAGTTGTGTAAAGATGTAGAAAAAGTTACATCAACTAAATGTTTATATTTCTGGAAAACAGCAGGGGGGGGGGCAATTTTCGGCAAGCAGCTGCCGAAAAATGCCCCCCCCTAGATTGTAGACTAAAAATTGTCACACACACATGAAATTCACACTGGTAGCTCAGAACACTTGTGTAAGTATGTAGAAAAAGTTACATCAACTAAATGTTTATATTTCTGGAAAACAGCAGGGGGGGCAACTTTCGGCAAGCAGCTGCCGAAAAATGCCCCCCCCCCTAGATTGTAGACTAAAATTTGTCACACACACATGAAATTCACACTGGTAGCTCAGAACAGTTGTGTAAAGATGTAGAAAAAGTTACATCAACTAAATGTTTATATTTCTGGAAAACAGCAGGGGTTGCAATTTTCGGCAAGCAGCTGCCGAAAAATGCCCCCCCCCTAGATTGTAGACTAAAAATTGTCACACACACATGAAATTCACACTGGTAGCTCAGAACAGTTGTGTAAAGATGTAGA
The DNA here is from genome assembly GCA_037039145.1 of Fundulus diaphanus. Classification (NCBI taxonomy): domain Eukaryota; kingdom Metazoa; phylum Chordata; class Actinopteri; order Cyprinodontiformes; family Fundulidae; genus Fundulus; species Fundulus diaphanus. The sequence continues at coordinate 58,742,724 of CM073124.1, forward strand.
AAAAGTTACATCAACTAAATGTTTATATTTCTGGAAAACAGCAGGGGGGGCAACTTTCGGCAAGCAGCTGCCGAAAAATGCCCCCCCCCCCTAGATTGTAGACTAAAAATTGTCACACACACATGAAATTCACACTGGTAGCTCAGAACAGTTGTGTAAAGATGTAGAAAAAGTTACATCAACTAAATGTTTATATTTCTGGAAAACAGCAGGGGGGGGGGCAATTTTCGGCAAGCAGCTGCCGAAAAATGCCCCCCCCCCTAGATTGTAGACTAAAAATTGTCACACACACATGAAATTCACACTGGTAGCTCAGAACACTTGTGTAAGTATGTAGAAAAAGTTACATCAACTAAATGTTTATATTTCTGGAAAACAGCAGGGGGGGCAACTTTCGGCAAGCAGCTGCCGAAAAATGCCCCCCCCCCTAGATTGTAGACTAAAAATTGTCAGACACACATGAAATTCACACTGGTAGCTCAGAACAGTTGTGTAAAGATGTAGAAAAAGTTACATCAACTAAATGAAAAAAACAGCAGGGTATGCTTTTTTCATGACTGCTATTAAGGTTATCAAGATTTACATCTTACATCCGACCTAAATGTAAACTTTAACCTTACATCTGCATTTCACCTGTTTGGATTGTGAAAATCAAACCATTTGCAAACACAGTAATGTAGTTATTTTGAACTATTACTTTATTCTTAATATATTAGAAAAAACAGTCTTAAACTTCCATCAAAAAACATTAAAGAGGTTTAAACATTTTTGAAGTAACTTCTAAACAATAAATATGACAACATATTAACCACAATTAAAACTCTGAACAATGGAAAGCATAAATAATTTTAGGAACTTAAATAATGTTTAAGTTGAAGAATTTTTAACTTCGAATTTGTGTATTTTTTAAAAACGTTTGAAAACTATGTACAGAGTGGACAGCAGTATTCCATGTCAGGTGGTGGGTTCTGGACACAGCCCTGGTGGTACCACCTGTCACAGGCAATCTGAAATGCACAAGATTCAAATAGGATTACTAAAACCATTGATTGTTACAATTAGCATTTAATACCATGGATACATGATGTATTTGCGTCTGTATATGTGCCTATGATCATCGGAGCACTCAGAGCAGTAACCCCTACTCTGGAGAAGTGGCTACAACAGATACCTAGAGAAACATCAGATATCTAAAAGCTGAAAAGAACAATCATAGGAGCAGCTAAGTTTTGAAGAAGGACCCTCAAAGCTCCCATGCCGCGTAGAGGACCCAAGCTTGTGACATGGAGAGCAAGGCAAGGCAAGGCAAGGCAAGGCAAATTTATTTATATAGCACAATTCAGTACAAGACAATACAAAGTGCTTTACATGATTAAGATATAGCAAAATAATAAAATGTAGATAGAAAATAGAATAAAAGCAAGTAGGGATAAAATGTAGTAACAAAAAAGAACATTAAAAACAGTAAAAATGTTTAACTAGAACAGTCAAAGGCAAATTTAAACAGATGTGTTTTTAATCTTGATTTAAAAGAACTCAGGCTTTCCACACTTTTACAGTTTTCGGGAAGTTTGTTCCAGATCAGTGGAGCATAGGAACTAAATGCTGCTTCTCCATGTTTGGTTCTGGTTCTAGGTATGCAGAGTCTGTGATGTATTTAGGTGCTAAGCCATTTAGGCATTTATAGACTAACAGAAGGATTTTAAAGTCTATTCTCTGAGATACAGGGAGCCAGTGTAAGGACTTTAGAACTGGGGTGATGTGCTCTACTTTCTTAGTCTTAGTGAGGACGCGGGCAGAGCGAGACACTTTTGCATTTGTTTCAATGTAAACTCTGATGCTAGTTGAGACTAATAGCTGTTTATAATAGCCTATGGGGGATAAACTTTATTCTTGTTCAAGGTATCTTACCCGCATTCTTGGTCTGTATAGGTGAAGCAGGTTTTATGTGATCTTCCATAACACCTAAAGCAAAAACTAGTCCAAACATTAATCCGTTTTAAATATTTCTCCACTAATTCCCAAATTTAGGGCTGCTCCATTGATTCATGTCTTTCATTACTGGACAAACTGATTAACCCAGCTTTGTCTGGCTATTGTCATTGTGGTTACTGAGGCCATACCCTTACACCTCAATGAAACAGTTAATCCAGTAACAAAAGATGGGAAACAAAGGAGCCACCTTAAGTTCAGATAGTGGAGAGGGTGCATAGAGGCCATTTGTGAATGTGAAACAATAACATTGCTGCCAACTGATGGGCATTTCTCTTTCATTGAGAAAATAAAAAGGATTGTAAGGATCTACTGTAAGGAAACCTTGTGTGGTGGGCGAATAACTCAAAAAGTATTTTAAGACATGGTCTGATAGGACATGGCTGTGAGGACATACTAATAATTATTCACAATCAATGTCATAGACAAGTACAAAGTATGTGGGCATTAGTGTCATTTCATGCACATTATGAGAAAAACAAATGGACTCTGGAGTAGGTTTAAAGGAAAATTAAATTTTATCACATTCAGTACCAACATTATTGTTTTGATCCCCCACTATAATAATGTTGTCAGTCACCCTAAATCTGGTCTGAGAACTGATCTTAAAAAATTAGAGTTATTGTAGTTATTAATTGGCCAGACACTAAGTTAGAAATCAGACTGAAAGATCGATGCCTAGCCCTCCTCATGCTGTTGTTCTGGGAATGGTGAAATATAAGTAATTAGAGAGAGTTCACTCATTTACACTAACCTATTACTCTCACAGCAATGTTTCTGTGACATAGAATAAATCCATATGAATATCCGTAATTAATTGATTAACCAACATAGTCTGTGCAGTTGTACTATGTCGATGTGTATTAAAAGTCTTATATGTGCAAATGTTGATCAGTCTACACTAAATGTTAATGTAGAAAAATCATTATTCGAATTGCACTCGGTTGCATCATAATGTATTACGACTTGCTTAATTTAGCTATTTAAACTCCTTTGGAAATAATTTAGTATATTGATAGCAATTTCTTTAATTATCTTTTAACCCATTAAATGCACTTACCCACAGAGGATCATTGGTGTCCGCACTCCCACAGTGACTGCACAGGTTGTCCAGTGATTCTACATCAAAAGAAAAAAAAACTTTTATTAATTTTCAGGAGCATGGTAAAACTGCATGGCTACTCCACTTTTTCTATTATTTTTATCTCTTGGTTAATAATAAGCTGACCTCATTCTCCATCCATTTATTACTGACTGACGGTGATTCCTAGCTCTGCGGTTCTTGTCTTTTATCTTTGCATACTGAACATGCTCTGGTCTCTGTCCTATATCTCCAGCGTTCAATGGGTGAGAGGTGGGGTTCACCTGGACAGGTAACCAGTCTGTTGCAGGGCAACACAGAGACAAACAGCACAAACAACCATTCACACACACACTCACACCTAAGGACAATTTAGAGAAGCCAATTAACCTAACAGTCATGTTTTTGGACTGTGGGAGGAAACTAGAGTACCCGGAGAAAACCCACGCATTCACAGGGAGAACATGCAAACTCCATGCAGAAAGACCCAGGGTTTGATTTTAAACCAGAAACTTCTTGCTGCAAGGCAAAGGCGCTACCCACTGCTCCACTTGTATCTTTCTCTTGAGTAATTCTTTACAAAGACAAATTCTTTTTTGATGGATTTTTAAACATAATCATTAACCTGTCAGTAAATAATGTCTTTCACAGCTTTACCTCCCCATGTCTACTTTGCATTTAATACCTACATTTAGCTTTACTAAAGCCAACTGATTTTTTCTATATCATAGCTTCTACAACAGAATCTTTAGATTCTGGGTGTAATGGGACTTGTTTCACTCACATGTTTATGTATCATTTAATTGATTTTCCAAAAGTCTCAAAACAGCAACTCTCTTTTAAGATAAGCAAAATATAAATTTCTCTAAATTAAGACTTTGTTATGTATTATCAAAGGTCAAGTCAATGTAACACAATTTTTTGTGTTGGAATAGAAAAGAAATACAATACTCAGACAATCTTTGAATCAAAATAAAAAATAACATCTTTCATAATACTACCGGATTGACGCAGACAGGTAGTGGCAATGTCAACCCTCAAGGTGTTGATAGCATCAAAGCTATTAGAAAAGTTAAGGTCCTTTCCTTCCAATAAGCACTCCGCAAACTGCAAAAAAACAAACAAACAGAAAACATTATCAATGCATTTAGCAATTCTGAGTAATCTGTTAACCTAAACAGTCATGTTTTGTGGACTGTGGGAGGAAGCAAGTATAGTCTACCTTGAGAGAACACATGGATGCAAATTCATAACATTTAAACTCAAAAATGCTGCGCACATGACATTCTAACTTCAAGGCAACAGTGATACAAAATGTGTAAAGTTATGTTGATTGATGTTATTACAGCAAATTATGATTTTTTGACCGGCCGCTATAAATGATGCCTAGCATTTAATACAGCTGTTTTGGCTGAAAACTAGGAAAAAGATTAGAAAGACATAATTACCCTCAAAATTTGTACATTAGAAAAAAAATGACCAGAAATAACAGTATCACTGTATAATTAAATAGTTTGCAATGTAACAGTTAGCCAGAATGTCAAATTAAAATGTTACCATTCAATTGGTCAAAATAATCTATAATAGTATAACAGTTACATTTTAATGCTATTTACTTTTGCGCTTCAGTTGGAGCTTTATGCCTTTGTGTTTGTTTGTCAAACTACAGTAATAAATTTACCTAAGACCCATATATTAACGGATACATGTCAATTCAAAGTTTTGTACAACAGTTCTTACTTTCAGCGCAAACACATCACAGGAAACACTGTCCGGTTGGATTGCATGCGGAACACTGTTGCATGTCCATCTCGACACCTTTTGTCCTTTCTGCCTCATGAAAGCTCTTGTGTAGATAAAATGATAAACATTTCAATAACAAGATCTCTCAAGTTTTTATCAGAAATGTGAATGAATGTCATGTTTCGCACCTTGTTGCTACCAAGCATCTCTTCATTTTTTCTGGGGATTCTCCTAACGGGTCAATGAAGAGTGTTTTTTATCCATGGGATAAATAACCTTGGGGTTAAAACATAAAGCCCTCCGCATTACTTTTAATTTCAATTCAGAAGCCTGTAAACTATTATTTTACATTTAATCCATAAATATCACTTTCAAATAAACTGTATTTGAGACGTAACAATTTGCTTTTTCATTGTGAGTGTGGCAACTCTATTTCCAATAACATATCTCATCAATACTTTAAATGTTTCAGTATGAGAAGTTGTGAATTTTGTAGAGTTTTGCATTCCTACCACTAACATCCAGTGGTGACTTTCATTTGCAATCCCCAGTAGCATTCCATATTTTTCAGGATCAATCTGACAAAAAGGAAAAAAGAAAGAAAAAATAATACACACACACACATACATACATACATACATACATACATACATACATACATACATACATACATACATACATACATACATACATACATACATACATAACCCCCCCTGCTGTTTTCCAGAAATATAAACATTTAGTTGATGTAACTTTTTCTACATACTTACACAAGTGTTCTGAGCTACCAGTGTGAATTTCATGTGTGTGTGACAATTTTTAGTCTACAATCTAGGGGGGGGGGGGGGGGGGGGCATTTTTCAGCAGCTGCTTGCCGAAAATTGCCCCCCCTGCTGTTTTCCAGAAATATAAACATTTAGTTGATGTAACTTTTTCTACATACTTACACAAGTGTTCTGAGCTACCAGTGTGAATTTCATGTGTGTGTGACAATTTTTAGTCTACAATCTAGGGCGGGGGCATTTTTTGGCAGCTGCTTGCCGAAAATTGCCCCCCCCCCCCCTGCTGTTTTCCAGAAATATAAACATTTAGTTGATGTAACTTTTTCTACATCTTTACACAACTGTTCTGAGCTACCAGTGTGAATTTCATGTGTGTGTGACAATTTTTAGTCTACAATCTAGGGGGGGGGCATTTTTCGGCAGCTGCTTGCCGAAAATTGCACCCCCTGCTGTTTTCCAGAAATATAAACATTTAGTTGATGTAACTTTTTCTACATCTTTACACAACTGTTCTGAGCTACCAGTGTGAATTTCATGTGTGTGTGACAATTTTTAGTCTACAATCTAGGGGGGGGGGCATTTTTCGGCAGTTGACACTTGTATTCCTGTATAGCCATTTGTAGTTAAAGGATAAGGGTCAGCAAATTCAAATTCTGTCCTGTAAAACAATAACAGCGCAATTGTCGCTGTATGATCTGAAGCCCCATTTGGAGCTTTTAAATAGGCTTTTGAAAAACGTTGATAATTGGCTGCTGTAATATTATAGATTTTTCAGAATAAAAAGCTTGCAGATGTGCATAATTTACATATAACAGAAATGCAATTATAGAGCATTCAGTATTGTAAGAAAGCCCACATTGTTTCTAGATAAATGCATTATTGTGTGAGTTATGTTACGTTTTATGCCTCTTTCCTTATAATGTTGAAATGTCCCATGCTCCTCAATGCACCATAGCTATCTGACTCGTGAATGCAACACACTGGTCTGTCAACGCTGTGCTGAGTAGATACGCGTTTGAATTTTTTCGATTAAGTCAAAGCCTTGCGGCTTCAAAAATCACGTCGGCTCTCATGGTTTGTTGTTGTATGTGAATGACACGAGACCAGAACAAATAAATCAAGACCAGACACCGCAGTTAAAAAGCCGATGTTGACAGGTTTAAATGTTGTTCATAACATCCGTAATTTTGTAACTGAATCTGCCAAAAAAAAACACATTTTTACCCATGAGAGGTATATTTTAACGTTTTTATATCATTGATATAAGAACAAGTAGCTCCATTGGTCACATTTTAATCCGTTTTCCTCGTAGATATGCAGCTGTACAGAGCGGTGCGCGCTCCCGCGACAGGGGACGCATATCTCGGCAGGGAGGCATTTTTCGGCACAACACCGTCTTCAGCTCCAACTCCACGGCGATAAGCAAATTGAAGGGGTTCCTGATATGTGCTGGATTGCTTACATAGGTGGGCCAACAGAATCTCTCCAGGACCTTCATGGTGTGGGATATCAGGGCAATGGGTCTGTACTCATCATTGATGACTGATGGGTGAGTTTTCTTTGGTACTGGGACCAGACAGGATGTCTTCCACAACAGCGGTACCTTTTCTTGGATCAAACGTAGATTGTGCTGCAGAATCCCACAGAGCTGCTCTGCACAGACCTTCAGGACTCTGGGGCTGACACCATCTGGACCTGCAACCTTGTTCTGGTTCAGTCTCTCCAGCTGCCTCTTCACCTGACTTCTAGAAACAGAACAGTGGGAGGGAGAAGTAGTATCTCCTGATTTGGTTGAAGACAAATTAGTGGAAGCAGAAGAGTCCATGACTGAGGTAGAGGATAAAACATCTGAGGGGTGACAGGAAAGCTGTGGGTCAAAAGAGGGCGGGATGTCTGTTTGGCTGGGGGCAGGAGGGGAGGATAGTGAGTCTGTTCCTGAACTGAACCTATTGAAGAATATGTCCATGTCATTTGCTCTGTCCAGACTTCCATCTATCTGATCCTCTTTCTGCTTGAAGCCTGTGATCCTCTTCGTCCCTGACCACACATCTGTGATATTGTTCCTCTGCAGTTTACGCTCCAGTTTCTTCCTATACACCTCCTTGCTGTCTCTGATCTTGACTTTTAGCTGCGTCTGTATACTCCTCAATAACTCTCTGTCTCGCTCCCTAAAGGCTCTTTTTTTCTTGTTCAATAGTTCCTTCAGGTCACTGGTGATCCAGGGTTTGTTATTAGGGAAGCATGTCACTGTTCTGGTGGGGATGAAGTTCATACAGTCAGTCACACACTCAGTCATAGCATTTATGTCCTCTCCACGTGGTTTGCAAAGCAAAATCCAATCTGTAGTGTCAAAAGCTTCCTTTGACCACTTTCTCACAAACCTTTTTTACAGGTAGTTGACAAGGGGTTTATAATCTGAGCAGAGAAAAACAAGGTTGTGATCTGATTTACCGAGAGGAGGTCTTGATTTGGAAATATATGAATTCTCGTCATTTGTGTAAAACAAATCCAATGTCTTATTTTCTCTGGTAGAGCAGCTGACAAACTGTTGAAACATTGGCAGTATAGCAGAGAGTGAGACGTGGTTATCACCAGATATTGCCACAAAAGAATTGGGGTGTTGGGTCTGCGTTTTAGCAACAACGGAACTGATGACATCGCATGCATTCTCGGCAACAGCTGAGGGTGGAATGTAAACAACCACCAAAACAACACTGGTGAACTCTCTTGGCAAATAATATGGACGAAGATTTACTGCCAATAGTTCAATGTCTGGACTGCAAGTACCCGGTTCGATCCCCACTGCCTGCACTCTGGGTCCCTGAGCAAGACCCTTAACCCCCGATTGCTCCCCAGGCGCCGCACAGTGGCAGCCCACTGCTCCCCAAGGGGATGGGTTAAGATGCAGAAGTGAATTTCTCCATTGTGAGATCAATAAAGTTCAATTGTTATTATTGCTCATATAGTCTGCAAGCCCAGCAGAGAGACATTGGAGTCAGGGATATGATCCTGCAGCCATGTCTCAGTAAAAGACATAATGCTGCATTCCCGATACTCTTGCTGAGTCCTTGTCAGTGCTTGAAGTTCAACCAACTTGTTAGCCAACACTCTCACATTGCCCATGATGATGGATGGCAGACATGATTTGAACTCCTTCTCTCTCTCCTCTTTGCTCCTTCTCTGCAATCGCAACGCTTCCTTTTCAATTCCTATGGGATTTCAGGCTTCTAAAAGGCAGAGATGGAAAGAGGCTAAAAAAGCTTTGGTCTCGCTCTGCAGAGAATTTGTCTCGCTCCCGAACTATTTTCATAGAAGACAAGCGGTGTCTTCTATGAAAATCTAAAAAAGAAATCTGTAAAACTAAACAAAAATAGCTCCTAACCATGCTCTGAGCATACCTATGTGAGCAACAACATGATTAACATATAAGGAGGGATTTAATACACAAATTACACTGTGAAGGAAAGAAGCAGAGTCTTTAATGTAAAGAGGGAGTGACTGGAGCCTTGTTACGCTGCAGGCCATATATGGATTTCCTATCCACTCTCCTCTCTTCCACCGTCTTCTTGGATCCAGATTGCAGACAGTTTCAGTTAGCCCTGGAATGACCACGACTCCCTCTCACTCTCTCCTCGAGTGGTATCAGGTGGAATTGAAGAACCCGGACCTGGGGAGCCCCTGGACAACAGGCAGAGAGCAGACCTCTGACCCTGTGCCTCCTTGCCACAGCAGCGGTTTGGTGCATTTCTTGAGTCTTGCGTTTCAGCATTGAAACTTCAAGCAGAAAGCTGATGTGAGATGCTTCTTTTAAATTTCCACATTTTGGAATTTACAACAAGACCCTATAAAAATTAGAAAAGAATTCAGGTAGTACTGTGCAGAATTCTATACATTCTCAAACAACTCAATATGCTGATCAAAAACAGGCTTCTGGATAATTAAAAAATCCCCACTATATCTAAAAAATTCATGGAAGAGCAGGAGGGGAACTCAAGGAAGAAGAAATGAACACAACTATTGATGGTAAAACATTGAAGAGAATGTCAGGACCCGACGGATTAGCAATTGACCCAAGAAATTTAAAAATAAATTACTGAAACCACTGATGGAATTGTACATAGAATCATTTTATAAGGGTAATTTGCCAAAATCCTTGTCTAGCGCATTGATAACGTTGCTACCAAAACCTGGGAAATCTAGTGACTAATAAGAAAATATGAGAGCTATAAGTTTACTAAATTCAAATCTTAAAATTTGAAGCAAATTTTTAGATGTTCACGTGAATTGCAACAAACATTCCATAGTGTAGTGCACAGGGATCAAAATGGATTTATTCTTGGAAGAAAAGGATTTCATAACGTCAAGGGCCCTTAAATGTATATAGTGGACAATATTTCTTTGGCTTCGAGTTCCGGGATGATTACCTTATCTATTGGTTGTCCCACATGCCAATCATTGTGACACACCCACCTAACTCCAAGTGCGCACTTGTTCATCGCTAGTTTCCTCTTGATGGCTGCGTATGCGCACTTCTAATGTTTATCTATCCAGTGAGCTTTGGTGTTAGCCGTTCATTGTAGCTCCGCTGCTCTCACCATGTACTTTTAAAGTGGCTGAGAGTCACAAGAAGCTAACTATCTTACAAGCTTATGAAAAGAAGAGGAATGCCTTAGAACAAAGAAATAAGACAAGAGTGTATTTGAGGGATTCTTTCATGCGATCCCCCCAAGGAGTGGAAGAAGGTAAGGTGGTCTTGCGCATCTGCACTTATTCCAAAAGTGACTTGGGCATTTCTTGCCTATTTTATGGAAAAATTGTCCACTATACCATTAATATTAATGAATATTCACATGAGACACCAGATGGAGCTCTCCTTGCTCTGGATGCTGAAAAGATCTTCAATAAATTTTAATGGGCTAATATGTTCTGGAAATTATTCAGCTTTGATAATTAGATTTTAAACTGGATGAAAATACTATATTCAAACCCTACAACACAATTTCTAACAAACAAAAATATAGCACAACCAATCAATTATAATAGAGGATGCAGACAAGGATGCCCTTTATATCACTACTATTTACCATAGCTATAGAACCATTGGCAATTGCAACAAGAACAAACCCTGAAAGAAATGGATTGCCTATTGGCAAGACGGAACATAAACTAGCATTATATGTAGATGATGTAATATTGCTCATGTCTCACCTGAGTACATCCATTGCCACTGTCTTGGAACTGCTGAAAACATTTAGCCCAAATCTCCTATTCTAATTATTGTTGAAAAAGAGAATTAATACCCACCACAGGGACTTTCTCAATTCAGGCCTAGGTTGACTTCAATAGTCAAGTAAAATTATGAACCTTTACTGGAAGAAAGACCTCAATCAATCAATAGGGGGATGTTCCTACCATTGGTGCTATTGGGCAGAATCTGATGAAAATCAACAAGCGGGATCGTATTTCTCCAATTTTAGCTTCCCTTCATTGGCTTCCTGTTAAATCAAGAATAGAATTTAAAATTCTTCTTCTAACGTATAAAGCCCTTAATAATCAAGCTCCATCATATATCAGAGCTCTGATTACCCCGTATGTTCCTAACAGAACACTGTGATATGATATGATATGGGGAAAAAACATTTACTACTATGATTCCTTTTCTTTAGGTCATGGCTTCAAGTTTGGACCAGTCATTGGGAAGCTTCTGTGTGAGCTCTGCCTGGGAGAAGTACCCTCCTTTGACCTTTCACCTTTCAGAATCAGACGATTCCAGTCAAACACCAAATCAGCTTTATAGGGTTGGGCCTGGATTCATGAAATCTTGCTCCAACTGTTTTATCTTTTAAGATTGTTATAATTCTCAGCCAATTGTCCGTTTACATGGTATAGCCAATTTTAGAGCTCTTAAAGACATTCATTGTTTTCATATCCAGGTTTAGAAGTGTTTACAGTTTTTCTCAAATGCTAAAACACATTTCAAACGTTTCGTCCATGTTCTCCAATGTCTAAACACAACACCCTTTTCTAAAGCTACATAAACACAACCACACCTTCTCCCTTCAAAACTAAAACTTTCACACCCAAAGAGCAGCTCGAAGCTTTCAAAAATGTAAACACTATACACATCATTACACACTACAGCAAAACAATTGAAAACACAATGCTCAATTTGTGAGAAGGTTCTTTATTTCTTTACTGCCAATGCATATTTTTAGAAACTTTACAATTCTGGATCTTCTTAGAGTTCTGCAGAGGATTGGGCATTTAGATTTGTGAGTTTCATATGAAGGGTATAAATCTATAGTAAATTCTGTACACTACTGTAACACAACTCACTGCAAAAGCAGAATCTATTGCACACAACAGTACTCTTGAAAACATGATCAGAGTGTGAAGTTTTTTTTATTCATTTTACAGTATTTACACCACAATCACTGTGCGGCATCATGTCGTTGAGCTGCATCAGGCCACATCACCTCATCCACATCACAGGCTATATTGTCTCTTGCCAGGCACCGTGGGAAAAACGCCCTGGAATGGCGGATCCATCCTTGGAAGTTCTCCACTGGGATGTCAACACACGCCAGCTCCATTGCCCTTAGGAGGTTTTCTCTAGTGTATGGTTGTCTGTCATAAACCTTCCATCTCCACGATGAGAAGAACTCCTCTATAGGGTTCAGGAAAGGGGAGTAGGGTGGCAGACAGACGTTTAAAAAGTGGTTACTGTTGGTGGTGAACCACTCACTGATTTGGTTTGTTGTGTGGAAGCGTACATTGTCCCAAATGATCACATAAATGGGATGTTCGGGCCCAGGATGGTGTTGTTGGCGGTCCAGGAGGATATCTTTTAGCTCCTCTAGGAAGGTTAGGAGACGTTGGGTGTTGTAAGACCCAAGGACAGCCTGCCGGTGGACAAGCCCCTCCAAACCCATAGCCGCACAAAGAGTAATATTACCCCCCCGTTGGCCAGGAACCTCAGTGATGGCTCTTTGGCCAATGATGTTACGGCCTCTTTGCCTTCGTTTGTGCAGGTTGAAGCCAGCCTCATCCAGGAAGAGGTACTCATGAGGTCTGGCCATCGCGTCCAACTGTAATATCCTCTGAAAATGTGAAAGTGCACAGGTGTTCAGAAAAACAGTCAATCGGTAGCATATTACTGTATTGTCCAGAAGTAATGTAGGCCACTGAGCAACACAGTATGTTTACTAACTGTACTGTGAACATGGAGTATACTTACTTGCACATACTCGTAACGTAGGTCTTTGTGTCGTGCAGACTTTCGCTCAAAGGGAACCCTATAGACTTGTTTCATCCACATCTTTTGGCGCCGGAGAACTCGGTCTATTGTGGCCAAGCTGACATCACCAATGCCCTCAAAGTTCACATTATCGTCAATGACTTTGTCTCTGATCTCCCGGAGTCTGATGAGGTTGTTCTCACGAACCATATCCACAATGGGGGTTTCTTGTGCCGCTGTAAATATGGCAACCCGCCCACCTCTATGTGGCATTCTTTCAACTCTGAAGAAAGAAACGTGTCGTCAATTGACATGTTTTACAATACAGTAACAACTGATTTGAAACTAGACTTAGACTTTCTTTATTGTCATTTTGTATGCACAGAGTGCATACAGAACGAAATTTCGTTTCCATACAGCTCAGAAAAATTGCAGTAACTCTACAGGATACCTTGTAGTGAATTCCGTACAGGATACAAATGCAGTAATAATAAATTGCAGTCAGTTACAGGATAAGTTTCAGTTGACTTCCGGATAAAGTGCAGCAGTGAACAGTAGGCAGTTGAAATGTAAACAAATGTAACAAATATGCAGTAGTTTCCAGTAAAGTGCAGCAGTGATTTAACAGTAGACAGTTGCAGTGTAAACAATTATGCAGTAAGTTTCCGGATAAAGTGCAGTAGTGATATTGGAGACTAAGAGTTGAGCAGCCTTTATAATGCTGGATAAGGATACGATACAATGTGCAAATCAGCGAGTGTGGTACACAGTCCATTTTATACTTCAGCAGTTCAACAGTCTGATGGCAGCAGGGAAAAAGCTTTTGCAGAACCTGGTGGTCCCGCAGCGGATGCTGTGGAACCTCTACCCAGAGGGCAGCAGGGAAAACAGTCCATGGTGGGGGTGTGAGGGGTCCCTGATGATGTTTCGGGCTCGAGACACACAGCGCTGCGATGAAATGTCTTTAATGGAGGGAAGAGGAGCCCCGATGATCCCTTCTGCTGTCCTCACCACTCCTCACGTTCTTCCAGTCGGAGGCACTACAGCCTCCACACCACACAGAGAGACAGCTGGTCAGAATGCTCTCTATGGTGCTTCTGTAGAAGGTCGTGAGGATGGGCGGGGGCAGGCGGGCTCTCCTCATCCTCCACAGAAAGTACAGTCGCTTCTGTGCCCTCTTCGCCAGTGACGTGGTGTTTACAGTCCAGGTGAGGTTGTCCGTGATGTCCACCCCCAGGAACTTGGTGCTGCTGACCACCTCCACAGCTGAGCTGTTGATGAGCAGTGGAGCGTGGGGAGGCTGGTTCTTCCTGAAGTCGACGATGATCTCCTTCGTCTTCTCCACGTTCAGGATCAGCCTGTTGTCTCTGTACCAGCCCACCAGCTGCTCCACCTCCTCTCTGTAGTCCTGGTCGTTGTCGTCTCTGATCAGGCCCACCACCGTTGTGTCGTCTGCAAACTTCACGATGTGATTGGTGGTGAACCTGGGGACGCAGTCATGAGTCATCAGAGTGAACAGCAGGGGGCTCAGGACGCAGCCCTGAGGGGAGCCCGTGCTGAGGGTAATGACAGAGATGTTCTGTCCGACCCGGACTGACTGAGGTCTGTTGGTGAGGAAGTCTAGCAGCCAGTTGCGAAGGGATGTGTTGAAGCCCAGATGCTCCAGTTTTCCCACCAGATGCTGTGGGATGATGGTGTTAAACGCTGAACTGAAGTCCAGGAACAGCATCCGCACGTGCGTGTTCTTCTCCTCTAGGTGTGCCAGGCTCAGGTGAAGAGCGGAGGAGATGGCATCCTCAGTGGAGCGGTTCTGCCGGTAGGCGAACTGGAACGGGTCGAGTGTTGGGGGGAGACTGGAGACGATGTGTTCAACTACTGTAATAGACTACTTTCACAGGCTTGTAAAATTGTATTGTGACAAAGAAAGCAATAGAGTACAATACCTGTTGTGTTGTCTGAATGCCCTGATAATGGTGGCCATGGTGAACCTACTCAGGTTTGGACGGACTCTTAGTCCTGCTTCAGCCATTGTCATGCCATGGACAATGACATGGTCAATGACTGTTGCTCGCATCTCGTCCGTAATGATGGTACGAGGTTGTCTTGCTCTCCCTCCTGGACCTTCTCTCCCTTGTTGGCCTGCTCCTCTTCCACCATGGCCTGCTCCTCTTCCACCATGGCCTGCTCCTCTTCCTCCTTGGCCAGCTCTTCTCCCTCCTCTGACGCGATTACCTCTTCCCCTGACTCTGCCTTCATCCATTGTGTTTGTTTGGAATCTTCAGCAAACTGTGCACTCTGAACTTGCTTTTATACATGTGGTCACAGCATTAGCAACAGGTGTTTTCAATTTTGAGTCGTTGTGTGTAATGAATGACGCCAGGTGTGTTCATTTTGTTCAAATATTGCTGACTGTGGCAAGCATTTTACATCACATGAGCTTTCATTTGAGAATATGAGCAGAGTTCTTTTGCAACTTGTGTTTTAGCAAGGAAAAATGTGTTAAGATTTATGTGAATGGAGGATTGTGTTTTGTGAATTGTGTCTTCATGTGAAATGTGTTTATGATATTGGAAAATGATGGCTAGATTTAGTAAATGTGTTTAGACAACTGGTCATTTGGTTTAGAGGATTGGCTTTTGTGTTTTAGCATTTGAGAAAAACTGTAACAGTTTTTTTTGCACTACTTGGCTTTCTATTTTACTTGACCTAAATAGCTGAAGTCACTGTCTACTAGAGGGAAATAAGTAATGTTTAAACCTTTGTGAAGTAGAAAAGCAAAGTACGCTTTTAGAGTAAAATAATTTCATAAGTAAAAAGTCCAACATGTATACTTTTAAACAAGGTTTTTTGTTTTCTCCTCTGATCACTGTTTTTATTCCTTCTTTGTCATTTCATGGATCTTACTTATTCATTATGACTTGATTATCATATGTAAGAGAATGAATTTGTACTAATTGACTAAACTGAATAAAACAGAATAGCTAACCTCTTCCAAGACTAAACGTTAATGTGGAACACACAAAATTTCATGTGTATTACCAGATATCTTTCCTAATGGTGCTGTTTACATCTAAGATATACCAGTTTATGATTAATGTCCCTGTTTTTAGACATGATTAATCTATCCTTAGTGTTATTTGTGGAATACCTCCTTAAATAGTTTGCTTGGGATTGGGTCTAACATACAAGTTGAAGGTTTAGATGAAGCTAAACTTTTAGATAACTCAGAAAGCTCTTGTTAGAGATTATGAGATTACAGAGACTGGACTGCAAAATCGGTTACCATGGAAATTACAGATAAACGGACTGTGGAGGCACAGAGTCTGACATACTTAGATTGGACAGAATGACTGATTAGGGGAAAAAGTGTCAGCTAGGACACGTCTGCATTATAGTATGATCCTCTCCACCAATGTGATGAACGGAACACTGATATCATCCTGGGCACGCCCCTGAATGGGTGCACACAATGGGTCCTACTTGATGTCTGTGTGAGGAATGAACAGGGCTCTCGGACGTCTGGAAATCTGCCCGTCACGTTGTTGTGTATGAGAGTCCAGTACTGAAGCTGTAAACATCCTTCTGCCTTTTAGATTAAATATGGTAAAATATAGTTTTGGTTTCAAGAGTCTTTTTATTACTACAGAAGTCTACAATAGAAACACCCCATTATTCAGAAAAAGAACCTGGGGTGACTGCAACAGGTCAAATATGTAACACTACTGCGTGTAAACAGTCCAAACACTGATCAGGTTCTAAGTATACGAAGGGTCTTTTTATACAAAAGTAGACTGTTTTTCCACATTAGGTAGGATTCCAATCTTGATGTTCCCTAGCAAATGCCAAACATCCTGCATGGTCTTGGACTATAAGCATAACCCCCACCTGTGGACATGAGGCCCTGATACCACCCTCATGGAGTCTGTTTCTAATCGTTTGAGCAGACACATGCACATTTGTGGCCTGCTGGAGGTCATTTTGCAGGGCTCTGGCAGTGCTCCTGTTCCTCCTTCCACAAAGGCGGAGGTAGTGGTCCTGCTGTAGGGTTGTTGCCTCCTCCACATCTCCTGATGTACTGGCCTGTCTCCTGGTAGCACCTCCATGCTTTGAACGTTAAACTGACAGACGGCAAACTTTCTTGTGCCATCCTGGATGAGCTGCACTACCTGAGCCACTTATGTGGGTTGTAGACTCCATCTCATGCTACCACTAGAGTGAAAGCACCGCCAGCATTCAAAAGTGATCAAAGCATCAGCCAGGAAGCATAGGAACTGAGAAGTGGTCTGTGGTCACCACCTGCAGAACCACTCCTCTACTGGAGGTGTCTTGCTAATTGCCCATAGTTTCCACTTCTATTGTCTATTCCATTTGCACAACAGCATGTGAAATTGATTATCAATCAGTGCTGGTTCTTAAGTGGACAGTTTGATTTTACAGAAGTGTGATTGACTTGGAGTTACATGTGTTGTTTAAGTGTACCCTTTATTCTTTTGAGAAGTGTGTGTGTGTGTATTTATAGTGGCCAGCTTTGGCTACAAATGTAACTCACCACCATCAGCGTGTGAATGGGTGAATGACTGAATGTAGGGTGAAGTGCTTTTGGGTCCTCTGGACTTGATAAAAGCACTATACAAGTACAGGCCATTTACCATATATATAAAACACATGTTAAGCATTTCTGTATTAACAATGTTCTTTTATTGGTCTGATGTCACTAACCTTAAATGTTGTGTTTTCATTAGCTGTAAGAATTCATTTGCTTCCACATCTGATTGGTCTCTTTGGGCTCCTCTGATCAACACCATCACTTAGTGGAATAGGGGGCGGTGGGTTGCTTCCTGCAGGGTGCAGTGGCTGGATGGAGGGGTTCCTGGGGCTCTGGGGGCACTTGGAGTAGGGCGCCTGGTGGATCTGACTCCAGGGTCTGTTGCCCACATCTGGGAGGGGCTTGGGAGGCCTACGGGCGGCCTACAGCAGCCGCTTGCGGCGCTCTTGGGGAGCTGCGTGGTGACGGACGTGGGTTACTGACCTGGTAGCTGTGCTGCCGCTGGGTGGGGCCGGGGTGGGTCTGGGGGTCTGGGGTCCCTGGGGCGCGCCGCCCTCGGGCGGGGGCCCCGGTGGGGCCCCGGGGGTTCCGGTTCCGGGGGGTGTGCCGCTTTTGGTGTGGGCCGGCGCGCGCCCAGGTGTCCGCCCCTGCGCGGGGCCTCTGGTGCGCTGGGGGGCCTCGGGGCCTGTTGAGCTGGTAGGGGGGCATGGTCACTAACATCTCAGGGCAGATGCTCTTCTCCTTCATTGGATAGGCACTCTGCTAGTGGGGGGAGGGGGAAGGAGGGGGAGTAGGGACTTACCTAGCCTGGATGTCTACTGTTGAATGTATGGTGAGTTGTTTGAACGTTAGTGTTGGTGAGGGATTAAATCTACGGGTGCGTGTGTGTGTGTGTGTGGGGGGGGGGGGGGGTGGACGTTCTGGTGAGCTTGTGTCCGGCCCCCTGTCCCGGTCCTGGTCCGTGTCGTCTCCTGGTGCGGGTTACGCTTGGGGGGTGGGGTTTGGGATGGCTCGTGCGGGCTGGCTGGCCAGGGTCCCCCCCCCTCTTATTTATTTATTTATTTACTTTTTTTTTTCTTGGGGGGGAGTAAGGCTGACGCCTCCGCTCCCCCCAGGAGGGGCGGGGGGCAGGGGGGGCTAGGGTAAGGTGGGGGAAGGGGTTTATTAGGTATTTAGGGGGTGAGGGGGGCTCTGGCTGGGTGGCTCGTACGGGTCGTGTTGGCCCACCCTCTTTGGGGGGCCCGGTCCGGGGGGCGTCTGGTCCGGGGGCGGGGCCGGGGGTCGGGCACAAGCAGTCGTATAGTCGATTTGGGGTGACCCCCCCCCCCCCTCTGGTCAGTGTTGGATGCGAGTGTTATGTGGGAATGTGTGTACAGCGTCTTTTTTTTTTTCTTTTTTTTTTGTTCTTTTTTTTTTAAATCTGTGTGTGTGATGAGTGGGGCACAAGGGAGGGATGGTGTGAATGAGTTTTCCTTTTTTTTTTTCCCCAGGTATGGGTGTGGTCCGTTCCCTCTCCCAAGAACATCTCAAGTCTCCGCTAGGTGCGGAGCCCATCCCCCCACGTCCTGTCCTGCCCTCCTCCGCTGCGCTGGCGGGCGCCTTGGCCCTCTGCCGCGTTGGTGGGCTTTGGGTTTGGGGCGGGTTCCCGGGCGTGCGCCGGCCTACTCCCGGTGGCTTCTTCGCGGGGCCTGGCCCCCCGGGGGGCGGCCGGGGCCCCCGTCGCGGGGGCGGGGCGCCCCTGGGGCCTCTGGCCGGGACCACTTCAGTGGGGCTAGCTGCTGGCGGAGCCCACGGGCTCTTCCCCGCGGCTCTTGGGGGCGTCGGCATTGCAGTGGCTGGGGGATTTCCTCGGTGTCGTCTCTACTCTTTCCTTGGGGGGGGGGGGGTTGCAGATATCCTGTGTCGGCCCCTCCTGGGCGCCCTGCTTTGGGGACCCCTTTGGGAGTCCGGGATTATGGGTCCCCTGACTCCTGCCTCTGTGCTCGGGGAAGGCGGGTCTCTGGTTCTCCACAACCACTATCGAGCTATTTCCTTCTGGATAATTTTCAACTAAACTAGTGCACTCTCACAAACTCCCACAGGTGCTGGGTCCCAGGTATTAAATGTTCACTTATATACAGTAATCTTATAATTTATTTATTTATTTTCTTTCACTTTCTTTTTTCAGGTATCACATTACACATGTCAGCTTACACAATAATATATATGATTTAGCAATGGCATCTAGGTGTTATTCGATTGTATCTGTTGCTTTATGTCTGTTGGTTGTGCTGTTTTTGCATCTCTCTTTCCAGGTGATGGAGCAGACAGAGAAGGTTTTATCATTCTCTCCCTTTTATCTCTTCTTTCTTTCACCTCTACTCTTTTTTTTCTCTCTCACTTCTTGTTCTTCCTTTACTCTCCCATTGTAATGTCCATATAATTTGAAAGTCTCCCTGCAGGAATCACAATAAAGCTATTTACAAGCATAAATCAAGTGGAGCACTATGGCGAAAGCTGTTTGCTCCACTTGTAAAAGCAAAATCTGTCGAGCTCTATCTGGCATTGAGACATCAATTCCTATTGCCACATTGCTAGACAGGAGACTGGGGAAAAAAAAAAGAAAAAAAAAAAAAGAATTCATCTAGAAAAAAAGGACGCATTTATGTACCCAAAGATGAAAGGGAATTTCCACCACAGTGAGCAAAATTCCAAACTCCAGAATAGCAGACAGTAAAAAACACTCAGATAAACATAGTCTCAAGTCAAAAACTAAGATTTATTTACAATGTTGCAAAGTTAAAGTTAACAAGTGGTCAGTTTTCAGTGAAGAAAAAAACAAACGAAAAATCAAAAACAAGAGAAAGTTAGCATGAATCATACATTTTTTGGATAAATACAGTGTCCAGTAAGGGTTTAGGCTTTATGTTATGGTAAAAAAAATGGGGTGGTTGTCAGTAAAAATACCTACTTTCACTTATGTGTCAATTTCCAATATATCAAAAAAGCTTCCAAAAAGCACACATTTTCAAATCCCACCAATTGAACTCGCAGACAGAGAACGTACACTTTAAATGGCTTTCACACTTTCCACTAAAACCCAAGACCCCACATCAAGTGACTGGCCAAAGGTTAAAATTCAAGTACAAGTTTCCTTACTGCTCAAAATTAAAATTAACAAAATGTGACACAAATAAAACCTAAACCACTGAGCTTAAGCTGTAAGACACTGAATATGAGTAGAGACGTGTAGCTCCTCAATGCCAGATCCAATGAAGGGATAAAAATGTAATGCCTTTAGTGGGTGCAGCAGGTCTGCCCAAAGGATGAAAGAGAGACTTTAATGAACTGATTCAAAGAGACTATGCTGGGCACTGTGCAGCAGAGAGCCTGCACTCAATCGTTCTGGCTTTACCTAAACCAAACATACACGCACTGACTCTCCTGTCTCTTCCCTCAGCTTCCCACTACTAGCGATGACTCTTCTGTCTTCTACACCAAATATGTTTCTGCGTGCCCTATTGACCCTCTGAACAATTTACATCCTGTTACCTGATTACACATTTACACCATTTGAATCTACAACCCTTACTTGCTCATGTTGACGAGTCAGCAGAATGACATCATTTAGTTTTTTTTTTTTCAATTAAAGTAGTTTATAGGCAGTTTTAAATATGTCTGTTTGAAAGCAGTAAAGCAGCTGCAGTAACATAATTCATTCACACACACTGCAGAAAGCTAAAAGAATGGCAGAAACAACAAGCTTGAACTGGTCATGTCCTGAAGTAGTGGTTATGGGGATGTGTGTATTTGTATATTTTCTGCGTGTTCTCATTAAGCTGATAATGGCTTACGAAGAATCCAGAGCTTGTGCTGATCAGTGGTTTCATCAGACGATTGAGATCATTGCAGAGTTATCTGTGTTTTACAAACCTTTTCTGTTTAGCAATTAGGAATAATGCACAAAACTAAAAAGACTCTGCAGCTGTGAGGACTTTATTGTTGGAAAATTGTCCTAAGCTTGTTTTGCATGTTAATTAAGTCATATGTTAGTCTGCTTTGCTTTGTAAATGATGAAAGGGTGTTGGCATGAGGTTTTACTTTAAATATTCAAAAGTTTACGTCAAAGAAGATAAATATTCTATTTGGGTGGAAATGTGTTAAAGTATCTGAAGAGAAACATCAACATGCACCACCAGACTGCTGATGTATCAACCTCGTTATGGTTGTGATGGAGTTGCCTCGGCAACAATAACCTGTTTCATGATTGTGCGAGGAGCACAATGAAAAACTAGAAATCTGTTGATACCTTGTTAACTCAGTAAAATCTTCTTGACTACAAGTGTAAAATTTCTGGTGTTGCAGTGTATCAGCATCTTGTTTCAAAAACAATGCATCATCCAAACAAAACCCTCTCCAGAACCTAATCAATCCTAAATGTAAAAAACAAACAATGATTGTGCTCCAAACCCTGGACAGTATTGTTGCTTATTAGATGAAAACAGAAAAAGGTCCTTGAAAAATAAAACACTTTTTTAAACCAGGCAAACATGGTTTAAAGGTATGCATGTTGACTATTTAGGGAGGGACAATAATTTAGGAAACAAAATGTGCAGTATTAACTAGATTCCATGGAAAAGGAAACAATAAAAAACATATAATAAAACCATATTCAAGTTAACTTGAAACTCTTCAGAAAGTGGATTTGTCTACCAGCGGTTATCAGCCAAACAAAAAGATTATTTTAGCTTTCGAGGGATGCAGTCTTCTTTCTTTGGAAGGAATACATCAGTTATGAGCATACTGCAGGAAAGTAAGAAACTTATGGATGGACAGTGCAGCAGCTCAGGAAGCTCACCTGTTTGTTTCTTTCAAACAGCCTTTTTTTCAGACAAAAAAGAAGCTGGTGCTTTTCTTAGGACTTAGCATTAATTGTAAAACAGTTACATAGCGTACATATGTACCTCTAGCTAATACCTTTTGGCAATACGGAGTGGTATAGAAACCTGTATAATTTTGGTGTTTAGGTGTGAACCATGAATAGAGGGAAAAAAAGAATATTTATCTCAGTCTGTAGTTCAATTTCAAACAAACACCAGATGGTTAAAGCAGCAAGCAGATGCTAGCGTAGAACTGTTGCATCAGCTCCACTGAATCGAAATGTCTGTTAGTGAAGACCATTGCACCTTTGTTGGCCAACGCTGTTGACGATTCTGCATGCAAAACTAAGTGTGTTACATTAGCCTGAGAGGGCACTCCAGAGGGTGCACAGTGAGGACTACGACACATCCTCCTCGTCATCATCTTTCAAATGACTGCTATGTCTGTATCTGGAGCGGGATAAGCCCAGCATCCCTGGACCTCCATCGTTCACTTCTTCCTCCTCTTCATCAGATCGGTCAAAGCGGGAGCGCCTTCGGCTGGTGGAGCTGGAGCAGCAGAGACAGATAAGAGACAATGCAGTTGATCAATTGAAGAGGAAAAAGATTACCAACATGAAAAGAAAACTACGAGCTTCAACCAAAGCACAGGGCAGTTAAAGTCCTCCTCTATGTTTTCTTGCAACAGAAAGGTTAGTTTAACTAATTCTAATCTCAGTGTCATAGTTAGGATCAGGTCGAAGGCCACTGTGATTTGTTCTATAGGTCACACATGTATTTCTTGCATCACACAAACTGAAAATACTTGCTAATAGTTAACGTTAATATGAAAACTGTGACATGAATTCTAGAATCAAAACATGCATGTGATCATGCCAGGAAGTCAAATGGATCAGGCATGGCCTGGTACCACCTTCTGAAGGTAAAACTAACAGAAACCTGAGTACTATGTGACTGTTCTACAGTATTTACTGGAAAACATTCAACAAATGTAGAACATGAGCTGGCGGATGTTTACTATCTCTGTTGGCATAGCTCGATGCCAAGCAGAACCAATTTTGATGAGGAATCCAGATTGATATTGGGAAATCTGGAAGTTTAATGTTTAAATTCTAGTGAGTTGAAAGTCCACTGAAAACCAGGGAACCAACAGGTCAATTTAAAGGACACTTGGTAGCTCTTTCTTTCTACTCAGATACCCAACAGTTGAGAGAACTAAACAAGCACTAAAAGCTAGAACGTTCACATCAGTTCTAAAGCATGTGCACGTTTGCTGAGAATATCAGATGTTTCCTAACTATTCTGTACACAAAGACGGAATCCTAAAAGTTCAAGGCAGCTGAAGTTGTAGTGAGCAGTTTATTAAACTGGCAGACACTGTAACTCTTGTGTTTTGGTCCTGATGTTTGCTTCATTACTATCCAAACTATGACAGATTATGTTTTTTGCTACCAAAAGTACTTCCAAACAACCAACTTCGTCTGTCTTTAAACAAATGAAATAGATGCATTCCAGCAGATTGTCAGCTTGCAGTAACATGCAAGGAGGGGAAAGACCACTCTAAACTACATATGGCCTGATTAGAATCCAGCCACCTGCATTCTATTAGCACATCCATTCAACAACATTGAAACTGCAAGAATGTTATGTTTTTGGAAACTGGGACTTTTAAAAACAACGCTATACCAGAAATACCAGAAAGTGAGCCGCCCATTCTGTTGATTCTGATAAAAGCAAAGAAAGAAAATATTAAGAGCATTATACAACTTAGAGTACTTGTGAAATTTATTTAGATTAAATCTGTTTATAAATGGTGAACTAGGTTAATTATGATTGAGCAGGGTATCCATATTTATCTGGACGCTAATTTAAATCAGTTTAGTTTGACAATGTGACAGGAAGGAAAAGTCATTGTTGCTACTAATAAAAACACCCTTTGTGCCCAGCTGAATGGACATAGTTATCTGCTGAAAACCCTCAATTCTATGTACCAAAGATAACCAAGACTGAAACCTGGGGTAGAGACAAAAAACAAATCACAAAGTACTTTGGACATATTCATGCATCCATCCATTTTCTAACACGTCTATCCCTTGTGGGGTCGCGAGGTGTGCTGGTGCCTATCTCCTGCTGTCAATTGGCGAGAGGCGGGTACATCCTGGACAGGTTGCCAGTCTATCGCGGGGCAACATAGAGACAAACAGGACAAACAACCATTCTCGCACACACTCACACCTAAGGAGAATTTAGAGAGGCCAATTAACCTAACAGTCATGTTTATGGACTGTGGGAGGAAGCCAGAGTACCCGAGGAGAACCCACGCATGCACAGGGAGAACATGCAAACTCCATGCAGAAAGACTCGGGGCAAGGGTAGGACTTTGGACAAATTAATTGAGTAAAATGTTTCCATTCTTTCAGCTTCTTCTGATACTTCTGCCACCAGGACAGATATTGCCTATTCAACATAAGCTAAGAGTATACTAACCAATGTGATCTGAAACAAAACCTGCCATCTAATCACGGGCTGATTGCCGGCTAATGTTAGACAGGTCTGTGATAGGTTAGGTCACACCATGCTTTGGAGCATCCTTCAAGCCAGCAACCTACTGTCTGTCAGTCGCTCCCTGTCCGATACAAGTACTTCATCATCACGCTGTCGACCTCCTTCCTTTTCTTCTCATTCTTCTTATTTAATGGCTGCATTTCATTTTGTCTCTGCGTTACCTTGTCCTCATTTGAACTGACAACAGATTTATCCAGGGCTTTTCTTACATTACTGGAACTCCGGAAGGAAATAGTAGAAGCGTTAGAACTTGATGTAGAGTTTGACTCAGAATCTGATTGAGAAGATATTGAGGATGACACATATTTATCTTTCTTCTTGGACTTTTTTGAAGAATTTGTGGGGCATCTTCTTGAACTGTTCCTTTGAACAGCATTGTTTTCAGAGCTGTCAGACTCAAAGCTATGACTTTTCTTTTTCTTGCTCCTTCTTTTATCCTTGCTGCCATGGTGACTGCTATAGCTGCTGGCACTGCAGGGTGATCTCATGCAGTCCGCTGCAGATTCAGAGCATCTAAGACTCAATCCTCTCTCCATTCACAATTGTTCGGTCCTCATCTTTATTATTCCTGGATCTTTTATCATCTTCAGAGTCTTCCAAGGTCCTGCACTTGAATTGTATTGGTTTAAAACTCAACACTTCATTGATGGCTTTCTCCAAGTCAGGGTCAAGGTAGTTCTGATGACTGACAGGCCAAATATCTGAGGTATCAGTTGGCTGATTAGCAGGAATGGACCTGTCTCGTGGTGGAGGCAAGGATAAACTACGACCAATGGAAGACAGGGGGCTATATGTGGACCTCTGAGTTAAGCCATCATCACCGAAGCAACAGCTGCCAATCAAGGACACCTGGGAATCAAGTTGTCTCCCACTTCCAGGACTTTGACTCCTTGGTCTCCAACTGGGAGGGCTGCCACACAGTGAGCGACTGCTGCTGGTCCCACCTATACGAGAAATGCTTTGGTGGTCTCTATGTGGACCTGACTGTCCTAAGCTGCTGCCAGGATTGGCCTCATTCTTCTGGTCTACCTCAGGGGTTGTGGAGGACCAGCTTGGCTTAGTGAGTGAATTAGTTATTTCTTTGGTAAAACTGACCTCGTCGGCTGTCCGTTCCTTTCCTGACGCTGCCGTTGGCCTCTGAATAGGCTTGGGAGGTGACTGACTGTCTGCTACTTAGGTCATCTGGTGAAAGAGGACTCTTCCTAGAACAGATTGAGTAAGGCTTAACATGACATTTCTGGTTTAGCAGTTCAGTTTTGGATCTGCTGTGAAAGCTTCAGACATTGTCAGCCTCTGCGTTCTTTTCAAGAGCACAAAGGAGAGTGTTGCTTTTGCCTTCAATGAAATCCAGGTTGGATTGTTTTCTGTAACTCAGAGAGCCCAAAACAGATACTGGCCTGTTTGTCTTTACCTCTGTGCTCTTTATATGCCTCCTTAGTCTCATTCCACTCTGAGCCCTCCTTTAAGTCTGTATTTACAGCGAATCTAGAATGATACAATGTACAAAAGATAAATGGAGAAGGATAGATAAGGAC
This sequence comes from Fundulus diaphanus, assembly GCA_037039145.1. Lineage (NCBI taxonomy): Eukaryota > Metazoa > Chordata > Actinopteri > Cyprinodontiformes > Fundulidae > Fundulus > Fundulus diaphanus. The sequence goes on from CM073124.1 coordinate 58,769,064, forward strand.
ACAAGAGGGCTCATGACAAAGATGAAATATTAAATCAAGCAAATGAAAAAGGAAATTAACAAAATTTGAAAAGTACTAATACAAAAAAGGCAAGAGCATCAGAAATGGTGGTAAATAAACACTGAGGAAATAAAGGAGAAACTGTCTTGTCTGCTCCAAAATTTGCCTTATGGAGTTAAAATTTAGGGCTTAATGAGGAGGTTTTTGCCTCAGCCTTGGTGAGAATTACGCCAAGGAATTTAAAGCGCAAAACCGCAGACTTTTGACCGTTGTGAAAGGATTTTTATAGGTTGGATATTGAATATTTGAGCCCCACTGATTCAGCTCTGCCTTCCTCTGCTTTCTCCAATGCTGCCACAAAAGGAAAGCAGTCTGGCTTTTCCTGCAAACAACAGTAGTGTGTGCAGGACACACTACTGTTTGAACCAAAATGCAACTTTTTGAACCAAACACTCTTTAGAGACAAAACTTAGTAGCGTTCAGTGGAGAGAAACCCTTGCTAAATCTGCAGATCTCATTTAGGTTATTAAATGCAGAGCGCCTATCTGCTTATAGAGAGCTCAAGTGTCCTTTATCTTTTCTTTTTGTTTCCTTCATTGGTAGTTCATGGTTTGTAAAATATTGTAAAGTATTTTTTAATTAAAATGGTAACATCATATTTGGATTTGACCCATTTCATTCATGGTGATCCTTAATATTAATACAGCCACTCTTCAGTTTCACTTTTCCCTGGACGTCCTCAGAGAAAACCTTCCTGTTTCTCTTTCCCCCCAGTCAATCAGCAGAAGAGCAGTCCACTCGCTCTAGCCCACTCTGATTAACCCTACACCTGCACAGGGGCAGAAAAACCTGGGCTGGGCCTGAAAAACTTGCTGTAAAGTTCGCCAGCGGGCGGAGCAGAGTAAAGAGCCTGACCAAACCGTGGCTTATGACTACCACTTTTTTCCAGTTTAAATAAACTGTTTTTTACATATAATCTATAATAACGTAGGGATTCCTCCCATGCAAGATATTTTCACCACCAGCTTTACTCTTGGCTGTACTTTTAGCCGGAAACTAATCTCTCCATCAAAGTAAAACTGCTAGAATTGTTACCTGTTGCTGTTGTAAGATATTTACTGCCCATTACCTCTCAAAAGAACTCCATTTTGTGAAGTCTGAAGCAATCCTTCAGCCATGCTTTGCCAAAGGTTAGGTTGTAGTTATAATTTTTGTTGAATGTTGTAGTTTAAAATAATTCAAATCAAGTCTAAAATCACAACAACTAATCCCATGGAAAAAGCCTTCTCATGGAAATAAACCAACTTCTAGCACTGTTCTATCTACATGCAAACAAAGCTAAACATTATCTGAAAATATCTAGGAGCAGCTAATCTACTGAATCAGTCTATGTGGCTTCCACTCAGATGATGTTTGTATGATAAGAGAATCTTTCCACCCAGAAACCTACAGAAATAATTGAAGCATTGCCACTGACCTGGAACTGCCATCATCTGACAGGTTCTTGGCAGAGCCATCGTTTTTGGACAACCAAGACTTCACTCCATCCGCACGATCCTCCAGCTCAGAGTCTGTGTCTGAATGGCCCTGACTGTTTGGGAGTTGGGGAAAGGAAGAGAAGTTACAGGTGCTTGTAGGAAGAGCGATAACACAGCCTTTGAGATGTTAGCGCAGACAGCATTCTGACATTCAGAAAGGAGCAACAACATTAGTGTTCAATGGGAGGGAGCCCAGGAAAGCCCATTTGGCTGTTTAAGTGGTAGTGTGGAACCAGACAGGGGCTTTAGCATTATATCTGGATAAAAGACAGAAGTGTAAGCTCAGAGAGCTTCTGGAAACAGAAGGACACTCAAAAGGAACTGCGTGGATGTAAACAAGGCCCAGCAGCTTCTCACTCCCAGGTCAGCAATGCTTTTCAGACAACTAATCAACCTTCACACTTCCTGAAGCTGCTGTAAAGGTGTGTGTAATCTGCACCTCACTTGTTGAGACATCAATGGAAAAGGACCAAATGACAGATTTTTACTTGAATCAGAAGAAGTTGTTTCAAAGTGCAGTTAACAGCAGTGATATTCATAACAACTATATATGAAGGCATGCAATGAAAAAGCACAGGTGGGTTATGGAGACAGGTTAAACTTGTTGATGATGCATTTATGACATAGGAAAGCTTTTGCCAATGAGAATAATGGAGAAGTTGGGCTAAATGATGGAGAGAACCAAAGCCAATTTTTGACCCATTCATGTAATGCTTGTTTGGAACCATTCAGTGATGCTAAATGCATCATCATTTCCAGCAAAGGAAAAAAAAAAAAACACAAGATCATGGTCCTCACGTTCGAATCCTTCTTTTCTGGTACTTTGCCACCATATCCTGCAAACTGGCCGTAGTGATGATCGTTATGATAAAAGAAAGAAAAGACAAGAAAAGAACAAAATAAAAGACAACAGAAGGAGATGAAATGAGAATCATGTTAAACAAATTGCAGAAAAGGGAGTGGTGCTTTAAATATCTGGTAAGTGTGAATGCTGTCAGCAATGTTGGGATGTTCCTCCCTTTAGTCAAATGTGTTTTTAGGGAGCAGTTTCTAGGCTGGCTGTTTCCCTCTCCTGCATACAGAAAAACTGTCCTTGTGGGACTGTGGGGCTTGGCATGCAGCTCAGGAAATGTATCCGTGTATTTGGACAGGAAGCCTCAGAACTGGGACATAACCTTTAACTTGGATGTGCGCACTGTTGACTGCATTGAAAACAAACTACTTCTTGCGGTCCCTGCAGATATATATCAGTTGGAACAGTCTATTTTAGATTTTCAGGTAACCTTTGGACAGCGTTGTTCACTTGGAATATGAACACTGCAGTCATTTCAGCGAGCAACATGCAGCTCATCTTGCATTGATTTAACAGTGTTCTGTTTCAGGAGGAACCAGAGCCTTTAAAACACTTTAGCCTGATCTTCAAAGATTCCAAATAAGGAGGGCTAAATTGTTTGGGCAAAAACAATGTGTGTGCGATAAGTGGGCGTGTGATCTACAAAGCGATTTGAGAGAGGCAGTAAAAGAAAGATGACGTTCTAAGCAATAGAGTTGGAGGTAATACTATTTTGAAATATAACATTGATAATAATGCTAAATGTTACTTATACTGTTTTAAGTCTCTCAAACTGCTACAAACAAAAGTAAAAAAATAAATAAAAAAGATAAAAATAACAAAAGTTTCAAGGATAAAATATCAATTATAAAACTTGGAAAAGCTGAATTTGTCAGCTCCTCCCTCACCCCTGTCCACCCCTGTCTGACAGAGTTTACTCTGGGAAGGAGCCGTACGGTCAGACTGACAGTGAGATTCATCTGTAAACTGCTGGATTTACCTCCACCAACTCCTCACGACACCCACTTCACCCAAATTATGGCAGTCCAAGAAAGCCCCATAATAATTTCATTCAACATGAGTGTGCTTTGTACAGAGTCTGTAAATGAACATTGAGGGAGGAAAAAAATCCCTCTTCACACAAGAGATGGATGCACACTAACCCTCCTGCTGGCTTCTCGGTTGATGAAAGCAATAATACCTGTGTATGAGAGCTGCTGTTTGGGAATTCAGCCACCATAAATCATAACAGTTTTCCGCGCCGACAGAAACAAAGAACTCAGCGGTAAGACCCGAGGAGGCGGACTCTGCGTTTACATCAATAACAACTGGTGTAAAAATGCTAGAATAGTCACAAATTTTTGCTCTCAGGACATCGAGCTAATGATTATTAGCTGCAGACCTTTTTACTTGCCTAGAGAGTTTACTGTTGTCATCATCACAGCGGTTTATGTGCCCCCCAGCGCTAATACAAAAGAGGCTATGAGTGTTCTATATTGGACTATCTCTGAGTTGCAATCTGCACACACAGAGGCGGTTTTCATTATTGCTGGGGATTTTAACCAGGCAAATATGAAAACTGTTCTCCCTCATTTCTACCAACACGTGCATTTTGCTACTCGGGGAGAGAACACTCTAGACTTAGCTTACACAAATATTAAAGGCGCATTCAAGGCAGCCCCCCGCCCCCACCTCGGCTCTTCAGATCACCTTTCCGTGATGCTAATCCCTGCATACAGGCCCCTGCTGATCAGAGCTAAACCTACAGTGAGGCAGGTGAGGGTGTGGACTGAGGGAGCAATGGAGGCGCTCCAGGACTGTTTTGAGTGCTCTGACTGGAACATGTTCAAAGCTGCAGCAACATATGACAACAAGATCAACATTGATGAGTACGCCATGACTGTGTCAGCCTACTTCAACAAATGCATTGAGGACGTCAGCACCACCAAGACCATCATCACCCGAGCCAACCAATGACCTTGGATTACTGCGGAGGTCCGTCAAGCGCTAAAAGCACGGAACTCAGCCTTCAAGTCTGGTGACAAGGAGGCACTGAGGACAGCGAGAGCCAACTTGAACCGTGCCATCTGGCTAGCGAAGCGGAACCACACTAAGAAATTCCAGGAGCTTTTCCATGACGCAAGCAACACCAGGAGCATGTGGAAAGGCATACGGGCAATAACAGAATACAACACGCCCTCCCCCCCGGTGGGTGAAGTTGATGCTGACTTCCTCAATGGACTAAATAACTTCTTTGGGAGGTTTGAGGCACTGAACAGCACTCCAGCAGTGAAAGCTGTCCCCCATCAGAAAGAGGAGGTCCTCTGCCTTGACACCGCCGATGTGTGAAAGACTTTGAGGAGAGTCAACCCGCGGAAGGCCCCAGGTCCCGACAACATACCTGGGCGGGTGCTCAAGGAGTGTGCAGGTCAGCTGGATGGTGTTCTCACAGACATTTTTAACAGCTCGCTGGACCAAGCCACAGTGCCTGCATGCTTCAAGTCTGCCTCCATCATTCCTGTGCCAAAGAAACCTCAAGTCACCTGTTTCAACGACTACCAGCCTGTTGCACTGACTCCCATCATGATGAAGTGCTTTGAAAGGCTGGTGAAACAACACATCGTCTCCAGTCTTCCCCCAACACTCGACCCGTTCCAGTTTGCCTACCAAAGGAACCGCTCCACTGAGGACGCCATTTCCTCTGCTCTTCACCTGAGCCTGGCACACCTGGAGGAGAAGAACACGCACGTGCGGATGCTGTTCCTGGACTTCAGTTCAGCGTTTAACACCATCATCCCACAGCACCTGGTAGGAAAACTAGAACATCTGGGCTTCAGCACACCTCTTCGCAACTGGCTGCTGGACTTCCTCACCAACAGACCTCAGTCAGTCCGGGTCGGACAGAACACCTCTGATGTCATCACCCTCAGCACGGGCTCCCCTCAGGGCTGCGTCCTGAGCCCCCTGCTGTTCACCCTGATGACACACGACTGCGTCCCCAGGTTCACCACCAATCACATTGTGAAGTTTGCAGACGACACAACGGTGGTGGGCCTGATCAGAGACGACAACGACCAGGACTACAGAGAGGAGGTGGAGCAACTGGTGGGCTGGTGCAGAGACAACAGCCTGATCCTGAACGTAGAGAAGACGAAGGAGATCATCGTCGACTTCAGGAAGAACCGGCCTCACCACGCTCCACTGCTCATCAACAGCTCAGCTGTGGAGGTGGTCAGCAACACCACGTTCCTGGGGGTGCACATCACGGACAACCTCACCTGGTCTGTGAACACCACGTCACTGGTGAAGAGGGCACAGAAACGACTGTACTTCCTGCGGAGGATGAGGAGAGCCCACCTGCCCCCGCCCGTCCTCACGACCTTCTACAGAAGCACCATAGAGAGCATTCTGACCAGCTGTCTCTCTGTGTGGTGTGGAGGCTGCAGTGCCTCCGACTGGAGGAACGTGAGGAGAGTGGTGAGGACAGCAGAAGGGATCATCGGGGCTCCTCTTCCCTCCATCAAGGACATATCATCTCAGCGCTGTGTGTCCCCAGCCCGTAACATCATCAGGGACCCCTCACACCGCCACCATGGACTGTTCTCCCTGCTGCCCAATGGGAAGAGTTTCCACAGCATCCGCTGCAGGTCCACCAGGTTCTGCAAAAGCTTTTTCCCTGTTGCCATCAGACTGTTGAACTGCTGAAGCCACAAAATGGACTCTGTAACTGCTGAAGCCACAAAAAATGGACTCTGTACCACATTTGTATATTTGCACATTTGCACATATGCCATCAGATTGTTGAACTGCTGAAGCCACCAAATTGAGTCTGTTGAACTGCTGAAGCCACAAAATGGACTCTGAACTGCTGAAGCCACAAAATGGACTCTGTACCACATTCGTATATTTGCACATTTGCATCATTGCATCCTTATCTAGCATTACAAATGCTGCCGAACTCTCAGTTTCTAAAATGCATTCTTGCACAGATGCCCTTTGCACGATCATTTCTGCACATACAATCATTTTTTTTAATAATACTCACCTGTACACTGTGATCGCACACTATTTCTCCTGCATTGTTCATATTGTTTACATTTAAACTGTTTACTATAAATCACTGCTGCACCTTATCCTGTAATTTACTGCAATTTACTGTAATTTTTCAAGCTGTATGCAAACAAAATTCCGTTCTGTACGCACTCTGTGCATACAAAATGACAAATAAAGTCTAAGTCTAAGTCTAAGTTATGTGACAAAAGGAGAAAAAGAAACCGATGCTTGGCTAAGTCATAAACAATTTGCTCATTTGTAAATGACAAATAACATACATACCTATGTCTTTTTAAATATGATAGATGAACAAGAAGGGAGATTAGTCAAAATGTTTGGGTGGTGAACTATAAACATGAATCAGTTCATGTTAATCTGGATGAACCGATATGGAACTAGTTCTTGTTAAGGATGAACTAGCCCAACATTGGTGTTAACAGGAGTCAAAATTCATCAGGGCCATAGTTTACTGTAGGAATCAGTTTTCAGTGAAGCAAAGTACTGTAGTGTTCTATGGGGTATGGGTTCTTTTACCTGTTTATGAGGTCTTCATTGTCATCACTCTCCATCTCATCCTCAATGGCTGCCTGCAGGTCACCTATCCTTTTGAAGGCCAGTTTAAGGTCTGCCTGGAGGCTCTGATTTGCAGCTTCTAGGCTCTCAATATCCATCTCCTATAAATGAGTGAAAGGGAAACCTAATCATGCTTATTTGGTGCAAAGGAGCATTTAACCTGAATAGTTCAGTATTATTGATGAGTGACATTTAAAGGAGCATTAAGTGAAATTCCATTATTTTATATTGAAAGAACTAAAAAATAGTGATGTGAAGAAGGTATTTTTTAGATGGACTACAGCAAGACGTCACACTGCATCTCTCTGTGTTGTTCTCCAGTCTCTTGTTTACAAAGCCGGGCCGGCAGTGCATGCATGTACATCCATGTGAACAGCTGTCATTCAGGGCTTAGTCCCTTCCTGCCCATAAAATGCCACCGTCAGAGCAGTGTTGCGTGGCAGCAAAATGGCGAAGAGCAAGCCCAGCGGATCAAAAACATTCTCTTGCTAACAGCATTATAAAATTATGAGTTACTTACGGTACTTCTCCACTAGACATGTTCCTCCAAAAGGTGATGCTGTTTAGCTGTGAATTTATCCTTTGCAAATATTTACATACGAGGTGACGGGTGAGAAGGTGAGGGGAAAGGAGAGTCGGGTTGCAGCTGGAGTGGAGGTAGAGAGAGCCCTGTCTTGTTACACGTCTTGTTTTGGGCTATAGACAGTGCTCAACAGCCCACCTAGTGGTGAAATGTCGCTTATTGCTCCTTTATCTGCAAGCCGTTCTCACGGGTCACCAACACATTGTCGAAGGACACCAGGTAGCCCCCAAGGACCATATGTGCCACCCATGAGTATGTTCTAAAAATAGCACAACCCTCCAGTGAGCTGCATCTAAAACATTATTTTAATCTGTTGCTCTTTCTTTTTAATCATACTTCCATTTATATGGATTCTAAATTGACATTTTAAAAAAGCATTAAAAATCTGTTTATTTTACATAAAGTTAAGATATATCCTGACACTACTAGTTCAAAGGTCAGTACTGTTAGTCCTTCATCTGACAGTACCAAGGAATTAGCTCCTAGATTCAAAAAGGTTGGTGAGTCCTGTTCTACAGTCTATTCGATCCTTACCAGCTCATGTTTTTTGTGGGTTGCCTCTGCTTCCTTTTTAGCAAGTTCACCCATCTCCTCTTTGACATCTCGGATCTGCCTCTGCAAACGCTTATTTTGCTCCTTCTCACGATTCTCACTACTGATGCGCTGATCTCGTTCTTCGGTCAATTTCTCAACATTCTCCTTTAGACGAGCAACAAGGTTCTGCAAAACCAGAAAGAAGGTTACAAAATGTATACAAACCTTGTTTTTTACATGTTTGGAAGATGAACAGAGCAGATTATGCATTTACAGGATTGAACACAAGACTTTGCATTAGTACAACCAATACACATACATAACCCATTCCAGTCTGTTTTAGGATTTTCAAAGCCTGATGTTGGCATGTCGACACAGCGTGTATGTTCCCAAAGAAAGCCAGTAGGCAGAGAGAACGTGTGATTTTATTTTAAGGGGTCATTCTCTTTGCTTGTACCACCCCTTTGTTTACATGTGCTATGCTAGCAGCATATGTAAAGGAATACCTTTTAATCAGAGTATAATATCAAGTCAGTTAAACTTGTGGGATATTGATTTGGGCCTCATGTATAAAAAGAGTGCACAGCTTTCATACTAAAAGTTGGCAGGAGCGAGAAAATTTGAAAAAAAATTCTGATGTATAAAACCGTATGTATACGTGTCACTGCACACCTCTCCTTTATACAGCCTAATTTGTGTGAAATTCAGCACAGGTACAGGGACTGCTTGGAAAGCTCTATTCCCTCCTGCAAATAAATATGCAGAGTAGTATAAAAAGCCATAAGGCACCAACCATGTGTCCAAATAATCATGGCAACAGCAGCAGTCAGGAAAAGAGACTCCCTGAATGTGAAATACAGGTATTAGTATTGAAGATGGAGGGATGGCCACTTTTATTTGTCATTCATTCCTCTGGAATCAGTGATAAAAAGAAACAAATGGAGTAGCAGAAGGTGGCGAATGCTGTGAATGCAGCAGCAGCAGATGGAAGATCTGTGGCCAACATAAAAAGGTGGTTCAATGTCAAGGTGGATTGTCATGTCTAGGTGGAATATAGACTATATTTGTTCGGAACATTTGTGCATCACAATGTACAGTTATGGAATGGAAATGCTTTCTATTTAAAAAAAAGCAGATTTGTTTACAGACGGTGCCATCATAGCAATATTAGGGCAGTTGTTAGCTCCAACCACACTTGGAAATCGATTCCTCGCTGTAAATTGGAATCAAGAGGAGAATCAAGAAGGCCAAACACCACTACAAAAGGAAGGTGGAGGATCACTTTTCCAACTCCGACCCCCGACGTATGTGGCAAGGCCTTCAGATTCTCACGGACTACAAGAACCCCAATACCTCCCCCGCCTCCTCTGATGTCTCCTTCCTCAACGAGCTTAACAACTTCTATGCTCGTTTTGAGAGAGGGAACACCACAACTGCAACCAAGGCAGCCACTACCCCAGACCAACAGCCACTGACTCTCCTCTCCACTGACGTAGAAGCGGCTCTGAGCAGGATTAAATCCAACAAGGCTGCGGGTCCCGATGGCATACCTGGACGTGTCCTCAGAGCGTGCTCTGGGGAGCTGGCAGGAGTGCTGACGGACATCTTCAACCTGTCCCTGGCCCGCGCTGTGGTACCGACCTGCTTCAAGTCTACCTCCATCGTCCCAATCCCCAAGAATTCCAACCCAACCAGACTCAATGACTACCGCCCGGTAGCCCTCACCCCCATCATCACCAAGTGCTTGGAGCGGCTGGTCCTAGCACACCTCAGATCCTGTCTCCCCCCCACACTGGACCCCCACCAATACAGGCAGAATAGGAGCACAGAGGATGCAGTCTCCGTAGCACTGCACTCTGTCCTTTCTCACCTGGACAGCAAGAACACTTATGCCAGAATGCTGTTCTTAAACTTATTTCAGCATTTAATACTGTTATCCCTTCACAACTCATTACCAAACTCACAGACCTCGGCATCAGTTCACTCATGTGCAACTGGTTGCTCGAGTTCCTGACCGGTCGACCCCAACATGTTTGGCTGGACAACCACTTCTCATCCACCATCATTATAAATACCGGAGTGCCACAAGGTTGTGTGATGAGTCCCTTCCTCTACTCTCTCCTCACCCACGACTGCAGACCTGTCCATGGCTCTAACGCCATCATCAAGTTTGCAGACAACACCACGGGGATCGGCCTCATCAGAGACAATGATGAGGCCGCCTACAGGGAGGAGGTGGACCATCTGGCTGAGTGGTGCGACAAAAACAACCTGCAGCTGAACACCGAGAAGACCAAGGAGCTCATCGTGGACTTCAGGAGGAACGCTGACCTACACCCACCCATCCACATCAAGGGGACAGCGGAGGAGCGTGTGGACAGCTTTAAGTTCCTGGGAGTCCACATCTCCGAGGACCTGACCTGGATGACCAGCTGCTCCAAACTCATCAAGAAGGTGCACCAGCGCCTCTTCTTCATGAGGACCCTGAGGAAGAACCACCTGTCCTTGGAGATCCTCACGAACTTCTACCGCTGCACCATTGAGAGCATCCTCACCAACTGTATTACAGTTTGGTACGGGAACTGCTCTGTCGCCGACCGGAAGGCGCTGCAGAGGGTGGTGAAAACTGCCTAGCACATCGCCGGTGTCTGAAAAGGGCCGGGAAAATCATCAAGGACTTCACTCACCCTGCACACACACTCTTTTCCCTCCTGCCCTCTGGGAGGCGTTACAGAAGCCTACGGACCAGAACCACCAGGCACCGGAACAGCTTCTTTCCCACAGCTGTCACGCTCCTGAACGCCTCCTGACACAACTATAAGGACTGTAACCCCCCATCCCCCCATACAATAATAACATATGGACTGTCCTCACACACACACACACACACACACACACACATACCATGGACTGTTCCCCTCACACACATACACAATTTGTATACAATCTGTATATAATCTGTAAATCTTATCTGCCATTATTTATCTTGTATTATAAACCCGCTAATACATATATAATTATTTTCCGAACATCCGGTATATTCTGCATAATCTGTATAATCTGTGCATATAGCTCCCATATTTTTATTTATATTTAAATTTATACACAACATTTTATAGTCCCTACTATTATTTTCTGCTTGTACATACACCTATGAATAAATATTTATATCCTGTATAGCACGTCTGGATAGATGCAAACCACATTTCGTTGCTTATACTCGTGACAGTGCAATGACAATAAAGTTGAATTCTATTCTTTTCTAAATTGCAATTTAATTTCTGCCTGTTTAGCCACAGCGTAGGGCAACTTTCAATATCTGGTCAACATATGGATGAGGCCATCCCATATGGCTGGCATGGCAAGACACAGGGATGGTTGTGAAATGCCTGACCTGAATTGCTCTGGTTGCAAGGAGTCCCAGTGTAGTAGTGTGTGGTGGCTCCTAGTGCTTTTCTGTAACGCAGGTGACCCACTGTTCGATCCTATGTTGGTACAGTGGGACCTGGGTAAGCAGGCAGTTTCTGGAGGGTGAAGGAGTTGATGTCAATGACTGGCCTCCACACTCCCCTCACCTAAATCCAATAGAACAATTCAGGGATGTCATGTTTAGGTCCATCCAACGCCACCAGGTTGAAACTCAACCTGTCCAGCAGCTCAGTGATGCCTTGGTCAGGCTCAATAGTCTAAACTACAGGCAAGAAGATCAAAAAGTCCCAAAGGGGACCTGGTGATGGCACTATGTGCATGTTCTGAAGCTGTGTAGCAGTGGTCTAGACTGTTTTACCCAGGTAGGACACTTGATATGCTGCCTGTACTTTGGAAGTTCATTTGGAGAGGTTTGTGCAGTTAAAACCCCAAAGAACAATGATGAAAGAGTCTGGGTGTTTATTTTCTCCACATCTGTTATCAGCTCAATGAGCTGCATTTCAGCCTCTGATGTGTAGGCTTTTGGTGGGATGTAAACACCAACAGGAACAAAACCAGGTGAACTCCCTCAGTTTATAAAAAGTTTTACCCCATTGCTGACATGGAAGGGTATCCTTGCACAGCCTCACCTTTAATAAGGGGGTCCTGCACTAAAAAAGGTTGTAGATTCCTGGTTGACAGTCAATAAAAAATTACTCCAGAGGCAGATGACATCTCCTCTGTAATACAGTGAAATCAGTAAACTAACGTTCATTTATATAAAAGATATAAAAGCACATTCCATCTCCTCTCTTTTCCCTAAGAACTCTGCGCTGGGGTCCACCCAAAACAGCTGCAAGTCTGGCATCTGTAGTTGCTTGGGTGTGTTCAGCGGGCCTGGTTTTGGTGAAACTTAGGGCGGTTATCTGATGAAGTGTTCATCTAATTTTTTTGAGCAGGACTGCATATCAGGAAAAAATATGGCTTTGTGAGTGTCACAATGAAGATATAAATCTATCTCCAATTAAGAACTAAAAATAGTTCCTTCTAATTCCAACAACATGGTTTTACTAAAAAAATACCCATCAAGCATCTCACTCCCCCAAAACTTGTTTTGCTCCTTTTACAACGCACCAGTGCCCGTATTAACAAAGTATCCTAAGACTAAAAGTAGCTATTAGTGACATTCTTTTAGGAAAAGTCTTAGAATTTCCTGAATTCTACCATTTTTCTGAGAATTTTACCTCAGTAAGATAAAAGTTATTCCCAAATTATCCTAGGCCTTCATAAGGCTTCTTAAGGTGAAAAAATATTAGGAGTAGTGAGGGGGACTTTTAGCGAGCCTAAGAGTGTCTGAAGCTGGAAGATGCAGAGTGAGGTGATTGGCTGATCCACCACCTAAACAGTGGAGGAATTGGTTTTGCATAATGCCATTTTCCGTTTTGACATTTGATCACTGTCTGCTTTGAAACCAAGTGTTGCTGCAGGTTCCTGGGGTAACCGCTCCTTCTTCAAGCTGTTTCCAGTGACAGAGTTAAGGATTCCCGGCAAGATGGCGAAGGGAGCAGTTATGCTGTAAGGAGCATAAAAGCCACCTGGGTGGAGATGAGCCTCACAAGAACTGTGCCTAAGTAAAAATGGTGGTATATATCAATCTGATCCACTCAGGCAAGAACAAGCGTTTCTGATGAGGCAGCAGCAGCTGTGTTGTGCCTGTAAGACGACGCTGAGGGAAGCAAGAACCCTCAGTGGCACTTATTGACGCTGCCTCGATACAGTGATTCCAGACTGACCAATGCTTTCGGTATAGTTGGCATTAAAATAAAAGAGTCACTAAAAGTCGTTATTGCTAGTTACTTTTTGAAAGAAAATTGCTAGAGGGGTCTGAAAAGTCGTTAAATATAGCAGGAAAGACGCTAAATTGACTGTCAGCTCTAGTTTGCCTTCCCTCCTGAGCGGTAGCCGGGAGTAGCTTTGAAGCCAGACAGGAAGGAGCAGGTGGTGTTGTTTTTCGGTATATTTTAACTAGGGCTGGGCAAGTTAACGCGTTAATTTCGCGTTAATTCATTAGATTATTAACGGCGATATTCATTTTATCGCGCATTAACGCATGTTGCTCACATGCTTTCAGTCAGTGTCAGTCAGCACGCGCGCTGACTGCAGCGCGCTGTGTCACGGCAGCACTCTGCTGCTCCCCCTCCCCTCTCGTACATGGCTCAGCGGCGCCAGCCAATCAGCACGCAGGCTCAGCCTGGCCCGCCCACTCAGCTCTCACACAAACTCAACACACAAACAATCGCGTTGCTGAGAGAGACCGCAGCAGCGGAAAAACATGAACAGGGGAAGTAGCACCGTTTGGCTTTATTTTAATACGGTAAATGAAATCAAGCTGTATGTTTTGTAAAAAGCCCGTTAATTTCAGTGGAAACACAACAAATTTATCTAAGCACGTGAAAAAACATGAGCAAGAAAACGTCGAGCCACAGAAACAGAGAGAGGAGACGAAACTTCTGTCATTGCCCCGACAGACCCACAGACGTCTCTGACTGAGGCGTTTCAGTCCTCCAGGGAACATCCAGGTAGATCAGTGGTCATCTTCAGCAGCAGTTCACGTTAACTTTCAAAGTAGATATTATCTATCATATGTTACTGGAGCCCACACAGAAAATGTAATTAAGACCTTGAAAGAGCCCAGTACATATATTAAAAAAGTGTTATTTAAGATAAGATAACATTAGCTAATCCTTTTTTTATCCCACGATGGGGAAATTTATAGGATTAAAGCAACAGGCAGGTGCACACAACACAGACAAAATTACATAAGGATTGAAAGATATAAGAGGTGGATTAGCGAAAAAACACTGAACATAACATTATTGTTATTATTATTATTATTTAATTGTAATACTAAAATAAAAACCATAAAACCCAAAAGGTCAACAGTTTCATGATACATCAAGCTTAGGGACTGGCTAATATACAGCAGGTCAAAAAAGGCCATATTTTGGCTGCAGTGCTTGCTGCTCTCTTATGAAGAAAAGATCAACTAGTGCACTAAATTCAATAGATGGGTTGAAAATATCCAGTATAAAATACAGAGATTCCCAGGGCATGAAGTATACAGTTAAGTTGAATTTTTTTGGTGTGTGTGTGTGTGTGTGTGTGTGTGTGTGTGTGTGGTGGCGGCAGGTGTAGAGGGGGGGCCCAAAAAGACTGCGTTGTCCCGGGCCCTAGCAAAGCTGTCAGCTGGCCTGGTTGTAACCACTGCCAAGTTAAACTTTCTTATCACCGGAGCACCTTGAGCTTAACATATCACTTAAATGCCAAACACACTGTAGACATCACCAAACAATTCAATGACTCAGAGAATCTAACCAATGTGATGGCGAAGTGGATAGCTACTGTAGACCTTTTTTGTGCTTCACACTTTGGTATTGAACATAAAATGGTAATGCTGCTCCCATAGACGCGGGAAGGAGGGTGCTGCGGGGGCTGCAGCCTCCCTCGTCATAGCATCAGCCCCCCATGGTGGGGGGCTGTGGAGTTTTTTGTTTTTGTTTTTTTTTTTGCAAAAAAGAACATACAGGAACAATATAGAACAATAATAATTACAAACAGATACAATATCAAAGGGCTTTACGGGGGATGTGGAGTAACATAATAGACCAGTTCACGCATGACGTGACGTCAGCGCTACATCCGGGTCCCGCGGGTAGGCAAAAAACAGTACTGTTCTCGTCTACTACATGACAAAACGGGTGATTTAGAGCGTACCTTTAGTCAGGGCAGTCAAAAGTAGCCGGTCAACGGCGGCAAATCGCCGTCTACAGCAGCTCCTGCCGCCGCCTACTTTTCCCCGATTATACATCCCAAGAATCACCTTAGCATCGGTCTCCGCTGAGAGCAACATTAACGAGTGATTGGGTTCCTTGTTCCAACCGAGATGCTACTTTTCCGATCAAAACACAGACCGGTGTTATGCCGAAAAGTGCAATAAAACCGTGAGAGCCGACGTGAGTTTTGAAACTGCAAAGCTTTGTCTTAAGCGGAAGATCAATCGTGCACAGCACACAGCACCGCGTTCATAGACCAGTGTGATGCATTCACGAGCGTCAGAAAGCTATGGTGCATTCAGGAGCATGGGACATTTCAAACTTACAAGGAAAGAGGCATAAAACGGAATAGAACTTAACTCATACAGTAATGTATTTATCCAGAAACAGTGTGGGCTTTCTTACAATACTGAATGCTCTATAATTGTATTTCTGATATTTTTTGATTATGCACATCTGTTAGCTTTTTATTCTGAAAAATCTATAATATTACATATAATATAATATTACAGCAGAAAATTATCGAAGTTTTTCAGGGGATGCATTTTGTGTTCGTTTCTAGAATCCTCGTAGATGATATGATATCGTGTGTGTGATGAGTGCAAGTGAAATTAAACTGAAATAAGAGATTTCGAAAGAGCAATATGACTGAAATAAATTCAACATGTAAATTCAATTTCAAATTCCAACCCTGTATTTTTATCATAAAAATTTGACTTGGTTCGTGAAGAAATGTTACGATCGTTTTTAGAACAGAACTGTGAATAATAATATTAAGATGAATAGACCTCACCTAATCTGATCTGTTTTATGTGGTGCTAGTAATTCAAATTAAACTAATTTTATGCAAATGGAGATTACCTTACCTTGTTAAAACATGATGATAACATCATGTGAAAAAATAATGTTTTAAGAATAATAATAAAAAAACAAACTTTTAAAGAATTGATCATTCACTTCTTTTTTTTTTTGCCTTTTACTCAATTTAAAACATGCACTCTGACTCTATTCTTTAAATAATCACCTGTCTTGAAAGCTTCCAAAATACATCAGGGAGACTATTTTTCAAAATTCTCCCCTCCGGGGCTCGGGCACCGGCATGAGTGCACCCTCCTACCTGATAGTGTGTGGCCTGCTACTGTAAAAAAGTTTGACTGCCCTGTTAAGTTAGTTTATTTTTGGAATCTAAACAATGCCTATGACTTGTTGTGCTCCCGGTTGCACAGAGAGGCATTCCAAATCGTCGGACGTACGTTTCTGTCGTTTACCGAAGGACAGAAATGGCCGTAAGAGAAAGAAAGAAATGGATATTTTCAATGAAAAGAGCGCACTGTGGGAGCCATCATACCACGACAGAATTTGCAGTCTACACTTCATCTCCGGTAAATACAACTTAATTCTGCACTAGTCATTGTTCTACTACTTAAATAGCAGCGGAGGGGAGGTGGCGAGCGCTAGTCGGGGCCAGAGAAGCGGAGTTGATGTGCTGCAGCAGCAGCACGCCGCATCATTTTAGTTTTCTTCGTGCAATCAGTGTGCAATAATGTTCACCAGACAGCGGCTGCATTACGCCCCTGTTCACGCGCGGGTGACCCTAACGTCAGCCGTCAGCCACAGCCCTCAACATAATGACGTCACGTGTTTTCCAACCGAGCCATCAGCCCCCCTCGCTTGAAACAGCTTCCAGTGCGCCTGGCTGCTCCCTGCTGTTACCTCAGAAATTGCCTGTTTTTGATAGATTTTTTCCCCATAAAGAGAATTTCCTGTCAGTGGCAATAAGCTTTAATTTATTATTATTGCTATTTTTTGTTTTACATGTTTAAGTTGAGCTTTACACTAAATATGTATTACTGATAAGTGCTACAAATGTTACAACACTTTTGTTCATATGGCAGCAGAACATTAAAATAAAAGTGCTCTTTACACTACTTTTGAATTCATTCTTGGAGTTTGCGCATACAATGCGATTAATCATGATTAATCGGGCAAATTATGCCATTAATCACGATTAAAGATTTTAATCGTTGCCAAGCCCTAATTTTAACTTTTCATGATATTTAAATTCATTTTAGACTCAGATTTTGGTTAGTATACATGCGCAAATATAGGCTATAGGCTAAATAATATAAGGTATATAAATACTCTACATTGTTTTAACATATATATATATATATATATTTATTAGTGCTGGGCAACGATTAAAATCTTTAATCGCGATTAATCGCATAATTTGCCTGATTAATCATGATTAATTGCATTGTATGCGCAAACTCCAAGAATGAATTCAAAAGTAGTGTAAAGAGCACTTTTATTTTAATGTTCTGCTGCCATATGAACAAAAGTGTTGTAACATTTGTAGCACTTATCAGTAACACATATTTAGTGTAAAGCTCAACTTAAACATGTAAAACAAAAAATAGCAATAATAACTAGAACGTGCAATTTCTGCAGAAATTGAAAAAGGCGCCCGCCTGGTGGTGCGTATAACTGAAGTCATTTAATTGTTACTTGTAAAAAAAAAAAAAAGGAAAATCTGGGGGCCCCCCCATTGCACCGGTGGGCCCAAGCAGCCCCTTAGTTCGCCTATGGCTGGGACCGGCCCTGGCTGGCTGTCTGCAGCACAAAAAAACCCAAACAACTGCAGCTTACTCGCTGATTTTTGGTAGGGTTTGGGGTTGTTGCCGGTCTGAGGTGATTTGCTATAAATCCTACACCAATGAGGGTTACATTTCCTGAATCCAGACAAAAAGACCTAAGTTTTGATGTATAACTTGTGTACATAGAGTGAAAATTGAGCGAGTAGGCTGAAGTTGTTTGGGTTTTTTTGTGCTGCAGACAGCCAGCCAGGGCCGGTCCCAGCCGGTCTGAAGTGATTTGCGAAAAATCTATAAATCCTACACCAATGAGGGTTATATTTCCTGAATCCAGACAAAATGGCCTATGTTTTGATGTATAACTTGTGTATGTAGAGTGAAAATTGAGCGAGTAGGCTGAAGTTGTTTGGTGTTTTTTAGATCATTTTGACACCATGTTAACTTGAAATGGCGTGATGAAAAAAATCGGAAATCTTTTCATCATTCATTCATTTATATCAGTTGTTCAAATTATTTAATTGTTACTTGTAACAAGCTCTGCATTATGGAGAGGTCAACTGTGTCTAGGAAGTGGTTTTGAGGAAGTGGTTTTTGGTTAATTTTGTCACCACGGTAACTTTAAATGGCGTCAAGTACAAATAGCACACTTCGCGGTGTCATAATAAATTAAAGCTTATTGCCACTGACAGGAAATTCTCTTTTTATGGGGAAAAAAATCTACCAAAAACAGGCAATTTCTGAGGTAACAGCAGGGAGCAGCATTACCATTTTATGTTCAATACCAAAGTGTGAAGCACAAAAAAAGGTCTACAGTAGCTATCCACTTCGCCATTACATTGGTTAGCTTCTCTGAGTCATTGAATTGTTTGGTGATGTCTACAGTGTGTTTGGCATTTAAGTGATATGTTAAGCTCAAGGTGCTCTGGTGATAAGAAAGTTTAAGTTGGCAGTGGTTACAACTAACTTGTTTCTGTCATATTCGTTGCTGGAAGAACTTTAAACTGAAAATGTCAATTTAAAAGTTCTGTGACTTTACCCTTCCCCATGTCAGCTTTGTTTTTTCCGCGTTTTCCTTTTTCCTGCCAGCACCTTTCTTCCTGTTTGAATCCGAGGCTGGGCTGACAGCGAGGTTATTGGCGCATTATCGCCACCTACTGTTCTGATTCAAACCCCTACTCCGCAGCAACAGACCTTTACAAAATAAAAGCATGTGAGCAACATGCGTTAATGCGCGATAAAGTAAATATCGCCGTTAATAGTCTAATGAATTAACGTGAAATTAACGCGTTAACTTGCCCAGCCCTAATATTTATATAAAAAAACTTCATTCTGAAGGTGTGGCAGCTTTTATTTTGCTGTAGCACTGCGCCACAATCAATTACATGTAGCTGAAACCCTGGGTTTGATTGCATGTTTACTACTAGGCAGCGGGCCGCTCTGTCAGCGGATGGAGTGTGCGATTTGACCGAGCTCGAGCTACTTTCAACGGGTACTCTGAGTCTTTATACAGATAGACAGACCGGCAGCAGGAAAAGGCAGACAGTCGTTACCTTGTACCATAGGAGGTGGATGGATGGACACTTCAGAAACAGCTTTCAGAATCAAATGAGAGAAGGTCTTGGTATATCTATGGATCTGATATAGCAGGTCTGGGAAAGCTAAAGTGTCCTTTTTCTTTTTTTCTACCCTTCAGGCGAGGTTCCTGTTTTGAATATAATAAAAATATATTTGGGTTTGATCCTCTCTGTTCGTAGCGGTCCTTAATATTGTTAGCGCTCTTCCGTTTTTTTGGACTATCTCTGAGAAAACCTTCTCATTTCTCTTCACTCAAAACTCAGCTTGCATTGACCTTACTCCTCAGTAGAGCTGCAAATACCCGGGTTGGCCCTGAAAGAAACTGCTCCTTAAACACTCATAAGTGAACGGAGCCGTGCGGGGCATGGCCATTACAAGCCAGTGGAAATGGGGCTATAGAGCACACCTCTGCAAATAAGTATATGTGTATGTTGTACATGCTAATGATTGTTTTTTCTGCTCTCCTGTAAACTTTCCAGCGGCTCAGATCCAACTGTGTTTACTACTCACCTCCAGTCGTTTAACCTGTGTCTTTTCAAACTCCATCTTGGTTTCCAGTTCACGGATCTTGGCCTCCTGACGATTGGCAAGAGATTTTTCAACCATGGACTGCTCCTGGAACTCCAGCTGGCTCTGGAGGACTTGCATCTAAGTCAAAAATACACATAACACTGCTATTATACCACAGAGAAGTGTGTATTGGCTCAAATAATATGAAGTCTTTAGTGTTTTAAAGCAAAGAATGTCATTAAAATTAGTAAAGCTGATGATTTATACCAGTACACCTTCAGTACCATTTATGAGCTATATTTCCTTCAAAGGTCAAAGTTAAAGTTAAGAAAATTCACAGATTTGTTTGTATCCATGTAATACTCGTTTGCTTGACAGAACCATACAATTCCAAAGGTAAACACTAGTACTGAATGATTAGTCCACGTGTTGTTTAGGCTGACTGAAACATTGCAGGACATGTTGATGGAAGGTTGAGTCTACACTCTCGTCTTTTCCCGAAGTCTTAATTTGTGTGCTCTGCTATCAGCCAGTTTCCATCCTCTTATTTCAGCAATGGAAAATCATAAATACACACTACGTGTTGGAATAGGGCTTGGTCGTCATGACGTATTACTTTGTGTGGCCGCCATATTGAATGCCTCCGCGGCTCCGCCGCCGCTACTCAGACTACTGCCTATGACTACCGCATACTGTACTCCCTCTCTCAGCCGTGTTTTAATTTGATTAATTTTACCGTAACTTCATTTCAACCATGGTAAACCGTTGCTGTGTTGTGGGCTGTAACAGCGCAACACATGATCGCCATGGGAAAAACATAGAAAATGGGTTAACTTTCCACCGCTTTCCTGCCTGGAGGCGCAACCACGGGAGAGACAGCAAGCGCAATGGAGTTGTCGGCTCGCTTGGATCGCGGCTTTAAGACTACCGATCATAACTTTCCACAGTATCCCGATGTCAATGAGAGTGTGTTCCCTGCATTTTCATTCTGGTAAGTTAAAGATGCACGTTTTTATTTAATAGCCTACATTGTTTCTTTCCTTCAGCCGCACACCACATACATGCACATAAATACTAAAACAGATTAAATGAAGTCTTTAATATAAAGTGTTATTTATAAATAATAAAAACATTTTCTCTGCATACGAATTAGCCAAACCATTACCATTTCCAAGTTACTAATGGACTCTCCCACTGTCTTGGCTAGGCTTGATTTACTGGCTGGCTAAACAGTAAAACTAAGTTGGCCCCCTGGGTCACAGCAAACTCCCGTGACCCACTTATGTGCAGGATCGTATTTGTCAAGAAATGGCATCAAATGAAATTAGCTGATGTGTGTTTATGCTTGTAAAAACTTTAGCACAGAAGCTCCAAGAAGCTGACATTCTGAGGGAGGAGTCAGCATTGTGACACTAAACTAAGGACATCATACAGTTACAAACTACAAAGTTCAGATGGAGCTTATGGAAAAGCTCCGTGAAGATGTTTTAGGAAATGGGAAGCGGCCCTTCAAGAGGAATGTTACAGATAAACTCATTTCTCTTTACCCATCCCAAAACCAACCTTTTCCTGAACTTCTTGCTTCTCCTTGAGGGCTTCCTCCAGCTGAGACTGCAGGTCATTAATCTGAGCCAAGTTCTGAGCCAACTGAAACATCAACACAAAGAACTGATTAAAAAAACAGGAAATGGATCTGATGGAGTTAGTGTCAAACATTTGCTGCTTTTTGTTTTGTTAGAAACTGAACAATTCCCCATTAGTTACACAGTAATTTGCTATATGAAAACTGGACTTTTTTAATTGTTTTGTGCAGTTGGCACAAAAAGGAAGGTAATTTGTTTTTGGTTCATAATTTTTTTACTGTAACGCCGCTTCTTGGCGATAACTTGTATAATTGAAAACTGTTGGGGCCACATTCATAAGGAAAATCCATTTGTGGATTGCACCCATGAAAAACCCATGAAACACTTGTCAAATCTTCTCTGCCAATACCGCACAGCTTATTCTGCTTTTGACTCTGACATACATGCAAATTAACTATGTATTTATCTAACAAACCGGGGCCTCACTAGTGTGTGAAAGAACTGTACACCACCACAACAGCCGAACACCTCCTCTGCCTGCTGGTAACCAGTTGGTAACACATTGCTGTAAAACCTTAATCAGCATTTGTCACATCAGCCAGTGGGGTTGTGTTGCTTACTGTCCAGAACAGCTCTGTCAGAGCTGATCATGTAAGTGTATAAGGTTATGATTACAGGCAGATAACTCCATCTTGTCCACTCCCAAGTTCTGGAGGTAGCCTCTCATGAACCCCATGCCAAGCATTGGTATTTTGGTAGATAAACGTCAATCATAAAAAAAAAAAAAAGTAAAGATATGAGATTGCCACTGGTTGGGTAATCTCTTCTCCATATCTCTCTGCAATGGGATTGTCTTCAGAGATGACAAGCCATGTTTTACCAGTCAGTGCTTCTCTGCACCATCACAATGCATCCACCAAAAGCTGCTTGGCAGAGAGGTTTTGATAAAGCACAATTAACTATCCAAAATGTATTACATACATATTGTACATAGAAAGCATTCTTGGTATCAGATGGAAAGATTTAGATATGAATAAATCACACTTCAGAATGAGCAGTGTCAAACATTATTTTCATGGTAGGTCAAAGATACACAAACAGAAACAGACTTGGCTCACTTTAAACATCATCGGTAGCCATTTAAAGCAACTTTTCCACCAGTATTAGAAAATGACACTATAACTGAATATTTCTGTATATTTTCAAATTATTTCAACTTTCCTTCCTGAAATCTTTATGTCACTACTTTTTTTCAACGACTAACACCTGGGCCACAGAAGACTTGTGTTTTTTCATCAGCTCGTTGAAGTCCTCCTGATCCTCCTCCATTCTGGACTGTAGGTCGTTCTTCTCTCTTTGAACACGGCTCAGCTGTTCTTCCAGCTGATGGACAGAAAGCAGCAAATCAATCGGTATGAAAGCCGTAGTTATGTAGCAACAACATGGCAGCAGCTTCTTAAAAAAGCAGGAAAATAAAATGTGATTGCTGTGCTTCACAGCATTTTGCCAGTTTCTACATTTTAAAAATATACATATACATACTTACAGGAGCAATAAGCGATTTTTCACCACTAGGTGAAGCTTGAGCACTATCTGTACACCAAAACCAGATCAAGCCACACCTCCCCCTGGGTGTCTCCAAAATCAAGGCGTAACAGCGATGCGCCGAAAGCTGACCAAATTTGAAGGGTCCTTCAAATGCGGCCCAGAAATGCGACCTGTTTTTCCCAGATCTGAAGGATGGGTCCAGCGTATCCTTTGTGGCTAATTATATCCCACGATTCATTGCATTTTGAGGAGGATTATTTAACCAGAAAGAGCAATGGTGGAGAGGAGTGAAAAGCCGTGAATAAGGTTGGATATAGTACGCTTTCTGTAACATAAAATTAACTTTAAAAAGTTTTTAGGCGAGAAGGTGTGGAAACCTGAAATATCTGCTCAGCGTATTTACATTTTGCTTAATTTTAAAAGTGCTCGGACACAATCGGACCTTCCTGCTCCCGCACAGCTGGATTGCCTCGCTGGCTTGCAGTTGATTGACCGGGCGGTCAAGACAAAGTTGCCAAGTCTGCTTATTATAAGCAACTTTGGGCTTCCTTTTTTCTAAAGCCACATGTAAATTTCATGAGTTTCTGTTTTTTGGGCCTGTTTCAGAAAGTGAAGTTGCTTATTTGGGCTCTAAAATAAGTGACGATAAACATGTTAGAGACCTGGTTGCACTGCCGCGCTACGGACACAGTACTGGCTGAAATATCCCTCTGCCTCTCCGCGTTCACACACTGCTACCTATAGAAAAAATATAGTGTATCCTGTGTCGCTGCCATATTGGCTGGGTCTTTTCTACTCTAGGCTGACATAGGAGCAAAAGGGAGTAAAGGCAGCGGGAGCAATTTTGCCCATATTCTATGCAGTTTACAGTTGCAATAACTGGCAATAACTGCTGAAAGTATATTATGCGGTGTAGATCACCATTTTGGGCTGAGATTCTGAAGATCAGTTTAGGCGTTTTGTGTTTTTGCACGCTGATAATATTGCAGAAAGATTTTAGATATAGTATGGCTATTGTGGTTGGGTGGTGGGTGCTACATAGAAAAGAAGCTCCTTTTTTGAGAGAACAAAAGTGTCAGGGTTCTCTGTGTTGTTCTGCTCTAACTCTATTCCTCAGGTGTGCCTAGTTGGCTGAGGGGGCGTGGCCCACACCTGCAGCTCGTTGCAGGCGGCTTCCTCTGGCTTCTTAAGCAGAGCGCTGACAGATGGAAGACGCCAGAGCCTTAACCAGTCGTGGTACGACGTGGCCTCTGACCCAACTCCTGAAAACCTGCTTGTGAGTTTTTTCGTCTTTGAACTTTGACTAATTTTGGATCTCCCTGTTTTTGTCACAGCTTTTGGTGCTTGGATGCACTCACCTGTCTTGACGTCTTGTCTGAAGAAAAAGACCTACAGAATCCTCCTGCTCAGATTTTGCTCTGGCTCTCCCCTCATACTCCCTGGATGTTACCCAGCGGGGCCTGAGATTCCCCCTCCCGGATTCTGCTGGTTCTTCCCTCACTCTGGTCAATCCATCTGTCACCCACTGCCGAGGAGGCTCGCTCTGGATCCCTCACCAGTAACATCTGCCGCCCTCAGCCACTAGCCGCCTAACACCAACAGAGTAGGATCACAGAGTTCCCTCGGCGCTACTTCTCCCCGGTTAGGTCCGCCCAGCTTTATGGTAAGCAGCGCAGCTTCTAGTAGTTCTCCTGGTTCACCTTTCAGAGTCACTTACTCTTCTTCTCTTTGCAGTCTCTCCAGCCGTGACGTTCTGACCCTGCCGAGTTGCCTGTAGTCCTGTCCGTTATATCGGCCTGTTTCCTAAATAAACATCTTAAAACTGTGCTTGCTTCCCGATCGTATCTGCATGTGGGCTCGTCATCTGAAAACCATGACAGAAGAAGGCTCTGGCCACCAAAGTCCAGCGGATACGTTCGGGCGGCAGCTAGCCGCACAGCAGGAACAGATGCAGTCGATTGGGTTAGCTGTACATTCGACACAGGAACAGCTTCAGAGATTAGCCGCTCAGTTTAGCCAGTTGACGGATGCAGTCACTTCCGCGATGACTCCGCCTGTCACTCAAGACCCTAATGCCCCGCCTCCCGCCGCTCAGAGTGCTGAGAGTCATGATCAGACTCCACCTCCTGAGAGCGCGTCACCTTGTCCGGAGAAGTTCTCTGGTGACAGCGGGGAATGCGGCGGGTTCCTATTTCAGTGCAAACTCGCGTTTAACCGTTCCCCTCAGACATATGCCTCAGATCAAGTTAAAATATCGTATGTTTTACGACTTTTAACGGGTAGAGCTCTCAGATGGGCTGAGGCTCGTTTCCCTGATTGCCAGTCATTCGGGTGTTCCTTTCAGGAATTCGTTACCGAGTTCAAGACGTTTTTTTCAGCTGAGTTAGATTCGGCTCAACAGTCTCGTAATCTCCTTTCTTTGAAACAGCGCGGCCGACGCGTATCTGACTTCTCTGTGGAGTTTCGCACGTTTGCCGCTGCAGCAGGTTGGCAACCTAAGCCGTTAAAGGCAGTATTTTTTCAGGCTCTAGATGAGGCTTTAAAGGATGAGCTAGCCCGAGTTGAGGAACCTGAGGAGTTTGAGGATTTTGTTGCGTTAGCCATTCGGTTGGATTCCCGGTTACGCAGTCGGAACCGGGCTCGACCGGACCGTATCTTGCAGCCTCCCCATGTATCAACGCTTACCAATAGGGTACCCCGGCCAGCAGTTACTCCACCCCCAGAACCTATGCAGTTGGGGCAGGTTCACTTAACTAATGAAGAGCGTCAGCAGCGCTACTCGGGCAACTTGTGCCTGTATTGTGGTGGCGAGGGTCATTTTTAAGAGACTGTCCGGTTTGGCCAAAAGACCGAGTCCGCCGTTCGTAATGGGGAGGACGGCGGACAGTAACAGAACAATTCCCCAGGTAGCCACTTAGGCGCCGTCTCTCTCTCGTTTTTGTTTGCCAGTCACTTTAATTTTTGACCAGGACAGCTTTGACGTTTCGGCTCTAGTAGATTCGGGTTCTGATTTTAATCTTATTGACCAAGCCATAGTTGATCAGCTCCGTGTGCCCGTCGAGTCTTTACCAGAACCTCTACAGGTTTCGTCTTTAGATGGACAGCAGTTAACCCTGATCACCCATCGGACTCGACCCCTAGTGGTAATAGTCTCTGGTAACCACCGGGAACAACTCTCCTTTTTTGTTTTTCCAGTGAAGCGTTCACCCGTGGTTCTAGGTTTAGCTTGGTTAACCGTCCACAATCCACAGCTAAATTGGGCCGAGTCCTGACTGGAGTCATGGTCCCCTGCCTGTCATTCCAGGTGTTTACAGTCCGCTCGCCCCGTTTCTGTTCCTCCGACCGCCTTGTCTGAATCAGAGGATGTTATTGACCTCTCTCGCGTCCCGGAGGATTACCACGACCTACGAATGGTATTTAGCAAGACTCAGGCTTGTTCACTTCCTCCTCATCGGCCTTATGATTGCGCCATTGATTTGTTGCCTGGGGCTCCACTACCTGTCAGCCGGCTTTACAATATTTCGAGGTCAGAACGTCAAGCGCTCAAGAAATATATAGGGGAGTCTCTTGCTACAGGGTTTATCCGCCCTTCATCCTCCCCATTAGGCGCTGGTTTCTTTTTTGTCGGCAAGAAAGACGGGTCCCTTCGACCCTGTATCGACTATCGAGGGCTCAACCAGATAACTGTTAAAAATAAATACCCACTTCCGCTGTTATCTTCAGCTCTTGAACCAGTCCAGAACACCACAATCTTTACTAAACTCGATCTGCGCAACGCTTATCATCTGGTTCGGGTGAGACAGGGGGACGAGTGGAAGACGGCTTTTAAGACCCCGCTAGGTCACTTCGAGTACCTAGTTATGCCTTTTGGTTTGTGCAATGCCCCGGCAGTGTTTCAGGCACTGGTTAATGATGTCCTTCGGGATTTTTTGAACGTTTTTGTTTTCGTCTATCTGGACGACATCCTTATTTACTCTCGTGATTTTGAACAACACAAACAACATGTCCGTCTTGTTATCCAGCTACTCTTAGAGAATCGTTTATTCGTTAAGGCTGAGAAATGTGATTTTCACCAGACCTCTGTTTCTTTTCTTGGTTTAGTTTTAGAACGCGGACAAGTGAAGTCAGACCCGGAAAAGATAAGGGCAGTAATGGAGTGGCCTGTTCCTGAGTCGCGTAAACAGCTCCAACGGTTTTTGGGTTTCGCAAACTTTTATAGGCGCTTTGTCAGGAATTATAGCCAGATAGCCTCCCCATTACATGCTCTTACCTCCACCAAGGTCCCATACATCTGGAGTCCTGAGGCAGAGGAGGCCTTCAACAAACTCAAGTCCTGTTTTTCCCAGACACCCATACTCGTTCACCCCGACCCAGCCAAACAGTTTGTCCTAGAGATAGATGCTTCTAATACCGGTGTGGGTGTGGTTTTGTCCCAACAGTCAGAGATTCACAACAAGTTACATCCGTGTGCGTTCTTCTCCCGTCGTTTGTCCCCTGCTGAGCAGAACTATGATGTGGGCGATCGTGAGCTACTAGCTATTAAACTAGCTTTAGAAGAGTGGCGGCACTGGCTAGAGGGATCCGAGCAGCCCATCATAATCTGGACAGATCATAAGAACCTCTCCTACCTGCAGTCAGCCCGTCGACTCAACTCCAGACAAGCCCGCTGGTCTTTGTTTTTCTCACGATTTAACCTCACCATCACCTACAGACCTGGCTCAAGAAATGTCAAACCTGATGCGCTGTCTCGTCAATTCGCCCCTTCTGAACAGGAGACGGAGCCGGAACACATTTTTCCCCCCACATGTACTGTTGGAGCCCTGCATTGGGACCTGAAGGACAGGATCAACCAGGCCCAACTATTAGACCCGGACCCAGGTACAGGTCCAGCTGGACTTAAGTACGTTCCCCAGTCTGTTCGCCCTGAGGTTCTACGCTGGTGTCATGATGCTAAGTTTTCCGCCCATCCGGGTATTTATAGAACCCAGTCTCAGGTGTCCCGGCGCTTCTGGTGGCCATCATGGACCAAGGATGTGAGAGAGTATGTCCTAGCCTGTCCTGTCTGCGCCCAGAATAAGCCCTCTACTCAGCCACCTTCCGTTTTGTTAAATCCTCTCCCCATCCCCAAACGTCCATGGTCCCACATAGCTATTGATTTTGTTACAGGCCTTCCTTTGTCCCAAGGTATGTCAACTATTTTGACAGTTGTGGACCGGTTCTCAAAGTCATGTCATCTCATCCCCATCCGTAAATTACCCAACGCCCTCCAGACGGCCCAGCTCCTCATAAAGCATGTTTTCAAACTCCACGGCATCCCAGTTGACATCCTCTCTGACCGGGGCCCTCAGTTCATCTCCCAGGTCTGGCGGCACTTTTGCTCTGTTCTGGGTGCCCGTTACACACTCACCTCCGGATACCATCCTCAGACCAATGGCCAAACTGAACGAATGAACCAACAACTAGAGACCACCCTCTGCTGCCTCACGTCATCTTCACCTTCAGACTGGAATAAGTTTTTGCCCTGGGTAGAATATGCCCTAAACTCACACATCACTTCAGCCACTGGACGTTCACCCTTTGAAGTAGCTTTAGGATATCAACCTCCACTCCTACCCACGGATGAACTCAGGATTCCCTTCACCTCCGTCAACGATTACATTGCTCGCTGTCAGGACATCTGGAGAACCACAATCATAGCACTCACTCGCACCGCAGAGCGGAGCAAGAGGTTCGCCGACCAGCACCGCAGACCAGCTCCCCAATATCGCCCTGGTCAGAAGGTTTGGTTATCTTCCAGAGACGTCTTATCCAACCCGTCCGCTAAGAAGCTTGCTCCCCGGTTCACTGGGCCCTATGAGATAGTGACAGTTATTAGCCCAACCACCGTCCGTCTACGTTTGCCCCCTCACTCCCGAGTACACCCCACCTTCCATGTTTCCCAGATCAAGCCCGTTTTGGACAGCAACTTGTGCCCTCCTTCCGGACCCCCTCCACCCTCCCAGGACAGTCAGAACCCTCGCGTCCTCAGGGTTGTGGACGCCCGTCGACGAGGTAGGGGTCACCAATACCTCGTCGATTGGGAGGGTCGCAGCTCTGAGGAACGCTCATGGGTCTCTGCAGCAGCTATCTCGTACAAGGATTTGATTTTAGACTTTTGGTCTACTCAGCCCAGCACCTCTTCGTCTGGGCCGCCAGGAAGCGGCCGTTGGGGGGGGGGGGGTAGTGTCAGGGTTCTCTGTGTTGTTCTGCTCTAACTCTACTCCTCAGGTGTGCCTAGTTGGCTGAGGGGGCGTGGCCCACACCTGCAGCTCGTTGCAGGCGGCTTCCTCTGGCTTCTTAAGCAGAGCGCTGACAGATGGAAGACGCCAGAGCCTTAACCAGGTGTGGTACGACGTGGCCTCTGACCCAACTCCTGAAAACCTGCTTGTGAGTTTTTTCGTCTTTGAACTTTGACTAATTTTGGATCTCCCTGTTTTTGTCACAGCTTTTGGTGCTTGGATGCACTCACCTGTCTTGACGTCTTGTCTGAAGAAAAAGACCTACAGAATCCTCCTGCTCAGATTTTGCTCTGGCTCTCCCCTCATACTCCCTGGATGTTACCCAGCGGGGCCTGAGATTCCCCCTCCCGGATTCTGCTGGTTCTTCCCTCACTCTGGTCAATCCATCTGTCACCCACTGCCGAGGAGGGTCGCTCTGGATCCCTCACCAGTAACATCTGCCGCCCTCAGCCACTAGCCGCCTAACACCAACAGAGTAAGATCACAGAGTTCCCTCGGCGCTACTTCTCCCCGGTTAGGTCCGCCCAGCTTTATGGTAAGCAGCGCAGCTTCTAGTAGTTCTCCTGCTTCACCTTTCAGAGTCACTTACTCTTCTTCTCTTTGCAGTCTCTCCAGCCGTGACATTCTGACCCTGCCGAGTTGCCTGTAGTCCCGTCCGTTATATCGGCCTGTTTCCTAAATAAACATCTTAAAACTGTGTTTGCTTCCCGATCGTATCTGCAAGTGGGCTCGTCATCTGAAAACCATGACAGAAGAATCCACCCCAAATGCTCAGAAAATATTGTGTAAAAGCCGTGAAAAGTTTTTGCTTTAACCAAGGCTTGTCAACTCATTCTCAGCGGTCCTGAAGTTCACAAACGTTGTTAAAAAGCCATAGGTTGTTCTGTCACTGCAGAACTTTCAATGAAATCTTGCTGGTGAAACTCAATAAAATTCAATTCAATTTTATTTATATAGCGCCAATTCATGAAACATGTCATCTTAAGGCACTTTACAAAGTCAGAGTCAATCATATTATACAGATTGGTCAAAAATTTCCTATATAAGGGAACCAGTTGATTGCATCAAAGTCTCGACAAGCAGCATTCACTACGCTTCCTGGAGAAGCGTAGAGCTACAGGGAGAGTCGTCTGCATTGTCCATGGCTTTGCAGCAATCCCTCATACTGAGCAAGCATGAAGCGACATAATGCAGAGAAGAGTACAAACCATCTGTTTGGCCTTAGAGATCTCCTCCATCTGAACATGTAGGTCTTCAATCTCCACCTCCATGGATTTCCGGGCTTTAACTGCAGCTGCACAGGTGAACTCAGACTCTTCCAACTGAAATACAGAAAAAAGTGTTTGAAATTAAATACAACTTTGAAGTTTGGGTTAACAGGGAACTAAGTTATGGCTTTCCTTCAGGCTCTTCGGCTGATATTAACCCAAGGCTTTAGTCATATGGACCTTGTTCTTTGGACCAGAAGATTCTTTTAGAAGCTGAAAATGCATTGTTTATGTTCGCAGCTATTTATAGGCTGCACATTTTTTCAGATAAATAGAAGACCTAGTAATGGGCGTGCTGGTGGCGCAGTGGCTAGCGCGACCCATGTACGGAGGCCTTAGTCCTCGACGCGGTCGACCCGGGTTCGACTCCGACCCGCGGTCCTTTGCCGCATGTCTCTCCCCCTCTTCCACCCCCTTCCTGTCAGCCTACTGTGTTAAAAAGCGAGCCACTAGAGCTCAATTCAATTCAATTCAATTTTATTTATATAGTGCCAATTCATGAAAAATGTCATCTCGAGGCACTTTACAATGTCAAAATCAATCATATTATACAGATTGGTCAAAAATTTCCTATATAAAGGGAACCAGTTGATTGCTTCAAAGTCCCGACAAGCAGCATTCACTCCTGGAGAAGCGTAGAGCCAAAGGAAGAGTCGTCTGCATTGTCCATGGCTTTGCAGCAATCCCTCATACTGAGCAAGCATGAAGCGACAGTGGAAAGAAAAACCACCCATTAGCGGGAAGGAAAAACCTCCAGCAGAACCAGGCTCAGTATGAACGGTCATCTGCCTCGACCGACTGGGGGTTACAGAAGACAGAGCAGAAACACAACAAGAGAGACAAACAAGCACAGAAGCAAACATTGATCCAGTAATCTGTTCTACATTAGATGATAATAGCGGGTGAGCTGTCTTCTCTGGATGATGTCTCAGATAACAGAACGCCAGACCAGATGTACCTACTATGAAGAAAAAAAAGAGAGAGAACAAAAAGTTATAAGCAGAAATTATGACAAAAAAAATAAATAAAAAATAAAATAGAAATGATGACAAGCAATGCATAATTGAAGAACAGTAGAACTCGATAGAGTGAGAAAGATAGATCCTGATGTCCTCCAGTAGCCTAAGCCCATAGAAGCACATCCCCATAGGTAGGTCAGGGCAACATAAGCCACTCTAGTTATAATCTTTGTCAAAAAGGAAAGTTTTAAGATTAGTCTTAAAAGTAGACAGGGTGTCTGCCTCACGGACCAAAAGAGTTGGTTCCACAGGAGAGGAGCCTGATAGCTAAAGGATCTGCCTCCCATTCTACTTTTAGAGACTCTAGGAACCACCAGCAGACCCGCAGTCTGAGAGCGAAGTGCTCTGTTAGGAACATACGCGGTAATCAGAGCTCTGATATATGATGGAGCTTGATTATTAAGGGCTTTATACGTTAGAAGAAGAATTTTAAATTCTATTCTTGATTTAACAGGAAGCCAGTGAAGGGAAGCTAAAATTGGAGAAATATGATCCCTTTTGTTGATTTTCATCAGAACTCTTGCTGCAGCATTTTGGATCAGCTGAAGACTTTGAACTGCATTTTGTGGACTTCCTGATAGCAAAGAATTACAATAGTCCAGCCTTGAAGTAACAAATGCATGGACTAGTTTTTCAGTATCGCTCCTGGACAGAATGTTTCTAATTTTGGCAATATTCCGGAGGTGAAAAAAGGAAACTCTGGAAACCTGTTTAATATGGGATTTAAATGACATGTCTTGGTCAAAAATAACACCAAGATTTTTTACTTTATAACCAGAGGCCAAGTTAATGCCATCCAGATTAAGTGACTGATTAAGAACTTTATTTTTTGAGGACTCTGGTCCAAAGATTAAAACTTCTGTCTTGTCAGAATTTAAATGCAGAAAATTTAAAGTCATCCAGCTGCAAAAAATCTCCAAAAAAAGTCCTAGTAATTGGATTCTAAAAAATCCTGTATTGAAGGCCTTTACTTTTTTCTCCCAGGATATTTTAATGATTCTTGAAATTAGATTTAAAACATACTGTCTTACCCAGTTAAAAATCTATACAAGAGTATGAAAAAGTATTATGAGTGAAATATCTTGTGTGTAGATGTGTCTGTACCTGATTTTTCAGCTGGGCGATCTCTCTCTTGCTGGGAGCATTGTTCTTGATGTGGTCCAACATGATCTGGGCATCAGCCAGCAGTGCCTTGGTCCTCTTTAAGTCCTTCTTCAGGCGTTTCTCAGTCTCTATATCAGACTTTGTCACCTGGACAAACAGGCATTATTAGGTTGGCCTTCTTTATTGAAAAGTCACTTTTCTTCATATTTACATACGGAGCTGTCCCTATCTGGTTATTGTGTGCGGATTAGGAAACATTTAGGTAAGGAGAAATTTGCATAATTCCCTGAACAACAATCACACCTCGTTTTGTGTTAATAACAATGTGAGAGGTGACAGAAATGAAAATAAGCATAAAGTTTGTTATTTGCACCAAACAACACTCTTAATGATGCATGTTTTAAAAGTAATAGAAAAATCCTTTATTTACTTATTTCAATGTGATATATTAAATACAGTGCCAGTATTCACACGCCTTGATCTTTTCCACTTTGGTCATGTTACAACCAAAATCTCAACTGTGTTTTATTGCAAACTGTGGGATAAATCAAAAGAAAGTAGTGCATTGGTGGAAAGGGTACAACATTTTGTTAATTTACTAAAAAAATCTTAACTATGTGTCTTAATAGTCAGTAAACTCAATACTACCAGCTTTGCACATCTAGACGCTGAAACATTGTGTGACGTGGCAGCTTTGTTTTGCCCCACCTCTGCTGCCTAAACTTCCCCAGCCAGCCTGATTGAACACACCTGCTCTCAATCATATCCTCCTGTGTATTTAAGCAGTCTGTTCCCTTCCTTCCATGCCAGTTCGTCTTTGCTTCTTCCAGCAAGCGTTCTAGCCCTTTTTTCCCAAGCTTTCTAGCCTCTAATGATTTTTGGACCTTTTTTGTGCTTCGACACTGCCTCAGCCCAGTGATTTTTGGATACCTCTGCCCTCTCACCTGATTCTCCGTGTACTGACCTTTGGACTGTCATTAAACAACAGAATTTTGGAAACTGTCTAAGTTGTCGTTTGAGTCCTCTTGCCCAGTTTCTTGTCACACATTGGTCTATTTTTCTATGAAAAACAGCTGAAGTTCATTCAGACTATAGGCAGCATTTGTAAACAGCACTTTCCATTGGTATGTATATCTAGACTCTGACTTGTTCATTCTAAAAAACAATTATGGTTAGAACTGAAATTCCTATATTAATCTGAACTAAAGTTAGCTCTAAAGCATCAGAGGATGAGCTTTATTAGAAACGGCAAAAGTAAATGCTAATAGCACTATGGTATCGCTGGCTGTGTGTTCAATTCACTTAAATTTTATTTATATACTGCCACTTCAAGATACATGTCATGTCAAGGCACTTAACAAAGTCAAATTCAATCAAATCATACAGACTGGTCAAAAAGTTTGCTATCTAAGGAAACCCAGTAGATTAACCGGGAGGAAAACCTCCAGCAGAACCAGAACCAGGCTCAGTGTGAACGGTCATCTGCCTCACCCGATTGGGGTTAGAGAGGACAGAGCAGAGACACAAAAGAACAGAAGCACACATTGATCCAGGAAGTACTTTCTATGTTATATGGTAATAGTGGATGATCTGTCTCTCCTGGATGATGTCACAGCTAACAGAACACCAGACCAAGTGTACCTACTATTAGGAAAAAAATTACAGAGAACAAAAAGTTAAAAGCTGAAATAACAACAAACAATGCAAATTGGAGAACAGTAGAACTCAGCAGAGTGAGAAAAATATACCCTGATGTCCCGAAGCAGCCTAAACCTATAGCAGCATAACTATAGAGATATCTCAGGGTAACCTAAGCCACTCTAACTATAAGCTTTGTCAAAAAAGAAACTTTTAAGCCTAGTCTTAAAAGTAGACAGGGTGTCTGCCAAAACTGGGAGTTGGTTCCACAGGAGAGTAGCCTGATAAGCAAAGGACCTGCCTCCGATTCTACTTTTAGAGACTCTAGGAACCACGAGTAGACCTGCAGTCTGAGAGCAAAGTGCTCTGTTAGGAACATACGGGGTAATCAGAGCTCTGATATATGATGGAGCTTGATTATTACTTTATATGTGAGGCTTTATACGTGAGAAGGAGATTTTTAAATTCTAAAATTTTCTTTTAGAATTTAGAATTCTAAATTCTAAGCTAAATTGGAGAAATATGATCCCTCTTGTTGATTTTCATCAGAACTCTGGCTGCAGCATTCTGGATTAGCTGAGGGCTTCAAACTGCATTTTATGGACTTCCTGATAGTAAAGAATTACAATAGTCCAGCCTTAAAGTAACAAGAGTATGGACTAATTTTTCAGCGTCACTCCTGGACAAAATATTTATAATTTTGGCAATATTCCCTGGAAACCTGTTTAGTACGGGATTTAAATGACGTGTCTTGGTCAAAAATGACACCAAGGTTTTTTACTCTATTTCCAGAGTGTCAGGGTTCTGTGTTCCGTGCTCACGGAGTTCCTTTTCCACTCATCCCCCCTGGATAGGTCTTCCCAACCACACGGTAAGCGGCGCAGCTTCTGGAGAATTTACCCCTGGTTCGATCCACGTTAATTTATCCTCTTTCTTCCCGCAGTCATTCCGGCTCTGACGTTCCGACCTCGCCTGTTGCACATATCGTGTGCTTTCCCTCATTTGAGCCTTTAATAAACATCTTTAAAACTGTTCCTGTTTCCGTCAGTGTCTGCATGTGGGCCAAACACTTTAAAACCATGACAGAAGAACACTCTGGCCAACCTGACCCAGCAGACACTTTCGGTCGGCAGCTTGCCACTCAACAGGAACAATTACAGGCTCTCGGCGTAGCAGTTAATTCGGCGCAGGAGCAATTCCAGTTTGTTACAGCTCAGCTTAGCCAGCTGACTGCCGCTCTTACTTCCGCGTCTAGTCAGCCTGTCTCTACAACTCCTAGCGCTCCGCCCACCCAGGACAGTCAAAGCTGCCGTATCCTCTGGATCGTGGACTCCCGTCGGCGAGGTAAGGGCCATCAGTACCTCGTCGACTGGGAGGGCTGCGGTCCTGAGGATTGGTCGTGGGTCCCAGGTTCTGCCGTCGTCGATTCGGCCCTGCTTGATGCCTTTTGGGCCTCCCGGCCGTCTACATCCTCTTCTGGGCCGCCAGGAGGCGACCGTTGAGGGGGTGGGGGGTGGGGTGATGTCAGGGTTCTGTGTTCCGTGCTCTCTAACTCTGCTCCACAGGTGGCTGCAGTTGACGGGTGGGCGTGGCCCGCACCTGCGGCTCGTTTAGGAACCCTCTAAGCGGGTGAGCTTCTGGAGAATTTACCCCTGGTTCGATCCACGTTAATTTATCCTCTTTCTTCCTGCAGTGATTCCGGCTCTGATGTTCCGACCTCGCCTGTTGCACATATCGTGTGCTTTCCCTCATTTGAGCCTTTAATAAACATCTTTAAAACTGTTCCTGTTTCCGTCAGTGTCTGCATGTGGGCCAAACACCTTAAAACAATGACAGAAGAACACTCTGGCCAACCTGACCCAGCAGACACTTTCGGTCGGCAGCTTGCTGCTCAACAGGAACAATTACAGGCTCTTGGCCAATTTAATGCCATCCAGATTAAGTGATTGATTATTTTTGAGGACTCTGGTCCAAAGATCACGAACTTCTGTCTTGAATTTAAAAGCAGGAAATTTAAAGTCATCCATGTTTTGATGTAAAGAAAATTGGTCCAAGGACTTAACCCTGTGGTACTCCACAAGTGACCCTAGACTTTGAAGATTTATTAACATTAACATGAACAAATTGGAATCTGTCAGACAGATAAGATTTAAACCAGCCTAATGCTTTCCCCTTAATCCCTACAGTATGTTCAAGTCTTTCTAGGAGAATATTGTGATCAGCTGTATCAAATGCAGCACTGAGATCTAACAGGACAAGTACAGACACAAGTCCATTATCTGAGGCCATGACAATATCATTGGTGACGTTCACCAGAGCTGTTTCAGTACTATGATGAGCTCTGAAGCCTGACTGAAACTCTTCAAACAGGTCATTACTTTGTAAATGTTCACATACTTGATTAGCAACTGTTTTCTCAAGAATTTTAGATAGGAAAAGAAGATTAGATTAGGTCTGTAATTTATTAAGTCATCTTGATCAAGAGAGGGTTCAATAACAGCTACTTTAAAAGCCTGTGGTACATATCCATTTACTTTGGATAGATTAATTATATCTAAAAAGGAGGCATTAATCAAAGGGAACACCTCCTTAAATAACTTGGTTGGGATTGGGTCTAACATACAAGTTGAAGGTTTAGATGAAGCTAAAATTTTAGATAACTCAGAAAGCTTTACTGTGTCTAAACAGTTCAAACACCGATCGGGTTCTCCTCTAATAAGGATGTAAAATATGCTGCTCTAACTCTGCGAAGGGTCTTTTTATATAACAGTAGACTGTTTTTCCAGATTGGGTAGGATTGCTCTAGATGTGTAGAGCACTATTTCTCTCCAATTTCCTGACGTTGTGCTTGAAAGAACACAGCTCTAAATTAAGCCAGGGAGCCAGCTTCCTATGAATAATCACCTTCTTTTTCAAGGGGGCTACGTTGTCTAATGCAAAACGCAACGAGGAAGTGACACCGTCAACAGAAGTGTGAATTTGTGAATGGGAAGAAACAACATTGCTGCCATCTGCTGGGCATTTCTGTGATACTGATGAAATTAAAAGTGGGACAGACTCTTTAAAGTTTGATACAGCGTTGCTTGATAAAGATCTACAATAATGAAACCTTCTTTCGGGGGTGGAGAACTCAGTTAAATTGAACTCAAAGGTTATTTAAAAATGGTTAGATAGGACAGGGTTGTGAGGAAATACTGTTAATTCCTCGCAATCAATGCCATATGTCAGCAGAAGGAAAGCATCCCCCACAGCATGACGCTGCCACCACCATGCTTTATTGAGCCGATGCAGTGTTTCTACCAAACACAACATTTTGCATGTAGTCTGGAAACATCAATATTTGTCTCAATCGATCAGAACACCTACTTCTACATATTTGAGATCAAATTACACACAGGTGGGCTCTAACTACTAGTTTAATGACTTCTTATGGCAATTAGTCAAACCCGGATCAATATTTTCACCAGTCAGACTCACTTAAATCATGCACACAGTACTGCTGAGGAGCACATTCCTCAGCAGTACTGATGACAGGGAGACTTCTTGTTTTACAGCGGAGAGGCTGAACACGTACAAAGCCATCCCAGTAATTAATGGATTCATAGAAATCTGATTGTGTGTTTGCATCAAACGCTGCAGTTACACACAGATTTACATCCTCTGGAGGTGTGTTTTTCTATATACTGCAGGAAAGACAGCAGCAAATCCACAGCTTCTTATCCCAACTGACTAACCAATTTTAATAAAATGGCACTCCTCATCAACACATTGTTTTCGAGCAAAGTGGAACCTTAACCCTCGGGTAACTGCCTTGCAGCCCTCACTATCAAAGTGCTGGAGGTTGTGTTCAGTTTTTAAACAGTTTATGTCAGAAAAGTTCTGACCAAGTACTAACCAGGGTAAAGTGTTGTTACCTTGCTCTGTGCCGACAGAAGCTTTGCCTCCAGCTCTCTCTTCTCCTTCAGCACCTTCTGCTTTTCATCATACTCTTCTTCAAGCTGCACCTCTATTTGTTTCAGCTACACACACACACACACACACACACACACACACACACACACACACACAGATAAAAATAAACAAGGTACGTTCAAAATGTACATTCTTGTATCTATATACCTTACTTTGACTATGTAGCAAAACAGAGGAGAATGGTTTCCTTTTCTCATTGTACTCTTGAAGGCCCTGTAAGTTTCAGGGAGCTCTGACAAACTGAACTACCACATCAAATTTTCCTACCATGGTGCTTCTCGAAAAGCAGCATGTAAAGGACTGGCTGGGCTTTTCATTAGAACAACTATTACCTATGGAAGTCCATGATCCACAGAAAATGCTGCAGAAAGTGTGGTCTTACTTGTGATGTAAAGTTATGTTCCAAGGGTTAATATATTCACATTTGAATTGATTGCAAATTTTATTCTGTACCTCTGTTTGTTATATTTAGCCCACATAAGTGACCTCGATGCTGCAAGTGAAGGAGACTGAATGTTTTATTATTTGCAGCAGTTTGCAGCACCTTTGTCGCACTAAGCTGATGCAATTTAGATGAGCATTTCCTGACTGGTCTGCGCATGCGTTGGAGCTCATTTCCTGAGCAGTAAAACATGGTAACGTCTGAAAATCTCAGTTTTTCCTTCTTGTTCAATCCATGATTATTATGAGGGTATACTAGGCAACAAAACAGACATCAACAGAAGAAAATGTTACACATACCTTCCTTATTAGTTATCCTTTAATTTTAGAGGGAATAAAGTTGAATTGTGTCCTCTTTGTCTTAGTTTCTATACCACAGAACTAAAATATCTACAAACTATGTTGTTTCATCTTTCCCCATCAGTCAAAAGAAGGAAAATAACCCATTTAGGAACTGAATTAACAAAACTAAAAGTGCAATATTTCTGAAAATAAAAGAGATCACTGCTTATTAGTGAGAAGCAGGACCTAGTTACCGGTAGTAACATGCACAGTTGAGGACTTACTTTATTTTTACCTCCAGAACTACACTGCTGCTTGTTTTAGTCTGCGGGATTTATTTGCTAATGTCTTTGTCTAAACTTGTAATAATTACACGAGTTTAGTTTTAACCATGGAAGCTTCTTTTTTAGCCAGCTCTGTAATGCGGTTGTGGCTAATCAACTTTGCATGTGGCTAACATGACAATTAGCCACAGTGGCTATTCATTTTTGACCCTGACAGAGAATGCTGAGTGAGAATAGTCAGTCTTTATTATCAATACTCTCCAAACTTTGATCAGTTCCAAGATATTTTGAGAGATATTCAGGAACCCCAAGTTCCACTTAGCATCCTTTAAAAAGGAAGCATTTTCTTATAATTTAGTGAAGTACTCCAGCTCTCGAACCTTTTGATTTAGCAAAGTAATTTTCTAAGAAATTAAAGAAATTGTGACCCAGTAAAAATCACCAAATTATTCTATTTTTCTGCCCACAAATCCAGTTATGCTGTTTTTATTTTGAAAGTGCTATATATTATATTTATATAAATATAAATACTTTATATATATAAAGTTTTAGTGGAAATGTACTATGCTCTAGCAGAAGCACATGTACGCTGTTTGTGTCATTAAAAGCTCATAATAACAACTACAGCGCTATGACCTGATGAGTGAAGACTTTACTGCATTAATGCCTGAAATCTTCATGTCCACATATTCATGTCTGTATTCTCTGCTCGTCCATCTGCACAACAAGGCCCAGTGCTGTGATTAACATGTCTTTGTAACCAACCGCTGACTTATGTAGAACCCTAATACTGTCTGTTAGTTGCTTTGTGGCATTCTGTTGTTTGAAAATGTATTTACCATTACTTTACAATCAGTCAATGCTGAGTTCAGTAAACCACATGGTTTACCAGACAGGTTAAAGCGGGTAGGGCAGTAGAAACTTCACATGATTCACTCTTCTATGTCCCATGTAAGTGCTAAAACAGAGAGCTAAAGGGAGAAATGTACCAGCGCTGTATGCAGCTTGTACAAAAGTAGAAAAGTATTGATAGAAAATCAAAGGCCAGAAAAACTTAAACAGCACTGATGTATAATGTTTCAAAATGTTTTTTGAGTACTGTTTTGTAGGATGCTCTAACTGTGTTCCTGACCGAGGAACTCTGTGAAATTACTTTTTGTTTTTAGTTTAAGGTACTTCAGTATGTTCACTGGTCGCGCTTCCTGTTTGTCTCTTTCACTGTCTCTAGCATTCTCTGGCCATCAACAGCAGTTCTCCCCCTACTCTCAGACATGAAATGATGCTGTTAAAAAGTGCAATAATCCTCCTGACCTTCTTACTGCATGACTGTCTGATCTCCTCCACCTCATCATCCTTGCTTTCAATCTCCTTAAAATGAGTCTGACGTAAACGCTCCATCTCCATCTCCAACCGTAGCTTGGCCTGAAAAATAGATCAATCATTATACACACTTGGGGGACGGCCTGAAAAAGAAAGACAATCTGCAGATCCCCTCACAGCTGTTTTACAATAAGACAAGGAAGCAAAGCTCTAGACTCCATCAATACATTCCAATCCAGAGGAAGAAAACCCAGTTTGTTTGGAACAGAGTCAAAAAAGTCCTTTATTTCATCCGATAACGTTTAATTTGCATAATGACAGAGTTAGCAAGTTTGTGACAACTGCTATGTGACTACAGAATATTTCTTTGTGTTTTATTTGTTTATCCTGAAACAATGCAACGTCTATACCTGCTCCAACATCTGGATGGTGCCGGCTTGCTCATCCAGCTCCTCCTCCTGGTCTTTGATCTTGGCTTCCATATCGCGAAGCTGTTTCTTCATCTAAAGCACAACGTGTATAGTCACTGATAAATGTCGGGTAACCATCTGAACAAAGGCTGAGTAGTTTGACTTGGTTTGTGGATAAATCCAGGAAAAAAGAAAGACCTTAGCCAGTGATGCTTCATCCTTAGATTCCTGGGAGTTAAGGTCTTGCAGCTCTGCTTCAATCTGGTCGAGTTTCAAATTAACTGTACGCAATTCAAGGTCCTTGTCCTACAAGACACATACAGCAAGACACCAGCAGACACTGAATGAGAAAGGAAGAGGAAGTGAAATTTAAGTGTAACAAGGGAAGCTTGAGCAAAGTTTCTCTCGGTGAAGCAGGAAGTCAGACTGTGCCCGAAAGGCACTCTCTAAGACTGTTGCTGAAATGACAACATGTCTAGAAACCTCCTCAGAGTTCTAAGAATGCAACGTGGAGCTGGCTTTTGTCTGTAATGCAGCTTTAATGACAACTGAAAGATAAAACTAAAATGTCTACAAGTCATCTCAAAACGCTTTACAAGAGTAACATGTCCAATTCAAATGCAGAAATGTTGATCTATCTTCTATAACATTAAGAAACATGTGGTGCAGTGAAAACTAATGACTCGCTTTTAATAGGAGGAAATCTCCAACCAGAAGCAGACTTGATGAGTATGAGAAGCTATCTGTTGTGGTAAACAGAGCAGACACAGAAACTTATTTAAACAGAACAGAAGAAAGATGCACTGGACCAGGAGTACTTTCTATGATATAGAAAAAAATTAGTACACAGAGTTAATGGCAGCAGTAGTTCTGTTGGTGACTTTTTCTGAAAAAGAAACCCAAATAAAAAGGGAATCACTGAACAAAGGCTACTGTCTACTAGAGCATCAGAGTAGCAGTTCCTCAGTGGCTTAGTGCAAAGAAGAGAGACGGTAAAACAGAGCGTCACAACCAACAGTAGTGTCCACAAACAGAGAAGTTATTGCTTCATGAAATAACGCTCAATTAGTGAAAACGCATAAAGAGAGCATAGAAGGACTAAAAGCAAAGAGGAAAAGTGGCTAGTATGTCAGAGAAATAACAAATGGTGGCCGTTTATTTTCAAGACGGCTAACAAATACCATGTGTTTAATCTCAGCTTCTTTCACAACCTTAGTGTTTCAGAGGTTTTGCTTTTTCTACTCTTCCATAATCCTTGGAGGACTCAAACCTCTCTGCATGCAGATAATTTTTTTCCCTTAATATACAGTGTGTTCTCATTTGTGTTTTAGAAATTGTTTCAATTTTAGATTTTTTTTTGTTATTTCCGAGTTGAATGATCAAGGAGAGTCTATGATATTAAAAAATATTCCCTCTTTTAAACCTTTAGAATACGGTCTTCAATACATAAGTATTGCCCTTGGGTATATAGTGCAGTGACCCTAGACTTCACAATATATTGAAAATAAGAATAAATTAGAATCAAAAAGGACATTAAAATAATTTACAGGCTCTTTTTCCCTTCCGGCTGCAGAACATAATGTTCCAAGTTTCCTGTATGCTGCTGGAACCTTTACAGTTTTTTTTTTTGATACCATCCAACAATGTTGTGAGATGTGTAAGCTGTTAAAGGGATGTTCAATTTAGTGTCTGAAAAATCTAAAACCTATGGAAACATCCAGCTGAAGAATTTCAGAAAAATATATATTTTGCAATACTAAAATTGCAATAACAATATGGATTATGACTGATCCACATTTGCCAGACACTTCTCTTTCTTTACCATTATTTGATGTCCTCACCTTCTCCATGAGCTCTCAGGCACTAAAAGAAAACTCCTGGTGTGGAGATTAAGACTCAATTCACCTGGGTAAATCTATTGCAACTAAGCAGAGCATGAATGCATAACACATGAAATTTTATATCCTAACAAATATTGCATCCAAATAGCACTTTGGGAATGTGATATTTCACACACTGATATTGCAATTGTTGCGCAGGCCATGAGAAATAAAATCCGACTGATGTTTAAAACTAATGAAAAGTGAGACTTTTACAGGCCCTTGGGGGACTATTCTCACAGCAGGGGGCCACTGTGTAAACCCCCCTAGCCATGGACAAACACTGTTTTTTTGCCCGCTGCTTGTGCACCATTGTGACGAGTGGTTTACACTGGGGAGACAAGCCACCCATTACGGCCGGATGGGATTCGTAGACTCGCCACATATGGAGGCAGAATCCAAGCTAAGTACATCCCTGCCCTGTCCCAACATCGGAGCTTGAAAAGCCGACTGCCAAGACA
Source organism: Fundulus diaphanus (assembly GCA_037039145.1). NCBI lineage: Eukaryota > Metazoa > Chordata > Actinopteri > Cyprinodontiformes > Fundulidae > Fundulus > Fundulus diaphanus. Next base: position 58,812,585 of record CM073124.1, read on the forward strand.
CAGGCTGTTTATGATCTTTCTAAGCTGTGCAGGAGAAATGCTGCCTGGGAGCGAGCCACACCTCTGCCGCGCAGAGATCCACATGCTGCAGCCCCCCCAGCGCTGAGCTTCCTGTGGCCTGAGACCTGTATGAAGGAGTGGGAGCCGCCTCCTCACAGCCCCATTTCGACCTAGCCGTATGCTCCCTGTTCTGAAGGACCAGCTTCACTCTGATTCAACTGCTTCCAACTGGATTCCCAAAGTGAACTGAACTGACACAGAGGCACAGAGGTTTGGTAGAGTTAGGCAGTGAAAGTAAAATTATTGATTTAAAATGGTTTTTACTGTTTTGTTGTAAGCTTTGACTGAAGAAAAAGTGATGGAGCTTAAAGGCTAGCTTCCGCTAGCATTCTGAAAGCCAAGCTTTGCTGATGTATTTGAGTGTGATTTATGGTTATAACAAACTTTATTTCCATAAGACTTTGATACACCGATGGGATATTAATGTTTGTGTTGTCTGGTCCACTCGTTACGACCAAATTGCGCTTATAAGGCTTTTTAAATTAGCGCTGAATGTCCACTAGCATAGCGCTATTAGCTTCCCGGATAACATTAGTGCTCAACGCAACTACGATTCATTTTAAACATAATGCTTGTTTTCATTTCACTCCGCTATCATTCGATAGTGCTATAAGTGTTAGTACATCATTAATAGGGAAGATTAATGTCGATTTAATGGTGTTTTGTATAACTATAGGGTTAACCGATCAAGTGATGATCACCACAGTGCCCCTAGCTTCCCGGAGGCATAATTGTACTAATAAAATCAAGGGTCCTAAAGATACTGATTTTTACTGAGCAAATCATTCCTTAAAATGTTATTTTCTCGAATAATGTTTTAACTCAGGATTTGCATTATGAATGGGTTGAAACACATCAAATGTTGTTCTAAATTAGTCAAGCTGATTTGATCTCATTCCATATTCTTTAAGATGAACTCTGGTTCTACAACTTGGATCTGCAGTAAACCAGGATTCAGTGAATCATTCTGATGATTTTCAACCATTTTATTTGTAATTTTTTTCTTTTGTGTGTACATAGTTCCTTAGCTTCTTTTTATCTTAATTTCACTTAGTAGTTTAGTTAAGTTTTACTACCCTAGAAGAAAGGATTTGTTGATTGAAATTAAGTATTCTCTGGATGTTCATTTATTTCTGTTAATAAATTCTTGAACTTGAAGAGAAGTTGTCACTCATTTATTCCAAGTATGCAGAGTTTGCTGTTAAAAGAATGCCAGTGCTGAAATCACCCTTTCAACGATAGTCCTAATATCAGCTGTTTGGGCTGATATTGGGCTGACAATACCTAACAGACCGAGAGTTATTTATTAAACATTAAATAACTTAAAACAGTGTGCAATGGCAGAACACAATGATGATTGTGATTCAATATGATGTGCATCCTCCACCTCTGACATGTACACAATAATAAAAAATAACTTACTCCTGCATTCTCATTGCATATTACAATATCGTTTCAATCTGTCCATTTTATGTGTATATATGTGTTCTCTATACAGTAGCCTGTGTTTGATTTTATTACTACATTACTTTGTTATTGTAATATTGTATAAGTAAGCACATTGTGAGCATTGCACAACCCAGAGTCAAATTCCTGGTATGTGCATACATGCTGGGCAGATAAAGCTGATTCTGAACTTCAGTGAAACCGACCTTAAAATCACCATTTATAAAGTAAATCTGCTGAAATCTGGATAAAGAAATGTATTGGTACCAGTTCTATCACAAACAGGTATTTAGTGATCAGTACAAGGAAATAAAAACATTTTAAACTGTTGCATGAAACACTGGTACATTGCAATAGTTGATCCTGCATACCTGATCAACAACAACAAAATCCTCTCAAAGCAAGGTAATGCATGGACACACCTCCAGCTGCTGTCTGAGGCTGAAGGCCTCTCCACTTTGCATGTCCTTCTCCCGAGCCAGTTTCTCCCTCAGGCTCCTCTCCCTCTGCACCTCGTCCTGGACTGCACTCAACTCACTGTCAAACCTGCACAAACACAGCCACTTGTAACAGGATCACAACACAGAAACTTCAACTGATATCAGAAAGGCAGAATGCAGGAGAATTTAACACCAATCCTGTCAAACCTGTTGAGTAATTCAACATTTTAACATACTATCTTATTGGCAACACTATGACCAAATCCATAGAACAAGGGAGCCAGAGCCTTGTGTTGGTAGCAGTATGATGCTATGAATAATGTGGAGACGCACAGTAACAGCAGTTGACCTGGCTGCTTTGTAGAAACCTGTTAATGCGTGTTTACGAACAGACAGAAATTGTAGTGTCAAAGTTTGCATGCTTGTACAGACTTCCTCTGCTTTTTCTCCAGGTCATGGTTCCGGCTCTGTTGGCCCTCCAGGTGCAGTTTAGTGTCCTGCAGCTCAGCTATCAGCCGCTGATTCTTTTTCTTTAACAGCTGAATGTTTCGCTGAGACTCTTCATTATCAGCCTGCAGGTCCCCGATCTGCAGGAAATACACACAGACACACAAGGTTTTATTACTACCAATATTAGGACTATTCTATTGATTTCCATTGATTTTAGCAACTGCATTTATGCCAAACCCTAAACAAACGAAATGCTTGCAGACCCAGTGGTCACTGATGGCTAGACCTGAGACTCTGTTTGAGCTTTAGCTACAAGTTAGTACACAGAAAGTACGGCTGCCCCTGAACTAACTACACAAATAACCGAGGAACCTAAAACAGATTTACAAAGTAGAGTAAATAAGTTCCCAAATTAGAAGAACACATCCATCTCATAAAATCCTGTGATTTATGGGATATTTATCCCTGTAAATGAGAACAACAGTCCAAATTCTGAGATATCTGACAGAAACCTAGTGGACAGGAGCATTTTAGGGAAATCTAGAAGAGAAGAATTTAGTGATCATTTACCAATCAAAATAACCAATCCATATGAATCCTTATCTATTCCCAATGACCTTCAACCAGCGCCAAGGAAAGGAAAGGTCTCTTATAGTCCCTCAGAGAGGAAACTTGTCTCTGCGTTTAATTCATCCCTCAGGGAGCAGTGTGCTGCCAACACTGAGTGGAGCACGGGGAGCAATCTGTGGTCAAGGGTCTTGCTCAGGGACCCAGAGTGACAGACTGTGTTTCAAACTGGTGACCTCATGAACATCAAAATCTAAAAATGTTTTAACATTAATCATTATCAGACACCTATTCAAACAACAGAAGCCCAACTAAGACTTGGAAACAGAGTTTAAGAGATGAGAAATTCTATCCCCAGTATCAGGTTAGATAGTAGCAAAGACCTGCTCTCATCTCTCAGTCACAAAAACAAACAGACTAACGCAGCTCAGAAAGATCACAGGCTAGAGCAACATCCTCAGTAATATGAGATTATGGGATTTAATCCCAGGAAATAATCTCTCACTTTTTATACAACTTTGATATAATAATACTAGGTTGACAATTATCCTACAATCTAATATCTTAATCAGACCCCTTTTCCAAATCCTAACTACCCTGAAGAAACTACATAACTACATCTTTCCTCAAAATCCTCACTCCCTTATAATTTTGGCTCAATTATAATATCCCCCCAAAGTACAACCTAGCCCCTATTCTAAACATCCAGGCTTTTATTTTGTAAATCTTACCAGTACAGGAAGTAAATCCGGTTGGGTAGAACATGAGGCAAAATAATGTAAGGTGGAAATGCCAAACACTCAACAAAGTCATATAAACTCATATAAACTCTGATAATAAAGTCATATTAAGATCCTGGTTGAAAGCGGCCACATGGTCGGTTAGTTATTTACTATGTTTAGGACGTTAGTGGATGCGTATCGGGTTGACAATGGTAGAGTTCAACTGCACCATTGATTTGCTGTGCAAACCAATGGTTGCTGTTGTATTCATGTTAAACCTGAGGAGAGACACTTTCATAAGTTTCAGTTATTTAAATAAATGTTTATTTGAATATGTTTAATAGGACTTAAAGTCTCTGTGAAAGGAACGGTTTTTGTGTGCATGTATAAGAACAAAACAGTAGTTAAATGATTCTGCTTTATTTTCCTTTACAGCTTTTGCAGTGTGTTCAACACATAATTGTATGGATGAAATATTAAAGAAGTGTTATAAACCATCAGTGCAAGTGACGATCATTCCCACCATCAGCTGTTGTCCATGGTGGTCTATATGAAAGTAAACTTGTAAATTTGCACCTGATGTTATCAAGCTGGAGATCAGACAGACTGGGAGTCACAGCCCCACTCGGAACATTTTTGATAAGCCCTTCCACATTTAGATTCTATTATCCTCCCACTAGCTAGCACACGTGCAGTGAGCGCCTTAGGGCATGATGTGTCTGTATCCACTCACCCTTCTTTCCAGCTGCCGTTTGTTCTGCTGCTCTGCCTCCAGCTTGTCATCAAACTCTTGTTGCAGTCTTTTCTTGGTGAACTCAATCTCCCTGATGGCTCGCTCATACTTTAGCCTCCACTCTCCTCCTGCTTCAGAAACACATTCCCAGACTGTGTCATATGCTTTAACAAACAAGCAGCATGTGTAGATTTTTACTGGAGAAAGACAACAAAGTAACTAGATGGAGTGGTGGAAATGAAAGTGCATGTGTTTAATAGTCATGCTACTACAATGCAGTAATTCTGATATTACATTAAATGGATAACACAAGGCCCGTTTCAAATATAGGTTCCTCAACGTTGTTTTTACCAAAACCTCTTAACCCCACCTAGGTCACTTCCACTAACACCTTGCCCCTAACGCTGGGTGGCTCCTCTTAAACGAAACATATCATGTAAACTCCTCTTTTAGCCCTTAAATACATGTTTTTGTGTAACTGAAGTCTTTAGGAACGCTGAATAGTTGAATGTAGTCTGGCCAGGTGCTGTGGAGATATCTTTATATTCTGTCTGGTCCATATTTTTCAAGCTGTTCAGTTTTCTCTGTTCTCTATTATGTTTTTTAAACAATAAAGTCACAGTATTTGCCGTGGAGCTGTTAAACAAGGTCATGGACCTCTGGTTTACCAATTATGCAAATCTGCCATTTGTATTTCTTGCCACAGTTTTGTAGTCCCAGCTGAAGGGTGTCGAAGTGCAGAAGTGAAAATGTTTGGTTGTTGGGTGTTTTAACCAACACAGAGCCGGGATTCTCTTCCAGCTTTCAGTGAGCTACTGGACAGTCATGGGCTTACACCAGTACTTCTTAAATTGTGGGGCGTGGCCCTTTGGGGGGAGGGGGGGTGATGGTGCGATGCATCTGACCATGGGGAACATGCTTTTTCTTCTTCTTTTGTTTCTTTTTTCTCCATACTAACTAATACACCCCCCTCTACTCACTGCCTCCGCAGTGCCCATTTGTATGTACCCCCCAGGACAAAAGGCCTAGGTTGGACGCGCGCATCTGCGCTCGTCCAAGCTTTTTTGTGCTGAGGGTTTTTCCTGCGTCCTTATAGTGTCCCCTGTTAAGAGACAGGGATCCACATTTTTTCACTTACAATTTGATCCCCGATGCCAGAATTTGGGTATCTGTCGATACCGATACTATTCCGACACCAGACCTCTTTTTGCTCTAATGTTATTGTCATATTGTTGATTTTTCTTTTTATCAGGATGTAATAAACTCCTTTCTACCAGCATGTATTATATGTATGGATGTAAGCATGTGTATCCCAAAATACAACTTGGGATAAGTGTAAGCTCACAAAATAAGTCAGAAAAACAGTAAATCGTGTTCACAGGAAAAGTCCCATCCTGAAAAGGAATATGCAACTGTTTCAAATTGACTGTATTTATGAAATCCCAGGGAGATATCCATAAAGGGTTTTTAACCTAACTTTATTTTTTATTCTACTTTAGTTTTGTCTTTTTTCACTCTTTTATCATTATTATTATTATTATTATTATTATTATTATTATTATTATTATTATTATTATTATTATTATTATTATTATCATCTAACGATACCACTTTCCCAATAAAATTCAAAGGGTTGCTTCATGTGATCAGCACAAATAAAGTATACTGGTTTAGTAACAAATCATAAGCTTTCAAATATTATTTAAAAAACTCCAATAAGTTATTATAAATGCTACGTGTAAACATTCACAGTAACCCCATGATGATGATAGCTGTCACATTTACCATGTGTTTGGGCTGACTCCAGAGATGATTCCTGCTGCCTGCTACTTAAAGGCTCCCACATACTTGCACATACTTGACTCTCTGGACGTCCATCTGACACGTTTGCACAAACTTTTTCTCGGCACATTTAACTCTTCTGCGAGCTGGGAGCAGCAATGATGCATAGCGTCACAGAAACACTTGTGCCGCAGGTGTAGAGTGGCTGCCTGGTGAACACTAGACACCGCTACGTGCTCAACTAGCTCATTAAACTTTGCCAAACTAGCAGAAATTGTGGAAAATATTTGAATTTATCAAAAGAAATGTAGGGAACTACTCGACAATGAAATCCGGAGCCTGCACAGCTCATAGTCCACGCACACAATCTGTGGTGCTGGTTAAAACATCCCCACTCTCTTCAGTGGGGGCTATTCAGATGTTTAAGTCCATTGTATTGTAGGTTGCGGAGGCTTTTCAAGCCGTATTGTAGGTGCGACGGCTTTTTAAGATTGTATGTTGCGGTCTTGCTTTGCGGTGTCTCTAGTGTAACATATTTCCATACAGTGGGCAGGTTGTGATTAAAAGTTGGTTAGTCACGGTGCTAGACTCAATCCAGCACCTCTGCTAGCTGGCTGCTGTGTAATGGATTTCCTGACCGGAAGCAGATTTGATCATGAGAGGCGGAGGAACTCTGCTCCGTTCAGGAAATACCTTTCCACAGTTAGCAGCCAGCTAGCAGAGCAGCTGGCAGAAAATCTGGAGACTTTCCAGAAGAAAGCACAGATGCAGCTTATGGATTGGAAATGTCCGTGGGTTGGATTGAAATTTTCTGATCCGTAAAATACGTTCGTATTGGAACCAGATACCAATACTGGATCGGCCCCATCCCTATTAAGAGACAGGTGAGAAATGCACTTTTTCTCAACCATCCCAATGTATTCTTTCCTATACTCTGCAAAAGGTAGCGTCTCAAAAAAAGCAGCAAGGCCTCAGTGACCTGTCTACCCATGTGTGTCTTTCTTTTGATGGGTTGTACTGAAACGTAATTTCCCTTACGGGGGACAATAAAGCAATTCAATTTAATTCAATTAATTACACCGCCTCCGAGCATTATATAAACATGGAAGATCAGACTGGACCACTCTGTGACCTGGAAGAGGGTGTGGTGTAAAGTGCCTTATTTATATTTAAAGAGACAGCACCAAAAGTTCTCTCAGAAGCACTTCAGAAGGGGTAAAAGAGAGGCTGTGGGGCAACAATAACAAGGAATTCAGACCAAAGTGTTGCTGTTCTACTTTATATAGACCACAACTGAATGATTTACACATAAAACGTAAGGATTTAGAAGCATGAAATGTCCCCTTTAAAACAGGAGTACCGCTGTGATCCTGGAACACAGAACTGGGCCACCAGCACAGCAGAGTCCAGAATATGATTAAAATGGAACACAAAATTCGACCAAAGTAAGATTAATCTCCAATTGTTTCATAGCTGCTGTGGAGTAAAAGCCACGTCCTACCTCTGGAAACTGTGAGGACAAGTTTGGATTTAGCATAGATATTAAATTAATTGCACCGATCCAGACTCCTCACTGTGGGAGAAAGGAATAACGAGGGGCTCTGATCAGGATTATATTCTGCTATCTAAAAACAATTTATAACAACTTCTTGATGGCAAAGTTCTGAAACTGAACTAAAACAAGATAACCCAGAAGAGGTTTGAAATAATCTAAAGATCTCAAATAATTAAATTCTGGGAGATGTGTCCGTTAGGTACTGTAAAACACACAAACATACAGCAGCATCCTGTCTGCCCCATTCAGACTGAATCAGTCATCAGCAATTAATCATCTCAGTCTGTAAAAGTCTGTAAAATACTCTAAGTTAACTAATTAAAATCACTTAGAAAAGGCTTTAATTGGAGTGGTACTCCCTCTTTTAGTCTCCATTGAGACGTTGTGGGTTGGTTGTCTGCATAGCGCTTGCAGTGGTACATAGGTATGGGGGACCGAAACTGACAGAATAATAATAAAAACTTATTTATTCAATTCAAATCTAATGCTTAAATATTGTGTTGGAAATAAATTAAGAAAAATGTGAAGGTAAGTTAAATTATAAAACCTGTCAAATTAAACAAATGGGATATTTTAAAGAAAGACATAAATAAATAGAAATTTCTTTCAGATTTTCTAAATTAATTGGTACATTTTAAATGTATTGGTTTATTTATTGCACTATTTAAATTCTCCTACTTTTTTCTTTTTATTTTGTCAGTTTCAGGCCCCCATACCCAAGCACCACTGCAAGCGCTGCAAAGACGACCAAATCACAACAGATATGTTTTTCTGAATTGGTACATAAAGTCTATAAAACATGACATTATTCCATTTTTTTAGGACTCCTACTTCTGGGGCAGAGTTGTAATGATGAACATAATTTTTTCGGTCTTTTATCTGGTTGATTTTTTTTATTGAGTGGATTCTGAAGATGGCGAGCCAGAGCTAGGATCAACAGACTGAGGAGGAGCAGGATGAAAGCTGACAAGTGGATGGTGAGATGGTGTGAATTCGGCGGTTGTTGTACTGTTGGTCTGGAAGGATGACAATCATCTCTTCACTCAGATCAGACACACCATGACACCATACAACCGGGGTAGATGAACATTGACAAAGACTTTTGACGATTTTCTTTATTTCTTTTATTTGGGCCCAGTTTCCTTATTTTCATGTTATGTACTTTTTGTTCTTTGCTCTACTAAGGCTTACTGAGATAAATCTTCAGTTGATTTTCTATGGGAAATATTAGGTTCAGGAATACTTGTCTGGGTCCAGTCTGTCCTTACCTGTTCTGATGGGGTCAACCTGAGAGTAAATAACTGTCACGTTTCTGTACCAACAGTACATTATAAAAGTTTTACAGTGTTACTGAATATTCAGGGTCCATTCAAAAAGACTGAGCTTCAATCCGAATACGCTTATAGAGTAAGGACTCTGTACCAAAGCAGAAGTGCGTCAGCGTTCGCCATGATAAGTGCTGTACAAATAGTGCAGTCAGATGGGAAGGAGTTAGGAAAAGTAGCCTGAATGCTCCCTGAATGCTCCCTCCCATGGCTAGTTTTGTGTGACATGGTAAATGGTCATGCTGACCACCCAAAGCGCTGTACACTATAGCCACATTCACCCAGACGCTCTCACTAACGCGCACACATTTATACACCGAGACGCAGCTCAGTAGGCAACTTGGGGTTAAGTGCCACATTGACATGTGGCAAGGGGAAGATGAAATCGAACCCACAACCTTCTGATTGCCAGACGACTACTCAACTTTGTAGTTCATTTTCAGAAGGCTGTAGGTCCGGATTTGACTCGCATTATTCATGTGTGTTTCCATCATGTAATGATGTCAGGGTTCAAGGCTGTCCGAAATCGGCACAGCAGTCTGAAACTCCTTTCCTACCCAGGATAGAGTTCTGACTGTTGACACCATGAAAGGTCAAGGAACAGGAGCTAGAAGCTATTATTAAGGGTATTCGGATGGAGCCCTACCTCTCTATTAGGGCTGTTTTCTTTGTATATTTCTATCCACTTTTGACTGATTTGGTTCCTGCAGTGCAAACACAGGGAATTAGAAAAACTATCCTTCATTGGAAACCCTGATGTAGCTGAACAGTCATCTCCCTAGGTGTGGGCATCAGAGTGGAGTACTCAGCCTTTAAATATAGTCCTGTCTCAGAGGATCTCAAACATGCGGTCACTGTAGTCACTGATGCTGTTTTATGAGACTAAATTCTGAGTCACTATCCTTACTTAAATCTCCCTATAAATCTGAACTGTATGGGCTTTCATGTGTTATTATTACATGGTGCCTTACTACCATCAGTCCTCTAGTGGCGGCATGTCAGCTCACTCTAAATTAATAGTCATCCCTGGTATGCATGTATACATTTAAATCACATCCAATAACAACCTTTTAGTACCAGGAATTCTGATTCACTGTAATATTTTGATATTCCAAGAAAATTAAACAAGTCAAAAATTAAAATGTGTCTCTTGTGAGTAAATACATTTAACATAAATACCGTGTTTTTCGGACTATAAGGTGCACTTAAAATCCTTAAATTTTCTCAAAAATTGATGGTGTGCCTTATAATCCAATGTGCCTTATATATGATTACCGTTGTGCTTACTGACTAATTTTACGTGGTACAATGCTCTAAAAAAATCTGTTAAAATGTGTAAGTACGACTGGTTAGCAACGAAGCCACTCTGCTCAATGGATATTCGGAGCATTACGGTACACTGTGTCACTACCTGATCGGACCCTTGAGCTGTCTACAAGACTGCCTGACTATAATGTCTAAACTAGGAGTGGATTCATGTAAGGCAGGCTGTGCCCGGGGTATGCGTTAGCAACAATAAACCAAGTAAGTTAATTCAATATAACATTGAAGTTTATTTTGCCGTTATGTTAGAAACAGGGCAGTGTAGTCCGACTACTCTGTCCTTCCGGCAGAGATGGATAGATCTCCCTCTCAGGAGAGAGCGGTGTAAGGTGGCCAGATTTGATTTCTCTAATGAAAACTGGGGATGTCTCTGACTTTGTTAAGAGCAGAATCTCTGCCTGGGGGTTGGTTTGTTTTGTCTGAACTGCAACGCCGGCAAGGAGGGGAAGGTGCGTTCGGCAAATCTCTTCTATGTCGGGACAGCAGCAAGACCGGGTAAATACCTCTTGTTGCGCTCAACGTTTTTACTCCATCATAATACACTGAAATTGTGGACATTTCCGTGGACAGCCTTTGCCGGGGATAGGTCATCCAAAACGGGGACTGTTCCCAGAAATCATGGACATCTGGTCACCCTACCAGAGGGACGGAGTGATATTACATACTTGGGAAGAATATGTAACGTGCCTTATAATGCGGTGCGTCTTATATGTGGACAAAGACACACATAGATACATTAATCTGCAGTGCGCCTTATAATCCGGTGCGCCATATTGTCTGAAAAATACAGTACAGATAAAGATTCAGTTTCTTTATTTCTTTAGTAATTCAATATAGAACATAATTTATCCAGATTAATTCAGCCTGTACACTGTGAGTCGCGTACAGAGAACTAAACAGAGTGATTTAACTAACTATGAGTTCAACTGTGGCTGCACAGTGGCGCAGTGGGTAGCGCTGCTGCCTTGCAGCAAAAAGGTCCTGGGTTCGAGTACACCCCTGGGTCTTTCTGCATGGAGTTTGCATGTTCTCCCTGTGCATGCGTGGGTTCTCTCCGGGTACTCTGGCTTCCTCCCACAGACCAAAAACATGACTGTTAGGTTAATTGGTTTCTCCAAATTGTCCTTAGGTGTGAGTGTGTGCGCGAATGGTTGTTTGTCCTGTTTGTCTCTGTGTTGCCCTGCGACAGACTGGCGACCTGTCCAGGGTGTACCCCGCCTCTCGCCCAGTGAACGCTGGAGATTGGCACCAGCAACCCCCGCGACCCCATGAGGGATAAAGCGGTTCGGAAATGGATGGAGTTCAACTGTGATGATGTTGCTGTTATTAGGCTGGAATTAACTTCAGCCTTTACTAGAGATGGCAAAAACAAATTAACTCATGAACAGAATTGTAACGATTTGCTGCTGTACTGTGGAAACATCAGTGTTTCTGTGTCTGACCTGTGTCATCATCATCCATCTCTCCATTGAGTTCAGAAGCCCTGATGAGTCGAGCCTCCATGACCTCCATCTCCATGGACTCCATCTGTTTCTTCATGCTGTCAAACTTTGTCTTATTGAAGAGAGCAGACAAGTTTTTAACATAACAACACAAACAGGCAAAGGTACATGAACATAGCAGCTCTTGTGTTCTACCTGCAGGTCCTTCATGTCCTTCTCCAAACGAAGTCTTTCGGAGGTCTCTGCCTCCAGCAGCTGGGAAGCCGACTCTCCAGTGTTCCTCTCATCAGCAAGCTCTGTGGACAGCTCTGTGATCTGAGGAACAGGTACAAAGGTTGATCTTTTTCATCTTGCTCTCTCTATATGTGTATTACACTCAGCTTTGTGATACATAAAGTCCTTGTGTAGAAGGACTAAAATGTAATCTGAACAAAGCTTATAAACGTAAATGCACACGCGGCCGGCCCGGCTATGTAAACAAGAGACTGGAAAATAACATAGAGAGATGCAGTGTGACGTCATACCATAGTCCATCTGAAATATTACCTTTAGTTCTTCACATCACTGAATGAAATTTTGCTTATTGCTCCTTTAAATAAGGTTAAGTCTGCTGAGTATAAACGTGATAAAATTACAACACTAAGAAGTTGCATGAATTCTGACCTTTTATTTCTGTAATCTTGTAATTCACAAAAAGAAAAACACTTTGGGATTAATCGTTACTATCCACAGATTTGTTTCTCTTCCACCTGAGTATGGCATCTAATCTTCTGATGATGACTGTAACACTCCTTTCCTTATGTAGGTGGTCCTCGTTGCCTTCAGTCATTTACTTCTTTTTGTCAACTACATTTAATGACTTAACTACAGTCATTAGCTAAATGAAACCCCCACTGGGTTTCTTAGCGATATTACCTTCGTCTGTCCAGTTGGGGATTCTTAGCAGCAAAGGTTGTTCATTGTTCACAATCATTAAAAGCTCACTAAAACAAGGTTAGATTCCATTTTTTAAATAAGGTAGGGTTAACTCATCTACTAAAGAAATCTCGTCTTCATACTAGCTACATTGGTCATCATTTGCCAGTTTCAAAACTGACATTTGTTAGTAAAAAGTTAGTAGAAAAAGTTAGAAAGGCAGTTCTAATGTGTAAATTTCAGGTTTTTTACCCGATGCTTCGGGTATAGAAGCATCTCAGTCACACAGCCCCATCGCCCTAGTGCCTAGTCAGACTCAGGAGTTGGAATCACGAGTATTGAAAGCATTGATCGATAGAGTTTAGCGTTACTGCTTTGAATGTTAGCCCATGTCAGCAAAGATGCTGCTAACTTCACTTTACCACTAAGAAACAGCACCAATCCTGTCCTCCACTGCCTCGGGAGAGACGGCTTCAGATATCCCTTAGTCAGACGCCTTGAACTTGAGCTTGAACTGATAAGCATCAGCCCCGCTGGGCTCCATAGATTCCCTCAAATTGTGGTACCGAGGGTGGTGGAAAATCCTCCACCTCAAAAGTACAGACTACAGCCCATGGACCTCGCTTAAAGGTGCATAGCCACATTATATATATATTTTTTTTTATGCGTCAGTAGTTCACTCTGGTTGCATACAAAGTTTTTATGAAAGATTATCACATCCTACTGGCGTATTAGTTGTTATTTTGGTGTTTTTGTTTTGCTCAATTTGTTAGTAAATAAAGCCTTTATTAGTTAACGGAAGTACGTTCTGCACATGCGCAGCAGGGGTTAAAACAAGGAAGAAGCTAACGGCTATTAGCATCTCCAGGCAAAACAATGAAGACCGTTCCAAGACCCAGTGAAAAAAACACAGTAACAAGCAAACGAGTAAAAGTTCTGATATGAGGCTCTTAACGTTGCTGTTAGATCGTTGCATTTAATTTTTAGCGGTTGGTCTTCGATCACGCCGAGCTGACGCTTTACTGCTAGGCATTTCAGAGGATCAGGCTCGGTCTGGCATTATTTAATTTTTATTTATTAATTAAGCAAACCAGCATTATGATAATTCTGCTATACTGTCGCTAGATGGTGCCACATCTGTTTTTATCTGCTAATCGCGCCCACCCTGGGGCTATATCCACAAAAAGGACCATCAAAACATTATTGGGATGGAGGCTTGGTGTATATAACCTTATTTTATCATGATCTAACGGTTTTTGGTCTTTTTTTAAGCATATAATGTGGCTGTTTACCTTTAACTGCTCATTACCACACTTAGCCACATCCCTTGGAACCATCTACTTTGGTGGTATTTTTCAAAATGTGTCTGTGTGCAGAGTTATGTCTTTACATCAAGGTGAGTTACACTTTAGGCAGATATTAAACATACTTTTCATAAAAGTTTTTTTGTCTGATGCAAAATTCTAATCTTAAATGTTGTGTTTTCATTAGTTGTAGAAAAAAAATCATCATAATTAACAAAAAAGGCTTTAAAACAATTTGTTAATCTCCTTATCTTTCACTTAGTGAATTGAGTTACTGAAATAAATTAACCTTTCTAGTTTACTGAATATGACTGTATATACAAAAAAATGTCAGTCTCAATCTCACAATCTCTGTCCGGTTCCTGTTTCTTTCATTCAAGAAACATTTCTAAACAGCAAAATATGGTCATTTCACCTAAACTGGAAAACAAATATCCACACATTTGTTTCATTGTGCTTACATTATTGCAATACACTGTTTAGTGGTTTGGACTAAACCTATCTTTTACAGCTCCAAGCTATTCAAAATGTGATCAGACTACTGACACATTCCAACTATTGATCACATATCACCCTCATTTTATACACTTTCTGTACTTTATAGGATAACTTATTCATTTGTTACATCAACACGCAAAGCAATAAACAGCTAAATACCCCAGACTATTTAGCTGTGCTTCTCATTCTGGGGGTAAGCATTGTGCTGGTGTCCTGGAGGTTCTGGGTACAACTCCCACAGACTGCAACTCTGGGTCCCTGAGCAAGACCCTCAACCCTAGATTGCTCCCCGGGCGCCACACAGTGGGGATGGGTGGGCTTCATTGGAATGTACGTTGCAATGACAATAAAGATGATTATTATTATTATTATAAAATACATTGCTTCATGCTGTCATTGCTCAGAGACTCAGAGCAACATGTTAGTTCCATCCACGCAGTTGGCTCTTTGAACTATTTTAAATACAGTCAAAATGTTCTTGTTCAATCAAGCTTGTTGCTAAGATTCTTATTGATTTGCATTTTTAGCTACAGCTAAGATTTTATTTGTAATTTGGTATTGTGTTCTTTTTTCCCTGGCTTGTATGGCACATGATTTTAAAATTTGCTTTATTTGTTTTGTTTACAGCACTCTAACGGTTTTGCCTGATGAAAGGGCTTTATAAATATACTTATACTTGTATCCGTACCTATAGTCCCATCAATAACTATATCCATATTTATACTTACATCTATAACCATAGCTATATTTTCATCTATATCTACAAGTATATCTACATCAATATTATACCAATATTCACCCTTATACCCATTCCCAACAACAACAACAACAATAACAATAATAACAATAATAATCATAATATGTTTTATTTAGAAGCACCTTTCATGACACTCAAAGATGCTGGACATCTAAAACTCAACATACAATAAAATCAATCATTATGAAACTAAAGATTAGGATAAATTAAGAAGGTTGTGCTAATCTAAAGAGATCGTTTTTTAGACTGTGAGAGATAAGTGATGTTTGTTTTTTTGTAGGTGAGAGGAAAGTGAATTCCAGAGTATAGGATCAGAGCAACTGAAGCCCCTGCACCCCATGGTGCAGATGGAACTAATAGGAGGAGGAAGGAGGCTGATCTGGGAGAATAGGTGGGGATGAAGACCCGTAGAAGGTCAGATAAATATGGAAGGGCGAGACTGTGAATGGCTTTAAAAGTGAGTAGAAGAATTTTGAAGATGATGCGAGATTTAACCAGGAGCCAGTGAAGCTGTTGCAGAATGGGAGTGATGACATGATCGGCTGCGTTCTGAGTTCTGTAGCTTGAGAAGGGATGTATTGGGGAGATGTCACAAGACTGTGGACAAGGATGGCAGTGGAAAAGAGGGAGGGAAGGAGTTCGGTTAATATTGTTAAGGTGAAAATAAGCAGATCGAGTGACATTATTGTTGTGGGACGTGAAGGAAAGTGTGCCGTCGAGGATGACACCCAGACTCTTAACCTGAGGGGAAAGCAAAGAGTTGGTAAATGGGAGGGAAAACAATCCGATTTCAAAAGAGTGTGGTTAGTGCCAACAAGGATGAGCTCTGTATTTTTACCATTTCATTTAAGAAAAGTTTTAGAAAACCAGTGAATAAGAGTAATTGATGAGGTTGGAGGGTGTGAGTGTGACGTTTGGTTAGGTGAACACGTAGAGCTGACTGTTATCAGCGTAACAATGAAAATATATAGCAAATTTACGAATGATGTGACCTAGAGGAAGAAAGTAAATGATGAATAGGTTGAATAAGAGGGGCCCAAGAACCGAACCTTGGGGCACATTGGTAGGGACGGGGGAGGATTGAGAATGAAAAGACTAAAGTGAAATGAACTGAGTGCATCCAGAGAGATGTGATTTGAACCAGTATAAAGGGGTGTCAGAAATGCCAGATGAATTTAGTAAGTAGGATGCAATGATTGATAATGTTGAAGGCTGCACTCAGATCAAGAAGAATAGGAATGGACAAGAGGGCAGAGTAAGCAGCGAGAAGGAGGTTGTTTTTATCAGGAAATTTCAGTGCTGTGGTGGGTTGAAAACCTGATTGAAGCTCTTCATACAAGCTATTGTTTGATAACAGTGCAATTGACTGGCGACTACCTTTTCAAGAACTTTGGAAATAAAGGGTAGATCAGAAATAGGATGAAGATTATTGAAGTTGGAGGGGTTGAGACCTGTTTTTTTAATGAGACAACATGATCGCCTGCATTCTGAAACATCTGTATCTTGAGAAGACTGTGGATGTGTATTGAGAGACAGGACAGTGACATAAACGGCAGATGAATATCTTGTGATCTTTGTTATTCAAATTCAAAAATACTTTACCCTACTTACTGGTATTGAAACCGAATAAAGTGGACACTAACCGGTCTGCAAACAGTTTCTAAACTTAGTGTGAACAATAATGCAACAATATAAAAACAATAGTACAACATTACATAGCAGTTCAAGGATGTAAGGATATTAACTGTAGGCATGAGCCTACAGTTAATATCCTTACATACTACGTGAAGTCGAGGGGAGGATAGTCAAGTCTTCACCGAGTCGAGATGCATAGAGCTAAATGATCAATGTGGGTCCTTACCAGGGCAGCACAAAACAGCTCTCATCTGTACAAACAGCTGAAGTGTGTCTTTGCAGCCTGCGTGCACGCACACTCAGCACTCGCCTTGAGGGAAATGCTACAACTTTTTATGCCTGAAATATCCAAAGTTTGCCCCTAGAAGCCCTCTGCAAACATGATATGAGAAATTTCACATTTATTATATAATGTTTAACATTGTTGGGTCAGTTGTAGTTCCAGATAATTACCTGTGTTTTAGTACTAGTTCTGCAGGTGTTTAGTTTAAATGCCATTGAGCTCCATTTAATCTTCCAGCAGAAAACTAATTCTTTCAAGATTAATTCCACCAAGGTAATTTCCAAGCTTGTTTTGTCTTTGTCAGCTCCAGTTTCTTGTATTCTTAGTAGCCTAAGCAACTTTAAATCAAGAAATGACTATGTATTATCAAAAACCTGTTTAATAATTGCAAACTCTTCATAGGTGTGCTTGAGTTTGTAAATTTACCCTGCTCTCAAGACGGTCATTGTTGAGCCTCAGCTCGTTCCTCTCCTTCTCCACCTTTTCCAGCTTCTGTTTCAGCTGTTGAATCTCCTCCTGAAAGAAACAGACGATGGCATGACACATGTGTTTTGGGAAGACTATACTAATTCCTGTTCTTGATTTGCTTTTAGGTATAGGTATAACACAGGTTTACAGAAAGATTCTTACCAACATTTATGGACACTTGGAGGAAAAGAGCCAGAATAATGTGTGCTTTAATGAAAACATGAAGAGACATCCAATTTTGCTGCTCTGATTGACTATTTTGTTGTACAAATGGTTCAGGTCTTTGTGCAGACGATGTCCCATCAGGAAAATCTTTGTTTTGTTAAGTGTACTAGGTCAGTAGGTAGGACTGAAAAAAACAAAACAAAATACAAACTCACATCCTTTCCACGGATCTGCTCCTCAGTGAGCTGCACCTCTATCAAAGGTCTAACAGTGGTAAAGAGTTTCCACCATGGCCAGTCCTTCACACCACGGTTCTTGTTGATGTTCTTCTGGATGCACCTGATGGCAAGATCTTGGATCTGTTCAACAAAATCAAACAGAAAAACACAGTTATGGATCTCGCATGGTGTATTGTCACATATCTGGTGAATTTCTTTTAAAAAATAAAACAGTAATTCATACCTGTGTAGACTACAACAAAGCTTCATTGTAAGCGATGTTCTCTTTTTTAGTGCTATGTGTGCCTGTAATGTTGTAGCTGAGGCCTCTTTCAGATATGTCCATATTGCTCACATTTCTATTCTTACTGAACTATTTGTTCTGGTGTTTTGTAGGGGCAGCATACTTTAAGAGCTAATGCTGGCCCTTTTACTACAGGCCTGATTAATCTGTGTTTAGCTGGATTATTAATGGCTCACAGCTAGGCGAAGTAGAAGCTGCTCTCTGATTGGTTACCTGTTTAGATCACCAACTGGAAGGAAAAAATAAAGTATACCCTGTGTGTTTATTTCTAGGATTTTATTGTCTCATTTATAAAACTTTGTGTGGAATCCATACTAAAAGTGTACGTACACCAAGAAATCAAAAATGGCAAACAGCAAAAAAAAAATCAGATTTATAAAATGCTTACGCACACCAGGATGCAATTTCCCTTTATAGATCCCAGCTGTACCTGAATGATTGCGTACCAGGTTATGCCTCATGTTGTGCCCTCTACACACCCAGATTCGACCATAAATGGTCAGTGCAAAGCACCTCATGGATGTTAATGTGTATTAAAAATGGGTCAGCTTTTTTTCCCATGGTGAAATGGCAGTCATGGAGAAAAAACAAAGAAACTGTGAAAGAAAATCACAGAGAGGAATTTACTGAATGTGCAAGTCAGAGGTAAAACCACAGATGTTGTCCACATTAAAAGGACTTGTTAAAAAGTAAACGTGATTGCAGTTTCAAGCGTCGTATCACAGCCTCACACCGAGCTGCTTTTAAAACTCCTCCCAGGCTGTGTGTTCAGATTGACAATGTTAGAAGGGAGGGATGCCGGGAATAGGAAGTTTACCCCCAGATGATAAAGATGACCCCCCCAAAAAAAAGAAAAAGACAATGCAAAAAGCAGTTTAGAAGCTGATGGGACACATGGCTGAGCGCTGCATGGGAAGTGCGCACTTGCTCTGCGCTCTGGGGTTTAGATCGGTTTAAACTGGGTGGTTATAGCCACTGACTATTCCCTGTAGGTTATAGCAAAACGCAATGCTTGGAGTCTAAAGTGGTATATTAACCAGTCATGATTGGTCAGAACACCTTTGATCACTGAAACCATGTTCACTCCTGATTGTCCCATTTACAAGGTCCTCCCGCAGTGCCAATGCATCCATTGTGCAGTGCAGCCTTACGCATGACTGGATTTAACTGTTTACAGGAATTAAAGGAGAAGTCCGGTCAACAAGGAAAAATCAGGGGATCATTAGCTATAACTAAAACTAATACGTTCGTGGTTATTTAATGAATTTAGCTTTAATCAATAAGAAAATAAAAACATTCAATTCAATTCAATTTTATTTATATAGCGCCAATTCATGAAACATGTCATCTCAAGGCACTTTACAAAGTTAAATTCAATCATATTATACAGATTGGTTCAGATTATACAGATTGGTCAAAAATGTTCCTATATAAGAAAACCAGTTGATTGCATCAAAGTCCCGACAAGCAGCATTCACTCCTGGAGAAGCGTAGAGCCACAGGGAGAGTCGTCTGCATTGTACATGGCTTTGCTGCAATCCCTCATACTGAGCAAGCATGAAGCGACAGTGGAAAGAAAAAACACCCGTTAGCGGGAAGGAAAAACCTCTAGCAGAACCGGGCTCAGTATGAACGGTCATCTGCCTCGACCGACTGGGGTTTACAGAAGACAGAGCAGAGACACAACAAGACAGACAAAAAGCACAGAAGCACACATTGATCTAGTAATCTGTTCTACATTAGATGGTAACATAAATTGTTGTCTGGATCACTGTGTATGGGGGCGGCCATTACTGCCCAAATATGGGCAGTAAGGGCCGCCTGACATCACATCCTGTGACGTGGAAAAGCGGAGAGCCGACAGCATTTCTCCGCACTTTCCAAGCAAAGTCAAAAAGAGCCGTTCTACACAGCTGCGATCATCAACAATTTTTTCGGATTTCCAGAGGACTTCACCATTGAAATTCGCGGGAGCTATTGTTAAAGCAACAGTGCTCACGTGCATAGCAGTTGGATGTTCCAATACATCGGGTAAAAGTGGAAAAAACATTAGTTTTTTCACCTTTCCGATTCATGACCACCATGGGCTGTTTTGTTGGATTACCTACTTGAAGAGAGAGGATTTTCCATCGTGCTTCTGGCCAGAGAGAAACATCATATGCAGCCAACATTTGGAAGAAGAATGTCTTCAAGATGACATGAGAGCGAGGATTTTCGGTATGTTTTTCTTTTTCATAATGTAGAATTTGCCGGAACATTTCTGTACCGACCAGAGCGGCGGAGGGATACGACAGTGTGTCGTATCCCTCCGCCGCAACAGTGAGCATACTTATGCTCACTGCTGCGGCGGAGGGATACGACACACTTAGAAAGCATGCTCACTGTTGTGAAGCCCACTTATTTTATGCAACTTTGGTCTTAATTTTTTTAAAGTCACTTGTATATTTCATGAGTTGTGGGGTTGCAGTTTTTTTTGGGCTTGTTTCTGAAAGTGAAGTCGATTGTTTGGGGTCTAAACTAAGTGACGCCGAAATATCCCTCCGCCTCATAACGCGCTGCAGCTCCTCCTCAAAGCAGCAGAGAGTAAACTCAGAAGGAGTCGCTCTGCCCGTATTATCTGCAGTTTACGGTTACAATAACTGATGATAACTGCTGAAAGTAGATTAGGCGGTGCAGATCACCATTTTGAGCAGAGATTGGTTCTAAAGATGAGTTTTATACTCATCTTTTAACATTGCAGAACCCAACCCATAAACCATACTTTAATGCTTATTTTAATTATTATTTTTATGTCTCTAATACTAAATGTAAAATTAGTATTACTTTAAATTTAAATGCTTAATACCATGTCTATCTTTGTTTAAGAGGTTAAAAAATATATTTCGGCATGAAAACGGATATTTATTTACAAGGGGACAGATAGGGCATCGGGACTTGCTGTACAGCCGATACCGCACCGTTACGTCACAAACTGGGAGATGGCAGTACTGTTCCTCACCAAGATGGCGTCCCCCATAAAAGGACCTTCAAATGAAAATTACTCTTAATTAAAAAAGCTTATCATTTATTGAACAGTATGTAATAATTTTATATTTAAAGTACTTTCAGCAGTTTTAATTTTGATTTTGACCGGACTTCTCCTTTAAAGTAATTGCCTCACACCTTATCACAATAATCTGTTATTCTGGGGTACATGTCACTCAGATCAGATGATCATCGAGGAGTGGAATGTGATGGTAGAAAACCCAGATGAAATGTTCTGCGGACATTTATTTAAGATTTAAGCTGGGTTATGGCCATTTTTTTATTTATTGGAAAGGTCCTTATGTATTCTTAAGTGTCACCAGCGCAAGCATCAATGAAATGGGGATATTGAATACTTATGATAAAGTCGATCTATGATTACAGTCTAATATGGAATGAAATTAAAAGTCTGAAAAGAGTCATCATGCAGTTTGGCTGCAATTCACCACTTTACCATCTGCCTCGCCAATTTCCCCCGTCTCCAGAAAGAGCGTACACATGGGTCAGAGTTGACATGCGGACCGCACATATTCCCGTCAAGTTATTTTTTTTTCATAGATCCCAATTTTCACATGGAATTTGACGTACGCACGTTACAGGCCCCATTTTGTGTGTACACAAGCTTTATAAATGAGACGCCTGGCTCTTACCATACCAGCTTTTATAATTACTTAAGCCCATAGTTATTTTTATCATTAAACATCCACATCCATTTATCATTAAACATCCACATCCATGTGTCAGAATTGTTTAACTTTTTACAACGTGCAGTACATAAAGAACACTATGAACCTGGCACCTTTATTCAGTAACCTGCAACACTAGAAAGTAGTATTAGAAATAAAATACTAGAATTACTGTATGTAAACTACAAAGAGGCATACAGGTCATCACTTCTCTCTCCCCTGGAGGGGCTCAGATCATAACTTGCTTTACCTCCAGCGTGTGAACAAACCCCTTTCTCTCAGGAAACCAGCTGTAAAAGGCACAGTGAGGAAATGGTCTGAGGAGGCTGAAGAAGCCCTGGGAGACTGCTTCAGCTCCACTGCGTGGGTTGAACTTTGCTCATGGGGGGGACATTGATGGAATGACAAAATGCATTATGGGCTATATCAACTTTTGTGTGGACTCTAATGTGTTCCTTATGAAAGTTAGGTGGTTCTCCAACAGCAAGCCCTAGATAAACCCTGCAACAAAAGCTTTGCTGAAGGAGAAGGAACAAACAGCTACAGGAAGAAAATGGAGGCACAGCTGCAGGACAACAACAGGTGAAAAGCCTAAAAAACAATCTCAGATCACAAACAGAACGCCCAGGCTGTAGGTGACTCAAGATGGGTGAATAAGCTGAATCAGTACTTTGCGATGTTTGACGTTTCTGTTCACCCTCCACACTTCTCCATCAGCTCCCCAGGCTGCCACCTTCAGAAATTCTCTGATGACTCTGCCATAGTGGGCCTCATCACTGATGAGGATGAGTCAGAGTACAGACAGGGGATCCAGAGCTTTGTAGATTGGTACCAGCAGAACCACATCATCTTAAATGCAGGGAAAACAAAGAAGCTGGTGGTTGACTTTTGCAGACACATGCCCACCTCACTGACTCAGGTAAACACCCAGCGTACTGATGTTGAGATAGTAGACTCTTATAAATACCTGGGTGTTCACCTGAACCATAAACTGGACTGGAGTCACACCACTGCTGCTCTTTATAGGAATGACACCAGGGGTTTTCAAATTCGTTGAAGGTGAGCCTCCCCTAGGAATAGGTAAAGATAACCACTCCCCCCCCCCCCCCCCCCCCAACCACAAACCTACCCCACACAAGTCCCTGCAGTAAATGCATCTTTCTTTTGTGTTCCTGGAATGCTGTGTTTCAAAAACAACTGATAGCCCAACACATGTTTTTTATTGTATTTCTTTTAACAACGTACATTCATTAAAAAAAGGCCTATTAATAAAATATCCATCCAAATATTTCCATCTTACAGGCTACTTTTACTGAAACATCACGGACAGAGGGCTTAGTTTTAAAATTGAACAAATTAGAGCAAATTCATAAACTATTGTTTTCAACAGCAGACAAACTGAACTAAACAGACGCCAATGATAAACTGAACTCACGTCAACAGGAGACGTCAACTGAAATAATAATAATAAAAAAGATAACCTGAATTTAACAGACGTCAACATATTACATATTCCGATTTACATATTTAGGCTAATTATACACAGTTTAAACCTATTGCTATTTTAACAACCAAGCATTTTATTAGATATTATTTCTTATCTGATGTATTTCTGATGTTTGGCACTTTGTTTTACCTTTTGTTAAAGTGCTCTTTAAATAATGATGACAATGATAATAATTATGATCAGAATAAACTTTTGCATCACCTCCCAGAAGCTGGAAAGAAAAGAGACAGTTGGTGTTAAGCGTTCAATGAGCAGGTCCAGCGCGTGAGGTGAGCAGGTCCAGCGCGCGAGCAAAGTCGCGTGCGCGTGCAGAGATGGAACTGAGCGCGAGGACAGACCGTGGGTTGAGAAGAGTTTTTCAGAGTTGAGTGCGCGCCAGACCGGTTTTGAGCGGGCGCGTGTTGTCTTACTGCGCGCTTGGATTGGTTTCTGCGCGCTCAAACAAAAGGCACAAATATCTTCTTCTCCAGCACATTCTTCGCGCCTCCCCTGTGACTCTTTGGCGCCCCCCAGGGGAGGCGCGCCTCACCTATTGAAAACCCCTGCTTTACACTTTTCCCAGATTCTAAGGTGCTATTGCACATGTTTTAGCTACACCGAGATGTTGCTTGTACCATCCGGCATACTACAAATTTTCTCACATCGTGTAAATCGGCTGCTGTATTTTCTCTCTTTAACTTGAATATTTCATCTTTTACCCAAATATGCAATACTATCAATAACTAAGCAATGGTTACTCTGGTTTTATTTTTACTTTTATTTTGGTGTTTCTGATAAGTTAATTCTCTGTTGCTTTAGAACTAACTTTAGATTAGATCAGCTTGTTTTTCCATTACTGATTTAGTGTTTAACTCTCACAGTTTTTGCCTGTCACATCTGAATTACCCCATTCTGCGATAATAAAGGAATTTCTTTTCTAATCTTAAAAGCGAGCAAACATCAGTCCTACCTTCCTTTTTTTGAATGCTTGTCTGGCCAGATAGCCTCTGCATGCAGCCTGGAACAGAGAGATGTTCCTCCTGGTCTGGACATCACGCTGTTCCTCCAGCCTAGACAAAGTCCCAGCTCGGAAAAAGACCTGTCGGACAAGATGAGTGAGTTTTTCAGCTTCATTTTAAGTTGATGACAGAGCAAAGACTGTCAAAGCAAAGCCTACTTGAAAGGTTTTTCCATTCCTGTCCATACACCGTACTAAATTCACCCAATGCACTTGCAGAAAAACAGTTATGAAAAAAAATACATTTTAAGCATGCTGCCCTTAAATGTACCAGTGACTATTTTCAAATCCATAGATAAAATGTTTAGTCAATTTATTTGGGCTGGAAAAAGGGCGAGGATCTAATTAGGAAGACTACAAGCTGAAGTAGAATGTGGGGATATAAAATTCCCTCATATGAGACTTTATCGGTAGGCACTTACAGAGGCAAAGATTACATCAATATTGTCAAATAGAAAGGAAAGACATCTGTGGGTGGACTTGGAGGAAGAATTAAATGCTCCATTTGGAAACCATACGAAGGAATTTTTGAGTGGTGTTCCCCCTATAGGACCTTTTGGGGAGTAGTGGCCTAGTGGTTACAGCATTGCACGTGTCCTGGAGGTTTTGGGTTCAACTCCCACAGACTGCCACTCCGGGTTCCTGAGCAAGACCCTTAACCCCAGATTGCTCCGGTTAAATGCAGAGAACAAATTTCAATGGAATGTATGTGGCAATGACAATAAAGATGATGATGACTATTTTGAAAATTCGTAAACTCGCCCCCCTCCGCGTGCACCCCTCACACCAAAGCTATAGCGCACTGTTACTCTCACAGCAGCTGGCGATATGGAGAGAGATATCTGGCCACAATGAGACCAGCGCATCAGCGCCAGTGAGTTTTAGCTCTCGTTTATTTAGGAGAGGGAGGGGGACGAGGAGGTAAGAAAGAGAGAGATATGTGTGTATGTAGACGGATAGTGGAGTCACCGGCTTGCTGTCTGTAGCGCAGCAGGAGCGCGTCTATTTATAGCTCTTGTTCATAGTTGCTTATTTGTTGCCCAAATAAGAGACTGGTTGACGAGATGCTGAAACCAATGAGAGATGCCAGATCTAAACTTATGCAGTTCAAAAGTTTCAATAGAATATATTGGACCTCACTGAGAATGAATAGGCTTGGGCTAGCTCAGTGCCTCCTGAACAGTCTTAAGGGTAATGAGAGAATCAGTGGGGAAAAAGCCCAATGGCTTACTACTGCTAAAAGAGTCATACTGAGGCACTGAGCTGGAGGGAATAGCCCATCTTACACTGAATGGTTCAATGTTTTAGCAGAAACTGCCTCACATGCATGACTGATATATAAAACAAAATCACAAAATGGACCTGTACACAGAAATATGGGAGCCATTTCTAAATGGGATGAGGGAATGATAACCTAGGACTAAACTGGATATTTAGTTAATTTAGTAAATTACTTCTGCGTGTGTTTTTCTTGACTGGCGGTTGGGGCGGGGCGGAGGGGCTTACTGGTTTGTTTGTTTCTCTTGTATTATTGTTGTTATTGTTAAATTTTGTTTCATTCTGTTTATTTATTTATTTTTGTTCTATAAAACAACTCAAGTTATATGAAGTGTACACGCATCACACATGGAAATATGTAGGTGATGAGCTTTTGTGCCTGTCAGATTTGTTTCTATCACTTCAATACTCAATAAAAGTAATATTTCAGTAATATGCTCAACAATAAGCTATACATTCAATACTTTAATGAAACAGAGCAGTGTGATTTTGTAGTAGATTCTTGTAAAAATGGTCCTGTACATTTGTTTTATGAACAGAAAACATACAATTTCCCATAACTTTGGGGAGTGATCCCTTTTCTATTTTATTGGTTTGTTTGTACTGTTTGTACTTCTGAATCATCTTCTGGGTTTCAAAGCTGCTTTTTTGTTTGTCTTGAGTAAAGCAACGCATTAATCAGATGAAGATAGCTTTATCTCATAATTTGACTCAGTATTTTATTTATTAACATTTTAATTGTGCATTCACATAGTTTACCTTATGCTTGTACTGAAACAGTCTTTGTGTATTTAAACATTTCAACCAAAATATGGTTAGAAATATGGAAAGAATATGAGATTAAAAATATTACTTCATTGGATGTAATGCATGATAAATCAAAAGAAAATGAGAAAAATGCCCATGCTGTAGAGGGTGATTATTTGCAAACTTTGTGAGTTTCAGACTAGCTAATATGTGTACAACACAGCACAGATGCTCTGAACCTAAAGAGTCAGCTGCCAGCATGCCTTCTTCAAGGTGCCTGACAGCTGTAGATGGAAGTACGAGTAGAGGCCTGAAGGAAGCATTCCCCACATCATTGGTAGGTAAAATGGGGCAACTATAAACAGCAAAACACCTAACTATAAAAAGATGTTTCCATCTGAAATACAACTTAATGACTGAAAATGTGTTGAATCTGTCATACGTTGTGTCTGACTTTTTCTTATGACTGGAGTGTATTGCAGTAAATTGAACTCATTTGAGTCAAATAAACTTGAGAGGAATCTATGGTTATGAATTTTACCGGGTGGTTTGGAAAGAACCCTATTTTCAGTGAACCGGGGCCAAATAAATAAGGGAACTTATTGCATTTTTTGGACTATAAGACGCACTTAAAATCCTTAAATTTTCTCAAAAATTCATCATGGCCTTATAATCCGGTGCACCTTATATGTGATTACATTGGTGCTTACTGACCGATTTTATGTGGTACTATGCGCTCAAAAATCTGTTAAAATGTGTAAGTACAACTTTGGTAAGCAACGAAGCCGCTCCACTCAATGGATATTCGGAGCATTACAGTACACCGTACCACTACCTGATCAGACATAAACTAGAAGTGCATTCATGTAAGGCAGCCCGTGCCCAGAGTAAGTGATAGGAACAATAAACCTAGTAAGTTAATTCAATATGAAAGTTCTGTTTATTTTGACCTTATGTTAGAAACAGGGCAGTGTTGTCCAACTACTCTGTCCAGCAGAGACAGATAGCTGTACGTCTCAGGAGAGAGCGGTGTTAAGGATAAAACACACCGGAAGTGTTGCAAAGCGCAGCAAAGCAGCATACGCTTAGGTTAACTTTTCATTTTAATCAGTCAATAAATGTACACCAGAAGCATAATGCTACGCGACAGCTATATTAGATTAAAGTTCTAATTTCAGATGCGTATGCACTCCTGTTTGGCAGGGAATAAACAGGAAAATATCCCGTTTACTTCCGGAAGTATCCCAAAATAACAGTTGTCGAAAATAAACCGCCATGGATGATGTAGATGTGACAAGCTAACAAACTAAAATATGCGATTTCTACTCAGATATGGTCAAGACACAGATTTTTAGGAGATCAAAACATTGGCTATATTACTGATAATTTAATACCTTATCCATATATTACAGGCAATTTGTCTTTCTTTAATTACTTATCCATGACGAAAGTTCTCTCCGCACAATCACGCAGCTGCCTACTTTGCACCATCTGGTGTAAATTTACGCTTTTAAAAACACGTCCATAAGCCGTGCCGCACCGCTTACGTTACACGGCCAGTATATTTCCTCCTAAAGGTGACCAGATTTGATTTTTTAAAATAAAAACTGGGGACGTCTCTGATTTTGTTAAGCACAGAATCTCTACCTGGGGTTGGTTTGTTTTGTCTGAACTGCAACGCCGATGGGGGGGGGGGGGGGGGGGAGAAGATGCATTCAGCAAAGCTCTACTATGTCGGGACAGCAGCAAGACCGGGTAAATACCTCTTGTTGTGCAAAACGTTTTTTTTTACTCCATCATGATACACTGAAATCAGGGACATTTCTGGGGACAGCCTTTGCCCGGCACACATCATCCAAAACGGTCTGTCCCCGGAAATCGGGGGCCTCTGGTCACCCTACCACCGCGGTTCTCAAAGTGTGTGGCGCAACCCACTGGTGGGGAATTGAGACGTGACAGGTGGGGCGCGCCAAGTTCCGGCGTGTGTGTGTGTGTTGTGTGACTATAAATGTAGAACGTGTGAGAGCAAACTGTCCTTATAGCTGTCTGTTGCCGCTTATTAGACCAATCAAACCCACAAAGTAATCATTACTAGCCTACATGCAGTCTAATTAAAAGAACATTAGATATGAGAAAAATTTCACCTGGAACTGAAGTGCCAAAATAATGATTGACATGACGTCGGCATATTATTTGTAACGGGATAACCTTTCGCGCCCCAGTGTTGCCAACTCAGCGACTTTGTCGCTATATTTCAGACCCCTCCAGCGACTCTTTTTCAAAAAAGCGACTAGCGACAAATCTAGCGAATTTTGGAGACTCTTACGTGAAAGCACGTATCATTCATACTCTTGTCCTCCAGCGGCAGCTGCTGCCGTGAGGCACCTCCCCCCTCCCAACCCCGTTCTACCGCTACCGGAGGAGTCCCTCTCAGCGCTGCAGTCAGAGCCACAGCATGTTTACCCTCAGCATCCAGACTGCAAATAAAGCGCGCATGCGCCGGGATTGACGGCGCAGGTTGATCATAAATAACAGAATTTGAAATATTTTATCTTAAATAACGGCGTTTGATTCACACAGCCACATGTTCATGTTTTACCGTGATTTGTAGGCTCCTTGGTGGACCACAAGGGAAAAAAGAAAATGTTAAAAAAAAATTTAAAAAAATTGTAACTCCGCCATAGTGTCTCTTTATGGTTCATTTTGCCGGTCTCAAACCCGGGTAAAGGAGGAGGGTTAGTATTGAAATAAATTAAACATTAATTAAAAAAATAAAATAAAAATAATAATTATAATAATAGTAATAATAATAATAATACTAATAATAAACATTAATGGACAGCAAAAAGTAGCTCTATATATTCTGAGTGTTTTTACTCACTTTTTGTCTCTCTCTAACAACGTTATTTCTCCCACAGCGCCAATAATTTACACATCACATCGTGTTGCAGATTATGCAAATTAGGCGATGATGTAATTCAGCGACTTCTAGAGACTTTTAGCACAGCCAATAGCTACTTTCCTTACTGAGGAGTTGGCAACACTGTCGCGCTCATATATCTGTATCTGTATACATCTGTTTCGCGCCAATGGGCTGGCTGTTGCTTCACTGAAAACAAAATACAGATCTCAGCTGAACATTGAGCATGACTTGAGAGTGGCAGTATCAAGCCTGCAACCCCGTTTTGAGAAACTGTGCAATGCAAAACAGGCTCATTGCAGCCACTAATGCAGGGATAAATAGACCTGTCTTGCCAGATGGATTTTACTTCTTTTCTTTTATTAACATATTGCAGAGTGGCACTTTAATTTTTTCTATCTTTGAGCTTGATACAAATTTTGACACAGCTGCATTTTTATTTTCTTTATTTGTGAGCTTGCTGTTATTTGATGTAGATAGTTTGTATTTAGATACTACTTGTTACTTCAATAAAATTGGAACATTTTAAGATTGTTGCATATTTCATTAGCATTGTGTTGGGGCGATGGGGACAGGTGGGGCTTGAAAATTCTCCCTTGTCCAAAGTGGGGATTGACAGAAAAAGTTTGAGAACCACTGCCCTACCAGAAGGGCAGAGTGATATTACACACTTGGGAAGAATATGTAATGCACCTTATAATCTGGTGCATCTTATAAGTGGACAAAGACTCACACTGACACGTAAATTCATGGTTAGCTTTATAGTCCAAAAAGTATGGGAAGTTGAAAGTGGAATGAAAGATGGTCTTTGATGTGGTGTAAATACTATGACAGGAATGTGTGCAAGGTCCTGCAAAACCAGCAAAAAGAGTAAGTTGAAAACCACACAATCACAATTCAACAGAATGTTTTTAAAGGAAAAAGGATGAGATGTGCATGAGCCTGTGTATAACTTACTCACCTTGCTTAGCCCCATGTGGTAGCAGCTCTTCTCCAGCTCCAGGGACTCCAGCAACTCTGTCACTGCCTAAAAACCAGCAGGACAGTCAGTCATCCGATGAAAAAAATCTAACCTAAGAGCCTAAGGTCCTTCTCATATGGTCTCAATCCATATGTTCAGTTTTGAGGACAAATAAAAGGGCCCAAAAAAGTCATGAATAAAAAAGTGTCTTTATTTAATGTGTCTGCATAATTTTACCCCAAAACAACCATCCAAGCTAGAACTTCATGAATATAAAAAAGGCAACCGTTATCTCAATTTTAATGTCCACATGTTTGATATAGTAAAGATGCACTTGAAAGCACTGCTGGTTAGACTATAAGATTTCTAGTCCCATATACATACTTATATTATGGTCTGTCCTCTGCTTTGCATTGGACGGTTCATGCCTCGACATCGTCCATTAATTTCTGATAATGGACACCTCGTCAGGCATTATCATACTTACACCATGGTCTGTGTGAATACTCGATTCTGATTGGCTGCAGGGTGTTTGTTAAAAAGTGTTACAGGACGTCATCTCTCCTATACAGCTAGTATGGGACAGTTGGCAACCCTACCTGCACACCAAAAACAATTTTGTAAGAGAAAACCATTAATTATTTTGAAACAGTGTCCAAACCTGCAAAATCTTTGAAAAAGAATGAAGCTGAGGGAACAGCCACATGTGCAACTACGTGCTCAACTATCATCGCTACCTTGCTGGAGATGGACAGAGAAAGTATTTCTGTGGACTTTAAGGTGACCCTTGATTCTTTAGAGTCCAGGCACGATAACATTCAGTCCATGGTGACAAATCTGAACCAGCATTTGGACTCTTTGGAATCTCGAGCTGAACCATCAAGACTGTTGCGGTGAACGCCCCTTTATGTCAGCCGTTTGAGCGGGATGCGTTGCCCTGCTGCTGCTGCAGAGAAGTGACAGACACCGGGACCATTGAGTGTTGCGGTGAACGCCCCTTTTTACGTCAGCTGTTTGAGCGTGAGCGCGCAGCTTACCAGGTGAAATCAATCACGCTCTTCACGTCAGCTGTTTGAGCATGAGCGCGCAGCTTACCAGGTGAAATCAATCACAACAAGGTGAGACAAACTTCCTGGCTTGAGCAAAAGGACTGCAGCGAAAAATATAAAGTTTGCCATCCTACTCGGGCAAGAAAAAAGAGCTGTGTGAGGTTTGTGTCAAGGAAGCAAAGAACTGAACAGACAGCCGGTAAGCTCGTGTTTGATCCTTTTGTTGTGAATGCAAGGTATGCGCTGCTGCTGATGAGGCATTGAGATATGAGAAATGTTTGTTTGTAGCATGGTTAAACTGCTTTGAAATTTTTGATGCATTTTTATAATAAATAATTAAGTAGTTTTTCCTAACTTAAAGATAAAACCATAGTCTATTTTGATAAATGTATTTAATGATAAATTGTTCAGAACTGTTTCTTACACTGTGCAATATAGTAAATGTTTGTTGT
This sequence comes from Fundulus diaphanus, assembly GCA_037039145.1. Taxonomy (NCBI): domain Eukaryota; kingdom Metazoa; phylum Chordata; class Actinopteri; order Cyprinodontiformes; family Fundulidae; genus Fundulus; species Fundulus diaphanus. The sequence continues at coordinate 58,844,598 of CM073124.1, forward strand.
CTTTTAAGGTTTTTCACCTGCTACCAATAATTAATGATTAACTGTAAATAACACAAGAAGAAAAATAAATGGAAAAATGGAACAACAGTCTGGTCATTGAGGTGGAATCCAGTTTAAAGTTCAACTTGGCACACCCTTCAAGTGTGGGAACAGCACAGCAAAGAAGTAAAACGCTTGACAAAGACCATTGGACAAATACACTGGAAGAGAGGTGAGCATTAGCAGCTAGTAATGATGAACCCGCAGCAAAGGTTGCAGATTTGGAGGACAGGTGACAAACAACATCAGAATCATCTGGGTTCCTTAATCTGTTGAGGGACCGAGGCCTACAAGCTTCTTCTCTGAACTCCTGGTTGAGCTGCTTGGAGAGAAAGCGCTTCCATTTCTCCCCGAGCTGGACCATGTGCACAGGGCCTTGACCGCTAAACCACAATCTGGATACTGACAATAACCCATCTACATTGCTACCATATTAAGGAGCTAATTATCTGTGAGGCGCATGGGAGACGTGAAAAACTTTACCGGAGAACGCGAGACCACATCTTCAAGGAGTAGACACCAGAGGTGGATGAGGAACAAGCTAAATATTGAACAGCCATGGCGCACTGTGCGGGATGTCAGGTATGTTAAAGGAGCTATGCTACTGCTAATGGGACACAAATACCAGACCTCAATCTGTGACCTCAGTCTGCTTTTTATGGGATATCAGCTCTTTACAGGTTGTCCACGTTGCTGGTTACAGCTGATGGTTACATAACATGCTGACCGTGGCAACAGTGCTACTGTAAAACTACTGCAGCATTCTGTAGTTATTGTACTCTCTTAAAAGGACAGGTTTATATTCTATAAAATACATGATGTTATTTGCCCATGAATGATGCTATTCTGCACAATTTTTGGCGAAAGTGCCCTAGGACTCGACCAGCTGTACTCTGAGCACAGTTGATTCAAGAACAAATTCTATTTTTACAATATCATTATATGCTTCAGTTCACTTTGTTGTCCATGTTAAGGGATAATTACGGCATGAAGTGGAGACGAGACAACATAGAGTTTGAGATGTTGACAAATGGAAGTATCAATCATTTGATGTTCTTGTCTCACTTGCTTTGGTGTGATGTTCTTTTAAAAGCAAGTTTGGGAAAGATTTAGGAGTTGGGAAGAAGTTGGTTGTGAGAGCTAGCTTTATTCTCTGACTGGTAGTGTTCTTATTTTTGTTTGTTTTTCATTCCTTTTTTATTGTCATTGTACTTGTGACTATAAAGTCTCCTAAAGCACCTCAGGTTCAGATTGGAAGATTCTGCACTCTGTGTGGCGTTAACTAAATTCATACCTTTTAAATGCCAAAAATCGGTTGCTCCATTAAACTTTCTTTGACAACATTCCATGGTTTCTCTGTGGGGTTTACATCAGCCAATTAGCTGGCCAATCAAGCACAGTAACCCCATGTTCATTGGACCAGCCTTTGGTACTTTTTTTAAGTGTGGGCCGGTACCAAGTCCTGCTGGAAAATAAAATCAGCATCTCCATATGGCTTATCTGCAGAAGGATGCATGACGTGCTCTAACATGGCCTGGTATATGGCTGCTTTTACTGCAGACTTCAACAAAACAGTAGACCTGAACCATCAGATTACTTCACACTGGACTCCAAGCAACATGGATTCTATACCTTTCCACTCTTCCTCTAGACTCTGGGACCTTGATGTTGAAATGAAATGCAAACTTTTATTTTAATTTGAAATAGAACTTTGGACCACTGCCAAACAGTTCAGTTATTTTTCTCCTAGACCCAAGTAATAGGCTTGAAGCCCATGTGTAGGATTCTTCAGAGTCTAGTGGCTCTCTATGTGCTGACTCCATCGTCAGTAGACTCCTTGTGAAGCTCCCACAAATTCCTGAATAGATTTTGTTTGACAATCCTCCAAAGGCTGCTGTTATCCAAGGTCTGGTGTATGTTTCCTGCCACACGTTTTCCTTCAACTTTCCAGTGAAAATGCTATAACTTTTTCAGAAAATTCCCATTACCTTATATTTATAGCTGAGCATCACTGGATGGTAGAACATTGTCATTTAATAGTTATTGCTACAAACATGACTTATCTTCTTGTAAACTAACAGTCACTAAACGCTGACAGAAATACTGTGCTTCTCTTTCTAAAGCACTGGCAACAAGCACTGATAAGTGAATAAAATGAGGTGAACCATCCATAGTTGATAACATGATGAGCTGCCAGTCAAAGAGGAAGGTAGAATGTTACTGTTGGGGGAAGAAGTTTGGGGGCTGTGGACAACGGCTAACTCATTACCCTCTTGTAAAATGTTTACTTTTAGAGATTTCAGTTTTTTGCTTGACACCCCAGCAGTCACTAACCAGCTATTTACATAAGCACAGAAAAACATTAGAGGAACTTTGCTAACGACTCACTCTTTTCTCATCTGGTACTATGTAGTTTCGACCATGTTTTTTGGTCAGATGTGGTGTGAGGACATCAAAGCGTCTGCGGAACTCTGAGAACACCATGTGGTCTGGGTAACCTGGAAGCAGGCAGGGAACACAAGAAACCTTAAAGCAAACATTCTTTTTCATGGAAAATCTAGAATGAGTTTAAAAATGCTGAAAACAGTTTCACTGAAAGCTCTGTTTAACATGATTACAGAAATCATTTTGGTAGTATGACAACTTTTGTTAACCATCCTGTGCTTGTATCTGCATCTTCTCTCAGTTATTGCTTAACTTTTAGACACTGGTAAACAGTGGCATATTAAGTTTGCTGAGACACAATCTCAAGCTGGTGAATTTACCTGACATACGGCTTAGATCCAGTGGCATACCCCCTTTCAACTACAAGGACCAACCTTTTGATGCTCCCTGATTCCAGGGTATACTTCCCCCCTTCAGCAACACTTACAAAAAAACACAAGGCTGTTCCAGGTAATTCATCATTACACCTTAGAGTTAGCACACAGCTTCAGCTGCTTCAGCTAGTAATCAATGATCAGACCTGAAATCTGGGTGGACTCAGACCTGAACTTTGAGAGACATCTAACGACAATTACAAAGTCGGCCTTCTATCACCTGAAGAACATTTCCAGGATTAAAGGACTAATATCTCAGCAGGATCTGGTTACCTAATAAATGTGTTTATCTTTATTTGATTACTGCAACAGTGTCTTAACAGGCAGCCCCGGCAGCATGAGGAGGCTTTGGGTGGGCGTGCCCGCCCAGGACTGGAAGCTGTTATTTTTGGGGGGTTTGCGTTTGTTTGTTTTTTTTATCTCAGAGTGGCCAACTGTTTGTTATTCCTATCTCAATTTGTCAATAATACAATTTACTCAATCAAGTGAAGGCAATAAGCCAGCCAACTATGGATAGTCACCGAGTCATACGTTTGTAGCCTTCTTGGTATTCAGAGACGGCTGTGGTTACCATCACTACTGCGCCATGGTTATTCGTACTTATTTCCAAAGAAATACAAGAAGCGACAACTGAGCGAAAGGAGCAGAACCCAGCAGTGAAACTCCAAATGGAAGAAACTTGGGTTACTTGCAGGCAGAAAGGAACACTGCTTTGTTCTGATCCTTGTGCTGTCTAGCTGCTATAGTTACCTCTCCTAGTATGAATGTTTACTTCAGTCAGTGTTCAGCCTGACATCAGTGCTTATATTTATCAGTGCTATGCTTATGCTGACTTTTGAGTTAATTGAATGGAGAAAGCACTACATTTAGTCCTGCCAGATTTGACTGATAGTTTCCAACCCAAACACAACATAAAATCCATCCAAAAAAAAACAGCCCAAATCTCTACCTCTCTTGAACTTAAAACTGTAGACCTGGGGTGTCAAACTCATTTTGGTTTAGGGGCCGCATACAGCATAATCTGATCTCAAGAGGGCCACACGAGTAAACTCATTGCAAGATTAAATAGAACTAATAAAAGTGGACTTGTTTTTATATTAAATGAATTTCACTTTTACACAATATATTATGAATAACCTCAGCGTTTTTTAAGAAAAGTATGTGCAATTTCAACAATACTTTTACTCAGTTAAACATTTACTTGTGCATTATGCATAAGAACTGATCACAGTGATTGTACAATGTCGAAAAACATTTATTCACATTTTTTGGAACTTAAAAACACTGCGCTGCATGACAAAATACATCAAACAGATAAAAATTAAGAAATGATTTAAAATCAATTTTCCACATCTGAAGCTCAGTGCTACCATCTCCTGATTAAAACACAGCGCCCCTCGTGGACAATATAGGAACTGCAGATTTTCAATTAAACGAAGTACATGTTTTTTTCAATAATTGTTTTATCATTCTCTTCCTTTTATCTCCTCTTTCTTTCACCTTTTCTTTTTTTCTTCTTGTTCTTCCTTTCATCTCATACTTTCCCATTGTAGTGTCCATATCATTTGAGATATTCCCCGCATGAATCATAATAAAACTATTCACATTCATAAATCAAGCGGAGCACTATGGCAAAAGCAGTACTGCTCCACTTGTGAAAGTCAAATCTGATGAGCTCTTTTTGGCATTAAGACAACAATTCTTATTGCCACATTGTCAGACAGGACACTGGAAAAAAAAAAAAAAAAAAAACGACCCGCTGTAGACGTATTAAACACATAATACAGAACAAACCATTAGTTCACAACTCCACAAAGTAGGGAGAAAACAGAGCATATACAGGATCCCCATAACATGTTCAATGAGACAACCAAATAACACACACGCAAGATCACTTTCCCAATCACGTTGTCATAGCAACCGCAAAAAATGTTTTACAATAGCCTCCCAACATCAGTTGTACATCTAACTTAATATAAAAGATCTTGCTCACAGGGGATAGATCAATCTAACATTTCTATTTCACACAGCTATGAACATTTTTAAGTTGATCATTAGAACTCAACCCCATCTGGGGCATTTACAAATGACATTGTGACACTTGCTTACAAGTGGCTAATAATCATAATAATGCAGGTTTGGCAGCTTCTGCAAATTTCAAAATAAATTAAATTATAAAAAGAGTGCAAGGAGGTGTCATTTTATTAAAATATAAAAGTTTTTACTTTTCAGCCACACAATGACAACTATTTTAATCAGAATTTTCCTATTAGTTATTTCTAAAAACCTGCCAAATGTTGTGAAAAGCACCCAAAATTTTAACAACCCACCCAAAGCTATTTTTTTCAACCCAACGTGTTCAAAAGAAGCCCAGTTGGGTGGAAACTTGCCCAGTCTGGCAACATTGGAAGGCAACACTTTTTTTAGATTTGGGGATTTTATTGTGTTAATTTTTTTGCCGGACAGTAGGAGTGGTCACAGAATCACTGTTCAGCCTGAAGCAAATAAAATGTTTGCTAAAAGAACATTAGTTCTGTTGGTCGTATTTTCCTTACTGGACAAGTAAAACCAAACGTGGAATCGGGTGTGCCCTGTACTATCAATAAGGCCTTTTATTTTATCAATATGCTTTTTGTCTATATCGTCCAACCCTAAGATGGCTCATCCCACTCTTTGACAACCATTTGAAACTGCTGAAAACAACACATTAAAATTGTCCTTCAGAAACTCTCAGTTGAGATAAAATACCAGACACTGCCATGAAAAATTAACAATAAAGACTGCAGCGTCCAGAAACTGGTTGCCAGCTGAGTTCGTAAGGACACAGTGATCATTAAATCAGCTAAAGATAACGTGATTTTACGGGATTTGAAAAGATGCAGATTCTTTCAAGCTGACACAGCATAAACTCTGATTTAGTATCAGACAGGGGATGGTATCAGGAATCTAATCTTTACTCTTATCTTCTATTCTTGGTGTTTTTTTTAGAGCTAACTTTAGATTAGACAGGTCTGCTCTTTGTTCCTCATTGCTAATAACTGTGAGTAACTGTCCGTGTGTTTGCCACTGTCACGCCCGGATTTCCCCATTGCAGGACAATAAATGAATTCTTATTCTTATCTTAGATGGCTCTGATCAGTGTCCATATAAACACAAATCAGGATATGCACAGTTTGAAATCCATGCTTCTCCAAAAAAGTTATTATCTACAAGGGTTGGATAAATGAGTTCTATTTCATCCCTACTGACCGCCAGAGGCGGTGCTTAAAGCACTGAATGATCACTCTTGCGCATGCACAGGTCGAGAATTTTATACCAACATGGTCACGTGTGACCCCCGGTGACACCGGTAAGTCCATATAATCACGTGACAACGACAGCTTAGTCCAGGGGTTGGCAACCTGCGGCTCCGGAGCCGCATGCGGCTCTTTGATCGCTCTGATGCGGCTCAGGTGTTGAAAATAATTATGTCGCGGAGCCACAGGCTGACCAACACTCCTCCTCACCAGTTGGTGGTGGTAATGCACACTGAAAAGATTCTTGCTCACCGTCAAACTCAAGAAGAAGAAGAACTGGTAGTTCACTGGCTGCAGTGACATAAACACAGCGAGGCGGAGTTGAGGCGGCATTTTTAAATGCTGCTTTTTTTTTTAGTAAATTCTTCAAATGACAAACACGGTGACCTAAAATAACATGGAGTCATTGATGAGGGTGAAGAGAGCTAAACAGCAGGGTAAGAGTCGTTACTATCTCTGACATTTGTTCATTTTCAAAGTGAGGAAACGAACGGCGCTTGGCTCGAGGCTGTGAGCGGAGTCCTTCGCGGCTGAAGTCGAGTCTTCCGCCTATATTCTTCCGCCTATATTCAGGTGCCGCCTGAACGTCTGATAGCTCGTCTAATGCAGCTGTTAGCTTGTTAGCTGGTTAATGACAGGAGCTCGTTCACTTTCGCAGATGTGATTAAAATGTGTTCGGATTAAAAGGAAAGAAAGTATTCCAGATGAACCATTTATATGGGCTGAAAATCAAATAATCCGACCATGATGTGCGTTTACTCGCACCAAGCTTTATTCAAAATAAAAACTCTGACATTAGCTGATAGTTGATGATTTCCATAAAACAACAGTAGGAGTACAAGCGCAGAGGTGCATTGGTTCTGGTGCGGGTCCATTCTGTTGCAAAAAAGCCCTTATGTGCAGCGTTATTTCATTTAAAATTTCAAAAGGATTTTGTGGCTCCCAGTGTTTTCTTTACTGTCTGAAATGGGTCCAAATGGCTCTTTCAATGGTAAAAGTTGCCGACCCCTGGCTTAGTCCCTTTTCATCTTCTTGCATGCAAGTTGAACAGGTGGTAAGCCACTGATTTGCTTGTCGCTGGTAGCCTCGAGACTACGGTCGGAGCTGCGAGAATCATATCGCCCACCAGAGGCTGCGCAAGCTCCCCTTGATACAACTTTGTTGTTCCTTTGGTAAGTTGTTTCCCTTTGATTGGCGGGAGCGGGGACGCGTTCGCTCCCCGCGCCGATTTCCCCGTTGCTGGTGGTAAGACGTTAGCCGATTTCGACCAGCTTGGTTGCTGTTGTCCTTGCAGCCGCGTTTGGCTGCTTATAATGTTAAATTGCCGCCGTGTTCGGCTGCTTATAATGTTAAATTGCAGCCGCGTTCAGCTGCTTATAATGTTAAATTGCAGCCGCGTTCGGCTGCTTATAATGTTAAGTTGCAGCCGCGTTCGGCTGCTTATAATGTTAAATTGCAGCCGCGTTCGGCTGCTTATAATGTTAAATTGCAGCCGCGTTCGGCTGCTTATAATGTTAAATTGCAGCCGCGTTCGGCTGCCTATATTTAATTGCCGGCGCATCAGCTGCCTATATTGGTTTATTGCAGCCTATATTTTATTAGTTATTACGTAGCAGCCGTGTTCGGCTTGCTTTTCATTTACTGTGCAGCCGTGTTCGGCTACCTATATTTTATTACTTAGCAGCCGTGTTCGGCCTTGCTTTTTCATTCATTGTACAGCTGTGTTCAGCTCCCTATATTTTATTACTTAGCAGCCGTGTTCGGCCTTGCTTTTTCATTCATTGTACAGCTGTGTTCAGGTCCCTATATTTTATTACACAGCAGCCGTTTTCGGGCTTGCTTTTTCATTCATTGTGCAGCCGTTATTCGGCTGCCTATGTTTTATTACACAGCAGCCGTGTTCGGGCTTGCTTTATCATTCATTGGGCAGCTGTGTTCGGCTTTCCTCATTAAGTGTTGCAACCTTGCTGGTTTGTACTTCTTCTGTAGCTACGGTGATCGTAGTGCTCCTTGCAGCCTTTTACGCTGCTGAGGAACCCCTGGTGGCGTTTTCTGCTCAACCGGGTTTCCTGGCCTATTCGTTCGTCGGCTTAAGTGTCAAGGGTGGCGATTTCAGCTCGACCTGACCTAGTCCTGTGAGCATAAGATGCTGGACGAGCCCTACTGCAGAGCGTGTTTGGCCCCTCTCCAGTCGAAGGATGGGTATGGTCTGTGTCCCTCTTGTCTGGGACCAGATCACCATAGAGAAGCCTTGACTGGAGATACGATGCTATATTCCTGGCATCTGGTACTGATTTTCAATATCAGTTTGACTCTGACTCGCATCTGTCAGCAGCCAGTTCACGTATCTCTTCCGGCTCTCAGTCGGAAGAGGACGGTTTGATAGTGGGCGCTTTGAGAACTGCTCTTGCCCGGTTGTAGCTGGATGCTCAACCGAACCGATCTGCGGCTTCTGGTGCTTTCTTTCGACGTCCTACTACTAGGTCGTCCTTTGTTTCCCCATTGCTGAATATGTGAAGGTGGTTCATGCCTGTTGGGCGGACACCAAGGCCTTTTCGCTGCTGACCTCTGATGGCAGGGCCCTGGCGGCCATGCAAGACGTGCCCAAGTTGTCTTGGGCCATATGCCTTCCTTCGAACATGCCAGAGCCTCATTGTGGTGCCGGAGCAGGCTTTGAGAGCTAATGCCTGTAGTCCTCGTCCTCAGTGCCGTGTGACTGCCGATCTACTCTGTAGAGTCTATGACTCGGGGTCTCTTTGGGGCGACTTGGTAACTCATTGTCGCATTTATTACTGGTCTCTCAGCCTCTCTGGAGGCTCCACGATTGACGCACCTTTACATGCTTTTTCTCTTTTGTCAAGGTAAGTTGGCCGTGTCCTGTCTACCGTTGTTGAAGCACGCCGCCAAGTTGGTTGGCTCAGTCTCCTCTAACCGAAGCCTGTAGAGAGACCCTGATGAGTCTTCCAGTGATTCCTGGGGAGTTATTTGGCTCTGCTGCGCTTGCAGCCTTGGAGCGGTCAACCCAGGCTTTGCGTACAAGGCAGCAGCTGGCCGGCCTGCATCGTAGGCGATTGTGGCGTCCTGCTGGGAGTGCCTCTGCGTCACTTTAACGCACTTATCCTGCCAGAACTACACCCTCTGTGGGGCAACCACGGCCTGCTTATGGCCAGTGCATCACCGAGCTGGCGGTGGGACACTTTACCCAGGACTAGCTCAGCTGCTGGACCGCTCTCGTTTCTGATCCATGGGTGGTGTCTACACTTGCCCAGGGTTACGCGCTACAGTTCCGCCACCGCCCTCCTGTTCCTGGTCGAGTCAGGATGACGGGACTTCGCGACCAGGTAAAGGCACAGACTCTGAGCCACGAGATGGATGCCTTGCTGGCCAAGGGTGGTATATTGCCTGTTGACCCCCTGCGGGACCCAGGGAGCTTTTTTACTTAAGTATTTTTATTGGTCCCAAAAAAGGCTGGCGGACTTCACCCAATTTTGGACCTGAGAGGTCTGAATGTTCTTTCAAGACCATCCCTTTCCACATGTTGGGCATCAGGGGTGTGCTTCAGACGATCTTCTCCAGGCAACCCTGGTTGACCTGAGGGACGCATACTTCATGTCCCAATCACACCATGTCATTGGCAGTTTTCTCCGCTTTGCATTTCAGGGCAAGCCTTTGTCCAGGGTTCTCCCATTCGGTCTCTCTGTCCCCACATATGTTGCTTGGTGCGTGGCAGTGACACTGTGTCCTCTGCAGGCCAAGGAGTTAAAGATCCTGCCCTACTTGGACAATTGGCTCATCTGTGCGCCCACAGAAGCTCAAGCCACTGCAGACACGAGCACATTACTCGACCATATAGACCTATTGGGTCTACGTGTGAACTGGCAGGAGAGTAACTTAGTTCCATCTCAAGAGGTCACGTTCTTGGAATCACAGTGGACTCCCTCACTGTGACTGTTCGCCCATCGCCTCAGCGTGTCGAGGGCATTCTGCATATGCTGCCCGACTTTCTGCCCGGCCGTGCACCCCCATTTATTGCTTATCTTCATCTGTTGGGCAAGCTGGCTCCTGCCGCTACAGTAATACCCCTGGGACTGTTGTCTCTGCGACCACTGCGGATGTGGTTCACAGCCTGAGGCTAGACCCTTCTCGTACGCTGCGCCATCGCACTACACTGTGGGTCCTCTCACTGCCTCGCATCACTGGCTCAGTGGCAAAATGCAGTATTAATGACAAAGGGTTCCACTTGGTTCGCTGCCGTCTCGACAAGAGGTTGTCTCTACTGGCGCGTCCGCCACGGTATGGGGCGTGGCAATGACAGATCGCCCGGAGACATGGTCTCCGCGGAGAAAAACTGCAGCACATCAACGCCTTGGAGTCGGAGTCTGTGCAGCGGGCGTTGCAACACCTCCTCCCAGACCTGTGCGGACGGCATGTCTTGGTGCGGTTGGACAATACTTAAGTGGTTTTTCATATCAACCATCAAGGGGGGACACAGTCGTTGACATTGCTGTGGCTGACCCAGAAGCTCTTGACTTGGGCAGCCCCTCTTCTCGCCAGCCTGAGAGCTGCCTACGTTCCAGGGGTGCAGATGTTTCGGCCGATATTTTGTCTCGGGGACGCACACCACCGGGGGAGTGGAGACTCCACCCGGAGGTAGTGGGGGTCATTTCGGAGAGGTACGGCAAAGCAGCTGTAGATCTACTCGCGTCCGAAGAGACAGCACATTGCCCACTTTAGTTCTCCCTGACAGACAATGCCAGTCCCCTGGGTCAAGACGCACTGGGACATGACTGGCCGAGAATGCTGCTCTGCACTTTTCCGCCGCTTCCCATGATAGGCCCAACACCCCTGAGGGTCCTTCAGGAGGGGGCATTGGATCCTTCTAGTGGCCCCCTGGTGGCCAGGGAGAATCTGGTTTCCTTTACTGCACAGGCTCTGTTGCAGCTCTCCAATGCCTCTTTCCCACAGGAAGGACCTTCTGTCACAGCTGGGGGGTCAGATCCTGCATCCCAATCCCAGTCAACTCTGGGTCTGGCCGCTACGGGGCCCGGCGTTTCCTTCACAGAGTATGACGGAAACATCTGACATATGGTGACTAATGCCTGGGCCCCTTCCACATGACTGGTTTATACCCATATGTGGAAGGTTTAGCAGCTGGTGTCGTGCAAGACATGAGGACTCTGTACACTGTCCCGTTTCTCTTATTTTAACCTTCCTTCAAACACTGCTTTCTCAAGGTTGGTCTCCATCCACTCTGGAAGTTTATGTTGCTGCCATCTTTTGCTGGCATTCGGTGGTGAGTGGAGAAACGATAGGCTGTAACAAGGATGCTTTGTGTGTCTGAGAGGTGCCCGATGTTTGCACCCTCCCACATGCCCTGTTGTGCCTGTGTGAGACCTCTCTCTCGTCCTCGCTGCCCTGTGATCTCCTCCGTTTGAACTGTTGGCAGAGGCAAGTCTTGAGTGTGTGTCAAAAGACTTTCTCCTTGCCATGGCTTCGGCGAAGCGGGTCAGGAAGCTACATGTGTTGTCTGTTCACAAGCCCTGTTGCCATGGGAATCCAGCTGGTGTTATTTTCTGGCCTGATGTTGGGTTTCTTCCTATTGTGTCCTCATTTGTGGGCCACACTGTGCCCCTCCAGCTTGCTTGCCTTTATACGGATGGGCCTGAGCCTTTCTGCCCTGTTCGGGCACTGAAGGCATATGTCAGACTCACAGCTTCTCTGCGGCAGTCTGATAATCTGTTTGTATGCTACTCAGGGCCCTGTGAAGGGCAGGCTATTCCACCAGAAGCATTAGTGTGTCATGGCCACTATGGCGGGGGTCACTCTGGAGGCTATATGTCCAGCAGCCTCTTGGTAATCCCCGAATACCTTTGCAAGGTTTTACAGGGTTAACTTGGCCGACTTTCACCCTTTGGTGGGGATCCTATCCCAGCACACATCGTCATCCCAGTGAGGTGGGCGTGTTTTCGGGGTTGTTTATTTCTGTGTGATTCCTCAGGACTCTGTTGGTAATCGTCATCCAGTGCTTTAAGCACCGCCTCTGGCGGTCAGTAGGGATGAAATAGAACGAAAGTTACGACTGTAACTACGGTTCTATGAATCCCGGATGACCGCCAGAGCGCTCGGTCCCTCGGAATCATTGTGTTGTTCGCGAGAAGATTAAGGGACTGAGCTGTCGTTGTGACATGATTATATGGACTTATCGGTGTCATCGGGGGTCACACGTGACCATGTTGGTATAAAATTCTCGACCTGTGCATGCGCAAGAGTGATCATTCAGTGCTTTAAGTACCGCCTCTGGCGGTCATCCGGGATTCATAGAACCGTAGTTACAGTCGTAACTTACGTTCATTAGACTTTCTGTAACTTGGTAGAACAAATAAGCCAAGTTGTTTCTATGTAGCCTTAACCCTGAGCTCTGTGGAAAATATGATCACAAAGGTGTCAAAATGTCTATCTTACCTTGCCTGTAGATGCGCAGGGCATCTAACAGCTTAGATCCTCGAAGCTGAGCTCTCAGGAGCCCCACGTCTAAAGTCATGAGACCCGAGTCAGAGCTCTCTCCATGAGGTACACGTGGGTCACCTCCTCCAAATGCCTCTGCTTTAGGCAGCAGGCAGTGAACGAAGTGAACCTTGGAGCGACGCACCATGTCAATTAAAGCATCCTGAAAACAAAAAGATGGTTATTTAGTTAGTTACTAGCACTAAGCCTTATGGTACAGTCTGTAATTAGACTGTTTGTTTACTGCTGAGTTGTATTATGTCGGAACACATCAGCTCTATTTTTTTAAGTTTATAACCAGTGGGGCTATTTTATTTGTCATGGCCAGGTAGATGCAGCTACACTATGCTAGGAGTTACCAAAGGCCAAAGTAGGGAGCTGCGACAGCTTTATATGCTCCTAGGATATTGCAGTGAACCTGATATAATATATTACTGTCTCTTAATGAACTTATGAAACTTGGGGAGCACAGCTTTTAGTCCCACATGATTAAAATCTCCCGCTACAATCACAGCCCCATCTGGATCACTGTTCATAAGTCCACTGATGAAACAATGTAGCTCTTCCAAGGCTAGGTTTAGGCTGGATGTATGTAGCAATAATAATGACAAAGCTAAGCTCTCTAGCCAGTTTAAAAGCTCTGCACTTAACTGCAAGGTATTCCAGATCGGGGGAGCAGAAGCTTCTGATCTTTTTTACTGCTGTGCACCTGGTGTTATGAACATATACAATTAATCCTCCTCCCTCTTGTCTCTCACCCACCTCGTTCCGATCAGCTCTGTATAAAGAACGTCCTGCTAGCTCTACTCCCTCATCAGGAGAAATGTTTAAGTTAAAAAAGAAAAAGAAAAAAGAAGCCGATTTACAGAATGATATGAAAAACTGAGGAAGATTGCATGTGCATGATTGTAGAAAGAAACACTCCCAGGGTAGAGCAGGTTAAAAAGTCTGCAAACAGGGGCGTGCTTTGGTGGCACAGTGGTTAGCGCACACGACCCATGTATGGAGGCCTTAGCCCTCGACGTGGCTGATGCAGGTTCGACATCGACCTGTCGTCCTTTGCCGCATGTCTCTCTCCCTCTCTCATACCCTCTTTCCTGTCAGCCTACTGTACAAAAAACATGCCACTAGTGCTGTAAAAACCTCAAAAAAAAGTCTGCAGTCATTAGGATGTTGCGAGACAGTGCAAATAATTCTTGATCCAGGAAGAGTGAATGCTGCTAGTCAATGAATGGATGCAATCTCCCAGGTTTCCTTAGATAGAAAACTTTGAATAATAAACTGAACTTGACTCAATTGTTTCATAACTAGGATTCATGAATTTGAATGGATTTACTTAACTTAGAATCTCTCTGTATGATTCCATTGAATTAACTTTTTGCCTTGAGACAACATGTTGTGAATTAGCAAAAATATAAAATGCTGTGATTATATGAATAAACTGTATTGAATGAAACAGGAAAGGGTTCTGAGTGATCTGACACTGAGCTTTACTCAGTGTAGTATATTATTTCAGGTGATTGTTTGCTTAAATTTTCAGAAGGCTTTGGTTAACAACAAACAGTTACGGTTAAGTGTTTTCCGTAGCATCCAAGTACAAGTAATGAATTTTTACTAAGTGACTAGTTGGTGTTTTGTGCTGTTTTATTTACTTACCACTTGGAGTTTGACCTGGATACAGTGACTTCTTTTCTTCACAGCAGCAACACCTGTGGTGAAGGTTTTCCTCATGCTGGTGGCTCGCCGCAGGGCAAGCTGAGAGCTGCCTTCCAGACCAGCGATAGAGCCCGATAAGACTGTTGCCCCACTGGATCGACCCAGGAACAGACCACTAATGTTCTTCCTTTGATGACAAAAACGATGGCTGTCATTTGCAAATAATGTCCATCACTAAGAGGTTTAGGCACTGGGTTTCTACTGTCCCTTTTTCGCTAGCATGTAACTGTTTGACCTTATGAGTGATATAAAACTGAATTGGCTTTGTAGAAGCAAGCTGAGGTAAAATTAGGGATACACATCCACATTTTTTTCCCTTCCGATCCCTATACCTCAGTTTGGATAACTGCCGATACCTTTACTATTCCGATACCACAGCTCTGTTTGATTTAATATTATTAAGATTTAGAACACCTTATGTCTTGAATGTTGCCTATCTAAGATGATTTGCATAGGGGACGCAAACCAAAGGAGTTGTAGTGTGGCAATTAACCATCAAATAACCAGATTAATCAGCTCACAAATTTCCATGCTTAATTTGTTCTAAATAAGAACACAACATAGTGTCAGAAGTTGTGTTTAGCTGGGAAAGCTTTTCCATGGTTCGTCTGATTTGGATAAGAGGGAGAAAGGTAAGCAGCAGCAGCTTTTAATATGTCGAAAAACAGAGAAGACCAGCAGCCAAGGGCAGGAGTTAGCATGGTGGCTATCACTTCCAAAGCTATGTTCAGTATCCAGCCACCAGAGCCCTTTGATTTTTCTAAACCATATAAACAGGCAAAATGGATCAGTCTCTTTGAGAGGTTCTGCCAGGCGGGTAACTTATCAACAAGTTCAGATGAAAACCAGGTAAATACCTTAATATACTGGATGAGCGATGAAGCCGATGAAGACCTGCAAGGAGAAGTTAAACGCCACAGACCAGTGGCAGTATGCTTAAGTAAAAGAGAGCTTCCTAAACTTTTTCATAGACAAGACAAATGTCTTGCCACCTCTCCCTGGGCTGCCACCTTATCGTGGTGGAGGGGTTTGAGTGCTCCAATCACCCTAGGAGCTATGCTGTCAAGTGCTTTATGCCCCTAGTAGGGTCACCCAAGGTAGACAGGTCCTATGTGAGGGACCAGACAAAGAGCAGCCCAAAACCCCCTTATGATGAGTACGATTAATGGACATTGTGTTCCCTCGCCCAGACGCGGGTCCCCGGGGCCCCACTCTGGAGCCAGGCCTGGAGGTGGGGCACGCTGGCGAGCGCCTGGTGGCCGGGCCGTTGCCCATGGAGCCTGGCCAGGCACAGCCCAAAGAGGAAACATGGGTCCCCCTTACAATGGGCTCACCACCTGTCAGAGGGGCCAAAGGGGTCGGGTGCATTGTACAACGGGTGGCAGTCGAGGGCGAGGACCTTGGCGTTCCGATCCTCGGCTGCAGAAGCTGGCTCTTGGGACGTGGAACGTCACCTCTGGTGGGGAAGGAGCCTGAGCTAGTGCACGAGGTGGAGAGGTTCCGGCTAGATATAGTCGGACTTACCTCGACGCATGGCTCTGGAACCAGTCTCCTTGAGAGGGGCTGGACATTCTTCCACTCTGGAGTTGCCCCTGGTGAGAGGCGCCGAGCAGGAGTGGGCATACTTGTTGCCCCTCATCTTGGTGCCTGTACGTTGGGGTTTACCCCGGTGAACGAGAGGGTAGCTTCCCTCCGCATATGTGTGGGGGGACGGGCTCTGACTGTTGTTTGTGCTTATGCGCCAAACAGCAGTTCAGATTACCCACCCTTTTTGGAGTCCTTAGAGGGGGTACTGGAGAGTGCCCCTCCTGGGGACTCCCTCGTTCTTCTGGGGGACTTCAACGCTCACGTGGGCAAGGACAGTGAGACCTGGAGGGGCGTGGTTGGGAGGAATGGCCCACCTGATCTGAACTCGAGTGGTGTTCTGTTGTTGGACTTCTGTGTTCGTCATGGATTGTCCATAACGAACACCATGTTCAAGAAATAGGGTGTCCATATGTGCTCTTGGCACCAGGACACCCTAGGCCGTAGTTTAATGATCGACTTTGTTGTTGTTTCAACTGACCTGCGGCCGCATGTCTTGGCGGGGAGGGAAGCCGGTCAGACCTGGTAGGCCCAAACGTATTGTGAGGGTTTGCTGGGAAGGTCTGGCAGAGTCCCCTGTGAGACGGAGCTTTAACTCCCACCTCCGGGAGAGCTCTGAACACGTTCCGAGGGAGGTGGGGGACATTGAGTCTGAGTGGACAATGTTCCGTGACTCTATTGTTGAGGAGGCTAGTCTGAGCTGTGGCCACAAGGTTGTCGGTGCATGTCGCGGCGGCAACCCTCGAACACGCTGGTGGACAAGCATTCCCTGACAGGGAAGCTGTCAAGCTGAAGAAGGAGTCCTATCAGGCTTTATTGGCCTGTGGGACTCCGGAAGCAGTTGATGTGTACCGGCAGTCAAAGCGGCAGGCGGCTCGGCTGGTCGCTGAGGCAAAAACTCGGCCGTGGGAAGAGTTCGGAGAGGCCATGGAGAAAGCCTTCCGTACGGCTTCGAAGCGATTCTGGTCCACTATCCGGCGTCTCAGGAGGGCGAAGCAGTGCAGTACCAACACTGTTTATACTGGGCGTGGTGTGCTGCTGACCTCGACTCGGGACATCGTGTGTCGGTGGGCGGAATACTTCGAAGACCTCCTTAATCCCACCAATACGTCTTCCATTGAGGAAGCAGAGCCTGGGGACTCTGGGTCAGGTTCTCCCATCTCTTGTGCTGAGGTCGCCGAGGTGGTTAAAAAGCTCCTTGGTCGCAAGGCCCCGGTGGTGGATGAAATTCACCCTGAGTACCTTAAGGCTCTGGATGTTGTGGGGCTGTGTTGGTTAAAGGCCCATTCATACCTCACGTAAAAGACGGATACGGATACGTGTGGAGTGTTTCATACGTTCTAACCGTCGATTTCGTCCGTATTTTGACACGAAAATTGGGAGCTTACGATTACGGACGAAACGAATCAATACGGAGCAATACTACCGGAAAAGGTGGGGGCGCTATTGAGTTTGTAGTACAAAATGTCAACAAAATCACGAAGAAGGTTATAATTCTGGGCTTTAAACAATGGCGGGATTCGAGGAACGACTTGCGGAGCTTGTCCGCAACTACCCACACATATATGATGTGTCGTGTCCGGGGCACAGGGACAAACAAAAAGTTTACTTACGGAGCAAATACAACAAAATCACGTCTTGGACCGTCGCCATGTTTGACGAATTATTGGCACCCAGCACTACCACCTAGAGGAAATATTGGTTATTGCGCACCTCAAGGGACGGAGGTATGAAGGAGTCAACGGATAGAACGTACGGACAGAAATACGGACGTGTAGGCCAAACGTAGGGTATGAATGGGCCTTAATGCGACTCTGCAACATTGCGTGGATATCGGGGGCAGTTCCCCTGGATTGGCTGTCTGGGGTGGTGGTCCCCCTATTTAAAAAGGAGGACCGGGGGGTGTGTTCCAACTACAGAGGAATCACACTCTTAAGCCTCCTGGTAAGGTCTATTCCGGGGATCTGGAAAGGAGGGTCCGTCGGACCCCAGTGGGGGTACTCCAGGGTATGGAGTACAGGGTCCTTTAACAAGGGCTGTTAGGTCTCTGTATGACCGGTGTCAGAGCCTGGTCCGCATTGCCGGACTCGTTTCCGGTGAGAGTTGGACTCTGCCAAGGTGCCCTTTGTCACAGATTCTGTTCATAACTTTTATGGACAGAATTTCTAGGCGCAGCCAAGGTGTTGAGGGGATCCGTTTTGGTGACCTTAGGATCGCGTCTCTGCTATTCGCAGATGACGTGGTTCTATTGGCTTCATCAGGGCGTGATCTACAGCTCTCACTGGAGCGGTTCGCAGCCAAGTGTGAAGCGGCCGGGATGAGGATCAGTGCCTCCAAATCCGAGATCATGGTCTTATGCCGGAAAAGGGTAGAGTGCCTTCTCCGGGTTGGGGAGGATATGTTGCCCCTAGTGGAGGAGTTTAAGTATCTTGGGGTCTTGTTCACGAATGAGGGGAAGATGGAGCGGGAGATCGACAGGTGGATTGGTGCGGCGTCTGCTGTGAAGCGGCCGGTGTACCGGTCCATTGTGGTGAAGAGAGAGCTGAGCCAAAAGGCAAAGCTCTCGATTTACCGGTCAATCTACGTTCCTACCCTCATCTATGGTCATGAGCTTTGGGCCATGACCGAAAGAACGAGATCCCGGATACAAGCGGATGAAATTAGTTTTCCCCGTAGTATGTCTGGGCTCTCCCTTAGAGATAGGGTGAGGAGCTCAGAGTATAGTCGCTGCTCCTCCACGTCGAGAGGAGCCAGTTGAGGTGGCTCGGGCATCTGGTTGGGATGCCTCCTGGACGCCTCCTTGGTGAGGTGTTCCGGGCACGTCCCACCGGGAGGAGACACAGAGGGAGACCCAGGACACGGCTGGCTTGGGAACGCCTTGGGATTCCCCCGGAGGAGCTGGCTCAAGTGGCTGGGGAGAGGGACGTCTGGGCCTCCCTACTGAAGCTGCTACCCCCGCGACCCGACCCCGGATAAGTGGAAGAAGATGGATGGATAGATGGATGGATGGACAAAAATCTGCCAGCACACAAGATTCAACATGTACTTCAATACTGAGCCTGGTTCTGCTGGAGGTTTTTCCTTCCCGTTAAAGGGGAGTTTTCCTCTCCACTGTCGCTTCATGCATGCTCAGTATGAGGGATTGCTGCAAAGTCATCGACAATGCAGACGACTGTCCACTGTGGCTCTACGCTCCTTCATGAGGAGTGAATGCTGCTTGTCAAGACTCCATGTAATCTACTAGGTTTCTTTACATAGGAAACTTTTTGGTCAGTCTGTATGATTTGATTGAATTTGACTTTGTAAAGTGTCTTGAGTTGATATGTGTTTGGTGAGGAAAGTCATACTTCTGAGAGTCCTGCAGCAGAGTGGCAGCGCTCTGGGCTGCAGGATTGTTCTTAGCATGGCCCAACCAGCCCTGAATGTTGTACTCCACCCAGTCGGTTCCATGGCTGTGGCCCAGAAGGAAAAGGCTGGACTTTTCCCCTCGCAGCAACAGACTGGCTCCTGAAATAAAAATGAGAATGATCAGTATGGTCAGTTTCCCTGATCTCAGGGACCCCAGACTAGATGATGCATTGAGATCACCTTTGTTTTCTCCCAGACTGGCACTGTAGCAGCTAAAGAGTCTCTCCAAGATGATTTCCTCTGAACCTCCAGGCTTAACACCCTCCTCCTCCATCAGCCACAAAAGGCCTCGAGCCTCTTCGGTCTGGGCAAGAGTACGAACCTGCAGTGAGCACACAAAGTAGGGAAAATTCAACTATGACATTTTTCAACTGTTAGTAATAGCATGAGCACAGGGCAAGATACAAAGGAAAGGATTTTTTGATTATGGCAGTATCAGCTGATGCCAGGCAGCTAGTTGTTACAAAAATGTCATACAATATTTTAACATTTCAAATCAAGAGGCAGGTTCACTCTGGGAATGGAACTCAATTGTTCTTAAAGCGATGGTGCAGATTTGTTTCTTTGGATAAGCTATAAGCAGAAGGTGATTCTTTTATCATGTGTGAATAAAAAGAAAAAAGTTCTGACTGTACAGTTCAGCTAACAGGGTCAAGACCTAAGCAGACGTCTACCATCTAAACCAACTCCAGTTACTGTTTTCTGCTGATGCTATTTTATAAACCTTTGTACCGTCTTAGCTTTATACCTTATGGTTACAACTATAATATTAACTGATCATATCCGCTCCACAAAACATTTCTGAACTGAAGCATTGGCTTAAATCACAATTAAACAAAGTTTGTTTCTTTAGAGCTCCAATGTAACAAATTGGATCTGGTCATGACCTTCCTCAGAATGCAACAGTCTCCTCTGTGGTGTGGTTTTAGTCATTCCAGTCGCTTGTGCATAAGAAGCTGCACAAGCACTAAACAACTTTCCTGCTATCAACAAATGTTGAAACAGTAGCAAGGCAGAGAGACGCACAATAGGTGGAATCTGTATTTGAATTTCCAGACCCTAGAGGTAATCAGTCAGCCGTCCATCTACAACTGTGCTTGTTCAATATCACCTTGGTTTAGATCAGTGGTTCTCAACCTTTGTTGAACGAATGCCCCCCTGACCATTCCATGATCCTTGTACACACACACACACACACACACACACTTACAAAATATGTATCCATCCATCCATCCATCCATTTTCTGACTCGCTTATCCCTCATGGGGTCGCGAGGGGTGCTGGTGCCTATCTCCAGCTGTCCTTACAAAATCCCCCCCCCCCCCCCCCCCCGAAAAAAAATTAAAAAGACAGGGTGATGATGCGTTAAGTGTTCTTGCAGTAAACTTCAACTTCATTGGGTTTTATGACGAGAGAAGCCATTGTTTTGCTTTAAAATTCCTGTCTTTATTGGATTGGAGCTGTATTTATGCCCCCAACAACTTGATGTGCTGCTGAGCAAATCTGACCATTTTACAGGAAATGAAAAGCATTGATTTTAAACATTGGCTCCAAAATTTATGTTTTTGAGACATATAATAGCTCTTGCTTGTGCATTACTTAACTGGAGAAACTGGTAAACAACATGGAAATGTTATTTTAGTTGTAATGTGCCCTTCAGTTGCTACTAAGATTTTTCTGAATTTAAGTCAAATTGGTGTTTCTACTGAGAGAAAAGCCACACAGCCTTTGAGGATGATTGAATTGCATATTAAAGGTCCCATGAAAAACAATTTTTTTTTCTGGTCTCTAATACAGTTTTGTTGGACCTCTGACAGGTGTTTTCAGTATAATATGGGAAGTCTGAATAGAAGTGGTTCAAATTTATACAACAGTTACATTCACAATATCACAACATTTAACCTAAGGTGTATTAAGCAACGTGGAATTTGGGGGGAGAAAATACCACTACCACAGAATTAGTTGAAAATATCAGTTTTATATATATATCAGTTTTACTGATATATTCAGAGCTGCCAAACAACATCCACACTTCACATGATCAACCATTAACCAAAAGCAGAAATCGCTTACACCTCAATTAATGCTCTCTGGGCTTTTGAAAAGCAACTGAAGACTGAGAGGCTGAGGGAGAAAATTTATGCGCTCTGGACTTATTAAAGTTTTGAGGACTGAGACTCTGAGAGAAAGACTATTTTAAAGAAGAAAAACTTTATGGGACTAACAGCACTTTATTTAGTGAGAGCCCTGCGAATGGCGGGCCGCTGCCAGCCTTTTCACATCTGGACACTGGGAAGTCAATTTTAGCCTGAGTGTGCCAGAGCTAACCAGGTTAAGCCGGTTCCAATATTTCGTCTGCATGTGGAGAGCTTGACTGAATCCTTGCTCCATGAGATTCGACGTGGGGAAAGCAAGGAGCAGGAGATGGACCCTCTCCCACAGAAACTTAGTCAGGGTGGCGAAGATGGTTTCCCCTCGCCTGTCTGTGGTCAGGTATTCCCCCGAAAAATAAATCCTACACCAGGTCCCTCCCAGACACATAACGGACATAGGCCATCAGGAGGACATTGTTGTCGGCTGTGGTGGTCTCATCCAGCTGGACACTGGAGGGAAAGCCGCGCAACTTTGTGCACATCTGTTCCTCCATGTCAGTTGATATCTCCAGTATGCACCGGGCCACACTGTCATTACTGAGTGGGATGGCCTTGGTGACTGGTGTTGGGTCACACTGCATGAAGGTGGAGATCGCCTCCTTTTTTGCAGGAATAACAAGAGACTCCCCCACAGTGAACAGTAAGTCGGCCTTTGCAATCAGTAGTGCTATGTTATAAAATGCCACCAACCCACTCTCTGGTTGAGCGAACATGCTATTGATTGTAGGACGCCTTAAATGATGATCCCTCAGTGACAGGAAGTAGGCAGTCTTTTGATGCCTTGTCAGGATGTTTTTTGTGACAGATGCTCCTGTAACCACAATGGCTTCATTGCGTCATTAGAGAAAACCTGCTCACATAGCAGGCAAATCGGCAGATGTATGTTAGTGGGTGATGGAATAAACCCATAATTTATATAATTCGCATTGTACTGCCTGGATTTCTTCTTGTTTTCCAACATGTTTGATTTAATGTTGTGTGTGATTAAACGTGGTTACATTATTGTGTTTGTCTACGTTTTCATTGGTTATTTAAATTTTAGCCCGCGAAGATTAAGTGACAGCTGTTAGTAGTGTTTGTGTTTTCCGGATTTCGCTGCTGCTGTGCTGGTTTTGTTTGGCCTTACTATGGAGACCGTTCCTGCTCAGCTTGTCCGGACATGATCAGGGAGCAGAGGGGAGTTCTCCAGGGGCAGTGTCGGGGTTTACTCCCTTTTACCCAGCAGTGGAACAGCGGACTCAGGTTCTGCTTTATTTTTAGTTGGCAAACCATGAAAGTTTAAAACGATTATAACACACGCATTGAGAAACCATAGTTTAGATGAACAAGTGAAACCCTGTCAGAAGCAGGAATCCAACAACAAGTCACTGAGCAAACAGACAACTTCAAGGTGATGCCTTTTCCAAGAAGCCAGCCCCAAGTGCTAAACTGGTGAAGTGCTTCTAACCACTTCTTTGAGTTTCTGTCGACACAAACTCTGGCCTTGGCCCTGAAATATAAGCAGCTATCCCAAACCAATGTACAGCTCGGCTAGCGTAAAGAACCCCCTTTTTCAGAATCTAGGAGAACAGCAGCCAATCAACATGTTGAAAGTAGCATTTTTAAAACTGCAAAGTTTAGTTTTTAATCGTCCAAATTTAAAACATAAAATCCACCAAAAACAAAGCAGGAATAAAATGTTGGATTAGCACCAGAAGAACACCATCTGTCTCTTTCTTTCCTGCAGTTTATTGCAATTTTACATCATAGGATGCGGAGCTCAGCTGATTGTGTATGTTCTCTATCTTGCTCTAAAAGTTGATTATCTCCTGCTTTTCACCTGCTGTATCAGGATTGTGAAGCATTCACAAGCTCTAAAACAGAGTAAAACTGGGAGGAGACATCTATGATGAAGAAGCTCCGCCTTTTGCTCTAGGTTAGCGGAAAAGCAAACTGGTTCTTTAACACAACCGCTTAAGAACTGGAACCTGTTTGCTGTTAAAAACAAAGCCTAGTTGTAATGATGTCACAACCCACAAATTCCCATAATGGCTGCATTTAAGGTCAACACAGCCTAGTGAGATATACTTACCAGAGCTTGTGATGGGGCTTGATCAATAGCTGCTATAGACAGGGAGGGACTGGACTCTACATCATCTAGAACAAGCTCTATGTTTTCCTAGAAGCAGGGAGGATAACAGCTGAGGTTAGTGAGCTACATCACATGTACACAAAGGAAACATGGAGCGAAGTAACTCAGTTCTACAATCGAGCTCAAGATCAGCTTCTGTGAGTTTACATTTACAGCCAAAGAAGTACAGCTAAATATAATTTGTTTATGTTTCATCCTTTCATTCAAACACAAAAAAACAAACAAACAGATAAAGCATGCACTCATTGCAAAACAATGTTAAGATGATTAGATTGGTTAAACACGGCATAAGATTAAGGTGGTGCCCTAGTGGTTAGATTGTTGCACTTTTGTCCTGGAGGTTCTGAGCTCGACTCCCACAGACTGCATCTCTGGGTCCCTGAGCAAGACTCAGCCTCAGATCACGCCACACAGTGGCAGCCCACTGCTCCCTAAGGAACGGGTTAAATGCAGAGAAAAGGACTCATTGGAATGTATGTTGCAATGAAAAATAAAGATTATAATTAATTTTAAACCTACAAAACGGCATAAGAAATCCAGATGTATCAAATTGTTCACATGGATGGTTCTAAGCAAATTCCCTTTTTTTGGGGGGGATTTTTCGTGGCTCTAGTAGCTTGCTTTTTTATGAAAGTATGCTGACAGGAAGGGGGGTGGAAGAGGGGAAGAGACATGCGGCAAAGGACCGCAGGTCGGATTCGAACCCGGGTCGACCACGCCGAGAACTAAGGCCTCCATACATGGGTTGCGCCACGAGCGCGCCAAGCAAATTCCCTTTTAATTTTTCCAGTCCCAGAGGATTCCCTCCTCTGACACCCCTTATCATTTAAATGTGTAAACAGGTGTAGGTAATCCTGTACCTGTGGTTCTCCTGCCAGCATGGTCAAAGATCAGATGTTCTCACAGGGCAGAGAACCCAATAATGGAGCCTGAGCCACTCCTACATGAAACATGTAAAAATACTTATGCTCACACATGCTAGTATTGTAAATTAATGCGGAAGTGTGCCGAGGCAAAAATTATGTATTCCAAACTTTATGCATGTGAATCTTCACAAAAATACTGGAAAGCAAGAGACGGGGAGCTTGGTAGAACATTCTAAAGCTGTAATTTAGACAAGAAACAATGTTGAAAGACAAGAACATGTCTTGACTGCACCCCCTAATGTGTACTGAACCTGTGTGCTCCCACAGGTGAACAGGCCTGATATGCAACAGGGGGATTAATATCAAATAAATGTACTCACCAGAACACCACCCATCCCACATTGTTCCACACTGTATTCAGTTCCATACCATGCCGTTTTTCGCAATTAATAAATCATGCCAGGCCACCTTGCCTCAACGTTGGATGTGTAACACCATCACTTCACTGGCAATATCACCATTTACACTGGCACCCATTCTAGGGGTGTCGGGTCCAGGCAAATCCAGTCATTTACAATCATTGGTCTGCACATGGGCCATATTGTGTCTAAATCAGATCATTCCTTCTGAGGGATTAACATGGTATTGAAGTAGTTTTCTGAGTGAGTGTGCATATGTATCTGTAATGCCATGCTTTCTGCAGCTGTGCACCTCCTTATATCTTTCCAATTCTTGGACAAAGGTACGCTCATGAAACAGTGTTTGCAGCCTCTCCTGTGTGTAGTTGTGGCACAGCTCCTCAAATGTAGCTCCTCTTTGCTGCTGAGCCAGGCGTGGGTTCTGGAAACCTGGCGTGTCCACGATCAGAATGGAGCGGAGAGAGTGCTGGCTGGACTTCAGAGCCCTAAGCACAAAGATTTTGATCATGATGAGAGGGAAAACAAAGAAAACAACTGCTAATTTATGCAGAACAAACATTAGAAACATGTGAACATATGTTAACATTTATATTTTTTCCTGCTTTAAAAAAACATATATTACTCATTTCTAAAAGAAGTGTGAATACATTTTTATAACAGCCTTTTGACTTGTAAATGTCATTAATTTAAAGAGAAATAATAACCATTTCAAGATTACAGAACAACAGATTATATTACAGAACAACAAAAACGTCATAAAATCAATGCTGATGGTGCTTTTTACTTTGAATATCAACAAAAAACATAAACAGCCAGTAAATGGAGAACACATAAGTAAACAGATCTCTGACAATATTTACAAGCAAAATGAAAATGATGTCCATGTTAACCAAAACACAACAGTACAAACCTGCCAAATACAATAATACATGTCTAATCAAATCGGTTATCCAGCTGCACATAAAGGAACTTTCTGATAAAATTAATTTTTAGTAGACAAGCTGGTGCTTCTATCAGCCAGCCTGGACTTTCCATTGACCTGAAGGAACTACTGAATGAGAAAAAAAGAGTCTTCCAGAAGGGAGATAAGGAATTACTGAGGAGTTTACAAACTTAAAGTCAAGATAATAGACAGCAAGGAAGTGTACAGGAAGAAATTGGAGAGCAAGCTCCAGCAGAACAGTATAAGAGATGTGTGGTCAGGGATGAAGAAGATCACAGGCTTCAAGCAAAAGTAAGATCAAACAGATGGAAGTCTGGACAGAGCCAGTGATCTGAACACATTCTTCAACATGTTCAGTCCAGGAACAAGCTTGGTAGCCTCCTCTCTCATAGCCAAACAGTGATCACACTCTTTTGACATAAAACATCTCAGCCATGGACCCTTCTGCTTCTGCATGTTTGTTCTCAGCTAAATCAGAAGATGGTGCATCTCCCTTTGCCTCCTCTTTCCACTTTTCTGTCTCTAGAAATCAAGAGAAGAGGCAGCTGGAGAGATTAAACCAGAATAAGGCTGCAGGTCCAGATGGTGTCTACACCAGAGTCCTGAAGGCCTGTGCAGAGCAGCTCTCTGGGATTCTACAGCACCTCTTCAACTTTAGTCTCACCTATGAGAAGGTTCAAGTGTTGTGGAAGACCTCTTGCCATAGTTCCAGTAACGAAGAAAACTCACCCATCAGTCCTCAGTGAATTAAGACCTGTTTCCCTGAAATCCCACAAAATGAATGTCCTAGAGAGACTCCTGTTGGCCCACCTGAGTAAGCAGACCAGCACATATCAGGACCCCCTGCAGTTTGCTTATCACCATGGAGTTGAAGTTGAAGATGCCATCCATACACTTGCTTCAACAAACCCACTGTCATTTAGAAAAGGCAGACAGCACTGTGAGGATCATGTTCTTTGATTTCATGTAAAAAAAATTCAACCTGATTTGCCTTGTCAGAAACTCCAGAAGACTCAGGTGGAGGCCTGAGTACCTGACAGACAGACCACAGTTTGTGAGATTGAACAGTTGTTTGTCTAACCAGCAACACAGGAGCACCACAGGGGACTGTACTCCCACCATTCCTTGTCACTCTTTACACCTCAAACGTCCAATATAAGACAGACTCCTGTCATTTGCAGAAATACTCAGATGATTCTACAGTCGTTGGATACGTCAGCGGTGAACAGGAAGCAGAGTACAGGAAGCTGGTGGACTGCTTTGTGGGATGATGTGGAAACAATCATCTCATTCTGAATGTGGATAAAACAAAGGAGATGGTTGTAGATTTCAGGAGAAACCGGAATAGGACCAACACTATTTCCATCAAGGGAGAAGAAGTGGAGATGGTGGAGGAGTATAAATACCTCAGTGTTCAGCTGGACAACAAACTGGACTGGAGACGCAACTGTGAAGCTGTCTACAAGAAGGGACAGAGCAGACTATACTTTGTGAGGAAGGTTAGGTTCTTCAGGCTTTGCAGTAATCTTCTATAAGGGTGTTGTTCAAAGTGTGATCTTCTCTGCCATCATCTATTGGGGTAACAGCATCAGAGTAACTGACTTGAAGAAGCTCAACAAGCTGGATCTGTTCTTGGGACCCTTCTAGAACCTCTGGAGATGACTTTGTAAAGAACCATTTTTCATAAAATCAAGAAACTTATGGACAACCCTGAGCATGGGCTAAAGCTACAAGTTGTTTCAAAGATAACTGACAAAGAAGGGTGCTATGCGATGATTAAAGGTCTCATTGACCAAAGAGAAGATGCCTTACTTATTCTTCAGACCCAATCAGACCAAACAATTTCTTCTGAATATTTAAAAACTGCTC
Organism: Fundulus diaphanus; assembly: GCA_037039145.1. NCBI lineage: Eukaryota > Metazoa > Chordata > Actinopteri > Cyprinodontiformes > Fundulidae > Fundulus > Fundulus diaphanus. The sequence goes on from CM073124.1 coordinate 58,872,345, forward strand.
AAAAAACTGACCTGAACATTGAAAACACATCAGATCCTAATTGGGAAAAAAAAATCACCATCAACAACACTGTCTACACTGTAGAGCACTTCGGGTTCCTAGGAACCAACCTTTCTCCGGACCTGAGATGGTCCTCTCACATAGACCCTGTTCGGAAGAAGGCCCAGGAGAGACGGTACTTCCTCAGCAGCTGCTGGTCATCTTCTACACTGCCATCATTCAGTCTGTCCTGTGATTGTCCATTACTGTGGTTCGGCTAAACCACAAAACAGGACAGGTCCAGACTGGAAGGAACATTCAGGTCTGTAGAAAGAATCATAAGAGCTGACCTTTCCTCCATTCAGGACTTGTACAGGTCTAGGGTCAGAAAAAGGTGTACCAATACTTCTGCGGACCTCAAATATCCTGCACATATACTGCTTAGACTTTTACCTTCAGGTCGGCACTACAGAGCACTATTTACACGTCTTCCCCCAGCATGTCTCCTGATCAACACTTAAAGTCAGAGTGCCCAGATTAATGCATATTTGCACTAATTAAACCATGTCTTTCTCTTTTGTTTATACATATTTACAAAAACAAAACTTTTATTTTTGTTTCCCTTCTTTTATATTTATATTTAAAATATCTTTACTGGGAGCAAAGTGAAACCAAAGTCAAATTCCTTGATTATGTTTGCATACTTCTGATGTTGAAATGAGAATTACATTAAAGAACCAGAAGGACATCAGAGGAACAGCTGAATTTAAGCCGTTAAGCTTAACACAAATGTAAGCAATGGTTTATATAAAAGTCTTGAACACTTGGTGTATTCACACCAGGGAAGTCCTTTGGAGCGGTTGTTTGGTCCTTTTTTTTCTCGTTTGGTGTGGTTTGCTTTCAAATTGCAGTTTTTGCAAGTGAACTACAACTTGTAACAGAGCCACGCATGTGACAAAATGGCTAAGGTGGGACGTAGCACAGACCCAGAAATGGAGGAAAACTACTATGTAAATCCTGCATGCAACACCTCTGTTCTGCATATTGGAACTGCTATTACAGCTGCTAAATCATTGTGAAGGGCAAGAGCAGCTCATTCAATGCAGGTTTCAGGACATCCATCTATTTTCTAACACGTCTAACACTTGTGGGGTTGCAAGGGGTGCTGTTGCGTATCTCCAGCTGTCAATGGGCGAGAGGCGGGGAACACCCTGGACAGGTCGCCAGTCTATCGCTGGGCAACACAGAGACAAACAACCATTCTCACACACTTTCTATGCAGAAAGACCAAGGGTAGGACTTGAACCCAGGACCTTCTTGCTGCATGGCAACAGCGCTACCCACTGCGCCCACAGTGTAGCCCGGTTTCAGGACATGTTATTTCTAATTTTGGGATGGCTTCGGAGAATGCGTCCTGCAAGCTGAAGGAGTCCTGCAGCAACAACAGACGCCGGCAGGTATGATCTGAGGACTACGTTACTGCTATGGTGGCTCGTTAAGTCCAAAGAGACGTACGTCTGTAGTTGGTTCGAATCGAGGCCGTTTTGTATTCACACCAGAAGTGAACTGCACCAGAGTCACCTCAAAAAGTGGATCTCGGTCTGGTTGTTTTGTCTGGACCTTTTGTCTGGATCATGGGGGGAAAAAGGTGGCAGTGTGAAAAGTCTGCCATATGTTCTTCCCATGTTCTTGCACTGCTGCAAGAGTTTATGTACAAATACTGGGAAAAAAACAACCGAAAAATAGAATATGAGTCAGCTAGGTTTGTAGGAAAAGATGGAGTGAACCAAAGGATGCAAGCCAATAGCTGAGATGATAACAAAAATGTTTACCTGTTTATGAGCGAAATGACCACAGTGAAGACCTCGGAGTACAGTCCTGATGCCATTGATTCCAAACATTCCAGAGCTGTGAATTTGGAGCCTACAGGACAGAAGGGTGAAGACACAGCTGCTTTGGGTCAGAACCAAAAAAACTATCAGCATTACTGAGCTGATTCAGAGTAGAACCTTTTTAAATTTTAGACTTTTATAGAAAATAAAAACCACAAGATAAGAGCTTTAAATAAAAGCACAGGATTAAGTATCCTCCATCAGTACTTTTTAAATGTAAAGACAGAAAAATAAGAAGTAGAACCTGCAATGCTGTTGTCAACATAAACCAAGGCTGTTAAAATTTAGGTCGACACATAAAATCTTCTTAAAATACATAAAATGTCGATCGTGCTCCTATGACATGGAGGTGGTGACTGCGGCCCATACATGGAGGCCTTAGTCCTCGACACGGCTGACGCGGGTTCGATTCTGGCCTGAGGTCCTTTATTGCATGTCTTCCCCCCTCTCTCAAACCTTTCCTGTCCGCCACTAGTGTGGTAAAAAGAATTAAAAAAATAAAATGCACAAAATGTTAGTTACACCACCATTTATTTCTTGTTCAAATACCAGGTTTTTGTATTCATCTTAATTTTGTAGTGAATAGAACTGCTTCAAAATCTTTTACTTGCCCTGTGAGATTACAGACTTTTTGTGGCCCGCAGGCGCTTACGAGACAATTTTGGCTCCAGTGACAAAAAATTGGAAAACACTGGGTTAGAGAGTACAATTTAGTGCTGACATGTAGAAAAAAATGCTTCCTTATATAAGCATTAAAAGACAAAAACAAGAAGACAGGTATAAAGCAACTCCGACAAATGAAATTAACTCTCTCATGCTGGGTTAAAAGCCAGTGAAAAAAGATTAGCTTTAAGAGCAGATATAAATTTACACAGTGAAGAGGTCTATCTGACGTGCAGAGAATCCCTTAGCAAAAAGTAGTTTATTCAAGTATACTAAAAGTGCACTAATTTCATACTTAAAATCAGGCGGTGCACTTAAAGTTTACTTATTCTAAACTATATTTCATATACTTAACAATAGTATAGTCAAGTGTACTTAACTTATACCGAGAAGTATAAAAAGAAGTCTAAGAGTAAGTAAATCAATACTGTGCCTATACTTTAATACTGAATCTTGTACTTGTATTATGGTATGCTTTTTTTCCTATTTCTGCCACAAAGTACTAATACATGTCCTGATCCAGTAAAGAATGAAAGATGAAGTACTTGACTCATATTTACATTTGTATTTTTTTTACTACACTTTGCTTTCAGGCATTAACCCTGTTTTAAACTTTCATATTCAAGATCATATAGTGCTTTTGTTTAAAAGTAAAGTAAAGTTTACAGTATATTGATTTGTATGTAATTGATTTATCTTTGTGTAACTTAAAACATACACAGAAACAGGGAAACATTTGACTGACTTTATTGATCAAGTTCTAGTCTCTCTCACAAGCATTTGGCAATGGTGTTATGTACAAAGCATTATCTCTTTCAACAAGAACACATTTGGTTAGAACCATGTCAGGCGACACAGCGTTAACAGTTTCAGTTTTTTTAACCTCAAATAAGAAAGTACTTTGTATGTTGATCTGTGAATCTTTACATACAGGTCTCTCTAATTTAGCAAGTACTTCAACTAAAACACAACACAGTTTGGCACAAGAAAACAAAGCACAAATTTGATGTGAACATCTTTGTTTAAAAATAACCAAGTCATTAATTAAACAAAGTGTTCCATCTTTTAAGCATACAGCACTGTTGTATCTCTTTTTCAATCTGTCGTACTTTTGACTATGATACAGAACTCCATTGACCAAAAAACGGTTGAAAGACCAGAAGCAGTTGCAGTTTTTCATTTTTGACAAATATTCACTTCGATGTGTTTTACATTTTCATATGTAAATGTGTTTACATTTTCATTTCAAAATTGAAAGCCAAGAAGGGTTTAATTTCAGAGAAGCTTTTTATTTTGAAATGCAGTCTTTAATAGTTTAAGCTGACATTTAAAAAAAACTGCACATTAAGTTCTATAAATAAATAAATCAGTCAAGATTCTGTGTTGTAATTGTGTCAGCTATGTCATTGTACCTACATTATGGGGTAACTGTAAGAATATGGTATTCACATGATTTGCTACAATATGGTGAGTGAACTTAAGTATACGTATAATGTGTAAATTAAAATGGCAAAAATAGTATTGTGGTTTTAGTAGCAGTATATAACTAGTACATTGGCAGGATATTGAAATTATACTGATGTCATACTTTAAATATACTTCAATAACCTAAAATGTGAACCATGTAGTATACCTTGTAAACTTCTAGTATATAGATTAGTGTACTTGTTTAATAATTTAATGTATAAGTTAGTAAACTTAAAATGATCTTGGACCAGTATACTTTTGTAAACTTAAAAATGTCCCAATTAAGTCCAAAGAAGTATTAAGATAGTAATACTTCAAGTGCACAAAAAGTATATAGTTTGAGTATACTTTCTAAACTTGTACTTACACTTAAGTATTCTTAATAAAATTTACTTCAAGTATACTACTTTTGCGAAGGGATGAGTTGCCTCAGAAAAAGCTTTGACCCCTCGGAGCTTCCTCGGCACATCCAGGGGGAGCTGGTCTGCTGAGTGGAGGAAATATAATTCTAATAGCTCAGAGAGATAGGGCGGGCCAAGAACGTTTAAATATTTAAAAACAAATAATCTTTAAACGAACCCTAAGGTGAACAGCAGCCAGGAACCCGGCAAGCCAGATTGATCATGTGTAGCAGTCTACGTTCTGCTAGTGTTGGGTCGTTCTTGAATGATTTGTTCAAAAGAACGACACATTTGAATGAACAAACTGAACCAAATCACTTCATTAACTGATTCGTACATTTCTTAGTACAGTTGAGAAGGAGGTCAGCGCACGTCCCGCTCTGTACTGGAGCTTCTGCGTCCCGTCTCGCTTATGAATCTGAACGTTTAGTGACCCGAGTGATTCAATCTAACTGCTGAAAAAAATGTTTTTATTCTGCAAATAAAGTATGTATGTCAAAATTTTGGTTCCACTTGCATCCGTTGTATGATCGGATGAAAGGCTTTTCCAAATCAGGCTGCTGGGCTGAATTTCAACTACAGCCCACCCCTGGTCCTTTCGCAGTACTTGCTGCTTTGGTCACAGCCCGAACAAAGCAGGCAGTAATATTTTTTTTATCCAAAAGTCATATTTAGAGACGTATTTTTTCCTTTTCATATCTGAGTCGACTGAGTTCCAGTTGCTAGAACTTCAAAATAAGGTAAGAAAATAGTCTGAAAAGTCTGTTTCATCTTTATTACTTGTTTAACTGTAAAGAAACAAAATAGGCCGTTCAAGTTCTATAAATAGTGCTCTTATTGTCACTAAAGCCCTGCTTATTGCCTATTTTAAATGTAAAGGAACAGATAATGCAGTTGAAGCTCTATGAATAGCACACTAAGGCATTGTAATTGCCTAATATAATGTAAAGAAATGGAAATGTAGTTACATGAACTTAATAATTCGGTTGAATCATTTTACTGTACTGATTCTAGTGATTCAGTACAGTCAAAAGAACCACGTTGACCATCACGACGTTCTGCACATTATCAGTCTGCTCCCATCGAATCTGTTCGGGGGAAAGGGGGACAATTGGCAGAACATCTCGAGCTGACTGGGCGAAGTGATTCCTAGTGCCCGCCTACCAAAGGTTGGTTTTAGCCAATCACGGTATCAAATGACAATGTAAGCAGCAGGCATCATGAGAAATCACAACAAGTTACGCTGGTCAAGGCACTTCTTGCTGTTCTTTCAGAGGAAATTTGGAACTCTGCTAAAACAGACAGCAGCAGCTACACAGGTGTCCTTCTGCGCTGCCATGTTTATTTTATCTGAATATTTTTATTGAGTTTTCAGCTAAATAAATGCTCCACCAATACACTAAGAACCAATCTCAAATCCACACATCAATAACATCAACGAAAAACAACAACTTCTCTTGACTTTCTGCAGAATTGTCTGGGAGTCTCTCAATATGGTACAAAAATGGTTGCTGGATTTTGTAATAGATGTTGGCAGACCCCTGTACCACAAGTCTCTGTTGTTCAAAGTTGAAATGTGAGAGCAGGTCTTCAATCCGTCATTTATGGGAAGGGAGTGTCTCCTTTTTTCACAATATAAGTATGCATCGACAGGCCATCAATGTGAAAAAAGGCCACAGGTGAAGTTTGCCAGGCGGACACATTGCAAACTTGGGAAACAGCTCCAAATATTGACATGAGTGGGTTTGAGGGAAGGTCAGTATTTCACGATTCAGTCAGAGTTTTAAAGACTGTTCTCCAGAAGGCCGGCAATTTTGGCATCTCCACAACATATGTCATAGAGTACCCTTCTCGCTCTTGCATCTTGGGTAAGCCTCTTCTGACCCTGGAAACAATCTTGCAAGTTTAATGTTTGACAAATGGAGCCTGTGAACAACATTGAATTGTATAAACCATGTCTAATATACATATTGATGATGTATGAATACGCTTAGTTGCCTGCTGCCCCTGCGGTTATTTTTAATCCCATCTCTAGTAGTCACCATTCCTTAATTCTGTCTAAAGAGGGAGCTGTTGCCTTATGGATTAATGTGTACACTGTTGATATGGCCCCTCTATGAGTAGGATCTACCTCTAGGCATTCCTCGATACAACTGCATGATGAGGTCTGAAGTCTTGATGAGAAATATTTTTTGACAAAGCTCCCCACCTTCAAATATCTAGAAAAGTTGGAAGAGGGTAGGTCAAATACTCACTGCAGCTGTTGGAAGGACATAAAATTACCCTCCTCTAACAGATCCTTCACAGTAGTTATGCCTTTATTTGCCCAGGCATGGAAAGCGGAATCAATTAAAGAGGTTGGGAACAACGCATTTGCTGATATAGGTGCTGCAAGCAGACCCTGCTTTTGTTTGAAATGGATCCTAAACTGTTCCCAGCTCTTGATCGTTACTGGATTAGTTGAAATCAATCGTTTATCTAGTGGCAATGGTGAGCAAACATTTACAAGAGTTTTGCTCCATAAATGTCCAAACAGGTACCGTTTCCTCTTCTCCGGACTTAAGACAAAAAACAAAGTTTACAGATATTACAAGACCTGGGAACAGTACATGATTAAGCATGGCCAGACCGCTCTCCTTCCTCTCTTGTTTCTGATACAAGGAATTTTCCTCTTCCAAATATATGTTGAGGTTATTTTTTCTAATTCTATAAAGCCGGGCATACACTGTACGAGTTTTTGCCCTTTTTGGGCCGATTCTTCAGTCGTGCGAGAATTTTTTGGATCGAGCCGAGTTTCAGCTTGATCGTGCTTCCTGCGTCGTGTAGTATACAGGGGGTAACGAGGGGCGATTCGCCTCTCACGACCACCTCCCGATCAGGAATCGGACGGTCAGATGAAAATTAAACATGTTTGAAATTCAGTCGGCCCTCGTGAAGTGATCGTGAGCGATCGTGAGCACGTCCTGCTGTTGAAGCGGAGTTACGAGCGTCTACGAGGAGATTTCCCCCAACCTCGCGCATTGCACAAACAAGGAATTTCTTCTTCGTCTTCTCAAACGAAAACAATGCTTTCTCAAGAATTTTCTTATCTAAAATTCTTGAGAAAGTAGTTGCTAATCAACTTTGTGAACATTTAAAAAGTAATGACCTACTTGAGGAGTTTCAGTCAGGCTTCAGAGCTCATCATAGCAATGAAACAGCTCTGGTGAAGGTTACTAATCATATTCTCATGGCCTCAAATAATGGACTTGTGTCTGTACTTGTCCTGTTAGATCTCAGTGCTGCATTTGATACAGTTGATCACAATATTCTCCTACAAAGACTTGAGCATACTGTAAAGATTAAGGGGAAAGCATTAGGCTGGTTTAAATCTAAATCTATCTGACAGATTCCAGTTTGTTCATGTTTGTCATGGTACAGATTTGGCCTGCCTGTCTCCTCACGAGCTTTCCAGCACTTTCCACCTCTCATGCAGCTCAGTTCTCACTCCACCTCCTCATTAGTTCCACCTGCCGTTCCTAATTAAACCTGGACTCAGTACACCTGCCAACACCTCTACTTAAACCTCCCTTAGTCTGCTCTTCCCCGCCAGATTGTCTTCATCCTGCCTCGAGTTTCTTACGTCGGCTAGTCAGAGCTCCCATGCCTGCTAGCCAGAATTCCTACGTCTGCTAGTCTGAGCTTCCCACGCCTACTAGCCAGAAGTTTCCTACAACTGCCTGCCCGCCTGCTGGTACCTTCTACTACTGAGCTGCCGGCTTACCTGCAACTTCAAGCGCTCCTACGCTCCAAGTAATCACACTGCTGAGCTGCCGGCTTACCCGCAACTTCAAGTGCTCCTACGCTCCAAGTAATCACACTGCTGAGCTGCCGGCTTACCCGCAACTTCAAGCACTCCTATGCTCCAAGTAATCACACTGCTGTGTTGTCGGCTTACCCGCAACTTCAAGCGCTCCAGTGCTACAAGTAATCACACTGCTGTGCTGCCGGCTTACCTGCAACTCCAAGCGCTCCAAGGACTCACTCTGTCTGCTGAGCAACTGGCTCCTCCTGGACCTCAGCGCTCTCACGCCTGTCCTGCGTGCTTCTGGCTCTCGGCACCTCCCTGGGTACGCTACTCAGTACCTGCAGTCCTCCAGCTCTCTCCCTCCAGTCCTCCAGCACCCGCAGTCCTCCAGCTCCTGCCATCTACATCCTTCTACTCCTGCTCAGTCAAGACTCTGGTTCTCTCTCTCTCCACAACTCATCCTTGCTTTAAATAAACTCCATAAAACTAAAGCTCTGTGTGCAGATGAATTTGGGTTCCAACTCCACATATCCTGACAGTACAATCCGGCCAACATGAACCCGTCGCCCACATGGAGACTGGAGTCCATGTTTAAAGAGCTGAGGGGACTGCTGGACACGTGCCGCCCTCGACCGCCGTGGATTCGGTTGAGTGCGGTAGGGGTGTTGTGGGACCAGTGGAAGGACAAAACTACACTCCTGTGTAACCTGGGGATAATCGGTTTTGTGGAAGAGGTCGAGTGGATCAAGGCGACTGCTCGGACCTTCTACAAGCCGCCACCACCTAGACCTCCTCTCACCAGGCTGTCTACCCCATCAGCTGCTCCTGCCGTCACCTCCGCTGCTACTCCCGCTGCTGCTGCTCCCACTGCAGCTCCAGCAGCAGCATTTTCCTTGCCCTGAAGCTCAGCCGGACACCACTGCTGCCTTGCCGCTGGTTAGGACGGACGTCACCTCTGTCTCCCTGGTGAGTCGGCCCAACGTCATCGGCGCTGGTCCAGTGAGCCTGGCTAGACACCATTCACCGCCACATATTGAGGAGTGCCGACTTCGGGACTTCTTCTATGGGGACAGGGACGATCTGTTCCCCAACTGGGCCGTCCCCGCCCACAAAGAAGCACCGCCGGCCGTCGAAAAACCCGTCTCTGCTCCACCGGCCAACGAAGTGTTCTCAAGCCTCCGGAGTTCTCCAGTGTTCCCAAGCCTCCGGAGTTCTCCAGTGTTCCCAAGCCTCCGGAGTTCTCCAGTGTTCCCAAGCCTCCGGAGTTCTCCAGTGTTCCCAAGCCTCCGGAGTTCTCCAGTGTTCCCAAGGCTCTGGAGTTCTCCAGTGTACCCAAGCCTCCTGAGGTCTCCAGTGTTCCCAAGCCTCCTGAGGTCTCCAGTGTTCCCAAGCCTCCTGAGGTCTCCATTGTTCCCAAGCCTCCGGAGTTCTCCAGTGTTCCCAAGCGACCGGAGCTCTCCAGTGTTCCCAAGCCCCCGGAGGTCTCCAGTGTTCCCCAGCCACCGGAGGTCTCCAGTGTTCTCAAGCCTCCGGTGCTTTCCAGTGTTCTCAAGCCTCCGGAGTTCTCAAGTGATCTCAAGCCTCCGGTGTTCTCCAGTGATCTCAAGCCTCCGGAGTTCTCCAGTGATCTAAAGCCTCCGGAGTCCTCCAGTGTTCTCTAGCCACCGGAGTCCTCCAGTGTTCTCTAGCCACCGGAGTCCTCCAGTGTTCTCAAGCCACCAGAGCTCTCCAATGTTCTCAAGCCTCCGGTGCTTTCCAGTGTTCTCAAGCCTCCGGAGTTCTCCAGTGATCTCAAGCCTCCGGTGTTCTCCAGTGATCTCAAGCCTCCGGAGTTCTCCAGTGATCTAAAGCCTCCGGAGCTCTCCAGTGATCTCAAGCCCCCGGAGTTCAACAGTGTTCTCAAGCCTCTGGAGCTTTATAGTATTCTCCAGGCACCGGAGTTCTCCAGTAATCTCAAGCCTCCGGAGCTTTCCAGTGTTCTCAAGCCACCGGAGTCCTCCAGTGTTCTCTAGCCACCGGAGTCCTCCAGTGTTCTCAAGCCACAAGAGCTCTCCAATGTTCTCTAGCCACCGGAGTCCTCCAGTGTTCTCAAGCCACCAGAGCTCTCCAATGTTCTCAAGCCTCCGGTGCTTTCCAGTGTTCTCAAGCCTCCGGAGTTCTCCAGTGATCTCAAGCCTCCGGTGTTCTCCAGTGATCTCAAGCCTCCGGAGTTCTCCAGTGATCTAAAGCCACCGGAGTCCTCCAGTGTTCTCTAGCCACCGGAGTCCTCCAGTGTTCTCTAGCCACCGGAGTCCTCCAGTGTTCTCTAGCCACCGGAGTCCTCCAGTGTTCTCAAGCCACCAGAGCTCTCCAATGTTCTCAAGCCTCCGGTGCTTTCCAGTGTTCTCAAGCCTCCGGAGTTCTCCAGTGATCTCAAGCCTCCGGTGTTCTCCAGTGATCTCAAGCCTCCGGAGGTCTCCAGTGATCTAAAGCCTCTGGAGCTCTCCAGTGATCTCAAGCCCCCGGAGTTCAACAGTGTTCTCAAGCCTCCGGAGCTTTACAGTATTCTCCAGCCACCGGCGTGCTCCAGTGTTCTCAAGCCACCGGAGTCCTCCAGTGTTCCCTAGCCACCGGAGTGCTCCAGTGTTCTCAAGCCACCGGAGCTCTCCAGTGTTCTCAAGCCTTCTGAGTTCTCCAGTGTTCTCAAGCCTTCAAGGTTCTCCAGTGTTCTCAAGCCTTCAAGGTTCTTCAGTGATCTCAAGCCTTTGGAGTTCTCCAATGTTCTCAAGCCTTCAAGGTTCTCCAGTGATCTCAAGCCTTCGGAGTTCTCCAGTGATCTCAAGCCACCGGAGTTCTCCAGTGTTCTCAAGCCATCGCAGTTCTCCAGTGTTCTCAAGCCACCAGAGTTCTCCAGTGTTCTCAAACCTTCAAGGTTCTCCAGTGGCCTCAAGCCTTCAATGTTCCCCAGTGGTCTCAAGCCTTCAAAGTTCTTCAGTGTTCTCAAGCCCCCACAGTCCTGCTGCCGGCCTTCAAGGTTCCGCCGGCTGCTTGAGATGGTGTTCCACCGCCGGGGTCGCTCACCACGATGCCCGCTTCTGACTCTGCTGCCTCGCCGTCGGGGTCGCCCTCTGCGACACCCGTCAAAGACTCTGCTGTACCACCACCGAGGTCGCCCACCGTGATGCCTGCTTCTGACTCTGATGCTCTGCCACTGGGGCTGCCCACCAGAGGCTCCACCTGGTCATCAGTCGTCGGCCAGGCTTCCTCCTGGCCTCAAGCCGGCGCTGTCCAGCGCCCTCCCGAAGCCGGCGCTGTCCAGCGCCCTCCTCAAGCCGGCGCTGTCCAGCGTCCTCCTCAAGCCAGCACTGTCCAGCGTCCACCTCATTTCCCCTGAGCTTCCCTGCGTTCTCAAGTCCCCTGAGCTTCCCTGTGTTCTCAAGTCCCCTGAGCTTCCCTGTGTTCTCAAGTCTCCTGGGTTCCCCCGTGTTCTCAAGTCTCCTGGGTTCCCCAGTGTTCTCAAGTCTCCTGGGTTCCCCAGCGTTCTCAAGTCTCCTGTCATCTGAGAAACTAACCTTTTCCACACTGTATTGGAGTTCCCAATATGCTGCGTTTGCAATCAATTTGCTACCTCAACAGCTAGCAGTTTTCAAGGAAAGTGGGGTTCCACACATTCCATTATCAAAGCCCGTTAAAGGGAAATGGAGTGACTTGACAAATTCTGTCTCACAATGTCAAACCATTTGTGATTGGACTGTGGTACCACAACATCCTAACATTCTGTTTTCAAGGAGACTTTCTGCTTACAAAAGACCTTTCACTGGTACCGTTCACTGTCAAAGAACAGTGCATTTGGTTCCACAAAATGAAACATTTCTTTCTCATGGTCTGTTTCCAGAAGTTGACGTCACTTCACATCCCCTGCTGTCCCAGGTTCCTTCTGAACTGTGGCCAAAAAGTAAATATGATGTGGGTCTCATCAAAGGGACTCACAAGCCTGTTGAGTGGAGATTCCTAGATTTGCAAAGTGTGAATTCAGCTATAATTGGACGAACGCCCATACTGCCGAACCCTAACACGATCTTGTCACAGATTCCTTTGGATGCTGCATTTTTCTCTGTTGTTGACTTGTCCAACGCTTTCTTCAGTGATCCAGTCCACAAGGACTCGCAGTACTGGTTCTGTTTCCAGTTTGAAGGGAAACTTTACACTTTCACACGTCTGGTCCAAGGCTACACAGAAAGTCCAACTATCTTTAATGCAGCTTTGAAAGCTAGTCTGGACTCTCTGCAACTGCGTCCAGGTTATACGCTGGTCCAGTATGTTGACAACATTCTTCTTTGTAGTCCCACAAAAGAGCAATGTGAAGAAGACACAGTTGCTCTGTTAAAACACCTCCATTGTGAGGGACACAAAGCTTCTCTATCTAAGCTGCAGTTTGTGCAACCTCAAGTGACCTTTTTGGGTCATCACATCTCTTCAGAGAGCAGGACCCTATCACCTAAACGTGTGGCTGCAGTTCAAAACATCCCTAAGCCTGTCACAAAGAAGCAGCTTCTGTCTTTCTTGGGAATAACATCTTACTGCAGAAACTTTTTTCCAAACTACTCATTGCTGGAAGCTCCTCTGAGTGCCATCATGCATGGTAAAGGTCTTCAGCCTGCTGATAAGCTTACTTCGACATCTGAAGCTGAGTCTGCTTTCTCTCAGCTTAAATTAGCTGTACAGCAGGCCCCTACTTTGGGTCTTCTGGACCCCAGGAAACCTTTTGTTCAGGCTGTTGATGAGAAACATGGATGCATGACCTCCGTCCTCATGCAGGATCATGGTGGGAAATTGAGACCAGTAGCCTATTATTCTGGAAAACTGGATCCAGTTGCGGCTGGACTGCCTGGATGTCTTAGAGCAGTGGCTGCAGATGAGCGGGCTGTTTTAGCATCACGTGACATCTTGGGCTATTCTGCCCTTACAGTGCTCGTTCCTCACAACGTTGCCATCATTCTTTTAGAACAAAAGACTTCACATCTTTCTGCAGCACGCTGGCTGAGGTACACTTCAATCTTGCTGGATTTGCCAAATATCACTGTGAAGAGGTGCAAAGTGCTAAATCCAGCTACACTTCTTCCCACTACTGAGGATGGGGAACCGCATAACTGTGTGTCAGTGTTGGAGGAAGTTTGCACACCCCAACCTGATCTTTCTGATGTCCTGTTGGAGAATCCAGATTTGCAGTTGTTTGTTGATGGTTTGGCTTACAGGGATCCCACCACTGGTGTGAACCGAGTGGGATTTGCTGTTTGCTCATCGCATGAGACCCTGTTTTCTGGTTCTCTTCCAAAACACTTTTCAGTGCAAACGGCTGAACTGGTGGCGCTGACTGAGGCCTACAAGTTGGCAAAGGGGTAGACGGTAAACATCTTTACGGATTCCTGGTACAGATTTGGTGTGGTTCATGACTTTGGTGCCCTATGGAAACATAGGAAGTTTTTGAAATCAGATGGAAAGCCAATTCTGAACTCTGAGCAGGTTGCACACTTGTTAGAGGCCATCTTGTTGCCCAAGGTCATCGCTGTGTGCAGGTGCACCGCACACTCCTCGTCTTGTGATGTTATCTCGCAGGGAAACAGGAGGGCCGATGCAGCTGCGAAATGTGCGGCTGGGAAAGCTACTCTGTTTACTGCCTTCTCCTCTTCTGAGGGCGAGGGGGATGATACTCCCCTGTGTTCTTCTTCACTCACGGACTTGAGTGCGATACAGAGTTTTGCGTCTGCTGGTGAGAGGCGGCTGTGGGCTTCTTCTGGAGCAAAGTGCATAAATAACATTTGGTATGGACCAAATGATTCACCAAGCTTGCCAAAACACTTTTTCCCACACTTTGCAAAGCTAACTCAGCATGACTGCTGCTTTAACATCTCAGTGGTTCACTAAAGGCTTCAGCTCTTATGCAAAAAAGTTTTGTCAATCATGCATGATCTGCTGTTCATTCAATGCAGGGCATGCCCCTCAGAGGACTCTAGGTGCACACCCTCCTCCCGGTAAGCCATTTGACCACATAATGATGGACTTCATTGAACTGACTCCTTCTGAAGGTAAGAAGTTTGTTCTTGTCATTGTGGATATGTTCAGTAAATGGACTGAGGCTTTCGCTTCTAAAAAGGCTAACAGCCATGCTGTCACAAAAGCCCTTTTGACTGAGATTATTCCTCGTTGGGGGATTCCAGCTAGGATTTCAAGTGACAATGGATCCCACTTTGTCAACGAGGCCGTGACTGAGGTGGGTAAATTCCAGGGCTGTGACTAAAAGACACACTGCGCATATCATCCTCAGAGCTCCGGTGCTGTTGAACGTGAGAATGGAACTCTGAAGTTGAAACTGGCAAAATGCTGTGAAGAAACAGGTCTTTCCTGGCCCAAAGCTTTGCCTATTGTCCTCACTTATATGAGGATGAGGAAAAGAGCAAAGGTTAACCTCAGTCCATTTGAAATTCTCTTTGGTAGGCCTCCAAACTTGGGTTTTGGACCTACCAACCGTTACTTGCCTTCCACTTCTTTGTGTGATGATGACATGTTATCATTTTGTGTTAGGCTCTCAAAGGTGCTTTCTGAAATCTCTCAGACAGTGAAGGAAGCATTGCCTGTGGCGGCCGACGGGGCCCTCCATTCATTCTGTCCAGAAGACTGGGTTCTGATTCGGGACTTCCACAGGAAGCATTGGAGATCCAAACGCTGCCTGGGTCCATTCCAGGTGCTCCTCATGACTTACACGGCAGTGAACAGCGAGTTCCTTGGATCCACGTATCGCACTGCAGGAAGGTGCCACCGCCGCCGGGGACCGACCAATCGCAGGACAAGAAGGATCACACACTGGGGTCGTCATCATCCACCTGAGCCACCGAGCTCGCTGTGAGGACAGCAGCCCACCACAAGTATTGTTTTTTTTGCGAGAAGAGGTGGGTGAAGAGCACTGCTCCGACGGAATCATAATAACATTCCGGGCAATGATTTGAGTTGCCTGTCTCCAGAGAGAGAGACAACAGAGTTTGATACAGCTGATCTGTGGAGCACAACAGTTCCAAGAATCAGCCTGTTGGCTCATTGCTTATGCTCCCTTCATATCAGAGAACTGACTGATTAAAAAAAAAAAAAAGGGGAGAGAAGAGGAGGCAAGAGGAGGACGACGCGTTGACATCATTTTATAATTTTTTTTGTTTATCCTTTTTATCTTCATCATTCCTTTTGACATTGTTTTTTCTCATCAGCAACATGTCATTCTTCAGGACTGCTGAAAGGCTGGCAATATGCTGCCTTATGGTGTGCCTTATATGGTTTTGTGATCAAAATGATTCCAATGTTATTAAGAATGTTTCTACTGTTACTGTGTTAAATTCAGCTGATCCAACTATCACCCAGGCTTTTAAGACACCTTATTTGCAAAGAGTGGTAAAACGACATGTTATTGATCATCATGACGTGACTGACAATCTTTGGTGGCAATTGGCAGCTACTACTGCTCGAAAGGGTACAAATAGTAGTTGTTATGTTTGCACCCGCTTGCGTCATGCAACTCAGGGGTCGTCTTTACTCCAACCATGGCCAGTTAACATCACCACTGCGTTAACATTTTTTGCTGCATGCACAGCAGCGTGTAACAGGTCCCATATATTTGAGGCTTCTAAACCCCTGAAACATTTTCCCTGGGCAATTAATTTCTCTCATCATTCTGTGCGCTTTCCCTATGGTTTTTCAAATGTTACGAATGTTAGTGTTGCAGGTTCTGTTATGACCCATTCAGTGTCATCGCATATGCGGTCAGCACCCCTGTGTTTTGTTCTTCCCTGCGCCAGATCCAGCTTCAATTTGGGGAACGCAGCTAAATGTGATAATACTATGCCAGCATCTTGTGCGCTTACGGATAATAGACCTTTATGTGCAGACGACCCATTGAAACCATGGCTAAGAGTATTTAATTTGACCAAATGGGGTTTAAGGGGTGGTGCTTTTTCTTCCCTCCAGGTGTATACTCCGTCTCCTGATGGCTATCCGTGTCCTACTAATATGGTATGGGTTTGTGGTCATCGTTCCTACCTGTATCTCCCACGTGATTGGTGCGGTTCCTGTTATTTGGCTTATTTCATTCCTTCTGTTAGGATTGTGGCATCCATACCAGTGGGTGCCCAGAATCGCAGGAAGAGGGGGACCAGGATAACCGAGATAGCCTCAGGAATTTTTCCCTGGTATGGTGCTGTTAGTAATGCTGAAGCCATTAACAGATTAGCTGCAGATTTAGAGAACTTTAGAGCTTTAGTGGATAAGGGATTTCAAAGCTACACCCCGGAATTGAAGGCTTTAAGATTAACTTCCTTACAGAACCGCATGGCTTTGGACATGTTACTGGCAACACAAGGGGGTGTCTGTAAAGTCATTGACTCAGAGTGCTGTACTTATATCCCAGACTCTTCATCAAACATAACCTCTGTCCAACAGCACCTGCATGACTTGTTTAATACCAAGGTTAAAGACGATTCTTCCCCAGCTGAATATGACAGATGGGCGTGGCTTACAGGGAGCGGATGGCAGTCGATCTTGGTTCGTATTTTCACTCCAGTTTTAGTGGTCATTGCCCTGCTGGTCGTTTTGTCAGGCTGCTTAATCCCTTTGGTTAAACGGCTGTTAACTTCTGCAGTATCAGTTAGCTTCTTTACGGGTCAAGCTGAAGTAGAGACTGGTGCTGTCCCCGGGAAACATGCCCAAGAAGTTGAAATTTCTGATCTGAGTGATGATGATATTTCTGATCTGAGTGATTATGACGATGATGATTATGCACAGTGGCGCAGTGGGTAGCACTGTTGCCTTGCAGCAAGAAGGTTCTGGGTTCAAATCCAACCCTGGGCCTTTCTGCATGGAGTTTGCATGTTCTCCCTGTGCATGCGTGGGTTCTCTCTGGATACTCCGGCTTCCTCCCACAGTTCAAAAACATGAATGTTAGGTTAATTGGCTTCTCTAAATTGTCCTTAGGTGTGAGTTTTTGCGTGAATGGTTGTTTGTCCTGTCTGTCTATGTGTTGCCCTGCGACAGACTGGCAACCTGTCCAGGGTGTACTCCGCCTCTCGCCCAGTGAACGCTGGAGATAGGCACCAGCAACCCCCGCGACCCCATGAGGGATTAAGCGGGTCAGAAAATGGATGGATGATTATGATAATAATGATTGTGATGTTAATGATACAACCTGTTAACATGGATTACCTTTTTCTTTCTTGGTGAATGTTCCTTGTAATGCTTTTTACATGCTTTTTACATGTGCTATTTTACAGTCATAATGTCACATGTTTTTTTTTCCTCTTATCCTTTTTCATTGTTTTTTTATTTATTGTCAATTTTGTTTTAGGCATAGATTTAAATTTTTAGATGTGTTACTTCGGTTTTGCTTAATCACTGTTCTGATATTTGGAGTTTCAAATGTTTTACCCAACATGATTCTTATTTGTTCTCACTGTTTGTTGAAAGAAACAGTGAGAACACACTAAGGATCACTGATTTATGAAACTTTTGATTCTTTTTTAGGAGGACCTGGGATCTGATTGGCTCTAAAGATCCTTTAATATTAGCTGGTAATGTTAACACTTAAATTCAATACAGGGATTTCTGGCTCGGATTGGCTGAGAGCGGATCTCGCTGGGGGGGGGGTCTTACCAGTTTTTACTACCCCTGTGGGTAGAGTTTTCTGGGGTTCCCCTGCCCGCACTGAACCTCTCCTGCCTTTGCTCAGTTTGTAGTGGTGGATGATTATCCATTGAAGTGGTGAGTGGAGAAACGAGTAAGAGGGTTTTCAGGGTGAGAGAGAGTAGACGGATTTGACCTTAATTAGTATACGGGTTTAGCTTACCTAGTCTAATATACTAAAATAATGTGCACATAGGGACCTAAAACTGGCCTTACTTAATTAGTTGAACCCTAAATTGTAGGCAAATGCTAAACCTTTGATCTTGTGTGTTAAAACTCTATGAAGCATTTATGTTGATCATTACTAAAAGTTCCGGCACACATGATTTGTAACTGTTATGAGTCCTTGGTGTTGTACTCGCATATTCATGTGACGAGTCATCTTGTTTTTCTCTTTGTGGGTGATCACATAGATAATACGTAATCTATGTGATCAAGGGGTGGAATGTTATTAAAATCTTTGCCCTACAGTCAATGTGACCGGCTGCCTCTCGGACACAGGGCCAGTAGACAAGATGTCTGTGTATGTAATCCACTGTTTGCTGAGTGCAAGGCCAAATGCTGCATAGATACTGTGTGGCGATTGTCTAGCATAGACTGTCTGTGTTTTGTCTCATGCCACGGCCACTGTGCAGAGACAGGGCAGACGAGAGGCTGCAGCCGCGGGGTGTGAATATTTCATCCATGTAATCTCTGCTCTGTGATTACATGGATGAGTGCTGGAACTTTATCACTCCACCGTCTTCTTATTCAATAGCTCTGGGAAGTCAGTTATTGTTTAGAATTCCATCCACAGTTCCCCAGCGTTCTCAAGTCTCTGCCTGAGCCCTCTGGCACTCCCAAGCCGCCTCCTGTGCCCTCTGGGGTTCCCAAGCCGCCTCCTGAGCTCTCCTGCACTCACCCGTGGATCCGTAAGCTCGTCCGTGGCCGTCAACCCCCTGGTCGGCCACCGGAACCCTTTCCTTTTGTTTGGACTCTGGCCTACCACCTCAAGCTTCCCTTCGTTTGGCCTTGTTTGGGTAGTTTTTTCGTTGGACCCTAGCCCCCCGTCTTGAGCCTAACTCCGCCCACCCTGGTTGGGTCATTTTGAGTTTGTTTTTTCTCCTTTTGAGGCCATCTGGAAGCCGGCCTTGGGGTGTGGAGGGGGGTGATGTCATGGTACGGTTTTGGCCTGCCGGTCTCCTCATGAGGTTTCCAGCACTTTCCACCTCTCATGCAGCTCAGTTCTAACTCCACCTCCTCATTAGTTCCGCCTGCCGTTCCTAATTAAACCTGGACTCAGTACACCTGCCAACACCTCTACTTAAACCTCCCTCAGTCTGCTCTTCCCCGCCGGATTGTCTTCATCCAAACCTCGTCCTGCCTCGAGTTTCCTACGTCTGCTAGTCAGAGCTCCCACGCCTGCTAGCCAGAGTTTCCTGTGTTTGCTGGTCTGAGCTTCCCACGCCTGCTAGCCAGAGTTTCCTACGTCTGCTAGTCTGAGCTTCCCACGCCTGCTAGCCAGAAGTTTCCTACGACTGCCTGCCCGCCTGCTGGTGCTAATTTCCACAGTTATGCTGATGATACTCACCTATATTTATCCATAAATCCTGATGAATCTAATCAATTACTTCGACTGCAGTCATGTCTTGATGACATCAAAAGCTGGATGACTTTAAATTTCCTGCATTTAAATTCTGACAAGACAGAAGTTGTCATTTTTGGACCAGAGTCCTCAAAAAATAAACTTCTTAATCACTTAATCTGGACGGCATTACATTGGCCTATGGTAATCAAGTAAAAAATATTGGTGTTATTTTTTACCAAGACATGTCATTTCAATCCCATATTAAACAGGTTTCCAGAGTTTCCTTTTTTCACCTCCGGAATATCGCCAAAATTAGAAACGTTCTGTCCAGGGGTGATGCTGAAAAACTAGTCCATGCATTTGTTACTTCAAGGCTGGACTATTGTAATTCTTTACTATCAGGAAGTCCACAAAATGCCGTTAAAAGTCTTCAGCTGATCCAAAATGCTGCAGCAAGAGTTCTGATGAAAATCAACAAGAGGGATCATATTTCTCCAATTTTAGCTTCCCTTCATTGGCTTCCTGTTAAATCAAGAATAGAATTTAAAATTCTTCTTCTAACGTATAAAGCCCTTAATAATCAAGCTCCATCATATATCAGAGCTCTGTTTACCCCGTATGTTCCTAACAGAGCACTTCACTCTCAGACTACAGGTCTGCTGGTGGTTCCTAGAGTCTCTAAAAGTAGAATGGGAGGCAGATCCTTAAGTTATCAGGCTCCTCTCCTGTGGAACCAACTCCCAGTTTTGGTCCGTGAGTCTTAAAAGTGACACTGTGTCTACTTTTAAGACTAATCTTAAAACGTTCCTTTTTGACAAAGCTTATAGTTAGAGTGGCTCATGTTACTTCTATAGTTACGCTGCTATAGGCTTAGGCTACTGGAGGACATCAGGGCCTATTTTTCACACTCTACTGAGTTCTACTTTTCTCCAGTTTTGCATTGCTTGTCGTCATTTCACCTTTTAACTTTTTGTTCTCTCTCTTTTTTTCTTCATAGTAGGTACACCTGGTCTGGCGTTCTGTTAGCTGTGACATCATCCAGGGAAGACAGATCACCCGCTATTAACATCTAATTTAGAACAGATTACTGGATCAATGTGTGCTTCTGTGCTTTTTTGTCTCTCTTATTGTGTCTCTGCTCTGTCTTCTCTAACCCCCAGTCGGTCAAGGCAGATGACCGTTCATACTGAGCCTGGTTCTGCTGGAGGTTTTCCTTCCCGTTTTCTTTCCGCTGTCGCTTCATGCTTGCTCAGTATGAGGGATTGCTGCAAAGCCATGGACAATGCAGACGACTCTCCCTGTGGCTCTACGCTTCTCCAGGAGTGAATGCTGCTTGTCGGGACTTTGATGCAATCAACTGGGTTCCCTTATATAGGAAATTTTGACCAATCTGTATAATCTGACCCAATCGGTATAATCTGATTGAATTTGACTTTAAGTGCCTTGAGATGACATGCTTGATGAATTGGCGCTATATAAATAAAATTGAATTGAACTGAATTGAATTGAGAGAAGCATGGCGACGGTACGTGTGACATAGAGTCCAACTACGGAGAAGCAACTCGTAGAATTGCCAAGGCAGCGCGTTTCGTTCTAGCGGGCCTCGTATTTAACAGTGAGCATCGACACTTCCGCCTTTTTCTTCTTCTACTGTTGACATTTGGCTTCTGGGTAGACGAGTCCAAGTAGTCCCATCTCTCTACGGAGCTGAGTCCGATGTGTGGTTTTTGAGCGTACAGTGTGAGCAGTCAGATCGCATCAGAACGTCGGGTCGTACAGTGTAAGAATAGATATCGTGAGCAGTGAACTTTTAAACCCTGCGGTTTCGTCGTACAGTTTGAGCTGTATATGAGCACCCCGATTGAAAGTATCGTACAGTGTATGCCCGGCTTAAAGGAGTCATAACCTGGAAATATCTTTAAATTCATGTTTAATTTTTTGGAGAAAATGTTTTAAATAGAGCTCATTCAGACCCTTTTTCATACCCCTTTTTATTTCTTGTGAAGGTATGGGCAAAAATGCGTGTGCGCATGTTTATGTGCCATGGTTTGTTTACCAGCGTTTCCCAGTGTCGCACTGCCGTTAGTGTCTAGGTCTCTCTCTCTCTCTCTCACACCTACACAGACAGAGAGACACTGCAGCTGGCCGTAATAAATGCTACACGCTTGCAGTGACAGCAAAGTGACAGAGAAGAGAAAACCCTGGTAAAAAGTTACACGAGGAACAGCACTTACCGAGTGCACTGCAGCTGAGTCCCTGTTGAAATCGCCCCTTTCTCCAAATGCAGGCTTGATGCCATCTCCGCCTGGTATTGTCCCAAAGTTAACCAAACACTCTGGAGCAAAATGTGACACGCATACAAAGAGCTGCAGGGGAGAATCGGTCCTTCCACGAGTGACGTAAATTAAGGAGGAGCACCAAAATCTCGCTTTGTGGAGAGCATGCTCTTGTGGGTTTTTTGGTTTGTAGAAAGAGCCCACACAGAAAAACAAGTAACTTTCAGATTCCTGATTTTCTGGAAGGTTTCAACTGAGCCCCAACACACAAGTTTTAACATGAAAAAGTCAGATTTCCAGGTGATGACTCCTTTAAAGGTATACTATGCAACCGGGGTTGATTTTCCAGCGAGGCTCCCCCCAGAGGGCGAAAGTAAAAGTGCACTGTCGTAAAGATGCTCAGCTGTTCTCCTGGTTTCTCCGTCAAGCCAGGCGCGGTTGTTTTGAGCTTAGCAGACAGGCGAACGCAACGAATAACCATCCTGCTGTTCAAGCAGAGCTACGAGGGGGTGCCCTCCCCTCCTCTCCGTCCCCGCCAGTGGAGTGAGGGGAGCGGGCGTCCCCGAAGCGACCTCCGCCCGGCCCGGGACCCGCTGGGCCCGGACGTCGGCTCACGGGGGGTTGGGGAGGGCGAGTGTTCCGGTCCGCGCGATGCGCTGGCCGTCTGTTTCCGTATGCCGCGCGGCCGCCGGGGCGTCTCGTCTTTCCTCTCTCCCCTCCGTTCCCCCCGACGCCCGGTGCCTCCCGAGCCGCGTCCGAGCGTCGCGCCGTACAGTTTGAGAACACAGATCAGCACACAGATGAGCGGTGAACTTTTAAACCCAGCAGTTCCGTCGCACAGTTTGAGATGTATATAAGTACCACGACTGAAAAACTCGTACAGTGTATGCCCGGCTTAACACAGTGAAAGTATGAACATGCACAGAGAGAGAGAGAAACCATTCCAATGTTACTTACAATTGCATCAGCAGAAACGCGAGGTCCGCGTCAGCCTTGCAGCGTTCTTTTTCTTTTAGCTCTCGCCATTCGGAAAAAGCTTGCTCGGTGTTCACATGTGTACGACTCCTCTTTCTTTCCAGAGCCCTTTTCCTCTTTCTTGCCTGCTCCGACATGGGCTTTCGCTGTTTTATCGCCGGTTCCGCCATGATAACTGCACAAATATTGCCACTGCGCTAGCACCAAGCATGCGTTTCACTGGGGGCGTGTAGCAGTTCTCGCCGTAAAGCAAGACCGACTCTCGTGATGCACGAGACTTCTGAGCCTGTGGGTGCGGGCCGAGGGCTCCTGCAGTTGCAAGTACGGTATTTCCCCTACAGACCACCAGAGCGGCCGAGAAAACCTTTGTTCGACCTGAAATTACTCATTTAATCATCCAAAACGGTATGGAACACATTAATTAACTGAAAAATGTTGCATAGTATGCCTTTAAAGAATGATTTAGGAATAAATACTGGAATAGTCTGAAAAAGGAATAACAATTTTGGGATTATAATGACTGTTGTGCCATCAAGCCATGAGGAAAAATCAGACTGAGTTGTAAGCAAAGAAGCTTGATACTTTTACAACAACCAAGGAACTGCACCCCTCAGCAGGGTGCTGTTACTGTATAAAGGCTTGCTGCCCACAGACAATCGTCCTCATTTTCCCGTTGCTCCATGGGAGCAACATTGGGGAGCACACTCTCATCATCCTCTGTAGAGCAGATGACCCGACTGGGTTTGGAGAACTGCCAGCTGGAGCGAAGCTAAGTCTGCAGTCTAACTTCTGCGTAACCAGACGCCGAAGTAAAACAATCCATCTATGTCGAAACCAGCCTTGTGGTTTTTCTCAGCTGTTGCAGGAAAGCTGACTCGAGATGGCGCGGAATGGTATCATCGGGCCAAGTTGAGAGGAAAAGCTGATCTGAAATCGCTCGCTGCAACCGGCTCAAAGACTCATGAGAGCGGCTACCGGAGCTGCTTCCAACCGTCCAATTTCGGCTAGTCACATAGCCGTCGGCCCGCTGATCAGACAATCAGCCTTCACCAAACCAGCCGTTACGCTGCCTAATTCAACTGCTTCCAACTGGATGCCCAAAGTGAACCAAACTGACACAGAGGTACCGACAGGTTTGGCAGTCAAGCAAGGAAAGCTAAATGGTTTATTTAGAATGGTTTACTTAATGCGTTTTCACTGTGTTTTTGAAACACGTGCAGCTAACAGACCTAGCTCCTGTTAGCATTTTGAAACCAAGCATTGTTGATGTGGATCGAGTGTGTTTTTACAGTTATAACAAAATTTATTTCCACAAGGGTGTTATACATTGATGGGATATTAATGTTTGTGTTTTCTGGTCCGCTCATTACAACCAAAATCGAGCTTGAAGCTTTTTCTAATTAGCGCCGAATGTCCGCTAGCATAAATGCTATTAGCTTCCTGGATAACATACAGCGTAACTACGGTTCGTTTCAAACATAAGGTTTGTTTTGTTTCGCTCCACCATCGTTTGATAGTGCTATGATCATTATTACCGCATTGTTACTGCATTAATATGGAAGTTAATATCGATTTAATGGTGTTTTTGTATAATATTAGGATTAATCCATTTAGCGACCGATCGCTACAGCAACCCCTAGCTTCCTGGAGTAATAATCGCATTAATAAAATCAAGCGTCCTAATTTACTGAGCAAATCATTCTTTAAATGTTATTTTATCAAATAATGTTTGTTTAACTCAGGATTTGCATTGTGAATGGGTTGAAACACATACCAAATGTTCTAAATTAGTTGAGCTAATTTAACCTCATTCCACATTCTTTAAGATGAACATTGGTGCTTTAACTTAGATTCAGTGAATTAGGGTTCACTGAATCAATCAATCAATCAATCAATCAATCAATCAATCAATCAATCAAATTTTATTTGTCAATTACAATTTGCATTGCAATCGAAAAGTCAGTTCCAGTACAACCGTCCATCACATACACTTAACAAACAAACATTTGGGGGGAACGATTGACTGAGGCCTTGCGTTGCCAAGGAACGCAGCCAGCCAGCCGCTGCTAAAAAGCGCAGCTGTCAAGGCCACATTCCTCCAAACTGCCCAGACCCCGCCTAAACGGAGTTTACAGGCGCTGCCTTGAAACTCTCGAAGAAAGAACAACAACATGGGGGAAAGAGGGGAGGGAGAAAAAAAAAGAGACAGATGTTTGCCTATTTATGTTCTCACCTATAAAGAGACAAACAACCGACACAAAAAAAACCTCATAGCACAAAAGCACAAATAAAACACAAGACAACATGTAGGCAGAAGGTAAACATTTGAGACCTGTCGCGTGTGTGTAATTCATCAGTTTTTATGAGTATCAGTTATGCGTGTGTGTATGGGCGAAAGTGTTTTTCTCCGTGAACACTCTCCAGAGGCCATTGTCCTTGATGTTATCAGCCGGCCCACAGTTCAGAGAAGCATCCTCAGGTGTCAGCGGGGGAGGGGGGTAGCTGGGGGCTTTTCTGGGCACTCTCCGTCATAACAATCCAGGAGTAGATAGGGAGGGAATCCAAATGTGTTATTTGTTATGAGACAAGCTGCACTGCCTTTCCTGTCTTTTGCTGGCTCCACATAAATCCAATTTTCCAAATTATTGGGCTTTTTCGTGCTTCACTCCCAGATTTTATCCCATCTCCCCTTGAGTTCAACCCCAAAGTCAGTCTGCGTTCCAACACAGGCAGCTTTTCGGCTTCGCTCCATTCACCTGCCAGGTTTGTCCATTCACAGCCAGAGTGAGCGCGTCATGCAGCCGGCAGCCTGATCAAGGCCAAATGGCTCCGACATCCGCTGTATTTGCCGATACTTCAAAAATCCACAAAAACCAATAAGTAGAGATCCCAGTATCCTTAATCCAATGTGAAAATTTCAAACGTCCAGAAATGACAAGGTCGAAAGACACACCGTTTTCCTCCAGGAATTTAGGGTGTATCTCACAAAATAAGTGAAATCAGGATCGGACGGGTCCCCCTTCCGTTGCCTACCCGTCGAAAAAAATTTATCAATAGTATTGAGAGACCAGCTTACCAGATCCATGTTTTTCAGAGTTCTGTTGATATGAAGAAAGTGCTCAGAAGACAAGACATAGCAAAGCAAAGCCGGAGAGGGGGGGTAAAAGCTGCAGAGAGAGAAAAGACACGACCGACCTCGGAGAGAGACATAGAGAGATCATTCTGATGATGATGATCAACCATTTTATTTTGTCCTTTTGTTTCTTTTGTGTGTACATAGTTCCTTATCTTCTTTGTTATCTTAATTTTGCTTAGTAGTTTTAGTTAAGTTTCACTAGCCTAGTAGTGAGGATTTGTTGATTGTAGTGTTCATTCAGATAAACTGAAATCTATAGTGACGTTCTCTGGATGTTCATTTTATTTCTGTTAATAAATTCTTGAACTTGAAGAGATGTTGTCACTCCTTTATACTATATGTGTGCAGAGTTTGCTATTAAAAGATCCGCAGTGCTTGAATCATTCCTTTTAACTATTGTCCTGATATCAGCCCTTGGGCTTATATTTACTGGACAATATCTAACAGACATTAATATCTAACATAAAGTGAGTTATTTATCAAACATTAAATAACTTAGAACCGTGTGTAATACCACAACACCACTTTAACTTAATTTATCCTCCTGGATGGCCAACTTTACATATCCTATTTACAGTGATTAGGGGTGATATTGAAATTTCATTTGAATAGGTCTTTATATTTTGAGGTTATAATTACCGCCAGATAAGCACATTTCTCAGCACTCACTTTGAATGAAAGAGAATTTGGGGGCAGCAGGTTGGCTTCATCGTTATCAGGAAAAATTCTGATTGCTTAATCAAATATCTTGATATCATATCATACACTTTATAGCTTTAGGGATGGATTTGCACGGGTCAGACAGAAAAAGGAGAAGGTCATCGGCATACAATGACACAATGTGGATTTGTCCTGCTTTGTTAATTTCTATCACTACTGGATGGTTCCTCAGCAGCAAGAGGTTCTATAGCGATGATGAAGTGCTTTGAAAGGCTGGTGAAACAACACATCGTCTCCAGTCTTCCCCCAACACTCGACCTGTTCCAGTTTGCCTACCGACGGAACCGCTCCACTGAGGACGCCATCTCCTCTGCTCTTCACCTGAGCCTGGCACACCTGGAGGAGAAGAACACGCACGTGCAGATGCTGTTCCTGGACTTCAGTTCAGCGTTTAACACCATCATCCCACAGCACCTGGTAGGAAAACTAGAACATCTGGGCTTCAGCACACCTCTTCGCAACTGGCTGCTGGACTTCCTCACCAACAGACCTCAGTCGGTTCGGGTCGGACAGAACACCTCTGATGTCATCACCCTCAGCACGGGCTCCCCTCAGGGCTGCGTCCTGAGCCCCCTGCTGTTCACCCTGATGATACACGACTGCGTCCCCAGGTTCACCACCTATCACATTGTGAAGTTTGCAGACGACACAACGGTGGTGGGCCTGATCAGAGACGACAACGACCAGGACTACAGAGAGGAGGTGGAGCAACTGGTGGGCTGTTGCAGAGACAACAGCCTGATCCTGAACGTAGAGAAGACGAAGGAGATCATCGTCGACTTCAGGAAGAAACGGCCTCACCACACTCCACTGCTCATCAACAGCTCAGCTGTGGAGGTGGTCAGCAGCACCAAGTTCCTGGGGGTGCACATCACGGACAACCTCACCTGGTCTGTGAACACCACGTCACTGGTGAAGAGGGCACAGAAACGACTGTACTTCCTGCGGAGGATGAAGAGAGCCCACCTGCCCCCGCCCATCCTCACGACCTTCTACAGAAGCACCATAGAGAGCATTCTGACCAGCTGTCTCTCTGTGTGGTGTGGAGGCTGCAGTGCCTCCAACTGGAGGAACGTGAGGAGAGTGGTGAGGACAGCAGAAGGGATCATCGGGGCTCCTCTTCCCTCCATCAAGGACATCTCATCTCAGCGCTGTGTGTCCCCAGCCCGTAACATCATCAGGGACCCCTCACACCCCCACCATGGACTGTTCTCCCTGCTGCCCTCTGGGAAGAGGTTCCGCAGCATCCGCTGCAGGTCCACCAGGTTCTGCAAAAGCTTTTTCCCTGTTGCCATCAGACTGTTGAACTGCTGAAGCCACAAAATTTACTTTGTTGAACTGCTGAAGCCACAAAATGGACTCTGTACCACATTCGTATATTTGCACATTTGCACATATGTGCAAATGTTCAAATATACGAATAAATTTCGTTCTGTACGCACTCTGTGCATACAAAATGACAAATAAAGTTGTCTAAGTCTAAGTCATGTTAAACAGTAGCGGGGTAAGCAGACCGCACACCTGATCCAAATAAAGAGCTGCTGCTGGATATTTTAAAGTTGGCTAACATGTGGAGAATAGCCAGAAGAAAACATGCAGCCGTCTTTATAGACAAGATAAACACAAGCTTTGTTCAGAAGAACTTTCCCAGGCAGACAGACAAGAAAAATTAGATGCTGAGCGGTGCTTCATGCAAACTAGCAGTACAAAATGGTTGTTTGAGAGCAACACAAAAAGGCCAGTAAAGCTCTTGAATGAGCATCTGTGAAGTTGTAAACCTCCTGGATAACATAAGCTAACGCTAGCTGTTATTAGCTTGACGCAGAGCTCAATGACAGGGTTCTGATGGTCTTGGCTCCCCCTTTGAGCATATGGTGAGGGCTTTTCGTGAGGATGATACGTTTTTCATATATTTTATTCATGTTATTTGTTTCTATTCAGTCAGGGTTTCCCCCACCATATTATAAGCCTGGGGGCTGTCAGGCTTATAATACTCGTCATTAGCTCGTACTACGTTCCAGCTACGCCCCTCCTTCAAGCATGAAGAAACGCTCCGTGCGCTCTCCAACCCCCACCCCCTGGTTACGCACACGCACCTCCCGCAACCCACCACGACGTCTACCGTCAGGATTACCCCTATTTTCTGGGGGAAACCCTGATTACGTAACCTAATAGGTTCCTCTTTCATTAAATTTTCTAAATATGTCAGAGTTTAAAGGAGCAATAAATGATATTTCACCACCAGGAGGTGCTTGAACATTGTCTGTAGACCAAAACAAGATGTGTAACAAGCTGCGCCTCGGCCTGGCTCCAAGCAGCAACCCAGCCCCTCCTTTCCCTTTCCCTCACGTGTCACCTTCTTTGCGCATATTTGTAAAAAGACAAAAACACAGCAAAACAACATCAGGAACATTTCTAGTGAAGAAGTAAGTAACGCATTAATTTATAATGCTGCTAGCAAGAGAACATTTAGATTTTTGCTGGGGTGCTCTCCCCCATGTTGTGCAAACACTGCACTGTTTTAGGGCAGGCAGGGGCTAAGCCTTGAGTAGCAGCTGTTCACATGCAAGCACGCATGTACACACAGAGTCCGGCCCCGCTATGTAAACAACAGACTGAAGAACAACACAGAGAGCGGCGGTGTGACGTTATACCATAGTCCATCCGAAATATTACCCTCAGTTCTTCACATCATTATTTTTAGTTCTTTCTATCTAAAATATTTAAATTTTGCTTATTGCTCCTTTAATAATGTGTAAAAAAAAGCTATTTTTTTATTTTGTCATTATTTAATACAGGTGGCATGATAATGCTGTTAAAATATAATGATATGCCTCTTTTAAAAGTCAGCATATTGTAAAAGAAAAAAAGTCCTTCGTGTTATGGAAAGACTGCTGATACAAGAAAAAACTCACGTTTTTTTTTAAAAATAGCTGTTAATTAATTAACAGTTAGTCAGTCGATAAGATCAATCAACCTTAGATTAACTCATTAATCGATAACTTGGATCCCTAGTAGCGCATCGTCATCAGTCAAGCTGAAAACACTGCATCTTTAATTTACATGTATACGTTGTTTTTTTTACTCCACTAGTGGCTCATTTTTCATACAGTAGGCTGACAGGAAAGGGGGTTAGAGAGAGGGGGGAAGAGACGTGGCAAAGGACCTCAGGTCAGCCACGTCGAGGACTTAAGGCCTCCGTATATGGGTTGTGCTCACTACCCCTGTGCAATCGGAGCATGCCCAGTTTACATGTACTAGTAAGATAATGCCTTTCAATCATCAGTCTAAAACAAGAGAAAAAAAACTAACAAAGTTGAACTGGTTTAGTCAGTTAACACTGCTCCATCAATAGCTCAAAGGTAAACTCTTGGACTGATTGCTTACTATGATCTTTATAAGGAGTCTCAGAGAAGCTGCTCTCCATATATAACCTGAGCAGGGTGTTTCAAACATTGGCAGAAAAAAACAACCCTGTAAACAATTTCAGGACACCTTTTTATACACCTATACGGCAAAAGGTCAGCATCAAAGACAACTCCAGTCTTTACAGTAGGTTTTTACCTAAGCCATCACCTTGACTAGCATCATCCGTTCCTCCTCTGAACAAAGGCTGCATTCCCCTGGTCTGATTCTTGAAAATCAGGGAAGACAGTTCATCCAGGGTGCAGCCCAACAGGTAGGCTGCCTTCTGGGCCCATTCGTGGTGGGCAAACTGCCTGCGTCCTGCTGGAAAAAGAAGAGTATATTCAAAACCTGAAGAACTACAAGAAAAAGCAAAAATCTAATGAACGTAACATGTCATAGCAATGATAATGTTAAGAAAACATTAAAAAGAATAATGTTGAGCCAAAGTAAAATCTTCTAGACTTCCTGTTTGCTGCTGTTTACTTAGCATAGCCAGTAGATGGCAGTATACAGATGGGTTACAGAGTAAGCAATAGACAATGACCAAAACAGCTGTCAACCAAAGAACAGGATCTTGTTCAGATCTAGAGGATGTAGAACATGCAGAGATGAAATTACGGATAGACACTGAACTTTTAAAATTCAAAAATTAGGCAGACCGGCTAGTGCACATGACTATAATTTAGTTCAGACAATTAGGGTTGGCTTTTCCTGTTGCAGTTTTACTTTTAAAGGACTACACGCTGACTGTCAGTAAAACGTTGCAATAGCTTGACATGAAGATGGAGAAAGAAGCTAATAAAAAGAAAGATACTAACAAATTAAGGCCTGGGTGAAATTATGAGGGCACCAGGGCAGAAAAACAAACTAACAGGGTCTAAAATCAGGTTCTAAGAGGAAAAGATTCATTCCATTACCTTCATCTTCGTCTGCGTTTGATAGGATGCAGCATGCAAACATGCAAGTAAAGAGAACGGGTTAGACAATACAGTTTATGGATGCAATTTTTCATCTGAGACACACAAACAACCAGCAGCCATGAAAAACCCAAGAAAGCCATTAAGACACATTAGCTGATTTGTCTGAGGTGTTTGAACCATGTTCTACTGTTTTAGACCAAGAGACAGTGAAGGACACATTATGTGACCTTAAATACAACAACTAAGATCAAGAATTAAAAATTGTATGTGTTCCCATAATGAAATATTGGTGAGACACCAGCTCAGAATGCACATAGATCACACATAACACGCAGACATAAGACATAATACTGTCACTTTTGATTGTTTTTTTTGGTTTTTTTTAGTATTTCCTTACAGAACCTTAAACAGTACCCCTGAGGCAACATTACAAATTCACCAAAATAAATGTTAGTTGTTGTTTTTTAAGTTAAACAGACACAATTTTGATGAGTATAGTGTGCCCTTTTGTGTAACAAGGAGCAAACATAATAAGAAATGAAGATGTGGTGTATTTAAAGATGGATAAGTGAGAGATCCTACCTTTAGTGGCTCCAGCGGCCCCTAAGTGATAAATGGCCCCTAGAATAAGCCAGAGAGCTTTCTGTTCTTCCACAGAGATCCCCAGGACCTTCATTGCAGCCTGCAGCTTGGTGAACTGTTGTATAGCCCGCTGCTTCTCTTCAGTCTGAAAACCACATTAGATCAAAATTCCCACATCTGTAATGGAGGGCTGCTGGTGCCCCAACCATTTCATCTATCAATTAAAAAGAAAAGGACCCCAGAAAGCAAACAGCTTATTACCTTGGAGTGTGGATGAATTCCAAAAGCACTGCTTTCATTTAGCTGGTTAAGGTGCAACTCAGTTCTAAAAGACATGAGAAGACACAGAGTAAGCTTCTTTCAGTCATTGAAATTGTTCACTTGTTGTGGAAAAACATAAAAATCATTAGGTAAAGCACTTGACCACCCAGAAATGTTGAAAATAAATAAATAAAGCAAAACAAAAAGTGAAAGCCAATGTTCCACAACAGTACTACAATGCAGATCATTTGTTATAGCATTAGAACAATCCATCTAGTCATCGTTTTTACTCCTAATAAAACTCCTAGGATGACACAAGCAATTGTAAAAAGGGCAACAACAGATTAAAAGTGAACGTCAAGGAAAATTGTGTTGCTCAGTAGTTGTAAAGCTTTGTGGCGGATGTCCCCATTGAATCTCAAACTACTGTCTAAATCTTCATTAAAAAACACTTCAAGGTAATAAGGTATACTTACACACAGTCATAAGAGAAATAAATGGATCATGACTGTATTAAAAGTCCACTCTTGCTGCTTTTACATGATTTAAGAAGAAAAGTAACAGAAGGAAAATCAGAATGAGCTTTATTGCCAAGTGGTATTTTACATGTAAAAACAATTTGCTTTGGTGTAAAATACTAAAGTAAGTAGCTGCTGATCAAATGCACTTTATTATTTGATCATGAGAAAATGTTACCACTTCCATGACAGCCGGGGGGCTTTGAGAATTTTAGGTTGTTTTCACATGTATTTCTGGTTTATTAAGTTTGAATGGCCTTACTCACACATTGGGCACTATTACATTTTTTACAGTGTTTGCCATTCAAGACTGTCCCAAACCAGTTCACTGTACAGTCCATTTCTGTAAAAGCAACAAATCACTGAAACAGATTACCTGATGCAGAGAAAGAGCTGTAAAACTATCATATAATTTAAATCTAATGTGAAAATTCTGTTAAAGTTTGCACAGTGATGTAATCACAGATTAGGGTGATGTTAGCACTAGCTTCTGAACTATTATGGCTACCCGGTCTCCCTCTCCTGCTCTGTGTTTCAGATGTCCAGCTACTCGCTTGCCACTTTTAGTGACTGTGATATGAGCAATAAATGTGGTATTTCTGTTGCTTTGGAGGAAAGGGTGTGGGAACTGGAGGCATGGGTCCATGGTGTTGAAAAATGAGCAGATAGGCCCCTAAGCCATGGTGGAGCCACCAACAGTAGTTTCTGGTAGTGGCCCTTCAGTAGAGCACACACAGCCGAGAGGTCAGGCCGGCTGGGCAAGGCCGCGGGAAGTGGGGGTGCTGGGGGTGCTGCAGCACCCCCTAGTGGCGAGAGGCAGATTTTTATAAAATGTATTAAAACTACTTTGCACAATTTATAAATTTCTTATAAATATTTTGGGAAATGATTTAGACTTTTTTTTAAACTTTAATATTACGTGTATTTGGATTATAATTTAATTATTTTGAAGCCTAATCAACAACTTCGCGGAAGTTACGTTGTCATGGCAACTTCAAGCAAGCCGAGTAAAGAGGTATCCCGCTCGCGGCATCAGACTAGTTAATTTACATAGTCTAATGACAGAAACGAGGAGGAAATATGGCACAGAAACGCATTTCGGATTTTTTTTAGAAAACCACCACCACCAGTGAAGAACACTAGTACCGCAACCACGACAGCGGAGAGCAGCCGGAGTGAGGAGACTGTCCGCCCGCCTCTGATGGCAGTTGCCCCCGCATTGACTGTCGTGGCGCAGAAATTACCCTAACCTGCTGGTTTAAGATGAACAGACGGATGCCACAGCACTGTGCGGCGTATTTTTGTTTGAATCGACGGACTATTGTCATCAGGGATTGAGGGATAACTTTTCACAATTAAGATGAACAGATATTTTTGATTAGAATGTTCTTTTTCTGTATTGTTGTCCACCAACAAAATTCAAGCTTGCTCTGGGAGCAATTTCTCTATTTTTGTTACGTTTATTTAGTTCATTTTTATTTATTTGCTTATTTGTTGTATTAATATTTTTGTTTAAATTAAGTTGCTTAGAAAAAAATTATTTGTCAGTAATTTGTTTAATTAGTTAACTGATTTGTTTGGGTCACTTTTAGTTTTGTTCACCTTTAACTCTTGAGTTTTTTGGCTTTCATGGACAAGTAGTCACTACACTTGTTAATGTTTGGTGCTAGTGTTTTGCCAAAAGAGTTATTCCCAACAAAATAGACTAATTTCAGTAATAATAGTTATACAATAAAGTAATAATAATAATAAAGTAATAATAATTATATATATTATATATATAGCTATATATATATATAATATAGCTACCCTCATCACCCTCTGTGACTCCACCATCGACACTGTGGAGTCTTTCCGCTTCCTGGGAACTATCATCTCCCAGGATCTAAAGTGGGAGCTGAACATCAACTCCCTCACCAAAAAAGCCCAGCAGAGGATGTACTTCCTGCGGCAGCTGAAGAAATTCAACCTGCCAAGGACAATGATGGTGCAGTTCTACTCCTCCATCATTGAGTCCATCCTCACCTCCTCCATCACCATCTGGTACGCTGGTGCCACCGCTAAGGACAAGAGCAGACTGCAGCGTGTCATCAGGTCTGCAGAGAAGGTGATTGGCTGCAATCTTCCATCTCTCCAGGACCTGTACGCCTCCAGGACTCTGAGGCGTGCAGGGAAGATTGTGGCTGATCCCTTCACCCCAGTCACAGACTATTTCAGTCACTTCCCTCTGGCAGGAGGCTGCGGTCCATCAGGACCAAAACCTCATGCCACAAGAACAGTTTTTTCCCATCTGCTACCGGCCTTATCAACAAGGCCAAGAACCGCCTGTGACACTGGACACTGTCTCTCTCCCCCGTTCAGGACTTACAAGCTTCTGCGTTACATTAACTCACAGTTTACTGAATGTATATAGCTTCTGTATATATATCCATTTTATTCAATTTTATTGTATTCTTATTTTGTCTGCAGCATCAACATCAAAGTCAAATTCCTTGTATGTGCAAACCTACTTGGCGATTAAACTTGATTCTGATTTTATATATATATATATATATATATATATATATATATATATATATATATATATATATATATATCCCCTTGGGGAGCAGTGGGCTGGGACCCAGAGTGGCAGTTGGTGGGAGTTGAACTCAGAACCTCTGGGCCACCACTCCCCACAATATATTTGTGTATAAATGTGTTTGTGTATATAGTAATAAAAAATTTATGATTGGCTGTGTTTTGCAACATACATACATTTATCAGAATATTCTTTTACCTTTAACCCCACTAAGAATATTTACATGCACTGAACCCTTAAAAAAAAAAGTGAAAATTTGTTTAATATTCAGCGAGTTTTAGTTGATTCAAATTGATTCTGCACCTCCTCTATTACACTAAGCAGAACTGTTGACCTCCCGAAGATGGCGCCCCCAAATCTCGTTAGCGCCCATAGGCGAAAGCTGTCGATATGGGGTCTACTCTTTATATTATGTTTATGAGTGCACCTGCAGGCCCAGCCCCTGCACCCGAAACCCAACCCAGCGTGATTGGATTAGACAACCCCTTCCAGCCAACATCCAGCTTCAAATGCCAGCTTTTCAAATTGGCGTAAAGCCACTGAAAAATTTAACGAGCATGAAAGATCAGAGTTGCACAATACAAGTCAATACAAGTGGCTGCTTTGGATGACGTCTCCATTAGACCCTTGGTTGCATGCACTCAAATGCATGACAAAAAAAGTAGTGAATCTCAATCTATTTATTTATTGTATTTTAATTAGGCATATAGGCTCATAGGTCTTTTGTCCAAAAAAAAAATAAATAATTCACAGCACCCCCTGTTCAAAATCACTTCCAGCGGCCCTGCGGCTGGGTGACGGTATTTAGATCCCAGCCCACAGATGATCACTAACCTTTGGGCTTCTAAACATTTATATTAAAGGAAAACTAATAGCTGCAATTCTTTTAAATATCTAACCCATTGGTTTTCCTCATGCAAATTACAAAGCACTACAACTACTTCTGTCTGTTTTTTTCCATTGTCCACAAGGCCCTTACTTTCAATTCTTGTATCAGTTGTATCAGTAACAGTTCTCTGTCAGGGTTCTCTGTTTTCGTGCTCTCTAACTCTGCTTCACAGGTGGCTGCAGTTGATCAGGTGGGAGTGGCCCGCACCTGCGGCTCATCATGGAACCTTCATCTCTGGCTTAAAAGGAGTGCTCAGACAGTTGGAAGACGCCAAAGTGTTACCCAGTCATGGTATGCCTAGGCCTCTGACCTGTCACCTGTGCCTCGTATCCGTGAGTTTTGGAAACTCAGTTTTTTTAACTAACCTGTCTCCTGTCTCCTCCAGTTTTTGCCGTGTTTTGGATTTACTCACCTGTGTTGGCTCCGTGCTCTGAGGACCAGTCATCCGAATCCCTGCCGCTCAGATTTTGCTCTGGCACTTCCCCTCATACTCCCTTGGTGGTACCAAGCCGGGCGTGAGACCCCTTCCCTGGATTCACCTGGTTCGTCAAAGTCACACTCCGGTTCTTCCAGCTGCTCCTCCTGCCTGCCGTCCGCATTGGTGCTGTTCGGGCCCCCCACCTGCATTACTTCTGCCAGCCCTCCTGTCACTCAGCCACAACCGTCCATCAGAGAGTTACGATCTCAGAGTTCCTTCGTCACTCATTCCCCCCGGACAGGTCTCCCCTTCCAAACTGTAAGGAGCACCACTTCTGGAAAGTTTCCCTCTGGTTCGATCCTCCGTAACATATCCTCTTTCTTCCCACAGTCGTTCCAGCTCTGACGTTCAGACCTCGCCTGTTGCACACAGCGTGTGCTTCTCCCCTTTGTCGAGCCTTTAATAAACATGTTAACTGTTCTTGCTGCCGTCTGTGTCTGCATGTGGGCCAAACACTTAAAAACCATGACACAAAAACACTCTGGCCAACTAGACCCAGCAGACACTTTCGGTCGGCAGTTAGCCGCCCAACAAGAACAGTTACAGGCTCTCAGACTAGCAGTTAATTCGGCGCAGGAACAATTACAATATGTCACCGCCCAGCTTGCGTCCGCTCTCAGTTGGCGTCCGCTCTCACTTCCGTGTCTAGCCAGCCTGTCACTCCAGCTCCTAGCGCTCCGCCTCCTAGTAGTTTGACAGCTGAAACCACCGATTAGCCCTCCCCTGTCTCAGAAAGCTCGTCTCCGAGTCCTGAGAAGTTTTTGGGTGACAGTGGAGATTGTGGAGGTTTCCTCTTTCAATGCACGCTGGTCTTTAATCGTTCTCCCCGCACCTTTTCCACTGACCAGGCCAAGATTTCTTTTGTGTTGCGGCTTTTAACGGGCAGAGCCCTAAGATGGGCCATGGCTCGCTTTCCTGACTGCAGATCCTTCGGCTGTACTTTTACAGAGTTCATCACTGAGTTTAAGACGGTCTTCTCAGCTGAACTAGATCCTGTGCAGCAGTCACGCACGCTGCTTGCGTTAAAGCAACGCGGGTCTCGGGTTTCTGATTTCTCTGTTGAATTCCGCACATATGCAGCTGCTGTCGGCTGGGAAGCCCGGCCGTTAAAGGCAGTGTTTTTCCAGGCACTTGATGAAACATTAAAGGAGTTAGCGCATGTTGAGGAGCCCGATACTTTCGAGGGTTTAGTCTCATTAGCTATTCGGCTGGAAGCCCGACTACGCAGCCGAGGTCGGGGGTGGTCTGAGAGACCATTACGGCCGTCTCTTCCACCTTCTCAAGGGGTTAATTCCCCGTGGCTAGCCGTAACACCGCAGTCACATCCCGAGCCTATGCAAATTGACCGCGTACACCTTACCTGAGAGGAACGGCAACAGCGTTTTACTGAAAATCAGTGTCTGTACTGCGGAACCGCAGGACATTTTGTCAATACCTGTCCCGTTCGACCAAAAGATCGGTTCCGTGGCCTGTAGTGGGAAGACGGCGGACCGATGTAGAGTTTCGTCCCCTAAGTCTCCTTGTGAACCAGTCCCGTCTCGTTTTTTGTCTCCCGGCTACCTTGGTTTTGGATTGGGACAATCTTAGCGTTTCCGCCCTAGTAGATTCTGGCTCTGATTTTAATCTTATTGATCAAGGATTGGTCACCCGGTCTCGGATTGAGACGGTTCCTTTGTCCACGCCTCTCCAGGTCTCCCCATTAGATGGGGAACGTTTAACTCTAATTACCCATCAGACTAAGCCTCTGGAGGTAATTATCTCAGGAAATCACAGGGAGATGCTCTCCTTCTTTGCGTTTCCCGTTAAAAACTCCCTGGTAGTTTTAGGATTGGCCTGGCTTGTTTTGCATAATCCACATGTAAATTGGGCTGAGTCCCGTTTAGAGTCTTGGTCCCCTGGCTGTCATTCTCGTTGTTTGTTATCCGCTCAGCCAGTCTCCCATCCTTCTGGGTCGTCCCCTGAAAGTACCTGAACTTTACCACGATTTGCGCTTGGTTTTTAGTAAAAGTAAGGCCTGTTCACTTCCTCCGCACCGCCCTTACGACTGCACCATCGACCTGCTACCGGGTGCTCCTTTACCCACCAGCCGCCTCTATAACATCTCGAGGTCTGAACGTCAGGCGCTTGAAAAATATATTGGAGAGTCATTATCTGCAGGGTTAATTCGCCCTTCCTCCTCTCCATTGGGCAA
Source organism: Fundulus diaphanus (assembly GCA_037039145.1). Classification (NCBI taxonomy): domain Eukaryota; kingdom Metazoa; phylum Chordata; class Actinopteri; order Cyprinodontiformes; family Fundulidae; genus Fundulus; species Fundulus diaphanus. Next base: position 58,910,732 of record CM073124.1, read on the forward strand.
TGTTTTTTTTTTCGTGGGTAAGAAAGATGGATCCCTCTGTCCGTGTATTGACTACCGAGGGCTTAACCAAATCACAGTTAAAAATAAATACCCGCTTCCCCTGTTGTCCTCTGCCCTTGAACCAGTCCAGAATGCGGTCATATTTACTAAACTTGACCTGCGCAACACTTACCATTTGGTCCGAATCCACCAGGGGGATGAGTGGAAGACAGCTTTTAAGACTCCACTCGGTCATTTCGAGTATCTGGTCATGCCTTTTGGGTTGTGTAACGCCCCATCAGTATTTCAGGCCTTAGTGAATGACGTCCTACGGGACTTTCTGAACGTCTTTGTTTTTGTTTATCTAGATGATATTTTGATTTATTCTAGTGATCCTGTTCAGCACCAGCAACATGTCCGTTTAGTCCTCCAGTGCTTGCTTGAGAACCGCTTGTATGGGAGTTAGGGTCAGTTTGACCTTTTTCCTGTTTTTCGTCGATGGTATTGAGATGAAACATCTGGGGTCGTTGTGTAACTGGACTGTTCCAAGATATGTCAAGTAGTGGAATTAATCGCTCTGTTTTTGTACTTTTGTGATAAACACTTCCCAGAACTTTCGTCCAGTTGCCAACTGGACTTCATTAGCTTGTAACACACACACACCAATGGAGACACACAGACTCTTGTGTTTAACGCACACACATTTGTAGGCTTTAAAAAGACAAGTTCTGTATCTGCATTTTTTAGAACTCACGCTTCTCACCCGTGCATACGTGAGATGATGTAATGGAATAAATTGAGTTCTCGTTGTCGAGGCAGAGGGACGCCATTGCTCTCGAGTCTTTCTTTCTTTTCTTTTTAAAAGGTTAATAGTCAAATAATTCTCCCACAAAATTGGTGAACCCCGACGCGATAGGAAAAAGGGAGTTTTGCCTTCCCGGACAGACGGCTTGGGTTTCCCCCGCTCGGAACTGGCCCTTCCGTGCTGGGGTGGAGGAGAGAGGACAGAGGTGAGTGTAAATAAATTTTTGTACTGGTCTCTGTCTTCTGCTCTCTCTGCTTGTTAGCGATGAATCTGCCGCCTGTGTAATTTGAATTGGGAAGAGCGTTTTTTGTGATTGACACGGGGAGTGGTTGTTCCTTTGCCTTGCCATCTATATTTTTTTTCTACGTAGAAAAATAAGTTGTCTTAAACATCAGAAGATTTGGAATGATATTGGCATTCCTCCACAATTGAGCACACACGACAACTTAAGGAAGTGATTGGTTACTCCCAGCCGCTTTTATCGGATGTCCCGTCAAATATGACGTTAGAAGCGATGGCGTATAAAATGAATCGGACCATTACGGGTCTTTGCTGAAGTTTTTCTAATATACATAACTTTTTAGAATCAAAGAGATCATTGTGAGAGAATTGATCTTATATATTTCGGTTGGTCGGAGTCTTTAGGGCGTGGCCCTGTTAATGTAAGCGCTTGAAGAAGAATAAGGCAGTTCTCGGATCATTCCATGCGTGGAACTCCGATGAAAATGTGGCCTTAACAGAGTTGACTGCAGTCTGTTTTTGGTTGAGTACTCCAGGTTTAGGCAAACGAGGTAAAAGCCTCCTATCAAAGTTTGAAGCAATAAGGCCTTGCTCTGAGCACGTGAAGTATAAATGTTTATTTTTTTAACTTTTTTTTTTTTTTTTTTTTGCTCTGGGTCCCATAAAAAAAATGATTTAAATTGTCTGTGCGCACAGTTAAAATCCAGAAACATTGAACATTTGGACCATTAAGAAAACAAACAATAAGTTTCCCGGGAGAGTAAGAGTGAAAGGAAAACGTGAGAATGTGGGAATGATGAGAAGTTATGAGTAAGAATGACTGATTGTGTTGTTGTGTGTCAGACGTCTATGTGTGATTATAAAAGATGAGAGCTCTATTGTCTGACTAAAATGTATGAAAGTGGATGGTTGCTTTGCTCTGTTTTTTTCTTTAATTCAAAGTTCCATTGATAAGGTAAACAGTGCTTGGAACCTTCTATTTTTTTTTTTTGTAAAATATCTTGGTGGACCAAAGTTTATACTTATCTAAGCTGCTGTGTGGGTGCAGATACTTAAACTTTGTGCTTTGTGAAAGTTGGATAATTGTGCAAGAGATTTTGCTGGTGCGAAAACTATTGGCAATAAGATCTGCAAACTTCTTTGGTTTTTCCTTTTTGCCTGTCAGTAGAGAGAGGAAAACAGCAGGCTGAGTTATTTTTAGCCCTCAGTGACCAGTGCCAAATTCCTCAGCCCCCACCGAAGGAAAATCTTACACACAAAGGAGGGAGCACACACACTGTGTTTCACACACAGCTCAGCAGGCAGAGCAGGAAACACACATACAGTTCTACGCAGGCAAGGAGAACCGCACACACACAGCTGTCCCGAGCCAAGAAGCCCCCACCTCCCGCTCCTCAGACAGCTGCATTGCTCAGCCCTCCCTCACAGAAAGCACACACACATTTGAGAAAAGGCAGTTCGGACTGCACAGTTATTTTTCTTTTTTTCTGCGAAGAGAAGTTAACCCCACAGAACCTGTTAGTACTAGTTTTTCTTAACTTGGCCTAACGAAACTAATACAGAATAAAATGGCAAACATTCCAATTGTGGTCATAGGTTTAAAGAACCCCGAAATTGCGTCAAAAATTCAAAAGATTTCAAAGAAATGGAGCAAACGGACGCTACGTTTAACTTCCCCGTGGCCGGAACAAGGAAGTTTTGATACAGCTCTCTGTGAACAAATGGAAGTCAGAGTTCTAGATTACAAAGCGAACAGCAATACTAAAAAAAGAAAGGAGAAACGTGACCTCGAGCTGAAGATTTTAAACCTTTTTAAAACAGAAGGAGAGGCTTATAGACGCGCTTTAAAGCAAAAATATATGGAAATGAAACAGCAATCTGTAAATGATAAGGCAGAAAAAACTGCTGGAATATCCAACACTTTCCGGGACCGTCAACATACAGGGAGACTTCCAGTACAAGAACAAGGATTCTCTGATCTTAGATGCGATGAGAGAAGGAGATAAAACTGGAGAGGATTCTACAGCACATAAAGAGATCATTACTAAAGCCTCACACATCAATGTTACAGACGCAGGAGGGTCACCGTACCAAAAAGATCCTGCCCTAGTAAACATATATTCGTCTGTGCATAAGTCAGGATCTCCAGCTGTTTCAGTTGCAAACCATCAGAGTAATGAAGGCCCAATAAACTCAGATTCCCCTGTATATGCAGACAATTTAGCACCAATGCATTGCAGCACCTCGAGAAAACAGATAATACCTGACGACAGGAGGTCGTTGACCTTGAAACCGATGGGTGGGATAGACTGTTATGCTGACTATGCTGGAAATAAAAAGAGTGATTCATTTTGGGTAAACCTAGATCACGAAGGGATAGATTTGCAGAGAGAAATTAGTCGCACCGTCATAGAACAGTTGTAGCACGAAATTGAGGAGGAAGCAATGAGACTAAATACTGTACCAGGAAATCCCAACGAGCCTTTAGCGGAAAGTCCACTTATAGCAGTGACAGTAAAAGACCCTGGAGTAGGAGCACAAGCCAGAAGGAGAAGTGATTTTAATTTGAGATACAAGCCAAACATACATGCACCGGGGAAATGCACAGATCATAAACAATTACCAATATTAGTAAAAGGGAATGTCGCGAACTACTTACCTTGGGCCAGTCAAGATCTTGTCGGAGTGGTCGCAAAATTGCCAGACATTAACGAGGGTGCCAGTAAGTGGATAAAGGTGTTTGAAGAGTTAAATGTGGGGAAAATGTTGGCTATTGGGGATCTAAAGGCTGTCCTTGCACAGTGCATGGGAACACATACCATGGAAAACGTCTTGAAGGAACGTTTTGCGTGGATGCTCCAACAGAGAGCAGATGGAATCGGATTCAATTTATTTCGCACAGCAATGTGGGAAGTACTGCGAAAGGAATTTCCAACGAAAATTGATCCGAAAGCCTTAAAAGCGAATCCCATTGATGCCACAGAAAACCCAGCAACTTACATCGCAAAGGAGATGAAAAGATGGAAGCAAGAAACGGAGGAGGAAATTGATAAGAGTCCTGTGCTGACAACTCTGTTCCGGAACTCCATCGTTGAAGCAATGCCGGCTTCAGTGAGAAGCAGGTTAGAAGACGTGGTGGCTCTGACGTCAATGCCCCATAGAGAGTTCCGTGACCATGTGATACATGCAGTTGAGAAACACAGAAGAGAGGAGATGAAGATTGCAGAACAAGATAAAAACGTTCAGAGAAGACTGGCACAAATGCAGCTTGGAGAACTGTCAGGAAAAAACAAAGCCAAGACTCAAGCCACAATGATTAAAGCGACTGAACTTGTGGCACCACCACCCCAAGGATTTTCAGAACCTGTACCTGATGTGGCAAATCAGGCACAAAGGAGTTTTCCAGCTCCTCAACCAACCCAGCTGCAACAACCGGTGGTGAATGTCTATCCTCAAGCATTTAACTCACAGCCATACGGACTTCGCGGACGACAACAAAGAGGTCCCGCCTGGACTAACAGAGGCAGGCCTGGCGCACCTGGAATAATGGGAGCATGTTGGACATGCAATGAACTTGGACATCGTGCCGAGCATTGCCCAAGAGGCAACAGCACCAACCGAAGGCAATCGCGTGGCCGGTTCCGTCCAGGTCTGACAAGACGCCCTGTAAACCCACCAAATTTTGGTTACTAGGGGTGCCCAGAGAACCTTACAGGGGAGAACCAGTGCCCGATCGTAAGCGAGGGTGCTGAAAATGAACCAATGTTACAAATTCTAATTGAAGAAAAAGAAACACCAATGCTGGTCGATACAGGAGCAGCTTACACGTGTGTAAGTCCAAATTATGCAAAGCACCTCCCCATGTCTGATAAATTCCTTTCAACAGTAGGGTTCTCGGGAATAAAACAGCTAATACAAATGACAGCTCCTGTACGACTGGCAACTGATGAGGATGAAATAAGAATACCCATTCTTGTCTCTGACCAAACACCAATTAACCTATTGGGAAGAGATGCATTATGCAAGATGAAATTGAAAATCTGGTGTTCTCCTCAGGGTTTGTATGTTGATAAAACAGGTCTGGATTTTCAAATGTACATGCAAACACATGAAGCTAAAGTTTATTGGCTAGGTGACATTTCAGGCCCAGTTGAAGATGTAGTCACTAACTGGGGCCGGTACATTAAAGCTCAAATTCCAGAAGCCAGAAAACCTTTTCTAGATTACCACTGCACCATGTTCTATGACATTTCAAAGAGCATGGAGTTTGAAGAGAAATGGGACAGTTCTACAAAAAACAGAACTGTTAATCTTGAAACAGAATGCATTGTTATCGGTAACCAAGGTACAGCTTTAAATGTGAAACAAAATGATTTCATTTCAGAGTGGTACAATGTTCCAGACTCAGTACCACACATTACATTGTTTGTAAATAAAGGATTTCATGCAAAAGATCTGGGACCAATGATGAAACTTGCAACTGAAACAACATGGGAAGAAACAGATAACCCATTAATTTCACAATCAAGTGATGGAACAATGATCAAGATTCTATGTGAAGTAACATTGACAGCAAAACCACAAGTTGTGACAGTGCCTGTTGATCTAAAAGATCAGTCTGAGGAAGAAGGTTCCTCTGAAGATCAACCAGCAATGCAGGACATGCTAAAACATGTCTCTGAGCACTTATGGTCTAAACATGACACAGATGTGGGCTTAGTAAAATCTGCAGAGCCAGTCTCAGTTCAAATAAAACCAAATGCACGGTTTCCTTTTCGCCAGCAATACCCATTGAAACCAGAAGCAGAACAAGGCATCCAGAAAACCATTGATGGATTCATGCAAGCAGGTGTGCTGGTGGAAGTAGAAAGTCAATGCAACACTCCAATTTTTCCAGTTCTGAAAGCAGACAAAAACAAATACCGTCTTGTTCATGACTTAAGAGAAATAAACAAGATAATAGTAGACGCAGAATCGGATGTGCCAAATCCAAACACTCTCTTAAATTCAATACCAACTGGAGCTCGTTTCTTCACCGTTATTGATCTCTGTTCAGCGTTTTTCAGCATTCCGCTATCAGAAGAGTCACAACATTTATTCGCATTTACCTACAGAGGTAAAAAACTCAGTTATACCCGATTGCCTCAAGGGTTTAAGCTTAGCCCGCACATATTTAATCAAGTGCTAAAAAATGATTTGGAAGGACTCGATCTAACTGGTACTGTGTTACAGTATGTGGACGATTTGTTAATCTGCGGAAACACACTAAATGACTGTCATCAGGACTCAATCAAAGTTCTACAAAGATTAGCAGAGGGAGGACACAAGGTCTCCAAACAAAAACTACAGTATTGTCAACCGCAGGTAGATTACCTAGGAAGACAAATCTCACAAGGAACCGTTGGCATTTCACCTTCTCAACTGGAAGGTGTGAGCAAAGCTCCAAGTCCAAGGACAGTCGGCGAAATGATGACATTTTTGGGAATGACAGGATTTAATGCAGACTGGATTGAAAACTATGCGGAAAAAACAGCACCGCTTAGAGAACTCATAAAAGAAACAGGAAACCAGTCATTGAAGGCAGCGCTAACATGGACGACTGAAGCTAAAATAGCTTTTGAAACACTAAAACAGGAAATGCAAATGGCACCAACTTTGGCATTGCCAGACTATGATAAAGTATTTTACCTGTATGTAGCCAACAGGAAAAACATGTACGCATCAGCCGTACTAATGCAAGAAACCTGCGTAGGACGACGAAAGCAAGCCATTGCTTATTACAGCACCAAACTAGACAATGTGGCCCAAGGCTGGCCACCATGTTATCAAGGTCTAGCAGCAGTCTACTATGCTTATGAAAAAGCGTCAACCATAACAATGGGCTACCCGATAACAATACGGACCCACCACAAAATCACAGAGCTGATAAATCAAGGAAAGTTTGTGATGACTCAGGCAAGATGTTTACAGTACATGCCACTTTTAACATATCCAGACGTAACTGTGCAAAAGTGCACAACAAACAACCCTGCTGACATGGTACCTCTGGACTGTGAAGGAGAACCACACGAGTGTCTTGCAGAAACAATGAAATACACAAGACTAAGACCCGATTTAGAGTCAACTCCGATAATGAACGCGGAAGTTACTTACTTTGTCGACGGGTCATGTTTCAGAGATCATCTTGGAAACCATGCAGGTTACGCCGTGGTAGAACAAGCAAGAGACAAATTTGTAACAGTCAAAGCAGAAAAATGCGAACAACCATGCTCAGCTCAAAAAGCAGAACTAAAAGCACTAACAGAAGCATGCAAACTAGCAAAAGGAAAAGTAGCAAACATATACACAGACTCGGATTATGCCCATGGGGTGTGCTATCTGTTTGCTGCAGTTTGGAAACAAAGAGGTTTCAAAAGAGCAGACGGCAGTCCAGTACTACATCAAGAACAGCTAAAAGAACTGATCGCATCAATGATGATGCCATCAAAATTGGCGATAATTAAATGCAATGATTTGATCATTATGGGCAACAACGCCGCAGATGAGGCAGCAAAACTAGCATCTAAGTGCCAGATGGCTATCTTGGCACCAGTGGTCACCTTGGAACCTATGGTGACACCAGAAGACATCATTCTGATGCAGCAGGAGGCAGGTGCAAGTGAGCACGCTCTCTGGGCGCAGAGAGGTGCGACAATGAGTGAAAGTGGTTTGTGGAGATCACAAAGTGGACATTTAGTTGCACCAGTAGCATTGTTGACAATGTTGGTCTCAGAAGCTCATGGTTTGGATCACTGTAGTAGAGTGAAAGTGATGGAGAAGCTTAAAAGGCAAGGTTATTGGTCACCTTACATGCAAGCAATGGTGGATGAAATCTTGAGTCAATGTGAAATATGTGCAGAAAACAATGTTCGTAAAGGCATAAAATCACCGATTGGTCACATTCCGGTCCCTGAGGGACCCTTTAAACATCTTGTGATAGATTATGTTGACATGATAAAGCCAGTACAAGGGAAAAGGTACATGCTGGTTGTGATCGATCGATTCAGCCGATGGGTTGAAGCAGTCCCATCAAAGACATTGGGAGCTGATACAGTGATTAAGTTTCTGACAAGAGAGGTGATTCCGAGATTTGGCATCCCATCAGAAATCAGCTCAGATAACGGTTCAGCATTTATCCAAAAGGTGTTGAAAGGTGTTTTGTTAAAGCTAGGAATTAAACAACGCTTTGGAGCAGTCTATCACCCGCAGAGTCAGGGTATTGTTGAGAGGATCAATGGGACTTTGAAAGCTAAGCTAAATAAAATCTGTGCTTCTACTAAACTAAACTGGATTGATGCTTTGCCGCTTGCGCTAATGAGCTATCGCATGCAGTTGCATCGCAGCACACATTTAACCCCGCATGAAATGCTAACAGGCAGAATGATGCCAGTGCCTGAATGGAGGCTTCCATTCAAAGGGCCGGCACTTGAACAGCTACAAACAGAGTTGAAAGCATATATGGATCAACTAACTGCTATCCATAGAGCTATCTATCTGCAGGAAAAAGCCAGAAGTTCCTGTCCAGAGACGGTGGTGAAGAGACCAGTCGAACCAGGAGACCTGGTGTACGTGAAGGTGTTCAGACGAAAATGGAACTGCTCGAGATGGGATGGACCCTTTGAGGTCAAACGAGCGACCGCAACCGCCGTCCAAGTTCAGGGGAGTGATACGTGGTATCATTTGACTCATTGTACTAAAGTACACGCCAGAGACACTGTAAAGCCAGACAGTGCAAAGACAGACACTGTGAAGCCAGACATTGGGAAAAAGTGTGAACAGACGATTTGCAGCAATGAGACTAGTATTAATGACATTTCACCTGTGGATGTTGGCAGAAGTGGTGAACCTAACGACAGCGAGGCCGGAGATGAACTCTCACAGCCTGCAGCCAGCACCACAGCATCAGCCAACGTCAGCTCAACCACGAGAGAAAGCAACGAGTAATGTGGGTCGAGACGATCGACATCTAACCATGAAACGGGGGACTTCAGTCTATAAAGGGAAATCCACCTTTGTAGAACAAGATAAGTACAACACAACGTTAATGGGTTTGAACAAGTACACACCAGTGTTTTTGCCAGCTGAACTAAAGTTAATGTCTCATCTAGGTCTTAGAGAACAATTAAGAGTAAAAACAAAAAGGATGCGTAAGAAAAGAGAGACCCATGCTGAATTTAAATGGAAAGCAACGGTAACCGATACAGAATTAGATACAGAATATGAGGTAAATGTCTATTACGATACCAGGAAATTATGCGGAAAAAGTGTTAAACAGGAATATAAAGTTTATGGGGCATACCAGTGTTCAGTCCTTTTACACATTAAGGACGATGGTTTTGGCGTAGAAACAAGAATAGAGTCCCATTGGGATCCTGAGGACAATTACAAATATGACTTAACAATAAAGAATCCAGGTAAGGGTAAAAGAAGTACAGGAAAAGGTGGTTTAGAGCGAATAGGAAACAAGGAGATATCTGCTACAGTTCAAATTGTAAATGATCAAATTAGGATTCATGTTGAACCAGACAGTGATAAATATGATTTGGTTGAAAGAAACGTGATTATCTCCAGATTACTGCAAAAGGGTGACAGACGGAGGATGTGTAATTCGCATGCTAATGTTAGCCATCAATTATCTAGTATAAATCAAGAAAACATTAATTGTAAAATGACTGTTAAGATTGCAGATTGTGGATGGATTATTGAAGCAGATGTAATAGCCTTCCGTATTGACAAAACATACGAGTTGAAATTTGAAGACATCACTTCGAGTGGAAAAGTAGATTCATCTATATTATGGAACCTACCAAAAAAAGAGGCTTTACCAGAAGAAATCAATTGTTTCCCCCCAACAACTATGGCTACTAGAACTACTGTAGAAGTGAAGAAAATTACCGTCCCTAGTGGACATGTGACTTTACCTACTTCAGTCACCAAATCTGGACCAAATAAACCGACAACCTTAACGGTTAAGACAGTAGCAGTCACATCAGCATCTACAATCTTAACTAGCACAATACAAATTTCAACCAATAACGATAAAACTACAAAGGTAAATACAAATAAAAAGGAAGTGCAACCTATAGAGGTTGATAGCAATTTAGAAAATGCAAAGCCTACGGTGCCTCTACCTGAAAATAGCATAACTGAACTTCCAACAACCGTCACAACTAAAACAAATCCGCGAACAGTAGTTTCAAATACAATTAAATCCATGAAGGAAGTTTTAGAAACTACTAAACCCTCACTAGTAAAAATAATTACAACAGTACCTTCTCAGATTGAGGTCACATCAAACCAGGACAACAAGCTAATATTAGAATTCACACAACCGGATCCAAAGAAGTATGGATGCTCTGAAAAGGAAGGATGTGAGGATTTCTCAAAAGGTTTAGATCAATTTTATGAAGAACGTCATCCAAAAGTAGCAACACCAAGAGTAATAAATAAATTACAGGATATTAAATGGCATGGAACCAGACCAAGGGGTGATCCTTTATGGCAAAGAGCCATACGCAATACATGGTATAGTTTTTCATGGTACACGGCTAGAGAATTAACTAAAAACGATTGTTTAATCTGTACTGTTGCTCCCGGAGCAGTACCTATGGTAATTCCAGAAAAATACACGTCAAAAGAATGTGCAGTTGTACAACGTGAAAGATGTAGCAATGAAGTGAGTTCACTTCAAGAGAAGACGCAGTGTCATTCTTTAAATTACCTATGTGTGGTTTGAGTTGCAGACTCTTATATGGCTCGTGAAACTCTCATCAATACTTAGAGAAATGGAAAGGGTATAAATTAGAATCATTGTGTGCAGAATTTAACATTAGTACTACAGATAATGTTCCACCTACTGATTATGAAATAGATTATGACGCAGACTACGAATGTTTCGTCAGTGGAGGTTTTGAGGACAATGAAGGAATTAATGTAGGAAACACCACTGTAAAATGTAATGTAACCTGGGTATTATCTTGGTTTAAGCGTGCAAATGTAACACCAGTGTTTGCTATAAAGCCCGTTTGGTTTGAAAACCCAGATTTTATAGAAGAGGACTGTAAAAATATAACTATGACTATTCCCAAACTTTTCTTTTTAGGAGATCAAACGTATCCAGTGGCAGACAGTTACTGGATGTGTGGTGACGACATGCTAATGAACACCTTACCACTTAAGTGGGTCGGACTTTGTGCATTAGTACGAATGAAAGTACCGATAACCTTAGTGTATGAAGGGGTAAAAGAATTAGCTCAAATTGAAACAGGTAGAACTAGATCACGTCGGAGTCTAGGAGATTACGGACTAAATGAAGAAGTTTATTTAGATCTTATTGGGCAACCAAGAGGAATTCCAGATGAATTTAAAGCACAGCATGAAGTTAAAGCAGGTTTTGAGTCTATTTTGCCTCAAATTACTATTAATAAAAATGTTGAATGGATAAATTACATTTACTATAATCAGCAAAGGATGATAAATTTCACGATAGAAGGATTTATGGCATTGGGAGACCAATTACATGAAACGAGTAGAATGGCAATTCAAAATAGGCAAGCTTTAGATTGGCTTCTAGCAAGTAAGGGAGGTGTATGTCACATGTTTGGTAATCAATGCTGTACATATATTCCAATGAACACTGCTCCTAAAGGTTCGTTTAGGGTAGTAATGGCTAAACTTATGAAACTTAGAGAAGAAGTAAAAGCGAACGCTGGAAGAAACAACTGGTCGTGGAAAAGTCTGGAAGAAATCTTAGGGGAATGGGGCGCTTTAGCCGCCAAAACAGGACTAATTTTGGTGATAACGCTGATTGTATTCTTTTTAATTGTGTGTTGTGTTGTGCCTATTTTGAAAAGGTGGATTGTGGGGACAATGTACAGATGGATGACATCAGACAGCAGCCATCCGAAGGGCTGATCCCCGGCCGCCTGGACACGTCCATGGACTCATGCGTGTGCTACAGAGCCATGCCAGATGGAAAGGAGCCCCGGGAACGGGACGGACTCTTTTTGTTTTGCTACGTGTCCATGGACTCATTCAAGCCAAGCGTGTGAACTGAAGATGACTAACCCTATTAACCTTGTTTGAGTTACTCAATAAATAAAATAAGTAAAATACAATACAATACAAAGTGTGTTTTAATAGATAAGTTAGCACAGGCGGCCGGTTAGGTTAGTTTACACTATCATAACATTAGATTCTAACATCCATTTCATTTTTAATCCTGCATATCAGTATTATTAGCAAGATAAGTTACATATATATATATAATCCATGTATTTGATATGTTGTTGTTTTTGTTTGTATTATGATGTTTTGTTATTGTATTATGCTTATGTACTCTTTTTATATGACAAGTGCTGGATGTCATTGCGAGTAGCATGGCTGACTTCCAATTGATGCCGGTTCGGTCAGGTGACCGATGATAACGGCGGATGCTCTGAGGAATAGAGGTCCATGAAAGACTTTTTCCCCAAGGAATACACATAAATAAGTGTCAATTGTCGGGGTTTTTTCACTTTCATATCTGATTGGACGGATGTTACTGCGAAAGCAATGACTGTTTTGCATACTCTCTCCCTCTCTCTCTCTCTCTCTCTCTCTCTCTCTCTCTCTCTCTCTCTCTCTCTATCTCTCTCTCTCTCTCTATTATTGGAAATATGTTATTTATTGTAATCTGCACTTATTACATGTCATTTTATGTCAGCACTTGTGTAGACACCTTGATTACATTAGTGTGTTATCCATTGGTTGTGTAAGCAATTAGATCTTTCTTACATGTTTGTTATTATCACAGCTAGACTTGAACAGTGTGGAGTCAGATTTGAAATGTAGAGGTCTTCTAGATATGTCACGCTGTAACGTGCCAAGGGAGGATTTATGGGAGTTAGGGTCAGTTTGACCTTTTTCCTGTTTTTCGTCGATGGTATTGAGATGAAACATCTGGGGTCGTTGTGTAACTGGACTGTTCCAAGATATGTCAAGTAGTGGAATTAATCGCTCTGTTTTTGTACTTTTGTGATAAACACTTCCCAGAACTTTCGTCCAGTTGCCAACTGGACGTCATTAGCTTGTAACACACACACACCAATGGAGACACACAGACTCTTGTGTTTAACGCACACACATTTGTAGGCTTTAAAAAGACAAGTTCTGTATCTGCATTTTTTAGAACTCACGCTTCTCACCCGTGCATACGTGAGATGATGTAATGGAATAAATTGAGTTCTCGTTGTCGAGGCAGAGGGACGCCATTGCTCTCGAGTCTTTCTTTCTTTTCTTTTTAAAAGCTTAAAAGGAGTGCTCAGACAGTTGGAAGATGCCAGAGTGTTACCCAATCGTGGTATGCCTAGGCCTCTGACCTGTCACCTGTGCCTCTTATCCGTGAGTTTTGGAAACTCAGTTTTTGAACTAACCTGTCTCCTGTCTCCTCCAGTTTTTGCCGTGTTTTGGATTTACTCACCTGTGTTGGCTCCGTGCTCTGAGGACCAGTCATCCGAATCCCTGCCGCTCAGATTTTGCTCTGGCACTTCCCCTCATACTCCCTTGGTGGTACCAAGCTGGGCGTGAGACCCCTTCCCTGGATTCACCTGGTTCGTCAAAGTCACACTCCGGTTCTTCCAGCTGCTCCTCCTGCCTGCCGTCCGCATTGGTGCGGTTCGGGCCCCCCGCCTGCATTACTTCTGCCAGCCCTCCTGTCACTCAGCCACAACCGTCCATCAGAGAGTTACGATCTCAGAGTTCCTTCGGCACTCATTCCCCCCGGACAGGTCTCCCCTTCCAAACGGTAAGTGGCGCCGCTTCTGGAAAGTTTCCCTCTGGTTCGATCCTCCGTAACATATCCTCTTTCTTCCCACAGTCGTTCCAGCTCTGACGTTCAGACCTCGCCTGTTGCACACAGCGTGTGCTTCTCCCCTTTTTCAAACCTTTAATAAACATCTTAACTGTCCTTGCTGCCGTCTGTGTCTGCATGTGGGCCAAACACTTAAAAACCATGACATTCTCAGACTTATCTGAAAGATTCTTGTGGCTTATAATAATGCTTTGAGCTAAAATAAGCCACTAATTTTGCTCAAACCAATGTCTCAACATGCAGTTTTATCTGGACGCCAAGTAAGTTAGTACTCTACTTGCAAAGGCTTGTTTGCTGCACAAGCACAGGTAGCACAGCAGCATCAACTTGTGACAAAATGAAAATAAGTTATCCTTCTGGAAGCAAAAAAAAGAAAACGAGAAAAAGGGAGGACGAAGACAAATTAAAAACAAGACAGTGATGAGTGTAATAGCTTATTGTGGCCTATTTATCTCAAAGAAATAGATTTTCATGCAGTTTTAACTTGACGGGCCTGTGCCATGTACCCGGCTGTAAAGGCAAAGCTTGTTTGCTTATGTAAAAACAGGCTAAAACATTCGCTTCCTATTTTTTTTTACACAAATAAAAGTTGTATTCAGTAAGGCTAAAATGCTAAATTATTGACTTAATGTGCAAAAATGTTTGCTAGTGCAACTAAATTACTATATGTAGTACTAGTATTTGTTGTTGTATTTGTTGTAGTGATTTTATAGTATTAAAAGACAGATTTGTCTTTTAATTATCATGTACACTTTGTAATAATTAAACTTAAAAGTTTGCATTTTGCTAGTGTTGGATTTGATTTGTGTGATCAAACCTGGTCTGAGGGCCCCCTTGGAATATGTTGAATATATCCAACATAGATGAGACCCAATACAGAGAGGAGGTCAAAAATCTGACACAGTGATGCTTCATCGTGAAAACCAGCAAGACCAAGGAGGTCATAATGGACTACAGGAGGTTCAGTAAGACTGCACACACTCCTCTCTGCATACATAAGGAGGTAGTGGAGAGTGCAAAGAGCATAAAGTTGCTGGGAATTCACATCACCTCTGACATCTTCTGGACTGAACACCTCCCACTTCATATAGAAGGCCTAACAACGGCTCTTATTTCTCAGGAAACTGAAATGGATAGTCGGCTGCTCCTAAACTTTTATAGAGTTACAATGAATGACGTTTTGTTAACTGTGACATCATCCAGGGAAGACAGATCACCACTATTACCATCTAATATAGAATAGATTACTGGATCAATGTGTGCTTCTGTGCTTTTTTGTCTGTCTTGTTGTGTCTCTGCTCTGTCTTCTGTAACCCCCAGTCGGTCGAGGCAGATGACCGTTCATACTGAGCCCGGTTCTGCTGGAGGTTTTTCCTTCCCTCTAATGGGTGGTTTTTCTTTCCACTGTCGCTTCATGCTTGCTCAGTATGAGGGATTGCTGCAAAGCCACGGACAATGCAGACGAGTCTCCCTGTAGCTCTACGCTTCTCCAGGAGTGAATGCTGCTTGTCGGGACTTTGAAGCAATCCACTGGTTCCCTTATATAGGAAATGTTTGACCAATCTGTATAATATGATTGATTTGACTTTGTAAAGTGCCTCGAGATGACATCCGTCCGTCCGTTTTCTTCCGCTTATCCGGGGTCGGGTCGCGGGGGTAGCAGCTTCAGTAGGGAGGCCCAGACGTCCCTCTCCCCAGCCACATGGGCCAGCTCCTCCGGGGGAATCCCAAGGCGTTCCCAGGCCAGCCGAGAGACGTAGTCCCTCCAGCGTGTCCTGGGTCTTCCCATGGGCCTCCTCCCGGTGGGACGTGCCCGGAACACCTCACCAGGGAGGTGTCCAGGAGGCATCCTAACCAGATGCCCGAGCCAATTCAACTGGCTCCTCTCGACGTGGAGGAGCAGCGGCTCTACTCTGAGTCCTCCCTGGATGACTGAGCTCCTCACCCTATCTCTAAGGGAGAGCCCAGCCACACTACGGAGAAAACTCATTTCGGCCGCTTGTATCTGGGATCTCGTTCTTTCAGTCACGACCCAAAGCTCGTGACCATAGATGAGGGTAGGAACGTAGATCGACCGGTAAATCGAGAGCTTCGCCTTTTGGCTCAGCTCTCTCTTCACCACAACGGATCGATACAGCGCCCGCTTCACAGCAAACGCCGCACCAATCCGCCTGTCGATCTCCCGCTCCATCTTCCCCTCATTCGTGAACAAGACCCCAAGATATTTGAACTCCTCCACTAGGGGCAGCACATCCTCCCCAACCCGGAGGAGGCACTCTACCCTTTTCTAGTTCAAGACCATGGTCTCGGATTTGGAGGCACTGATTCTCATCCCGGCCGCTTCGCACTCGGCTGCGAACCGCTCCAGTGAGAGCTGTAGATCACGCCCTGATGAAGCCAACAGGACCACGTCATCCGCGAATAGCAGAGACGCAATCCTAAGGCCACCAAAATGGATCTCCTCAACACCTTGGCTGTGCCTAGAAATTCTGTCCATAAAAGTTATGAACAGAATCAGTGACAAAGGGCAACCTTGGCGGAGTCCAACTCTCACCGGAAATGAGTCCGACTTACTGCCGGCAATGCGGACCAGACTCTGACACCGGTCATACAGAGACCTGACAGCCCTTATTAAAGGGCCCGGTACTCCATACTCCCGGAGTACCCCCCACAGGATCCCTCGGGGGACATGGTCGAATGCCTTCTCCAGATCCACAAAACACATGTAGACTGGTTGGGCAAACTCCCAGGATCCTGCTGAGGGTGTAGAGCTGATCCAGTGTTCCATGGCCAGGACGAAAACCACACTGCTCTTCCTGAATCCGAGATTCGACTATCCGACGGACCCTCCTTTCCAGAACCCCTGAATAGACCTTAACAGGGAGGCTTAAGAGTGTAATTCCTCTGTAGTTGGAACACACCCTCCGGTTCCCCTTTTTAAATAGGGGGACCACCACCCCAGTCTGCCAATCCAGGGGAACTGCCCCCGATGTCCACGCATTGCTGCAGGGCCGCGTTAACCAACACAGCCCCACAACATCCAGAGCCTTAAGGTACTCAGGGCGAATCTCATCCACCCCTGCGGCCTTGCCCCCGAGGAGCTTATAGTGGACCAGAATCGCTTCGAAGCCGTACGGAAGTCTTTCTCCATGGTCTCTCCGAACTCTTCCCACGCCCGAGTTTTTGCCTCGGCGACCAGCCGAGCCGCCTGCCTCTTCGACTGCCGGTACACATCAGCTGCTTCCGGAGTCCCACAAGCCAATAAAGCCCTGTAGGACTCCTTATTCAGCTTAACGGCTTCCCTCACCGCTGGTGTCCACCAGCGTGTTCGAGGGTTGCCGCCGCGACATGCACCGACAACCTTGCGGCCACAGCTCCGACAAGCCGCCTCAACAATAGAGGCGCGGGACATGGTCCATTCAGACTCAATGTTCCCCGCCTCCCTTGGGACGTGTTCAAAGCTCTCCCGGAGGTGGGAGTTAAAGCTCCGTCTAACGGGGGACTCTGCCAGACGTTCCCAGCAAACACACACAATACGTTTGGGCCTGCCAGGTCTGACCGGCTTCCTCCCCCACCATCAGAGCCAACTCATCACCAGGTAGTGGTCGGTGGAGAGCTCCGCTCCTCTCTTCACCCGAGTGTCCAAGACATGCGGCCGCAGATCAAATGAAACGACAACAAAGTCGATTATTGAACTGCGGCCTAGGGTGTCCTGGTGCCAAGAGCACATGTGGATACCCTTATGCTTGAACATGGTGTTTGTGATGGACAATCCATGACGAGCACAGAAGTCCAACAACAGAACACCACTCGAGTTCAGATCAGGTGGGCCGTTCCTCCCAACCACGCCCCTCCAGGTCCCACTGTCATTGCCCACGTGAGCGTTCAAGTCCCCCAGCAGAACGAGGGAGTCCCCAAGAGGGGCACTCTCCAGTACCCCCTCCAAGTACTCCAAAAAGGGTGGGTAATCTGAACTGTTGTTTGGTGCATAAGCACAAACAACAGTCAGAACCCGTCCCCTAGTGTTGTAGTCAAGTCACTATGCCTCGAGTCCGAGTCCAGGTTCGAGTCTCCAGTGTTCAAGTCCGAGTCAAGTACAAGTCATTAAAAAAAATCAGAGTCGAGTCCGAGTCAAGTCCACTGCTCATCCGAGTCAAGTCCGAGTCGAGTCACTATTGATCCAAGTTCGTTGTAGGAACATGCCGTGACATGTGATGTATGACATGAAGCAGTAACATTCCATTGCGCTAATAATGGCGTTCCGCAAGCGAGCTATTTTTAGAACGTGACGTCATTTCACGTACAGGGCAAAAATGCGTTGTCCTCCACTCTTTCGCTGTGTTACCCTTGGTTTTACTCAGTAAAACTACCGCTTTTTCCAAGTCTAAGACGTCTCCTAACCACGGTTTTTAAACATTGTTGTTATGGAGCGTGCAACAGCGACTCGAGGTACGCTGATAGGCCGCATATGAAGGATGTTAAAGCCGCAAGCGGCGTCGATCGGCCCTCGCAGCCAAGCGCGCTCCGGCCTATTGGCCACCGCCGCGGTGCCGGCCGGCAGGGTTCGCGCACCGCCGCGGCTCCGGCCGGGAGGGTTCGGTGCCGGTCGATGCAGCGAGGAGATACAGCCGGTGGATAATGATAATGCATTTGGCCACCGGACCGGACTAAATTGTTCGGCGGGCCGGACAATTTATACCGATTCCTGGACGGTGACTACAAACAGAAAAAAACGGCCGATGACGCCATGAACGCCGAGCAGGAGAAAAACATCGACTTACCTTTCTATCAACTCTGCCCGTTTTCCCGTCTAAGCCCTCGACACTCAAGCCATCGTTTGAGCTGAACGTTGGTATGTTGTTCCACAGTTTTACCAGTAAAATGGGCACCTGGACATCCTCTTGTGAAAGTTTAACAGCGGAAAAGTCGTTGTATCTGTTGCATGTGTAATGGCTGGTTACTACGTGCGCTCTCACGCTGTTTGCCCTACCTTAGAGGCAAGGGGCGTTGCTCATGAGATGGTGACGTGACGTGCGCGGTACGCCATTTAGATATTAAAATCATTCACCAAATAATATTCTAATGACATATTAAAATTATAGCCTAATAATATAAAAAAGTCTAGTCTTTTTGTCAATTTCCGAGTCAGAATGATCTGAATGTAGGAGTCCGAGTCCAAGTTCGAGTCATCAGTGCTCAAGTCCAAGTCAAGTCATGAGTCTCTAAATTTAGCTAATGACTCGGACTCGAGTTCGAGTCTCGGACTCGAGTACTACAACACTGCCGTCCCCCCACACGAATGCGGAGGGAGGCCACCCTCTCGTTCACCGGGGTGAACCCCAACGTGCAGACACCGAGATGAGGGGCAACAAGAATGCCCACCCCAGCTCGGCGCCTCTCACCAGGGGCAATTCCAGAGTGGAAGAATGTCCAGCCCCTCTCAAGGAGACTGGTTCCAGAGCCAGAGCCATGCGTCGAGGTGAGCCCGGCTATATCCAGTCGGAACCTTTCAACCTCGCGCACGAGCTCAGGCTCATTCCCCACCAGAGAGGTGACATTCCACGTCCCAAGAGCTAGCTTCTGCAGCCAAGGATCGGAACACCAAGGTCCCCGCCCTCTATTGCCACCCATTGCACAACGCACCGACCCCTTTGGCCCCTCCGATAGGTGGTGAGCCCATCGGAAGGGGGACCCATGTCACCTCTTCGGGCTGAGCCCGGCCGGGCAACATGCCCCACCTCCAGGCCTGGCTCCAGAGTGGGGCCCCGGTGACCCGCGTCCGGGCGAGGGAACACGAGATCCATTTGTTGTATTCATCATAAGGGGTCTATAGGCGAGATGACATGTTTCATGAATTGGCACTATATAAATAAATTTGAATTGAATTGAATTGAAAGCATCCTATGTTTTAGCGTGACAGTGTGGTATGGTAGCTGCACAGCACATTCTATCACATTCTAATGTCTATTTGCACACTTCAGTTTCTCAGGGAATGCCTGTTGGACATCCATGCAAATTGCATAGTTCTGTAACTTGAAGATCTAAATTTATTGAACCGTATTTTGCTGTGTGCATGAGTGTATCAAACGACAGAGCATCCGTGTGATATACTCAATGCTACTACACAGTAAGCTACAGTGTCTGTAAAAGGACTGCCATCTCTTCTGACTGAAACATTTGTCGCATTAGATGCTAAGAAAAGGACTATTGGCGCCCTTTAAGGTTCTGAGTTAATGTGCTGGTCAGTGCAATACATATGCTTTCAACTGCTAAAAGTACCAGACAGAATTGCTATATTTAAGCATAAATCCTGATTAATTCAATCAGTTAGGTAAACTACAGGCATGTCTTGATGTAATCAAAACCTAACCTGGCAAGCCAGATTGATCATGTGTAGCACTCTACATTCTGCACATTATCAATCTAGGACTGGTCCCATGGAATCCGTTCGAAAGGAGAGACATTCAGCAGAACCTCTGAGTTGATTGGGCGAAGCAACACAAGTGCAAAGAGGGGAAATAATGTAGTATTAAGGTTCTTAAAGTCTAACTCTTGGACTGAAAAAATATCCTGAAAACCGTTGAATAACTTCCAGAACAAGGTAAACTTTGAATATTCATGTATCCTATCAAAAGTGTTCAAATTAAGTTTATTAAATATCACGCATTTTTTACACCGATTATGGTATTCCGCGTTTGAGTGCTGCCTCCGTTTACGATCGGCCATTTCCGACGTGTGACGTCAGTTCAAGAACACCGAGAATGCGCGAAGCGAACTTGCATAGAAACACACAAGCGTTTACGTTGTACAACCGGTACGGCGAACAAGGATATATATGGATGTTTTCCAGTATCTTCTTTCACACACCAAATCTGCTGATCCACGTCTACTTTGAGCAAGCGCATTTTTAGCGCAGGAGTGGTGGCCTAGTGGTTAGAGCACAGAGCTTCAGTCCCAGAGGTTCTGAGTTCAACTCCCACAAGCTGCCATTCTGGGTCCCTGAGCAAGACCCTTAACCCCCAATTGCTCCCCAGGCGCCGCACAGTGGCAGCCCACTGCTCCCCGAGGGGATGGGTTAAGATGCAGAAGTGAATTTCTCCATTGTGAGATCAATAAAGTTCAATTATTATTATTATTAAAAAATCGCCGAACTAATTACAAGATAAAATGCCTTCTAGGTGCGTAGTAGGTGGCTGTAGTGCAGACCGCGGTGAAGTTGGTTTGATATTGGTCATTCAAGCTCCGCGGAGTCATCGGGATCTAGCTCACGGTGGATCCGGTTGAAGGATTCCGATTTCGGCCAGCGTCTCTCAGCTGCTCCCTCCTCCCATACGCGGTGGGACCGTCAACAAATCTGATTTGATTTTTGTTTCTCAAGAGTGCTCCGCTGACTCCGCGGAGCTTGAATGTCCAATGTCAAACCAACTTCACCGCGGTCTAGTGCAGGCCAGAAAGTAGCGCTACATACTTGGCCGAAGGATCAAAAGGTCCGAAAGAAATGGGATAAATTCGTAAAAGAAACGCGAAAGGACTGGATTGCCGGCAGTGACAAAAGTGTGTTATGCAATTCACACTTCACGAGCGAGGATTTTGAGGGGTACTTACGATGGAGCATGGGCTCTATGTCTTGGGCAGCGTTAGATATAGTCACCAGCGTTAGATATAGTTCACCTTGTTCAAACTCCGTTTCTTCGTATATATATTCGGTATCGGAGTCGCCGATGCTTGAGGTGGAGTTTGAAAATGTATCAGCCATTTTTTTTTAATAAATTTTTTGTACGTAGAGTACGAGTTATTAATTAAATTTAATAAATCGGTAGCGAAAATCGTAGTGTTAGCGGCCGGATGCACGGTACTAGTTCTGTTTGTGACGTCACATTCCGGAGCAGCCGATTGAGGAATGTTCGGGCTCTTTCGCTTATACAGCAAGTTTTATCGAAATTACTTCCAAACGGCGCACATAATTCACATATATTATACATTTCTTTACTCTGGTGACTATTTGAATGCATCTGCGTTAAAATACATTCAGTCCAAGAGTTAGACTTTAAGTATTGTTTCCAATAAAAAACTAAAACCAACCTTAAAGGTGTATTCACATTTGAATGCAAATGACAACACAATGTCAGCACTTTTGTGTGCTGTCAATTGCTTGACATTATCTGCGGCCGTTCGCGTGGCGGGGACAGCAATTGCTCAGTGGAAGACAAGCCAGAAATACAGCAGCACAACGGCATTATCTAGGCACTTAACTGCCACTACAGACTCCTCACTCACTTTTCTCCAAGTTTGTCCCAGTAGTAATAATTGGTTGAGTCCTTTGAAATCCAACAACTATCGCTTCGCATCCATTGCAGGTATTGTGTCGCTATGGCTTTGTTTTAATTGCCAAAATTGTGCATTTTGCATTGCTAGAATTGTCTCTGTGGCCTCGCTTAGCGTTGCTTTGTGTGACGTCGCTCCTGTGTTGCACCTGTGCATAGGGACATCATGTAAATCTGTTGCTCTGCCTGCCACATTTACATTCAATGTGAATGCACCTTAGGGAGGATTTATTTTTTCGAGAACAAAGATGTTTTGGAGACAAAAGAAGTCAATGTTGAAATGTACAAACCGTTTGTTAGAAGAAAGTATGACTTGAGCTAAAAGGTAGAGGTGTATTAGTAGGACTGCTTTTTCCATGATGCTCAGCTCCAAATATATGGGAGCTGTGTGGGGTTTCCAGGGAGGTTGGGGTAAACATGTTCCTAACTAGAGTCTGGTGTGTCCCATGCATTCCTTATACATCTACAGGCTTCAGCATGGCATATTTAAAAAATCATGACACTCAACTTCCAAAATTCTAACCACAAATGATGTAAATAGGGTTTCTGGGAAGTGGAAAAGGCCAATATTAAAAACTGATAAAACAACAGCCTTATCGTTGTCAGCATCATCACCTCAGAACGCTGTCAGCTCCAGCCATCAGGTAGTAAAACACATTGAAGGTGGACTCTGCTTCAGGTCTTCTGCTCACCCTCATTTTCTCCAGCAGCATTGTCTAAAAAACAAGAGACAACCAAAGTAGTACACTGCTGTATTTGAAGCAAATATTGTAATTGGTGGACATACAAAAGCTGAAATCTGACAGCATTGTTACCTGAATGGAGGCAGAAGCCACCTGCCCAGCCTGATCAAAGTCCAGGGACACAACATGAGAGAAGCGGCTGGCATTCGTGTTCATAGTTGTGAAGCAGTTGCCAAAAGCCTCTAGGATTGTGTAGACTGCCTGCCACTTCTCAGCTGTTTCAAGAGGAGATGGAAACGATCAATTACCATCCCTATTTCTGTTTTAGTACTGTTAACCTCGGCAATAATTTCCACAGAAACTTGAGATCTGCTCTAAAAAGATAAACACTTTGTCAACCTGCTGAAAATCCTAACCTAAAGAATGATTTTTAAATGTTAAAGCATCACTTTGAGAGGCTTTCTGGAGTTACTCCCACAGCTTCTGTTAAATCAGGAACTACCTTCAGCCATTGGATGGACAAAGAATAAAACTGACCCCTTAACTTTTAACAAAATAAATCAATATTGAATTGATATTGAATGGAATCGTGACCCAAAGAGTTGAAATCAAATCGACTTGTACTTAAAAATACCCAGCCCAGGAGGGGTCACGTGATGGCGGCGAAGTGAACACAGCTAGTCAGTGAAGGCTCCGTGCCACTTGGTCTTGTTTTTCTAAATATCCTGACAATCCATTGAACTGCGCTCTGTGGACATGATGGGCTATGTCCCTGGAAACGTTTTGGCCACACTCTTTCAACAACATGGGCAAAATTCAGAAGACTAAAGACAAAAAGGATGGCGACCAGCCGCCTCGCTTTGACGCTCTTGGAAACCTCGATCCTGCTATGGCCAAGGTTTTGGCCGTTATGACGGCTAATATTACTAAGGTAATATTAGCTTATAACGATAAGCTAAGCCCACTTGAACATTACAGCAGATGTTTGAATATTCGTCTTCTTGGTTTGGCTGAGGACGAGGAGACCAGCCAGCCTGTTAAGTTTTTTGAGTCATGGCTATCTCAGATTCTTCGAATACCAAGAGATAACGAGCACATTAGGCTGTAGAGAGCTCATTGCAACGTCTTTCTGAGCTCATTTGATGTCTGATTTATGGAACTTCTACTGTAAATGGATTATGTGTGTTCATTTTATTTTATATGGCCGAGTGGTGCGGTTGCAAATTTTCAATTTAGTTTTTATGTGTTTTTTGACAATAGGAGCTGATTCTGTGAGTGTTGTCCCTGATGTTGTGGGGAAAAACACCTTACTATCTATGTTTATTGCGATTTTTCTTTTGTTCATTTGTATTAGTTCTTTGTATGTAGCTCATACTGTGGACATATTTGACTTACTATTTCCGAGGCAGCCAATTTATTTCTATTTTTCCCCTTGTGATTTATCAGTCAGTACAGTCCAGCACAGTTCTATTGCTGTCCTATGAATAGGTCTAATGTGAAAATTAAGTTTTGCTCCTGGAACATTTGCTCCAGAGGGGCTGCAATTCTGATCAATACAAAACTGCCCTTTACTGTTACAGATTGTATTAAAGATGTTCAAGGCCGATATGTTAGGGTTACTAGGTCACTTTTTGGTCAGAATATTTCATTTTTGAATTTGTATTGCCCACCTGGCTATTCTCCTGAGTTTCTTTCCAGAACAATTTCATAGTTTGCAGAGTCAGCCTCTGATAATTTATTTATTGCTGGCGACCTGAATTGTACACTTTGCCCCCAAATTGATAAACATCCTGTACGATACATCTCACCATCCAAACAGGCCAAGATGCTTTCCTCCATATGTCAGGACCTAGGTTACCTATGGAGAGTCTTGCATCCAACAAATGTAGAGTTTTTTTTCTCCTATCCCCACAGAAGTTATTCCAGACTTCATTATTTTTTTGTTTCCTCTTCCAATATGTCCCATGTTGCGTCATTGGTAGCATTGTTCTTTCTGATCACGCTCCAGTTTATATGGTTTATACTCTCTCAGAAAATAGGTCACTGTCCAAATTTTGGAGACTAAACGCTTCTCTTTTAAGGGATAATAGGTTCACTTCTTATTTGGCTTCTGAACTGAGGATTTTCTTTCAATTAATTCTGTGTACTTGACGGATCCTTCTGTTCTCTGGGAGACCTGCAAGCCTATTGTAGGGGCCTGATTATCTCTTTCATGGAATCTAGGAATCGAAAAAAGGACGGAACACATTAGGTTCCTTCAAAGTAACCTAGCTGACATGGAGAGAAAACACCGGTCCGCTCCAAACCCTGATGTGCTTAAGGACCTTTCCGAAACCCGTGCGGCCTTGAATAATATCCTTATCAATGAAGCAGAACATTGTCTTAAATTTGCCAAGCAAAAAGTGTATGAATCCGGTGATAAACCTGGAAAATATCTGGCGAATCTGGTTAAAAAGAGGTGAGACTCTCAGACCACTGTCTCAGTGGTAGGCGCCACTGAAGTACAAATTCATACTAGAAGAGGTAATTACAGCAGCTGGGGAGCACAAGGATCAGAACAAAGCAGAGTTCCCTTCTACCTGCAAGTAACTCAAGTTTCTTCAATTTGGCAGTTTTACTGCTTGGTTCTGCTCCTTCTGTTCCTAGCTGTCGTAGCTAACCCTCGCAGCGTGAATGTTTACTCCAGTGTTGACTTCAATGCTGACATTTCAAACAGAAATTAATAACGCTGCTTCCAGCTCGCTCTCGTTTGTTTCGTTGTCACTTCTTGTAATTGTTTGGTAATCGGACCAAATATCCATCCCGCACTACCGACATTGACGCCGACGGTGACCGTAGCCGAGCCGCGGCATCTCTGAAGGCTATGAATGTATGACCCACTGACCCGCCCCTCTCCAGCTGTAATTGGCTGGAGAGGGTCGTTGATTTGATTATTTCAATTGTATGATTGACAGATCAAAGATAGTACTAATAGAACGATGGACAGTCCGAGGTTAAAACAAAAAACAGCTTCCAGTCCAGGGCGGGCATGGCTGGCTCAGCGGGCGGACAGTGGCTCTAGGTATCTGGACACCAGATCTTTACCAGATCTTTACCCCGATCTGTATAAGTCTGAGCAGCCTGACAATGCTTTTGATCTTAAGCATTCCTTTTTCTCAGATTTGACAATTCCCCAGATCTCCGATGCTCAAAGACACCTGCTAACTGTCCCCATCGCCAGAGAGGAGGCTCTGACGGTAATAAAATCTATGCCCTCAGGGAAGGTGCCAGGGCCAGACGGGTTTGCATATGAATTTTACGAGGAGTTTGAAAATATCCTTTTAGATCCTATGTTAGCCATGTTAGACCACACATTTGTAGCGGGCATCCCCCCCCCTCCCTGTAATAGAAGCTAACATTTCCCTCATACTCAAGAAAGGGAAGGATCCTCAAAACTGTGCTTCATATAGACCAGGGGTCATTAATTAAAAATCAGCGGGGTTCGAATAACAAAAATCAACAACCGGTAAAGGTCCGGACACATTTTTAATTACAATCCATTACTTCAAACAGTATTTAACACTGAAATAAAATGTTTATGCAGCCACCTTTTACATTGACTTTTTAAACAAAAAAATAACATAAAAATAGAACGTTTTTCTATTTTAAAATCCAAAGTGCTTTTTGATTTTGCTTCTCTTTTTTTCTAAAAAGTAGCCAGCAGCAGCAACCCTGACTGACACAGCTCATTGGCTAATTTGCATCACGTGCATCCTGGTGCCTGACGCTCCGGAGGGCTTTGGCATATTAACAAGAGAAGTGGCGCAAGTGAAGTTAGCACAGGGGTTGAAGCAAAAATAATGTTTGACTGAAAAAATTTTCTCACCAGCCCATATATTCCCGGGACCGTGGACATCATGCCACATTAGTTGGCTCACTTGCTTAGTGTGCAAAGTCAACCAAATCTGGTACTTTTAAAATATCCATTGAAAATTCCTGTATCTCTGCCACCTTTCAGCTTTAGAGCCTTTGCGTCATCCTGGACAGCCTCTCCATCACTTTCCACATCCACATCATCATCTGGGTTACTTTCATCTCTGCAGCATCAAGTTCTTCCTTCACACTGTTGACAAACTGGTCCACAGTCCACTTTACAATCCCAGCTCCCTTTCCTCTCTGTCCTCCAGAAACCCTCCATAAACTGCAGCTGATTCAGAGGACAGCAGCTTCATCATTACATCATCTACTTCACTCCTGTACATTAACTCCACTGGCTCCCTGTCACATTCAATATAAACCAATTTTATGATCATACAAGGCCAAACACAGCCTTGGAAATGCAGGACACATCACCAACACTATGATGACGTCATACATTTTAATTTAACACAGATTGCACATGACAATAATCAGTCTCTGTTTTGCCCGTTATTGTTTACCAATTAATCATTACAGTTTATAAAAAGGCATAATTTACCTTTTTTTAAGTTTAATAAAATGGTTATAATTTAGCCCAGTGACTGGAGACCTGTCCAGGATGAACCCTATGTCCACTTTAACTCCACTTTAACTTCATAAAAAAAACTCACTGAGAATCGCCTTTCTCTGGCCTCACCCAGTTAGAACCCGTTCTCCAGTCCATGTTGTAGCTGCAGTTTATTTGTTTTATCTTTTTGATGTAGTTTTCTTAACAATCTGTAAGCATCAAAATCCTTGTCATTTTATTTAGTGGGAAAGACCCGCCCTACTCTCTTTCTGATTGGCTAATGTCCCGGATCTGCCAGGTTTAATTGGTTGAGACCAGTTTCATATTAAAACCTTGAATAAAAAGTCTAGACGGGACTTTTTGCGCTCAGTTTCCAAATGACGGAAATCCGTCGCAGCGACGGAGAACTTTAACCCCAGAGTTAGACACTGTCGTCGGACAACATGCAGTAATATAAAAATGTTTTAAATCAGGTTGGGTCCGGATTAACCAGCAGGTGGGTTCGGATCCGGACCCCGGTCCGCTAATCCGTGACCTCTGATATAGACCAATTGCTTTGCTCAACTCAGATCAAAAATTACTTTATAAAATTTTGGCCACAAGGTTAGAAAAAATACTTCCTAAAATTATTAGTGAAGATCAGACGGGTTTTGTGAAGGGCCGTCACTCTTGTAATAACATGAGAACGTTGCTTAATATTATTGTTGCTTTATGGCCATAACGACCAAGCCTTAGTGATCTCACTTGACTCCGAAAAAGCGTTTGACCGCGTGGAATGGTCATATTTATTTTTTGTCCAGGAAAGATTTGGCCTGGGAGATACATTTATTAAACAGATTAAGATACTTTATAATGCCCCAACTTTGCGACAGACTGGCGACCTGTCCAGGGTGTACCCCGCCTCTTGTCCATTGAATGCTGGAGATAGGCACCAGCACCCCTCGCGACCCCATGAGGGACAAGCGTGACGAAAAATGGATGGATGGATGGATAATGCTCCAACTGCTTCAGTTATTACCAGTGGCTGCAACTCTACAAAGTTTCCCTTTTACCGTGTGAATCGACAGGGAGACCCGCTTAGCCCTCTGCTTTGATCTCGTCATCGAGCCACTAGCTCAAGCAATTAGCGAGAACTTAAATATATCGGGCATTTTGCTGAATGGGAGAGAGCACAAAATTTTGCTCTATGCAGACAATGTATTGATTTTCTTGTCTTCTTGTCAAACTTCTAGCCCAAGTATAATACATGCTATTTTCTTGTTTAGTAATTTCTCTGGTTACAAAATAAATGTCTTTAAATCTGAGGCTATGTCTCTACAGGGTTTATACAGGAATGAGTAACCCTAATTTAATGCTCTTTTGATGCTCGTAGAAATAAATTTAATGCCATCAACAAGCACCCATATATATATATATATATATATATATATATATATATATATATATATATATATATATATATGTTGATGGCTCTATTCAGACACCAGAGCACCTCCGCATGCAGTGTTGCATTGGATCCAAATGTTGTTCGAAGACTGTCTGATTTCCTGACGTTAGTGGCAGTAAAGCTTGCTCCAGCTGCTGCTGTGCTGTTTGCGGTAGCTAATGCGGACGTGACTGCATTGGTTACAGAAAAGTAACTTGACATTGTTAGCTGTTGTCTGCCCCTTGCAGCTGATCGGTGTCTGTCTGCAGTGGTGTAGTGGTCCCTGGAGAAGTGGGTATACTCTCAATGTTTGCCCTTTTAGAGGCAGCTCAGAAAAATGCTGTTTTAGAAACAATGACATGTAACACTGCTCTATTTAGTTTACCCAAAAATCCATCACTAGGGTTTACTCATTTTAGCCTAAAATATTTAGCCTAAAACATTTACATTACAATATTTCCTTGAGCTACTACGTGAGCTGTGAAAATACTGTTGTCTCTTTTTTAAAGATTTTATCCAGCTTCTGGCAGGTAATGTAAAATGTTCTTTGGTTTATGTTGAAGGAATTCCTACACTACATCCAGAATCAACATTTCATTACTTTACTGTAGGTTTTTCAATATAGACGTAGATGCAAAGGCATATGGAAAGTCCTAAATTGAATGAGAAAGAGAATCTATAGAAAGAGATAAAAGTTAATAACGAGGAGAACATCAAAACTCAAATCTCTTTGTCTTTGCAAATGAGGAATTGTCAAATATACCAGTTGAAACACCCAACGAACTGTTGATCCTGTTGATTTAGACACCCTGACAATGAATGTTTAGCCCCTCGATTTTAAAATGGACGGTGATTTGAAACTTGACAGTCAATAAGGGGCCTCAGTTAAGTAATTTTTATCATTTAAGGAACAAAGCAAAGGTAAAACATATTCTTTCAAGGCAAAAATATGGAAACACTACTCTAAGCCTTCATTTCATCATAGTTGGATTTGTGTAATTCTCTTTATCTCTGAATCGGTCAGTCCTCACTCAAACATCTGCAGCTGGTTCAAACGCTGCTGCACACCTTTTAATGGAAAAACATAAAATAAAGCACATTACCCCATCCTGGCCTCCCTTCACTGGTTGCCTGTTTATCTTAGAGTTCAGTTTAGAGAACTTTGTTTTTAAGGATTTAAACAGCTTATTATTATTGTTGTTTTAAACTGTTGATTCTTTACTCAAGTCATTTTATTAGATGTTATTTTGTTTTACCTCATGTTAAAGTGCTCTTTAAATAATGATGACGATGATTATGATCACAAGAAACGTTTGGATCATCACCCAGAAGCTGGAAAGAAAAGAGACAAAAAGATTTTTCACACCTCACTTAGTAACTCAAGGAATTATTTTAAACTAAATATTTTAGGCTAAAATATTAAACTGTTTATTGGTTGTTGTTTTTTCTTCAATCCCACCGTTATGTTTAGTAATTTCTGCCAAAAGCTGCAGCATTTTCATTTAATCCATCTGAATGCAGTATTTGCAAGCCCTACTCTGATTAGATGGAAAGAAACCTGTCTGTGATTGGCTGGTGAGGTGGACAGTTTTTTTGTTTGTTTTTTTAAGACAGTTTTTGAAGTTACGAGCGCACAGACAGAATCCCGCGAGTCGCGCACAGCTGGTGTTGAGCGTGGAAGCAGCAGGTCACGGGCAGACACGGAACCGAAGGCGAGCAAAGTGGATTGAGAAGAGTTTATCAGTTTTGAGCGCGCGCGTGATGTTTAAACGCTGCATACCTGTCTCACTGCGCGCTCAAACAAAAAAGACAAATATCGCTTCAGAAGTGGATATAGGCAAGGCTGACTGAAAAATAAGTGGGTATACGCCGTATACCCGCATACACCCTGGACTACACTGTCCGACTTCATGTGAGATCGTGAAGCATTGACACACATTGTGCAAAGCTTAATTTTTTTTTTTTACAAACACGGCAAAATCCTTCGTCATCTTTACCGTCGACAGGCTGCAGCCATGTCCCGAATTCCTCGTTTTCCATCCGCTTTTGTTGAAATTAGCATTTTCCCATTCTCTAGCTCTTTCTCGAGTCCCTTTTCCGAACATAAGGCAAAACATACGGCTTTACGATCAACCGGAAGCAGTTCCGCGCACAACGCGGAATCAGTTATATCTGATATAATATATCTGACAAAACTGTTTTTATGACCGTATTTTTTTAGAAAAAAATAAGCCATTTTTAATGCCACAGATAATCACATTTAATGACTTTTAATGCCAATTAAGGCCTTAATTTAAAAAAAAAATTATTTAATGACTTTTAATGACTTTTAATGCCCCGCGGAAACCCTGTTTTATCTGGAACAGAAGAAAACCTAGACTGAAAATGTCTAAACTCCAACAACCTGGTTCAGATGGGGGTCTTGATTTCCCTAATATAAGGTTTTACCAGTTAGCAATGCACCTGCATATATTATTCCGCTGGTTTAAACTGGATCCTTCTTCGGTATGGTTTTATATTGACTCTTCTCAGTCAAGTTGCCTTCTCTGGAACCTGCTCTTTTTGAATAGTTCAGTTCATGAACTCCCCATGAGTGATGTGAGTGTTATTTGACGGAGAATTAAAGATGTATTCTCACACTACACTAATTCAACACCCAAAAAAAGTGGTGCCGCATTTATTACATGTCTAGGAGCAACTTGACAGGCATTAAAAGGACATGTCAGCAAATCAAGATGAAGTATGAAAAGCCTTATTCATTCATCTTTTTGCCAAAATTTGGTTTCACCCATCCTTCTAAAAATGAGTTGACGCTGGTGTATAATTTGTGCCAACCTCACTTTATATTAATCATATAGGCTATATTTATATTTTAAGTTGAAGTAAAGGTGGCATTATTTAAGTGAAGAAATGTGTCATAAGGGTGTTGGGGAAAAAATATGTGAATGGAAGAACTGAGAAGGGTCCCCTTGTTGTGTTATAGTAATGTGCGTGCTAAGAATATTGAAATAAATTAGCGACAAAAAACGGTAACACTTCAAAATATATGAATCCAAAAATGAAAGACATTTAATCATGGTCTGATCAGCCTCTCCTGACAGAGATTTCTGTGGAGTATTTGCGCTCCAGCATACAGACTCCTCCAGAAAAGGACACGTCTTTTCTGGCACGTCCTTGTGCACAACTCAGCTAAAAAGAAGGAAAAACTCAGTTTGCCTAAACAACTATGTTTGGTAGCAGTGTTGTTTCTCGGAGTAATTTTTTGTCATAATTTGACTCAGGGTAAAGGCTTCTGAGCTTTCTGAAACTGAAAAGCCAGGGTATGCAGGAATTTACCTCAAGAAATTACTATATCCACTACCCGAGCTTTCTGAAACGGGGCCCAGGTGTAATAAAGCAATACAATAACAAGATGAACATCACAGTTAATTTCTAGGTGGTAATTCCGTTTGATTAACATTCTTTGCTATGTCTTCTTTACAAAGTATTACCAGAGAAGATCTTGCCCGTGCTTCCAGCTATAGAGACCAGGTACTGGACCAGATGCTGGCAGTTGGTGGTTTTACCGCTGCCAGACTTGCCAAGAAGCACAATGGACTGATCCTGCTGGGTGGTGAGCAGGTTGCGGTAGGCTGACTGGGCCACAGCGTAGATGTGAGGAGCAGTGTCCTCCCGCCGACAGCCTTTAAACATGTGCATGACCTGTTGGCACAGGAAGAGTAGGAATAGAAATCAAACTTTTAATGTAAACTGCTATAAATATAATTCCGATGGATATGTCATGCTATAAATTGTGCTATTCTGCAAAAACAATATCAGCTACATAATAGTCAGTCTTCCCTCACCTTCTCAGAATACATAGAAGGTGTGCTGAGAGGGTTGATGATGAGCATGTTGGGTCCAACGAAGGAATGGATGAGATTTCCGCCATAGCGCTGCCTCAGGCAGTGCATCACACTGGATTCATTTAGGTAGACCAGTGAAGCAAGGTCCTCTGATCGGTCATAGGTTGGAGGGTTGGCCTGCACACGGACACAAAGCTTATAGTCAGGGTTCAAAAGACTGATGACTCCAGTTTCTGAAATATAATTAACTATATGCTTTTTTTTAACGCAGACTCGGCTGCAGAAACAAATTACAGGTGGGGACATTCCATTTTTTCAGTGGGGCACACTTTTAAAAAAATATATTTTATATGCTTGAGGCTGAACACAGGCTCCGTGTACACCTACAGTGCTGAGAAAGGAATTCTCAATAAAATCCTAAAATCTAAAAAAAACGAACAAACAAAAAGCAATAGTGTAAGCATTGTTGCCAAATTAGACAGGTTTCCACCCAATTAGGCTTCTTTTAAACACATTAAGCTGGAACAAAAATAGCTTATGGGCAGGTTTTAAAAATTTGGGAAGCTTTTCACAACATTTGTTGGGCTTTTAGAAAGAATTACCAACAAAATATAACAAAATAGTTGTCAATGTCTGGCAGAAAACTAAAAGCATTTTAATAAAATGCCATCTCCTTGAACTCATTTTACTGGTCAATTTATTTTTGAAATGAGTCAAATCTGTTGAATCTGACATCATCAATGAATAATAGTTATAATAAATAATATTGATTAATAGTTATAATAAAACAAGAAAAGAGTAATGGTTAATCAAGTGTCACTATGAAATTGTGTTGTTCAATGTAAACTCCCCAAAAGGGGTTGAGTTCTACTGATTAAAAATATTTCATGGCTGTGTGAAAGAGAAATGTTTGGTTGAGCTATACTCTGTAAGAGAAATTAAGTTTATATTTAGGTAGATTTACAACTCATGTTGGGAAGGTATTGATAAAAGTTTATTTTTTCTTCCGGTTGATATGTCATGATTGTTAAAGTGATCTTGTGTCTTATTTGGTTGCCTGATTGTACATTTTTGTGCGGAGCCTGTATGCAAAAAGTTTTTTTCTTTGCTTCAGCGCAGTTGTGTGCTAATGGCAGGTTCTTATGTGTTTAATAGTTCTATGCTTTTAACATGAGAGAGTTTGAGATTTGGGCTTGTTTTGAAGTTGGACAGGGTTTTATGCTGGATTTGGGCTGGAAACTAACAGTGAGATACGGCAACCTGTAGTGCTGTGTTTTGACTCAAAAGTCAAGCATAAGCATACACGCTGATAAACATGAGCACTGGTGTCAGGCTGAACACTGACTGAATTACAAATTCATACTAGAAGAGGTAATTGAGAAGAGCTGGGGAGCACAAGGATCAGAACAAAGCAGAGTTCCCTTCTACCTGCAAGTAACTCAAGTTTCTTCAATTTGGCAGTTTTACTGCTTGGTTCTCCTCCATCTGCTCCTAGCTGTCGTAGCTAACCCTCGCAGCGTGAATGTTTACTCCAGTGTTGACTTCAATGCTGATATTTCAAACAGAAATTAATAACGCTGCTTCCAGCTCGCTCTTGTTTTTTTCGTTGTCACTTCTAGTAATTGTTTGGTAATCGGACCAAATATCCATCCCGCACTACCGACATCGACGCCGACGGTGACCGTAGCCGAGCCGCGGCGTCTCTGAAGGCTATGAATGTATGACCCACTGACCCACCCCTCTCCAGCTGTAATAGGGGGTTTTCAGTGACGTCACTGGCCAGCTTCCGGTCCGCCATCTTGGGTGGCATATTATCATATCATATTGCGAATGGATAAGTACGCCAGCACGCTAGAGCCACCAGATAAGGACGTATATCTGAGGAAATGTTCCGTGATCGACCATATGCACTCCTATGCCCTCCACGGTGCCTTGTTTAGCAGTAATCCAGATGATTGGCCAAATGTAGAGCACGGCGACATAGTGCATTACCTGGTGTTCAGTGAAAACCCTCTGCACAGTCTTGAGGAAATGAGAGCTTACAAGGGTCTAGAGGCTCACAACCAGTTCACATCTGGTTGGGTACGAGATGTAGAAGTTATGTACATGAAGGAAATCGCCATTATACGTGGAAGGGTGAGTTTTAATAAGATGGTAAAAATGTAAACAATCCGACGCAAATGCGACGAAAATGCGTGACAGCTTCTGCGGTGGCTGACGGCCGGCGGTGCACGAAGGCGCTTGGCTGCAGGGCCGATCGACGCCGCTCGCGGCTTTAATTATTTAAGCAGAACAATGACCAGTGCAAAATTAAGTTGTATTTACCGTATTTACGCCAGCAAAAGCCTACCGGCGTAACCCGGAAGTAGCGTGGACGTCACTTTGCATATCAGACGTCTTCGGCTACCTTGTTTGTGGTGTGAGCGCCTATACTTCAGAACAGTTCTGAAGCTACAAGTCCTTGGAGTCTCATGTGCAGTTTACGAATGGATGGGTTCAGGTGCTGCAGATCATAAAGCCAGCAAACAGTGGGAACTCAGACGGGCTCTGGCACCTGCTAACCGTTAGTGCTAACAACCACTCACGCATGTAATGTACTTTTAACTAGCTGCTATGTATTTCAAAGGTTTAGAACACACTCTCATTGACATCGGGATACTGTGGAAAGTTATGTTCGGTCGTCTTACAGCCGCGATCCAAGCGAGCCGACGACTCTTCGTTATCTCTGACACTTGTTCTCCGTGGTTGTGCCTCCAGGCAGGAAAGCGGTGGAAAATTAACCCATTTCTATGTTTTTCCCATGGCGATCATGTGTTGTGCTGTTACAGCCCACAATACAGCAACGGTTTACCATGGTTGAAATCAAGTTAAGGTGAAATTAATCAAATTAAAACACGGCTGAGAGAGAGTACAATACGCAGTAGTCATAGGCAGTAGTCTGAGTAGCGGCGGCGGAGGCAGTCAACATGGCAGCCACGGAAAGTAATACGTCATGACGCCCAAGCCCTATTATTAATATATTCTTACATGTTTTAAATGCTTAACAGTTAATTGCCTGTGACAAAGTGAGCACCGCAGACTCTGGCGTATTCCAGCTTAACACCGTCCAAATCGGACCTGGATATCCATGTCAGCCATAGGTGACGGCGTTGTTCAGATAGCTGTTTTGTTTTTTCACATTGATTCACGATTACGGCTGGTAGGCGATAGAAAGAGCGTTGTTCTCCACCTCCACGGGCCGTGCAACCAACCATTAAACACGTTTTCCCCATTGTTCACTTTCAATACTGCCTAAGGCGTCATACAATGCAGGGTCAACGGTGCGAAACGACTGCCACCCAATATGGCGGACGCGCTGAATAGTCACGTGAGCGTGACGTCACCTGAAAACCCCCTATTGGCTGGAGAGGGGCGTTGATTTGCTTATTTCAATTGTATGATTGACAGATCAAAGATAGTACTAATAGAACGATGGACAGTCAAAAAACAAAAAACAGCTTCCAGTCCATGGCTGGCTCAGCGGGCGGACACGGCCCCCCAATGCCCGCCCATGCCGCCGGGTCTGCTTAAAGGGGACATATGTAAAATCCACTTTTCTAGCCAATAAATACATTTGGTTGTCTACTTGGAGTCTCTTGAAGTGCAGAACATTTGAATGTAGTCTCTTCAAGAGCTGCGTAGATATCTTTATGTTCTATTTAGGTCATGTTTTTCAAGCCGTTCAGTTTTCTCTGTTTTCTGTCATGTTTTTAGAACAGCTACATCACAGTATTTGCTGTGGAGCTGCTAAATGATGTCATGGACTTTCTGCTAACCAGTCTCGCAAATCCACCATTTTTATTTATCTGAACGATTTTGTAGTCCAAGCTGAATGATGCTGACTCTATAAGTGGATAAATTATTGGTCGTTCATTACACTGTCCCCCAGCACACTACAAAAATGGCCAAATGGGGCGGAGTCAAACACTGTGCGACCTGGAGGGGGACGGGGTTTGAAGTGTTTCTTTTAGATTTAAATTAGCAATAAGTGAAATTTCATTATTTTAGATAGAAAGAACTAAAAAATAGTGATGTGAAGAACAAAAGGTAATATTTTAAATAGACTATGGTATGATGTCACACAGCATCTCTCTGTGTTGTTCTCCAGTCTCTTGTTGACATAGCTGGGCCGGCCGCGCGTGCATGTAGGTATGAGCTGCTACTCGGGCCTTAGCTCCTCTCTGCTCTAAAACGCCACCGTCAGAGCAGCACAGCGTTGGAGCAACCTGGTGGAGAGCACGCCCAGCAGATCAAAGTGCTAATAGCATTATAAAGTTATGAGTTACTTACTTCTTCACTTGAAATATTCCTCCGAAAGGTGATGCTGTTTGGCTGTGTTTTTATCCTTTACAAATATGCGCATAGAAGGCGACAGTTAAGAAGGGAAAGGAGGGACCGGAGCTGCGGCTTGTCACAGATGTGTTGGTCAACAGAGAGTGCTCAAGCACCACCTACTGGTGAAATATCGTTTATTGCTCCTTTAAAGAGACAGCACCAAAACAAGTTGCTTTCAGACGCACCTCAGAACAGGGGTAAAAAGGGGGAACATGGGCGTAAATTAACGAGGAATTCAGACTAAAGCATATAGCTATATATGATGCATGCATATATATAGACCACAACTGCATGATTTAAATGTGAAAAGGAAGAACTGAAAAGCATGATATGTCCCCTTTAAGGCAGAATTCAGTTTTATTACTTATATGGGAATTTGGTATTAGATTTTGCAAAATTTTTGTTTTTCATTATTTTAAAACATAAAAATATAAATAAAATGGTGGTTCTTTATAAATTACAACAAATTTCCTATAGACCAGTTCATTGTTATTGTTTTGATCCGGGTTTTTCGCGCATGCGCACCGGACTGGTAGGCAAAAGGCGAACACAATGGCGGATGCAAACAAAGGAAACGACGAGTTCTCTACGTATTTTTCTTCTTTAGATAACGTATCACAAGATCGTTTTAAGAGTAAGTTGATGGTTGATGGTATCAGATTGCCAGATCCACACAGCAAAAGCCTGAAGGGATGGAGCGAGTCTGTGAAATGCTGGCCAAGTGTTCCGTACGGCAACATATACAGCTACCTTATAAACACGGCAGGCCAGTACAGACGAGAGAGCATGAAAGCCATGAAACCACTGGACAGCTACAATTATTTTATATCGGGACATAGGCACCAGCAACCCCCGCGACCCCATGAGCGATTAAGCGGGTCAGAAAATGGATGGATGGATGTTCAGACATGTTTGTGTAACATCCGAAAGCGGAGTCGGACACGAACAGCGCCTCAGCAGAGAAGAGCAGACCCGCCACCGGTAGGTTAAAAAAAAACATTGTTCACTAAGGATTATTTTGGTGTTTTTGTCTTATTAATCCTTTTCACAGACTCATGCCAGAGGGTTTGCATACATTGTACATGTACGTATATTATTACGAAACGAACGTTTACGTCTTGACTTAAGTATATATCCTAATTTTTTATTTATATAATTATTTAAGTAGAACAATGACCAGTGCAAAATTAAGTTGTATTTACCGGAGCTGAAGTGTAGACTGCAAATTCGTGGTATGATGGCTCCCACAGTCGATTGGGATTGTCTGCCTACGTCCTTTTCATTGAAAATATCCATTTCTTTCGCCTTTCTTAGTCCTTCGGTAAACGAAAGAAACGTACATCCGACGATTTGGAATGCCTCTGTGTGCAACCGGGAGCACAACAAGTCGTAGGCATTGTTTAGATTCCAAAAATAAACTAACTAAAAGCACGCTCTAATTCACCCGTTTTGTCATGATCGTAGACGAGAACAGTACTGTTTTTGCCTACCTGCGGGACCCGGATGTAGCACGGATATCACGCGTGACGTCACGCGTGAACTGGTCTATAGAGATATTTATCAAAAATTATATATTGTCTTTTTAAAAAGGTCAAACAATGTTTTTGGGCTCTAAATTAGCTTTAGTTAGCTGGACTGAGGGCAAAAAGGGCTCTCTGGATTGTAAAGGCTGCCCTATGAAAAACATAAGCTGTTTAACTCTCATTCTGGTTGGTGCCAAACAATGCTCTCTTGTACCTATGTGGTACTCACCTTTTCTATGTCATCTTCATCCACATCCAGTATTGTTCCATCATGTTCCAGTTTGATTTTTACCTTTCCCTCTGGGAGCGAGCCAGAGTCTGTCTTCAGCAAAGTGGCTGCAACAATAAAAGGCAGGAAACATACAGTCATAATTAATACAAGGGAATGTTATTAAAAGGTTGATCTATTTCAGTAACTCAAAAATTCACAGAGTAAAACACGTAATATGAATTAATTACACAGACTGATGTTTTCAAGCCTATATTTCTGTGATTTTCTGCTGCTGAAAATGCATCCTTTAAGATTAGAATATTAGATCAGACCAATAAAACACATTTTAATGTAGAAATGTGTTTTTTTTCCAAAAGGTACTTTTAATTTAACAAACAAGCCTTGTTGGTACAGACTTTCTTTTCTGAAATAGTAGGATACATGTTAGTCTGTGGCTACAAACCTTTTCTAAGATTTTTCAAACTAAAAAATAACCACTTGCTCTGTGATCACATCCAGTAGCAGTCACGTTTCTTGGTACCCCTGGTGAAGATGTCTCTTTGAACCTGAACATACTATTTTTAAAACTGCACAGTATTTTTATTTTCTTATGCTTTCTTAGGGCAAATTTATTGCCCTCACTGTAGAATCTCTTATTCTTCTATTTTGATATTTGTTAGCTTGTGAGAATCTGCATGCTTCCATTTGCCTTTCACTTTGCTGCTGACGGTACATTTATTGAGTAAGGTAAATAATATATTTTTTGATACAAAATAACTGGTAGTAGATTAATTTGCATCCCTGCCTCCCTTTGGAGGGTTGACCGGGTAGGTCGGGTTGTGGTGGTTCCCACCGCATCTTGATGTTGGGATTCACCTCCTGGGTCCGGGGACTGGATACCCCTGTGGGGTGCTGGTGTACTGCGCCCCCCGTGTTTTTTTTGTAGGAGTGTTCGCATGTGGGGACACTATGGTGGGAACGTGTGAATGTGACTGTGGTTTTCTGTTTGTCTATTTGTAAGAATGGGTTTCAACTGCTCCCTCTCCAGGGACATCTCAGGTCTCCACTAACTGTGGAGCCCTGCTCCCCTCCGTTAGCTGGCACCTTGGCCGACTGGTGGCCCTTGATGTCCAGGGCTGGGTGCTCAGGCGGGTGCCAGCTCCTGGCAGTTCCTGGCGGCTGCTTTGCGGGGCCTGGGCCGGCGTGGCTCTGTCGGGGCCCCGCCGGGGAGCGGGGTGCTCATTGGCCTCGGGTCTCTGGGCCCATGGCTGGATCCGCTCCGACTCGTCCCCGCGGCTCCTGGGGGCTTCGGCGTTGTGGCTGTTGGGGGGTTTCCTGGGGCTCCTCTCTGCTCTTCTCTGGGATGGGGGAGGCATCTTTCCCTGTGTTGGCCTCTCTTGGGCACCTTTGCTCAGGGGGTCCCTTCGGGCATCAGGGGTTCTGGTTCCCCTGGCGTCTGCCTCAGTGCTCTGGGGGGCAGGTCTTTGGCTCCTCACAACCACTAATGAGCATTTTTATCATGGAAAAAAATTATATACACAAGCGCATTCTCACAAACTGCTACAGGTGCTTGGATCCAGGTACTTACAGATTCACTTCTATACAGATAACCCCTATTATTATATTTAGCTGTCACTTTAAACATTTTGTATTAAATAATACTGTTTATTCTTCAGTGATGGTATGAATGCGTTGGTTGTAATACTTTATCGGTTGGTTTTACTATTCTACCTCTTTGCAGGTGTAGAAGCAGACTCAGAGGATGTTATACTGCTCTTCCTCTCCTCTTTCTATCCTTTTTTTCCTCTTTTACCTTCCCATTTCTGTGTCCGTTGAACATGAAAAAGTCCCAGCATAAAATTTAATAAAGCTTTTTGCATATATAAATCAATCAATAATAACCTAACAGCATTGTCTACTAGCAGAAGGATTAATAACATGTTACTTGTACTAATAAAAGATTTTTAAAAACTCACCAAGAGAGAACCCTTCCTTGTGAACAAGCCAAACTTTCTCTGAGCCATACCAAGCTTGCTCTGCTGTAATCTGCTCCTCGGTCTTCACCTGAAAGCACAAAGATTTCAGTTTTAACACAGCAGGGACAAAAGCCAATCATCATCACACGGAGCAGTTCTCAAGTCACCAGCAGCGCCACTTTGATACCAGTGCATGCTGGGAGGTTAGAGAAAGAAAGCTGGGTCAGGTCACTGAGCACTGTCTGGATGGGAATGTTAACCAAACACCCCCCCCCCCACGCTGCAGGGCTGGTAGAACCTTGGTTCACAAGCTTTACATCACATTAACCAGTGAGCACAACACCTGTTAAAATAACACACCAGTCAAAAAATAACAGAAAATTATCAAAATGAGTACATGAAACATGACATTTATGAATGTGAATCCACAAATGTTAGATTGTGACTAAAAATGTTCCACTAAATTCTTGTGGAAAACATGCACTGAGCAGGCAGGGCGGGAGGACAGAGCAGACTGCATGCCACAGTGGAGAGCAATTGATTTTCATAATGGTCCCTGATCATCTCTGATGTTTCCCTCCTTCAACACTCCTGATTAAGACCAATAGCTGGCTAAAAGGATGAGCTCTGAACTGATGCACACATCTGGTAGATTATTTATTTGAATCTGGTGTGTTCAAGTGGAGAAACGTTTAAAACATGCATAACAGTGGGTTGAGAGGACTGAGGTCCATGTGATGAGTTGGTGACTTTATGACAGGCACAGTCCAGGCCACACTGGAGGTTTCTTAACTGCAACATGAGACGTCTGGAAAGGAGAAAACAGATCCTCTTCCCCTGATTCCTGAAGATTTTGTCAGCATTAAGAATTCAAAGTACACGTTAAATATGGGCAACGTGCTATAGACACACACAGAACTGTCTGCTTGACTTTATGCTATGCAACTCAAATGATAGAATCCTCCTTCAGCACCCATGTCAAAGGGAAAGCAAGCTTGCTTTGGAAGCACCAGTGTCAATTAAACCAATGGAACAGAGACTTGGAAATCAGCAATCAATGGCTGAAGGATGCACACTTTGCTTTCAAGCTAAATTACAGCGCCTAATGAGAACCCAAAACTCTCATAAATTGTTTACACTTACTAGTTGAAACACCTCTTGAACTAGGATTGCACAATACTGGAATGGCGATAAGATTGGCAATTATTGTGATGGCAATATCAGGTGCAATATCTTCCTATTTTCTTCTTTCCTTTCTTTTTCATCTGTGCTTCCATCTCTTGTGACCTTTAGCATCTTGGGTGACATTATTTGTGTCTAATGTGAGCATCCGTTGCTATGAGACTGTTCAACTGCCAAAATATAACATTAGCATGAAAATGCGAATTCAGAAACACGGCATACATTGGCCAAAAATTACTGCAGTGTGAATATTGCACACACTGATATAGTGGTGAAGATATATTCCCGAAACAAAGCATAGCCTTAGGTACATACAGTACATGCTAATAAAAAAAGTTTTTAAGCAATTTATTTGCAGGTTAGCTAAACTTCTTTTTGTCTGTTTTGACAACACATGTGGACATGTCCCACTGGGATTTAGTACTAGCTGCAAAGTCAGCTCATGGACTTACTATAATGGGGTGAAGTTTAACTTGTTGTCAACAAGCACCCAATGTGAAATTAGATTATTCTTTCACCTCATGGATTATTTTCCATAGGTTACAGACAGGAGAGGAATAAATATGAAAGTTGTTAATTGGATGAATTTATAGAGCTTTCTAGTCATACTGCCCACAAAGCACTTGGCACTAGAGCCTCATTCACTCAATCGGACTCACTAATGCATGTACATTCATACACTGATGCACAGATCAGTAGGCAATTTTGGATTAAGTGCCTTGCCCAGGGACACAGCAACATATGACAGGGGGTAGCTTGACTTGAACCTACAACTTTGCGATTGTGAGACAACTAAAATACCCACTGGGCTACAGTGTCCACTAACAACTTCCTTCTGACCCTTTATTTAACCAGGTGGAAATAAAAGAACTGCAACAAGCCGTGGAAAAGTGCCAGATCCTGGGGCTTTCCCCAATGAATGTGGGAAATCTATAATATGATGTGCCCAGGGCACATTTCAATACAAATTTACCCACGTAATTTCCCTTTCCCAAGGCCTTATTTTGACTGGTAAAAGATCTAGGTCTTAGGTAGGACTTTCCAGAATTCCTGGGATTATTAATGGAAAGCAAAGAGAAACACTCCGCCACCAGGAGTAAGGAGCAGTAATGAAACCTTTTGAGAGACACAGGTCCCTCCTGCAATCCTTCAGTGTGTTTACAGGATGGTGGATGATGCAGTCAACTTGGGACTAAACTTCATCCTGCACCCCCTCGATCCCCGAAGGACGTGAATCAGGATCCTGTTAGCCGACTTCAACACGTCCTTCAAAACCATCAACCCAGACATCCTCCACCAGAATCTCACCTGGCTTGCAGCACTGGCCTCCACCTGTCAGTGGATCATCATCTTGTTTAAATCATTTACAAGAAACAAGCTCCTACATGCATTACTTCTTGTTAGTTTTTGATGAGAATGTAAATCATACAGACATTAAACACATAAGCAGTCACTACTTCTACTCAGTTCAAAGACCATGCATTTCTAACAGCAGGGTCTCATATTAGTCAGGCATGTTCCAAGAGACCACAGTACCTCTTCCTGACTGACAGCAGCTTGTTGAACAGGGATTTTTCCTGATGAGGGAGAAGGTGGAGCAGAACTGGAATGCAGATCACTACCCCCGGTTCCAGCTATGAAGGTATTTGCACCACGGACAGATTGTGTTAAAGGAACGAGAAAAGATTTATAGGCAGGTGGGCTACATGGAGTGGTTGCAAATGTGGCACCAGAATGGGAAGTCACGGTTGACTTAGGAGGTCCAGAAGAAGTGATTTTGGAAGAAGTCTGAGGTAAGCCAATAAGAGCTGATGAAGCTTCCTTTAATTCTTGGTGATGATTTCCCTGTAACAGCTGAGTCGCTGTG
This sequence comes from Fundulus diaphanus, assembly GCA_037039145.1. Taxonomy (NCBI): domain Eukaryota; kingdom Metazoa; phylum Chordata; class Actinopteri; order Cyprinodontiformes; family Fundulidae; genus Fundulus; species Fundulus diaphanus. The sequence goes on from CM073124.1 coordinate 58,954,521, forward strand.
CCCCCTGTTTGCTCATGTTTTTTTCCCTTAGCTCACATTTCTTCTTCTCTTCATGTCGTTTCATTTTCACTACATTTTCTAGTTGGTGATCCTTGATTATTAGTGAGCAAAGCTCTTTTCTTTTGTCTCCAACCATAAAATGTGCCAGACCCTGTGAAATCCCCCAGCCACCGCAATGCCGACGCCCGCACCTCCTCCAGGCCCCAGACTCCTTGCCGCCATCGGGGAACGGGGATGTGCAAAAGACCCTGATCCTCCCTACGCCTGTTCAGATGTTGTGTTGTTGCATGTTGTTCTCAAGTGTGTTTAAAAACTGGGAGCACCGAAGAGGGTGCACGGCACAGCCCACCACCCCTCCGGAAGGAAGCTGGTGCCAGCGCACCCCCTCCAAGCAACTGCCCAGAACCCTCAATGTCTAAGTGCGAGAGGAGGTGAAGGGAGCCGTCCGAGGCGAGGCTCACACAACATAAGCCCCCACTCAGACATCTTCTCCCCCACCCCCCCATACCATGGCCTACATGAATGTGCGTTGTGAAAATGTTTGGAGTGAAAGTGTCTAAAATGCATGATAAAATTGGGGAGAGGGACGTCACCAGAAAGTGGCAACCTCCAGTAACGCCCCCTCCCCACGGACCTACATGTGTGGCGGCGTGATGGACTAGGCAGAGGGAGGAGTCCGGGGATAGGGAGCAAAGGAGTGGGGAGCCGTCCCAGGGAGCCAGCTCCCCTACTGACTCCAATAGGCACCCCCGCTCCCCGAAAGCCCCACCCAGAGAAGGGGGCCCTGCCAGCGGCACCACCGTACCACCGTAGTGCCAGCCCATTCCTGGCGGCTGCTTCGCGGGGCCTGGCCCCCCCGGGGCTCGGCCGGGGCTCCCGCCGGGGGCGGGGCGCCCCCGTGGCTCCTGGGGGCTTCGGCATTGCGGTGGCTGGGGGATTTCCTCGAGGTTGTCTCTCCTCTTTCCTTGGAGGGGGGGCAGATTCCCTGTGTTGGCCCCTCTTGGGCGCCCTGCTTTGGGGGCCCCTTTGGGGGTCCGGGGTTATGGGTCCCCTGGCGCCTGCCTCGGTGCTCGGGGAAGGCGGGCCTTTGGTTCTTCACAACTACTATTGAGCATTTTTCTTCTGGATAAATTTCACATACACAAGTGCACTCTCACAAACACCGACAGGTGCTGGGTTCCAGGTACTAATTTTTTTTTTTTACTTTCTTTTCTCAGGTATCGCATTATACATGTCAGTTTAAATAATAATACATATGATTTAGCAATGGTATCAAGGTGTTACTCTATTGTATCTATTACACTATGTCCGTTGGTTGTGCTGTTCTTTTTACATCTCTCTTTCCAGGTGATGAAGCAGACGGAAGACGTTTTATCATTCTTTCTCTTTTATCTCTTCTTTCTTTCACCTCTTCTCTTTCTTTCTTTTTTCTCTTCTTGTTCTTCCTTTACTCTCCTACTTTCCCATTGTAGTGTCCACATAATTTGAAATTCTCCCCGCAGGAATCACAATAAAACTATTCACATGCATAAATCAAGCGGAGCACTATGGCGAAAGCTGATTGCTCCACTTGTGAAAGTAAAATCTGTCGAGCTCTATTTGGCATTAAAGGTATACTATGCAACTGGGATTGATTTTCCAGCGAGGCGCCCCCCAGAGGGCGAAAGTAAAAGTGCACTGTCGTAAATATGCTCAGCTGTTCTCCTGGTTTATCCGTCAAGCCAGGCGCGGTTGTTTTGAGCTTAGCAGACAGGCGAACGCAACGAATACAAAAGTCGAAAAAAACGGCAGTACAAACAATGACTAACACAGTGAAAGTATGAACATGCACACAGAGAGAGAGAAACCATTCCAATGCAGTGTTTCCCCTAGGAATTTGCTTACCGGACGACCGGCGGAGCGGGGGGTGGGGGGGGTGTAGAGACAAGCTTTGCGCGACCGGCGGAGCGGGCGACCGGCGGGGCGGGCGGGCGGGTGGATGAAAGAGACGAGCTTTGCACGACCGGCGGAGCGAGCGACCGGCGGAGCGGGCGGGCGGGCGGGTGGGGGAAAGAGACAAGTTTTGCGCGACCGGCGGAGCGAGCGACCGGCGGAGCGAGCGGGCGGGCGGGGGAAAGAGACAAGCTTTGCGCGACCGGCAGAGCGAGCGACCGGCGGGCGGGGGAAAGAGACAAGCTTTGCGCGACCGGCGGAGCGAGCGACCGGTGGAGCGAGCGACCGGCGGAGCGGGGGAGACAAGCTTTGCGCGCATATCGAGTTAGTTTTTTTTTTTTTTGAATGTTGGGAGGCGGTAGCGTGAGGGAAACCCTACAATGTTACTTACAATTGCATCAGCAGAAACGCAAGGTCCGCGTCAGCCTTGCAGCCTTCTTTTTCTTTTAGCTCTCGCCATTCGGAAAAAGCTTGCCCGATGTTCACCCGTGTACGACTCCTTTCTCTTTCCAGAGCCCTTTTCCTCTTTCTTGCCTGATCCGACATGGGCTTTCGCTGTTTTATCGCTGGTTCCGCCATGATAACTGCACAGATATCGCCACTGCGCTAGCAACAAACATGTTCTCGCCGTAAAGCAAGACCGACTCTCGCGATCTTGCACGAGATTCTGAGCCTGTGGGCGCGGGCCGAGGGCTCCTGCAGTTGCAAGTGCGGTATTTCCCCCACAGACCACCAGGGCGGCCAAGAAAACCTTTGTTCAACCTGAAATGACTCATTTAATCATCCAAAACGGTATGGAACACATTAATTAACTGAAAAATGTTGCATAGTGTGCCTTTAAGACATCGATTCTTATTGCCACATTGCTAGACAGGACACTGGGAAGAAAAAAAAAAAAAGTTCATTCATCAATCATCTTCAGCTTATCGGAGACTGGGTCACAGGAGTAACCGGGCTTGTAGGGAAACCCACAAACCCTACATCTTAGTATGGGGGCATTCCCAGGCCAGAAGGAATACATTCTAGGTAGTCTAGCAGGAGGCATCCTGATCAGATGCCCGAACCACTTCAACTGACTCTATTAGATACAGAGATGTAGCAGCTCTACTTCAAGATCCCCCCGGATATAAGAGGTCCCCACCCTGTCTTTAAAGTTGAGTCAGGCCACCCTATGGAGGAAGCTCATCTCAGCTGCATTTTGGTCATAAATAATCTATATCTCATCAACACAGGTGAGGGTCCAAACATGAACAGACTGCTTAATTGAAGGCTTTGCTTTTAAACTCAGTTCTTTCTTCACCGCAACACACTAGACCATCCATATTACTGCAGACAAAGCCTCAGTCTGTCTGTCCAACTGCTGTTCCATTCTACCGTCACTCGTGAACAAGACACCAAGATATTTAAATGCCTCTGCTTGAGGTGGCCTTTAAACCCAGAGAGGTAGCCCACCGTTTCCTAGTCGAGAACTATGGTCTCAGACTTAGAGGAGCTTACTCTCTTTCTCACAGCTTCAAACACACAATATTTTTGTGTGTTTGTTGGACACAATGTTGGACCCTGGTCACATAATCAGTCCCTAATCAGCTCCCTGATTATGGTCCTAGACTGTGTAGATAACTTCTGGCCCAAGGCCAGATTACCTAAATTAAATGTAACAGTCCGAGACTAACTTTTTTTCTCTCTCTTTGCTGACATACAGTAACAGACAACTGATACAGATAAAAGTGTATGTTAAATGCACGATTTTCCCAATTTATCAAAAGGAGTAACAGATTATATATTAACCATTGTTACAAAGGGGACATATAATGCAAAATCCACTTTTTTAGTCCCTACTGTCAGTCTTAGACTCTTGTCTTTCCTCATCTCTTTCTGCCTACGAACATATTGTCCTCCTCTTCTTCTCTGACCAACATTAGCCCAATTTCCACCAGTACCCTGTTGGTCAGCAGCACCAGTGGCGGTCATTGTTCACCCGGGCCTCGACTGATCCAGTTTGGAAGTCCTGTTATTGACTCATATGATAAATTTGGCAAAGGTTTTACACTAGATCCTTTCTGATGCAACCATCTGCATCTATCCGGGGATGGGACCGGCCAAATACAGGACACAGCATACTGTGCCACGTTTGAGGCTGCATTAGGTAAATATGAGTAAATATCAGTTAATAACAAATATCAGATATCAACATCTGCCCACATTTTCAGACCTGCTAAAGACCCAAACTAATGAAAATGTCTATCACTGAATGAGACGAGGAACACTGAGATTAACGAACATGATCAAAAGTAAAAGATTAATAATATAAAAAGTCAACTTACTGATCTGTTCGGTCTCATCTAAGTGAATGAAACCTAAATAGCGCCTCTAAAGGCTTCAATAAACTGAGACTGAACATTTGCATAGTTACTTTGACAAATGTTAGAAAAACAGATTTTCAAGTGAATCCTTTGAAAAGAACTATGCACTATTTACTTACACGTATCTTTCCCACCTTGTTCTCCTCTTTGATCTAAAAGTATTGAAGAAAACCAGATCAAAACCTCCTTATGGTGGCAAACTGGGCCAAACTAAAACATGCAAAGATGCCAACACTGTGTTTTTGTTTTACCTTTACATACAGGTTTCTACCTTTTCAAATATACAAAGTGATGCAATCAGAGCATTATTCAGCCCTCCAGGAAGTTGCGACTTCGCAATCTCAGCTTGCAATTTTCACCAGTCAATGCAACTCCTCTGTAAATCTGACTAATCACCTTAGAGCTTTCTGTTTTCCTTCTTTTCATAACATCTTGGAAGACTTTGCAATCAAATATTATGGTTAAAATGTGCGAAAGTCAGTTTTCCAAAGTATTACGCAAAAGTGGTGAAAACCTTTCCGCACAATATGCAACATCTTAGTGAAACATGGAAATTAACAAGAAGGTGTTATTCAATCAAGGAAGACCCATCACAAACAATCTCAGAGCTTTGGTCTTCTTGTACCACACTACTGGAGCTTTTGAAAGAGATGCGAAGGAGGATGGTGGGGAAGATTAGGAGGAAGACTTGGAAACTTAGCAGCTCCAGGACTGGCTGTTCATTTTGTAGCATTTTGAGTTCTAAGAAAGCTCCTAAGGAGCTTTATTACAGGTGAAAAATGTCTGTTAGATGCAATACGTTGTTGCGAAAACAATTATCAGTTCAGTAGGATTTCCTTATACTGTTTTCTTGGTACCCTGAATGACCAATATATAATTCTTATTTTGCACTTTGACAACTCCTCAGAGTTGATTTTATCTGTAATAAATTTGCTATTTTAAGAAGGTACTTAAGAATGTTATTTGCACTTTTTTGAAAAGATTTCAAGCAACAATTTCTGCGTTTTTGTAAGACCGTGTCATAGTAAAAAGAAAACTTGAAAAAAAATTGAATTAATATGCTTTACTGTCACCAATGGGGGAAATTACGTTTCAGTACAACTCATCAAGAGAAGGACATACATGGCATGGCTCGGTTTTTAGGTGTAGTGTAAACGGGGCTATAGTCTCAGGTTGTATCTTATCAGCAGTTCAAGTGGGGCATCTGTTGCAGGTCACAGGTGTCATAAATGGGAGCGGGCAGGGGGTAGAGCGTCTTGTTTGCATAACATCCAGGAGAGTTTGAGATAAAACCAGCCTCTAAGGCCAGCATCGGGCAGCCGAATTCAATTTAAAGGAGATTGTTTTGTCTCAGGCTGACTATGAAATTTCTATCAGCCTTCAAGTATTTGCTGGTCCTCTTCATGGCACTTCTAAACAGTCAAATGTGTTGGTCTTCGACCTAAAATGAGCTAGAACTTCCCTGAGGTCTTTTCCATTTCGCCATTGAGTGCAGACCACAGCCAGCATGCGATGCTGTGTCAGGATTGCATTAGTTAAGCGGCATACAGACAAGAGAGCACAAGCAGGAGAGGTTTGGGGAGGAGAGGTGCAGAGAAGCGTCTGCCTTCACTGAGAGCCGGAAAAGAAAGGCTGCAACAATCACACAAAAAAACAAATCATCACAACATCCTGGAGGGACTGATAATTAAAAGTGTTACAAAATCACAGCAGATTAAAAGGTTACAGAGGTGAAATCTTCAAACCGCTGTGTGTTACAAGCAAAGTTAATTAGCTAGTATAATTCCTGTTATAACATGCAATTAAAGAATGTTTATTGACATGATTAAAAACGACTTCCCTTTTGCTCCCAGAAGGAAAAGTGAGATGAAAAAGCCATGTTGTTCTGCTGTCATGAGGTGGGAATGACAAGATGGAACAGGAAGAGTAGAATGTGGAGCTAGAACAGGATGAATGGAAATATTATATAGAACGATGAGACCATGAGAGTTACACTTCATCACAGAACAGATAAGAAAAAAACTATTTTAGGTATAACTAGGAAAATCTTTGGCACGAAAATGGCCAGAAGACCTTTCAGCATTCAAAACTGTAAACTCTGAGGTAGATAAAAGATTTTTGCCCAGAAATGATTCCCTCAACTTGCAAATGGATTATATCAAAAAGACCATCATAGCTTTGAAAACTTTATTTAAAAACTATGTAGACAGACTTGTAGACAGACTTTTTGTAAGAACGCAAAGAACTCAGGTCTAGGCTGAGGTTTTTGGATTTTTTTAATAGTCACTGCTTTACTATATAGATATGTATATTTTTGAATTAAGTTACATTTTGGTTAGTTTGTTTGCATGGAGAATACAAACGCATGTTAACATAATGTCAAGAAGGAAAGACATCAGCAGTGACCTTATACCTTAAACAACTACTGATGCCCATCAATGTGGGAACTGTTTTAAGGAAATGTCCTATTTAAAACTCAATATAATTGGAAATCATCTGAAAAGAGTTGCCAGTTTTCCTAGTTTAGTCTGATGTCAGATTGTGCAGTGCCAAGAGAAAATACATCGGATTTAGAAGCTACATTTCAAACTGTAATCATCATTTAGCATGTGAAGCATTGTAGCCTATGACAGTATAATCAAAAATATACTAAAAGATTATGGCTTGTTTTGAAAGGCTTGCAAGCATATAGCCTCTACTCTCTGAAAAAAACAGAGTGGTGAGATTAAGGACAGCCAAGCTACATTTTAGCAGGCTATAACACTTCAAATAAGAATAGGCACCACAAACCAATTCTATCCATGTTTCCATCCAATTGTCATGCAAATTTTAAGGGAACTTTTGAAAGGTTGCAAAAAAGAAAATGCAAATCAGATATGTTTCCGTCTACTGGTTTGGAGTGAATTAACCAGGCTACGCGGCGCATAATTTCGTCAGAAGTTGATGTTACGCATGGCTGTAATACAGGAAGTGGAGGTTGCAAACTAACATGGAGCACATCTAAAAAAAAAATGTAATTCAGTAATGTGTTGCTATCAGGCAACTTACAATTGTTCAGTCATGTCACCTATTACTGCTGATCTTACATACTGATTAGTCATGTAAGGTAAATATTTACTATGTCAGAATCTATTCGGCAAATGTGTTTCCATCTCCCGTTTTGAGCATTAACTCCTTTTTGCAAAATCCAAATACCACCTCAAGTTATTGTTAAAACTTTTTTTGTGAAATTGAGAAGGTTATTTTGAATGTTGCCGTTTCCATTAATGGAAATGCTATATTTCAAAATGCGCACAAAAAAACATCATTGGAAATACTGCTTGTGCAGCACTGGGGTGGAGAGCTGATGAGTTGGTATTGATTTTACAGCCACAGGACCTGGGCACTTCACAGTCATTGAGTATGGATATAACTCTATTGTGTATACTTTGTAAAGTAAATATAAAGGATAAATTCCCCAGACTACTTGCAATTTAGGGCCAAATGTGAGGCATGACCTGACATAATAATCTGGACCAACAATGCTTCTTCTAACAAATGGTAAACTCTCCAGTGTGGTTACAGAAAATGGATGGATGAACCTGGCAACAATTTTGAGCACACCAGCTAATCTACAACAGGATAACCAAAAAAAGAGTCATGGGCTTACAATGTTTTGGAGAGGTACTAACATCAACCTTAAAATTTGTCTATCACCCTTCAAGTCTGAACTGATGTTCTCAAGTTTCCCCAAGTTAGAGCCCAGTCTCAAGTCTTAGCAGCTGAAATAAAATAAGAAAGTTCCTCAAATCAACAACATCTAGGTCACCTCTAATGTGAATCTATGTAGGTTATGATTTCAAACCTGTACTGATTGCCCTTAGGTCTGCTCTTATTTCGATATCCTCAATCAGAAGTGTCCTCGTAACATTGCAGGTAGTTTAGCAGTGAGAGAATGTCGGACATAAGTTATGTTGCTTTTGTTTCCTAAATGTTCCAAAGTCATTTAATACAGCATTCATTTGGGGAGGCATTGATAAGGCCATTATTATAAAGCTACAGCTAACATCTCATAATAATCGACCAATATCACTGGCTAATAATCAAGCTCATCCTGTCACAGCTAAACGTACAGCAGCTGCAGTCAATAGCTCACATACCGGCTTCCTTTCACTCTTCATTACATCAGATAAAAACTGTTTCAACAGAGTTGAGTCTCAGACCCTGAATCATAGTCAAGTTTCAAGTATGCACGGCAGTCTAAAGTCTGAACTCTTATTTTTGACTTGAGTGGCCATTACTGAATGATAAGCATATTCCAAAAGTATAATCATTTATCATAATAAATGAATGTCTTTATTTGTAGCCCAGTGGAAGTGACAGTGTTATTTACATAGGCCACAAGAGGGCACACAACACACAGGCTTCCACTTGAGGAGCAGTGCAGAGGAAGTTCTTTGCCTCTCACTGCCTTGACCGTTGTGACTTATAGGAAACGTGGAACTTGTGTATTGCAGGTAAACAAGTTATAAGTAAGCTTTTGTTTTCATTAATTGTCTCCAAATGATGCTAAAGCTGGACTAGTGTTGATTTAACAAGTTTGATGAGAACCTTTGCACGCTTTTTAGATTGAGCTCACTGACTGCGACTAGCATATATGCTGGGAGAAACCTGAGACTAATTTCCTGTTGTGGGCCAGCTCTTAACACCCCAGGTGATAAGTTTTGATACTTTGATTTGCTTATTGCACTTTAGGAGGATTCTTAAGACTGTATGTTCTTCTGTGAATGTTCTAGTAAATCAGATGTGTAGCTGGGGGTTTCAGTTATTTGCCTTATGTACCCGCACAAGCCTGAACAGTGACAACAGAGCATTATGAGTACAGTTTGTACAAAAAAATGTCCAATTATGTACAAAAGTATCTATTATACATGTTTTTAATTAATTCTAGAAGGTGTTAAATAATTGACCTGCTGCAGTCACCCCAGGTTTTTTTTCTGAATAATGTGGTGTTTCTATTGTAGACTTCTGTAGTAATAAAAAGACTCTTGAAACCGAAACTATATTTTACCATGTTTAATCTAAAAGTCAGAGGGATGTTTACAACTTCAGTACTGGGCTCTCATAAACAACAACGCGACGGGCAGATTTCCAGACGTCCGAGAGCCCCGTTCATTCCTCACACAGACATTAAGTAGGACCCATTGTGTACACACAAATGTATTGTCCATGTTGTAATGTGTGGCTTTTTTTGTTCGGAATCCATTGTACTGCAGTTATTTATGCACTCTAGTTCTGTAGCATCCTGTATACAGTGTAGTGGTGTCCCGATACCAGCATCAAGTACTCATACTCGTACTTGTAAAAGCAATCCGATATACTCTGAACCGGTACCAATTTTCCTCCTGGGCTGGGCTACGCTGCAACTCAAAGGCTAGATACCACTCTATACCAAGGTAGTGGTGCTATACACCAAGAGGTTGTCTGCTGACCCTCTAAAAGAAAAAGAAGGAGAGAAGATAACTGAAGCTCTTACTGAATTCATCGCCTTGATGGGCGCAGAGGTTAGGGAGTTTGCCGTGCAATTGACGGGTTGCCGGTTCAATCCCCTGCTCTGACTGTCTCCGTCGTTGTGTTCTTGGGCAAGACACTTCAACCGCGTTGCCTGCTGGCGGTGGTCAGAGGGCCCGGTGGCGCCGGTGCATGGCAGCCTTGCCTCTGTCAGTCTGCCCCAGGGCAGCTGTGACTACTAACATAGCTCACCACCGTCAGGGTGCGAATGTGTGTGCGAATGGGTGAATGACTAAACTGTAGTGTGACTGTGAAGCGCTTTGGAGGTCGTCAAGACTAGTTAAAGCGCTATACAAGTACAAGCCATTTACCATTTGATGGTCAGTCGTTTTTAGTGGTCAGCGATATTAAGTTATTTGTGATCTATAAGTATCAATTTATTAAGTACCCGGTATCGGTACTTGGAATCAGTAAATATCTAAACTGGAGTACTTGTACTTGGTCTAGAAAAAACTGGTATCAGGACACCCGTAATACAGTGTAACATATTTAGTGCACCGTACTCGTGTTCAACTGTAGGTCATGGTTTTGGGTTTATTTTTGGACTATTCTAGACTGTTTATTGTTTCATTCCTCTCAGCTACCACTTATTCTATTAGCTTAGTCGCCTCCCAGCCTTCTGTCACCATCCAATCAACTCAGTCCAGTTAGACCAGCTCCACCGTCTGCCACTAATTAAGGCCAACTCTGATCACCTGTCACTCTCACTACTTATATCTGCCTCAGCCAACACTTCCCTGCCAGAAAGTCTCATCTTGTCTCGTCGGCACTGCCTGCATCTGGTCAAGTCTGCGTCTGTCTGCTAGGCTCAGTCAAGTCAACTCCACCTCATCTTCCATCCAGCCTGGCATCTTCTGCCTGTCATCTACTCCACTTTCTTCAATAAAGTTCTTAAAATGTACTTTGTGTATGGCTAGAATATCAGGTACCCAGATAAATTCATTACACTGTTATTATATCTCATTTATAAACACTTCTCTCTTTTCTGGAGCGCTGGTGGCGCAGCGGGTAGCGCGACCTATGTACGGAGGCCTTAGTCCTCGACGCGGTCGACCCGGGTACGACTCCGACCCTCGGTCATTTGCCGCATGTCTCTCCCCCTCTTCCACCCCCATTCCTGTCAGCCTGCTGTGATTAAAAGCGAGCCACTAGAGCCGTGAAAAATCTCCAAAAAAAAAAGATAAACACTGCTCTCTTTTCAATTTGGCAAAGGCATGTTCTTTTAAATTCAGGAATCCTTGGTGTAATTTGGTGTCTCTGAGCTTTCATTTGTCCCTAGAGTCACTGGCTTTTTAAACATACTGTAGATTCTCAGGTCCTGATTTAAGGTCGCTATCTAATTGCTGCGCATTTAACTTTAAATTTAACTTCAACTTCAGGTTTATTGTTAATCTTTACTTGAAGTCTTAGCTCCAGTCTTATATATTTTACATATGTGTGTTTTAGATTGATCTCTTTTTACTTTTATAAGTCGCTTCTTATCCTTCTGTCTTGTCTATCTGTATTGTTTGTGTGATTGCGTGATGGTTGCTACTACTATTATTTGCTGCAAATTAATTGCCCTTTGGGGACCTAATAAAGTAAAGTCTAAAGTCAAATTTCACCAATTTACAATTCAATAGAAGTAACTTAAAGAGTTTGCAGGGGGGTGCATATGGTCATACTGAATATGTTTATGTCAAAGTATTGTTTCCAAGAGTGGTTCTACAAGTCACTAAATCACAGGGTGCGTATTTCCTCTGTTGAACAACACATTTAACAGAGCCTGTCTGATTACCTTATCTTTAAAATATCTAGCGATCCCCGCAGACTACCACTGTGGGTCTGTGGATAGCTGCCCACTGCTCCCTAAGGGATGGGTTAAATGCAGAAGACAAATTTCATTGGAATCTACAATTGCAATGAAAAATAAAGATTTCTTCTTCTTCTAGTTAGAATCAAATAATCACCTGAGGTTGATTTTTTGGAATCACCTGAAGTATGATGAATTGAATGAAAATCTACTGCTTATTTTTCCTAACTAGTTGGCTATCAATTAACCAGCTAGACAGACCTTATAAAGTCTCGACATTGTACTTTCCCTTTGCATTGATCTAAAGCAGAAAACTGGGACAGAGCTGACACAGTGGACCGTGGCCATATCTGTGTTGCAAAGTCATTCAAATGAGATACTGCTACATGGTCTGAAAGCACAACACATACCAAAGACATTAATCAGACAACTTATGTTGATTTATAGCAACCAAATTGCTCCATTGAATCTATTTATGAACCATAAAATATCAACAACTATTCTTAAAAACGTTTTTGGTCTAAATCATAAACAGAAGTAACAAAGGCCAGCCCTCACACAAAAACCAGCTCATCCACATAATGCATTGGTCAAAAAGGACGTGGTTACTTTAACTAAGCTTTTAAACTCAAACAGATTAAAGTCAATTTCCAGTGTGGTGTTAACTGGTTTGTTAATAAGATCAATGGCAAAACTTGAAACAAAAAGACATTTAGCAACATGAAGGCAAGGCAAGGCAAGGCAAATTTATTTATATAGCACAATTCAGTACAAAGACAATGCAAAGTGCTTTACATGTTTAAAATATAGCAAAATAAAAGCAAGTAGGAATAAAATGGAGATAGAAAAAAGAACAAAAAGTGGTGATTCAGTTAACTAGAACAGTTGAAGGCAATCCTAAACAAATGTGTTTTTAATCTTGATTTAAAGGAACTCAGGCTTTCCGCACCTTTACAATTTTCTGGAAGTTTGTTCCAGATAAGTGGAGCATAGGAACTAAATGCTGCTTCTCCGTGTTTAGTTCTGGTTCTAGGTATGCAGAGTAGGCTGGAGCCAGAAGACCTGAGTGGTCTGGATGGTTGATACACTGATAACAAGTCTGTGATGTATTTAGGTGCTAAGCCATTCAGGGATTTATAGACTAACAGAAGTATTTTAAAGTCTATTCTCTGAGATACAGGGAGCCAGTGTAAGGACTTTAGAACTGGGGTGATGTGCTCTACTTTCTTAGTCTTAGTGAGGATGCGGGCAGCAGCGTTCTGGATCAGCTGCAGCTGTCTGATCCACTTTTTAGGCAGACCTGTAAAAACACCATTGCAGTAATCAATTCGACTAAAAATAAACGCATGGATGCTTTTGGAGGGGGCCATGTCTGAACTACTAGCCTTTCACAGGATGATAACCACTCACACCACTGGCCCTAAGATACTAAACCTACGCCACCAAAGAAGCAATAAGGAAATAGCCACAAGCTGGTTACTCAGCAAACCTAATTTGAAAAAAAAACAAACTGTTTCTCTTGCTGTCATTCAAAGGCCCGTTATTGTCAGAAATGTTCTAATAAAAACAAAGTTAGATGTTCTACCTTTATGTGAATCAATTGTGCAAAATAGTTCTCAATAGTCAGGTCACATAAAAAATCAAAACTGTCTCAACAAGAAACGAACCAAGTGAGAGACAAGAGGCACACAAGAGAGCTAAGCGAGGAGAAGGCTTCTGATAGGTCAGCTATTTAAGTCAGTGCTCAGACAAGAGATGTAGAAACAGCTGTTGTGCTATGAGAGGGTTCAGTGGGAAAAATATAGAAGCCCCACTGCTTTTCCTTTATATGAGATGGTAACAAGGGAAGAGTTGAGGAGGGTTGTGCAGACTGAAACACTTGTAGTGACCTAAAGCCTCAACCAGCTTCCTAGTCAATGTCATGATAGTCATGGGGCAGGACAAAGAACAGAAATAATGACTGATTAAGGTAGCTGGACTGAAAGGCTCCGGTTGATTAGGACTGCAACAGGAAATAGTGTACAGAAGGGGTGGGGTTAGAAAGGGACAGAAGGAATAGGTGAAAAAAATGCACCAACTGTTAAGGTACGTTCACATTGGACGTGAATGTGGCAGGACGAGCGACAGATTTACAGGATATCCCTATGCACAGGTGCCACACAGGAGCGACGTGTCACAAAGCGACGCTAAGCGAGGCCACAGAGGCAATTCTAGCGATGCAAAAAAGTGCGATTTTGGTAATTGAAGTGAAGTCAGAGCGACACAACACCTGCGATGGATGCAAAGCAAGAGTTGTAGTTGAAAAAGCTGAACTTTTCTGTCTTGTCGCGCCGCAATAACCAATCAGGAGCTAGATGTGGCTGTGACATGGGATGAAGGACTGCGGGGGACACGAAGCAGTTTTCATTCAACATGGAAGACAAGCTGATAGTGGCGGTCTGCGGTCGGCCTGAGTTGTATGACTCAACCAGTTGTTACTACAGAGACAAGTCCAGAAAGGAGCAAGCCTGGAGAAAAGTGAGTGGCGAGGCTGGAGTGGCAGTTAAGTGAAAGCGTCACTAGATAGTGCCATTGTATTACTGTATTTCTGGCTTGTTACTCGCTGTGCGCTCTTGCCTGCTGTGCGAATGGTTGGCAATATAATGTCAGGCAAGCGACAGCAAGCAAAAGTGGCGACATTGTCGCGCCAATGTGAACGCACCTTTAGTCAAAGCTAATCTGACTCAAAGTGGGTTAATGTCTGAAAATATCCACATGTCTTTCACTAATACACAGAAGGATAAGAAAGGAACAGTATAAGGTACATGCTGACAATCAGACAAACATTACCGAGGAGTTTTTCCCTACAGGTTCCTCCAGACAATGTTGCTTTGTGGAATACAGACATAAGAGCATAATCTATCACTCACTCAGCATCACACAAGGTTTGTTGTCGTTGATTCACAAGTTGTTTCTTACTTCCAGGGCCCCATTTCAGAAAGAATAGTCGACCTACCCTGAGTCTTGGGTGAATAAGCAGGCAGGCAAAGATGAGCAAGAGACCAGAACAGACAGTGTATGCCAGGAAGCCACCAGAACAGGAAAAGCCAACGGCTGGAACTCACGGGGAAAAACAGGCAGAACTGCCGCACGCAGAACAGGCGATCCTCTAGCAGAAGAGTCCAGCTGGATCATAAAATGTCCCATAGCGAAGGGCACAACACACAGGGCGAAAAAACGATGAAGAGAGTGAGTGGTGAGAAGTGAGCGATGCTCTGGCAAGGATGAGGCAGGTATATGTAAGCAGATGCACAGGTGACTAGAGTTGAATCTAATTAGTAGCAACAGGTGGAGGTGATCTAAAGCAGGGTGGTGGCTGGAGGTAGACTGAGCTGAATGGGTAGTGGCTGGTGGCAGAAAAGTGACAGGCTACAAAAGCAAAATAAACAAAAACCCAAATCCTGACACCCTCATCAATGGACCACAGACAACAGAATTCACCATGGCAACGGCAGGAAATAAGAAGCCTCAAAGTGAGCATTTCTCGCTAATGGAATTAGAAATCTTTGAGGACAGCATATGGAGAATATCAAGATGTAACTAACAAAAACAAACAAAGCTGTCACTGCTTAAAAAAAATAGTTAGCAGCAGAGAATTGGTGAACAAGTCAATGTGCGAGTGTTATTTGAAGAACAATTAAAGATGTATTCTCACACGACACATTTAACATCCAAAAACGGGGGTAGGTGGCATTAATCATGTGTCTAGGTGCAACCCAACAGACACCAAAAGGACGTGGCAGCAAATTAAGATGAAATGTAAAAATGTTTTTTAATCAGGTAAGGTCCAGTTATAAACTATTGTTATGTTTATTCTTAACCAACTAAAATATTCATTGGCTATATTGAACATATGCAGTTAATGATGGGATGGTGTGAGTTTTTGAAATAACTGATGTGTTCATTCATCCTTTTGTCAGCATTTGCCTCTATGACACCCATTGGTCAAACAAAATTAGTTGACACTGATTTTCTTGTAGGTATATATTTTGAGCTAACCTCATATTATATAAATTATATATCATATATCTATATATTTTAAGTTGAAGTAAAGGTGGCATTATTCAAGTGAAGATAAGAAATGTGATGTGGCTCAAGCAGTGTTGGAGGAAAAAGGTAGTGACACAGTGTACCGTAATGCTCCGAATATCCAATGAGCGGAGTGGCTTCATTGCTTACCAAAGTCGTACTTACATATTTGAACAGATTTCTGAGAGCATTTTTCCACATAAAATTGTTCAGTAATCATATATAAGGCCTACCGGATTATAAGGTGCACCATCAACTTTTGAGAAAAATTTAGGAATTTAAGAGCGCCTTATAATCCGAAAAATACGGTATTACTTTCACTGATATCGGCAATTCTCTGTAGTTCTTTTATTAGTCTTGTGGGTCTGTGACTACAAAACACCACTAAACCCTACAGTAACTGAGTGCAACAGTAACATTCCTGACAGCGCGACACACACAGTTGCCTCTGAAAAATGTTCTGGGTCACCTGCGTTATGTAAAAAGCTGCCATTGTCATTAAAACGAAGTGCAGCACAAAGAATCAGTTCAGAACTGCTGTCACCGGCAATCTGGATCTTTAATGATAGCTCTGTGCGGGGGAGGGGATGTGACCAGGGGTGTAACAACAAAATGATAAAAATCGATAAAACTTGCCAAAGTGCTGGTAACAAATTTCATCATCGATTTGTTATGTAGCGTGATTAATGCAACACAAGTGATTAAACACTTACAGACACTCGCCCTGTCGCGGAGCCGTCACCTGCTGGCAGTCATCAATGCTGACTGGCTCCAGAGCGATGTAAACAAATGCTTTTCAAAATGCGCAGCAGATGAACGCTCACTGCAATATTTGTGAGGGGAAGAACAAGGCCAGTGGTGGGAATACTTCTAATCTGAGGAGAGAACTGGTCACTGCTGCTAATTTTGCAAATTTCTCATTATACTTTGCGACCTTTTAGACCAATCGAGTGACCTTTTTTCAAAAAAGCGACTAGCGAAACATCTTGTGACTTTCTTCTGTTACTGGTGACTTCCCGTGAAAGTAACAATCGCTCTGGAGGAATTGTCTTTCGAGAGCCAAGCACTTCTACAAGCTTCTCCAAGCCCTGTCTCACAGCCAGACAGACAGGCAGACAGACAGCTGCCTCGTCCTGAAACTCACCTGCAGTCAGACCAAAGAGAGCAGAGAAAAGCCTTTTCCCTCATTGTTAATGTTTCCCGCCCTGATTTATAAAGCAGGATAAAATATGTTTTAAATATATTTTCTTCTTCTCTGAAACTGTTCTAAAACAATTCCCTGAATTTTATTCACACACAGCTTCAGTCCTGTTATGACCTCATTCTCTCTGTTCCTCGTCGCTACAATATCTGACGTTTGTTCCGTTTCAATGTGTGGAAACGCCCGCAGCACTTGGCTCGCGGGCTGAGTCCTGATCCACCACTTAAACAGTCGAGGAACTGAGCACATAAACTTCTTTAACAATCATACAATTATTAATATGTAGATAACAAATAATCAACAACAATTAATTGTTGATTAATAGTTTATTAGATGAAAGTTTGTTCCATCCAATTTACTGATAAGGTGTTCTAATAGACCTTTCAGTGTTGTATATGACCGTCATCCAGGGGAAGGCGCCACCGCTCATTCTAACATGACGCCAGGCTAAAGTAGCTGGAAGGAAAGTGAAGCGGTCCACACGGAGTCCAGTGTGGGAGTATTTTGTACACTGTTTAATGACGACAAATATGAAAATATAACCACTAAACAAGCTCCTTAAGTTACGACCTAAATTGCTCCTATCCAGCTGTACTGCATGGCTGGATACATTAGCAGAGATTAGCATTACACAAAAAATTGTATCGTGATAGAAGACATGATGCGCAGTTGATTTCATGAGGATTAGGCTACAAGCTGTAAAGTGTGTCACATATTTTATTCTATTCATCTTATTTGTTTCCAGTCAGTAACCCAACAGGTTCCTGTTTTGTAAGATTTTATAAATATGCCTAAGTTTAAGAATGTGTGAGAAAACCACAATTTGTTGCTTATTCTGTCAGTATTTAATACAGACCTGTGGCACAATAAATTGTTAAAAAATAATGATGTGGCTTTTTTTAAATTCAGCATATAGTAAAAAAAGAACAGAAAAAGAAAACAAAAAACAGCCCTTTGTGTTATGGACTCTCTTGATAAAAGAGAAAACTCAGGGTTTTAAGAAAATGGCTGCTTATCAACTAATCATTAGTTGATCGATAAGATCACTCACCTTTAGAATAACTCTTAAATTGATAACATGCATCCCTAGTTTTAGCAGCTGGACGGATTCCAGGCAGTGTTGCCAAGTCCGCTTGTTATAACGACTTTGGGCTTCTTGTTTTCTAAAGTCGCTTGTAAATTCTGTGAATCGCGGGTTGCGGTTTTTTGGGCTTGTTTCTGAACATGAAGTCGTTCATTTGGGCTCTAAAATAAGTGACGTTAAACATGAGTTATAAAGAGACCCGCTTGCACTGTCGCGCTACAGACACTGAGTAAAACCGTCTGAAATATCCCTCCGCCTCTCCGCGGAGGATTAATAAACGTGTCACAACAAGACATCTTCTTTAATTCGACAACATCTTTAGTTCAATGGAAAAAAACACTGACTTGCAGTGTATGGACTTTGTTTTATGTACAGTTAGATGCTGTACACATAGTGATGGTAATTATTTTTATGCGGCTACATGATTCTCCATAGGAATGAACACACGCACAGCAGTGGCAGCTGGCCAGCTGGAGATCAGACGGGGGTTAGGATTACCCTAACATACCCTAACCCTAACCTCCCTGCCCTAAAATGCCACAGTCAGAGCAGCACAGCGTTGGAGCAACAACAGCACGCCCAGCAGATCACAATGTTCTCGTGCCAACAGCATTAGAAATTTATGAGTTACTTACTTCTTCACTAGAAATGTTCCTCCAAAAGGTGATGCTGTTTGGTTGCGTATTAATCCTTTACAAATATGTGCATAGGAGGTGATGAGTGAGAAGGGAAAGAGGGGCCTCGTGGCAGTTGGAGTGAAGGTAGAGAGTCGCGGCTTGTCGCACATCTCGTTTTGGTCTATAGACAATGCTCAAGGTTCAAAGATTCTTTATTGTCACTGCGTGTTACCGTGGTGAAATTTCTTTCAGGACACTCCGGCTAAGAGTACACATAAGGAACAACAGACAATAAACAAAGTGTACAGGTTTTTTTTCGCATTATAGCGTGCAAAAGATAAAAACGATTAAAGGTTTGTGTCCGAGGCTTTGATATCAGTCCCTTCGCGAGCGATGAGCCATGTTACATGCATTAGTTGTCCTTCATGAATCACAAATAAATAGAGGTAATGACGTACTTTTGTGCAATGATTTAAGGCTTCATTAACAGAAATATGCATTTAGATATTCATGAGAGAGGAGTGTGCAAAATAGGATATAACAATAAAGTGATTGTAGCATATGATGAACTTTAACATGTTTAACATTAGATGGATTGTAACACATGGTTTTAACGGGATGAACATTTGATGGACAAACTCTCAGCAGGGGTCTCTATCGCACTCTGCTGAGAAACTGCGGCAATAACAGTGTGGTGGACCACAGTCTCCCTTCAGGGGGCGATAGCCCTCACAGCTCTTGGAAAGAAGCTGTTTCTAAGCTTATTTGTTTTGGATTTAAGTCTTCTGAAACGTTTACCTGATGGCAGAGGGGCAAACAGTGCATTGCCTGGGTGAGTGGAATCAGAGAAGATGTGTCTAACCCTTCATTGGACTCGTTCTGCATAAACTGAGTCTAGATCCTGTAGACAGCATCCCACAATCCCCTGCGCTTTTATCAACACCCGTGCTAAGTCCTTCCTCTCCTGAATGGTGCAGCTTCCATACCATACAGTTATGCTAAGACATAACACACTTCCTATGGTCGCTCTGTAAAGTTTTTTTTAGCAGTTTTGTGGAATTCCAGTCAGTTTCTGTTTCCCGAGGAAGAAGATCTGTTGTTGGACCTTCTTCACCAGGGGGTAGGTGTTCACAGTCCAGGAGAGGTCAGAGGGGATGTGGATGCCCAGGAACCTAATGCTGTCCACATGCTCCACCACCTCCCCCTGTATGTGGATAGGAGCGTGTTCAGTCCTCCTGGACCCCCTGTAATCTATTATTACCTCCTTGGTCTTACTGGTGCTCCAGGATCAGGTTGATCAGGTTGATCCTGGAGCACCACAGTGTGAGATTGCTGAACTCAACATGTAGTGGGACTCATCATTCTTGAGGATAAGACCCACTACAGTGGTGTTGTCCACAAACTTCACCACTGTGTTTGTGGGGTGGACAGCAGAACAGTCCTGAGTGAAAAAGGGTGAAGAGGGCTGGCCTAAGGACACAGCCCTGCAGCGTTCCTGTGTTGAGAATCAGTGGAGCAGATGTGCGTTTCCCTATCCTCACCACCTGGGGTCTGTCTGTGAGGAAGTCACTGATCCAGGAGCAGAGAGGTGTGGATAGTCCCATGTTGTGGAGCTTCAGAGCCAGCATGTCTGGTAGCATGGTTTTGAAGGCTGAGCTGAAGTTCATGAAGAGCACCCTAACATAGAAGTTGGGCTGCTGCAGATGAGTCAGAGCTGAGTGCCGTGCTAACGACACAGCGTCCTCTGTGGAGTGATTCTCCCTGTAGGCAAACTGCAGGCTGTCCAAGCCAGCAGGGATGGCTTCCTTGATGTACTTTAGGAGGATCCTCATGAAGCTCTTCATGATGACGGGGGTCAGAGCGATGGGACGATAATCATTGAGGCAGGTGATGATTGGTTTCTTGGGGACAGGCACGATGACAGATGATTTCAGGCAGGGAGGAACCGTGGAGAGCTGCAGGGAGAGGTTGAAGATGTCCAGAAAGACCCCTGCTAGCTGGTCCGGATATTATTTAAGCGTCTGGGCTGACACCATGTCTGAACCTGCAGCCTTGTTGGTGTTGACCTGTTTCAGGGACGAGGTCACTTGGTGCCGCTGCAGGACGAGAGGCTGATGGTGTCCCTCTGGCTCTGGCTGATGAAGATGTTCAGGCTCCCTGCTGCTTGGAGAGTCAAACCGTGCAAATAAGCTGCTTAAGGTGTCGGGGAGAGCTGGGATGTTGCTGAGCCACTGGTCGCTGTGCTTGTAGTGATGTTTCTGATGCCTCTCCACATGTCGTGTGGATTGCTGTTACTGAAGTGGTCCTCGATGTGCTGCTTGTATCTTTTCAGATCACTTCTAGCCCTGCTGTAGGCCTGTCTCCTGATCTGAACGCTGCATCCTGAGCAAGCACCACCTAGCTGAACAGAGCGAGGCGGGGCAGAGTGAAGGCTGTAATTTCAAATGAAATTTAGCAAACTCTACAAATGAGGACACAGCCAAAATGGTTCGAATTAAATCCTCAAAAGATAGAGAGCACTTTGCACTTCATAAAACAAAAGAAATGAGTAGCATGCAACTTTGCAAAATTAATTGACACGGCACCAGAGCACCACGGTCATGATACAGGGCCTGAAACAACATGGACTCATCGATAAGGGTAAAGGGAGCTCAACAGCAGGGTAAGTACATTATCCAACATTTATTGTGTTTTGAAGTGAGAGAACAGTTCTGAGCGACACCCTGAACGGTGACCCTTAATGTTAGTCTCTCTGATAGCTCACCTGATGCAGCTGTTTGCTTGTTTGCTGATTAATGACAGTAGCAATGTTTACATGCAAAAAATTCGATCGAAATTGTCTTGGAACAAAAGAAAAGCTAGTTGCAGCCCTAAACTGACATAGATTAATAAAAGAGGGTTAATCAGGAGCAGACTGGCCATCGGGAGAATGGGGACATTTCCTCGTGTGTCCCGATGCTTGTGATGAGCTCAGTTCTGGTCCTGTTTCTTTTTTTAAAGAAACAATCCATACAGTTCATGCAGCTCAGTTGGGTTGGGTATCTGCCTTGCTGAAGCTCCACACCCCCAGCTTTGTCTTTCTGAGGATGTCACAGCAGCAGAGACCAGGTGCGCTGAAAAAAGGGTGAAAAAAGAGAAGGATTCTAGGGGCCCATGACTGACAGGGGCCCACAGAGGCCCCTAATACAATTATAATACTGACAAAATACTATGACAGTCAGTTATAAACTTACAATCATACATATATTTTATTTACAATGTATAGGTAACACTACATGTATTTCTTTTAGAAACATTATCTGTTATCTTGTGACTCCCCTGAACGCTACAAAAAAAACTGTAACCATTGTTCATTGCCTGTTTGTTTGTCAGTTTGCCTTCATTATGTGTGATGTGTGGACTATCCGGAGTTATCATTCAACTCTGCTCCAGTTTTGGTCGTCTTGAGCCTTTCTGGAGCCAGGTAAATATCACAGCTGTGACCATTTTCCTCCACTTCTCTCTCATGCAAAGTGACTACATCCACTTGAATGCACGGCAAGCACTGTGCGCCAAGTCAATGGGTTTCTATGAGGCGAATTTTTTTAAATCAACCTATAGGCTACAAGCCTCAAACTTAGGGGAGGCCGGCCAGGGTTGGGGATACAGGTAAAAATTCCAGTATGCGGAGCACATTAGAAAAACGTCCCGGTACCCTGAGGGGTAAAATTTAGTGCAGGTACAGACCAGTCCTCGGTCCGTACCCGCCCACTTAAAGCACTGGACCTGATGAAATGCAACTAAATACAAGCTGTGAAACATGCTTGTAAAACAAGATGGCAGCACTGCCATTGTAAACAATGAAAATTTAACAAAATGTTTGCCGCTAATGGTTTTACACAATAAGCTAAGAACAGGCTAACTTCAAACTAACTTAAAAAAATAAGTAAATTAATAAATTAAAGTGCCTCGTCTTATGGTAAAAAAGTTTCCTCTTTACAATATTTTTAACAGTATATTTTCCTAAACATATATTCAGCACTGCGTGTTATTCTCTTCATGGAAGCCCAATGAATGCATTGGCACTGAGACTGATCCCCAACCAGGAGGGAGCAGTCTGCATACCGACTGTAAGTGTCTGTCTGTGTAAAAGTACTGTATCTTAACGCATTCATTATTTCACATTCTTATTCTCAAACAAAGTAACTTCACATAGAAAAATAGAGATTGTACAGCTGAAGAAAACGGAACCAACACCAAAAGTGTCTCTTTTTTAACTTCAGAATCCCACAGACTACCACTCTGGGTCGCTGAGCAAGACCCTTTAGCCCCAGAATCCTCCCCGGCGCTGCTGCTCCCTAAGGGATAGTTTAAATGCAGAGGACAAATTTCATTGGAATGTATGTTGCAGTGACAATAAAGACGTTTATTATTAGTAGTAGAATTAAGCCCATATATTGAGAGAATGGCATAAAAATCTCAATGAATTTCAAAGGTATATATTATTTCTACAGACAAAAAATGTTAGTTTTAGAACTGATCCTTTATATAAACCACATTCCCACGCATTAAGCTTTTTCCCCTCCTCCATTTCCTGCATCCTCAGAACTTTATTACACTTCCTTCACAAGAAAATGTCAGATGGACAGGGTCAGGAAGTGGCCTATTTGTTCCAGAGCAGATTCCATAAATACCAGAAAGAAACAAAAAAAGGAAGCAACTGCTCTCCAGCCGCTTCTACTAAACCTGTTAAGACAAGTAAAATAGCTTTTATATCACTTCTAACTTCATTCCTGCTTCAAATTTCACATCATTTAGAGGTAAAAGTGTAAAACCAGAGAAGTCTCTTATCGGTCTCATCTGGAGTTAAACAGAGGGAGTAGATAACACCAGTTCAACATGCAGTAGTCGTGAAGCTACTCAGAAGAGGCCAGTCAATCAAAATCGCTTCAAGAGCACATCAACTATATACAGTGGTGCCTTGACTTATGACAAACTGTCCCCCAACTTCACTCAAATCTTTAATGAGTCTCTGGATTTGTGCGAGGTTCCTTCCTACTTGGAACACCAAACCATCATTCCGGTCCCCAAGAAACGCACCAAGGATTTAATGACTAAAGGCCTGTAGAATTGATGTCTGTGGTCATGAAATCCTTGGAGCAACTGATGTTGAAGTAAGGCTGGGTAGTATGGACCAAAAATAATATCTCAATATTTTTAAGCAAAATGCTGATAAATAGTATTTATCTCGATATGTTTTTCTTGCCATAAAATAATAATAAAAAGGCATCTCTGAATCAAAGCTCTATCCCAAATATCTGAAATTTTTAACAAACTGCTATAGATAAATATGAGAAACAGGTGACAAAGAGCTTACTCTAATACATTGGTTCCCAAACGGTGTGCCGTGAGGCAAGTCCGGGTGTGCCGTGGGATTTTGTGACAACCATACATTTGTAATAATCTTATGGTAATATAAAACTACACAAAAATAATTATTTTTAATGTACTATATTAGTACTTCGTATGCACTCATTTCATAATGTAAACTCTATACTTAAAACAGTTATTTAAAAAAGATCCTCAAAGACCCATATTTCACTGTTTGCGCCGTTGCGCAGGCTGAAATTATAAGCCCACGAGACATCAAAGGCTGCCGGACAACCTTAAAACACAAAACAAAGAGGCAAAATGGAGTGCTTTCTTGTGCGGAGCAAACCACCAACTACCAGTGCAGTGACTACCGACAACCCACCACCGAAAGAAAAGAGGAAAAGAACTGTCAGCAGACAGTATCGTGAAAGTTATCTTTCATATGGCTTCAGTTGGACTGGGGACGTTAACTGTCCTCAGCCCGAGTGAGTCCCCTGTCGGGAGAAGTTAGCTAATGCTGCCATGGTTCCAAGCAAGCTGAAGAGGCACTTGGAAACCAAACATCCATTTCATATTGAAAGAAACTTGGCCTACTTTAAAAGAACGCGGGATTTGAACCAGAGGCAGCAAGTCCGTTTGGATTGTGTGAAAGTGTCTGAAAAGGCAACGGAGGCTAGTTACATGTTAGCGGAGCTTATTGCAAAGCAGAAGAAGCTTCACACAATAGTGGAGACGCTCATCCTCCCGCTTGCAAAAAAAAAAAATAAATATATATATATATATATATATAGATAGATAGATAGATAGATAGATAGATAGATAGATAGATAGATAGATAGATAGATAGATAGATAGATAGATAGATAGATAGATAGATAGATAGATAGATAGATAGATAGATAGATAGATAGATAGATAGAGTCAGGCCTAAGTGGCTGCAGGACCTATATTCAAATTAAACAGGCCTAAACCTAGCCATCAGTGATGTTATAAAATAATC
This sequence comes from Fundulus diaphanus, assembly GCA_037039145.1. NCBI lineage: Eukaryota > Metazoa > Chordata > Actinopteri > Cyprinodontiformes > Fundulidae > Fundulus > Fundulus diaphanus. The sequence goes on from CM073124.1 coordinate 58,979,480, forward strand.
ATTTCTGCTGACATACTGTATCTTGATTGAACTACAACACAATTCAGACACCCAAATATTTAGATTCATGGTAACTGACTTAGTTGCACTTAAATCCATGACACTAAAAAAACCTGTAAAACAGACTAAATTTCTTTCAGGAAAAAGCTTTAGTGTATCCCAGCTTGGGCTAATAATAAACCTTTGATTGTCTTATTTAAACAATCCGGTTTAAAATGCTCTATTAGGAATTTCCTGTCTGCACACATCACAGCTTAGAAGAATGGCAGGATCCTGTCTGTGTGCTATATTCATGTTTGTGTAGACAGACACCACCCTGCTGGAAGAGTGATTAGACAAAAGGTTGCTTTTGTTTAAAAGAAGCACATTTCATTTGATAGCTTAAAAATACGTGGATGTCACTGTATCGTCTTGCATAAGGAGCTGTCTGGAAAATATTTGTACTTTTTTTACACTTTGTAGAAAGTAATGTTTTCTTTTCTAGTTTTTTATACTCAGAACTGAGATATGACTGTTAGCTTAGAATTAGTTCGCTGGCATTATTTGTTAAAGTATACAAGAGAAATTATTTTTTTTAGAATAGAATCAAATATCTTTTACTGTCCCACATTGGGGAAATTCAAGTGTACCAGCAGCAAAGTGAAACATGAAAGATAGGATGCAGATACAAACAGCAAAACAAAAGAATAACAGACTGTAGAGTAGGAAAAATGCACAGCAGAAGAAAACCTATTTTGAATATTATTAAAAATAGTACACTCAAAAAATTTAATTAGTGTCCAACTGTTTAGAGAATTTCTTTTTAACAATGTGCATAACTTCTACGTATATTTATGCAAGAAAAAAACCAGCAACAGATTAAGCTGTGCGATAGCAGCAGAGATATACACACTTATTGAACACTTAACTTATTGACTTTAGAACCAGTGATAGTTCTAAAGTCTAACAGCTTCTGGGAAGAAGGACCTGCGATAACGCTTCTTTGAGCATCTAGGATGCAGCTCTGTTACTGAAGAAGCTCTCCAGCTCTGCAACAGCTCCATGGTGGGAGACAGTCCAACAGTGATGTTATTTGTGCTAGATTCCTGTCTCCCACCACCTGCACAGTGTCAAGGGGGCATCCTAGAACAGACCTGGCACTTCCTGATGAGCTTATCTTTCCAAACCACACCACAGATGATGGCTGATGCCACCACAAAAACAGAAAAGGTCCTCAGTAGCGTCCCCTGCACTCCATTTCATGCACTAATAACCAAAACAAAGCAGTCCTCAGTGTGCTGCATGGAAATCATGAGAGCTGTGTCTCATGTGACACAAAGCAAGTCTTGTACTCAGTCAGGGGCAGAGTGGGATATTTCCACAGAACAAACACTGTGAGCAAAAACTTGTTTGGTGTGTCATTGCTTGCATCATCAAAAGCTCAGCGTAGACTGCACAGTCACCCATTACAGCACAGGACCTAGAGTGCTTTATCTCATGCTGATTCAGTCCCACTTTATGAAAACATGAACACCTGATGGTGTGAACCAGAAAAGTGTTAAGCTAAACACAAAGAAAAACTGCCAAGTTAAATCCCTAATTAAGTACTTTTAAGATTAATTTAAATGTATCACCTGAATGCACTACTCTGAACTAGGGATGCAAGTTATCGATTAATGAGTTAATCTAAAGCTGATTGATCTGAAGATGTATTTAGTGACAGCCAAAGCTAATTATAGGGTTTATCTGTATAGAAGTGGATCCAATCAGTAGGTGTTTTGTGAGAGTGTGCTTGTAAGGTCTGTCCACAAGAAAATGCTCAACTGTGGTTTTGAGGAGCCAGGAAGGGCGCCGAAGGTCCAATACGGGGATATCTCCCATCTCAAAGAAGATCCCAAAGAAGAGCAGAGGAGAACCCCAGGAAATTCCCCAGCAGCCACAATGCTGAAGCCCCAGGGGGCTGCAGCGACGGCACCTGGGCTCCGCCGGCAGCCAGCTCTGGCACAGGGCATCCAGCCATGGACCCAGAGACCCGAGACAAAACACACCACATCCCAGAAGAGCCCCGAAAGAGCCAGGGGGTCCAGGCCCCGCGAAGCAACTCGAGTGAGCCAGCACACACCCGAACACTCAGCCCTGGACACCGAGAACCAGCAACCCACCAGCGAGCTTAACGGGGGGCATGGGCCCAACAATTAGTGGAGACCTAAGATGTTACAGGAGAGGTGGCAGCCCAAAATCCAACCTGACAAAGAAACGAGCACAGTCACAGGCGCGCTGTCACAATCACACGTTCCCACCGTATGGCCCAAACCTGCAGACACTCAACCTAATAATGCACAAGAGTGGATGCAGTACATCCACTTGCACTCAGCACACACCCTATCCCTCCCAGGTCATGGTACAAATACACAAAAGTTAGAAAAACAGTAAATGACGTGTTGTGAATTGGCACTATATAAATAAAATTGAATTGAATTAAATTGTGTTCAGAGGAAAAATCCCATCCTGTCAACAAAGAGATATCCATAAAAGGTAAACTTCCCTGCTGTTCAAGACTTTAAACCTAACTTTATTTTAGTCCTATCTCTTTTGTTTAATTCTACTTAATTTTTGTCTTTTTTACACTCTTAGCTTTAGTAATTTGAGATATGTAAACCAGATGTAAAGAGGATTATAAAAAACGTATTATTATTATTCTCTAACACAACCCGTTTACAAAAAAAATTCAATGGGTTGCTTCATGTGATCAGCACAAATTAAATATACTGGCTGAGGAACAAATCATAAGTTTTCAAATATAATTTTTTTAAAGTGCATTAAGGGGGTTTAACCCCTAAAACTGTCACGTTCAACTTTTCAATTCAATTCAATTCAATTCAATTTTATTTATATAGCGCCAATTCATGAAACATGTCATCTCAAGGCACTTTACAAAGTCAAATTCAATCATATTATACAGATTGGGTCAGATTATACAGATTGGTCAGAAATGTCCTATATAAGGGAACCCAGTTGATTGCATCAAAGTCCCGACAAGCAGCACTTAAGCACGATCACCACCTTTGGTGGTTTAAGTGATCGTTATCTGGTCAGCCCAAAAGGGAAAATCCCCTGGAGTGGGAGACAGAAAGAACAACGGTAAGCAGCAGGAAGCACCTCTGGAATCACTCCAGAGGTGCTTCCTGCTGCCTGCTACTTAAAGGCTCCCACATACTTCTGCGTACTTAAGCTGGTGGACGTCCACTGGACACGTATGAACAAACTAGCTACATTTTTCTCTGCACATTTTATGTTTTATGTGTGACGGCGAGCTGATACACCGAGCTGCTCCAAGCTGGAAGTAGCAATGATGCGCAGTGTCACAGACGCTGTCAGGTGTGCAGGGCTGCCTGGTGGTGAATAGATGCCAGGCGCTCAACTACCTCATTAAACTTGCTACTATCCATTCCTCTGCTTTGTCAAACTAGCAGAAAGTGTGGGAAATGTGTGAATTTGTAACAAGAAATGTAGGAAGTTGCTCGACTATGAAGTCCGCGGACAGCTAAGTGATTTTTTTTGCTCCACGCAGCCAAAAGCTCATGGGTTCAAATTTCAAATCTTTCCAGTTGGATTTCGAATGTTGACCCTGTGAATTTGCATGTTACTCCAGCCTCCTCCTACAATGTATGCACATGCATGGTAGGTGTACTGGCCACTTTAAAAATGGTTGTCGGTCCTGTTTTTGGCACTGTGATGGCCTGGCAAGCTGTCAAAGGTATGCCTTGTCTTGTTCTTGGTAGCTTTGAAAACAGTCCCAACCAAGAAAAAGAGAATCACCATGTGAACTGACAAAAATTGTGGGGCATACGTTCTGATAGCAAAAGGTTACAACAAACTGGTTACGAAAAAGGGAACGTCCCTATCAACCATAGTTGGCACCTCAACTTCACTGATGCCCAAAAAGCACCAAATGCCACCACTATGCATCACTTTATGTGACAAACAAGGTTCCTATGTGCTCAACATTTCTCCACCTGGTGGTGTGTGTGTGTGTGTGTGTGTGTGTGTGTTTGTGTGTGCGCGTGTGTGTGTGTGTGTGCGTGTGTGTGTGTGTGTATGTATATATATATATATATATATATACACACACTCATTAAAAGCTCCAAGCTCCCTCCTTACAGGAGTTCTAAAGCGCTTTCTAATTTTTCCTAATATGATATCGCCAGGTGGTAACCAGTAGTAGAACAAAGCTGCTTACATGTCTGGTCTCCCTGCGTAGCCCCTCCATGTTCCTCAACCAGCAGTGGCTCAGCTCGCTCAGCTCCAGGATGGGCTGAACCTTCAGCCTAACTGTGTCTCCTGATTGACGGATCATCTCCACTATCTCGTCACGGCTCTTGTTTTCCACGTTCAGGCCATTTATCTCCACCAGCCTGTCGCCAGGCACAAGTCCAAGGGCCAAGTCCTTGGTGCCAGCACCAGGCTCAGCAAAGTGGACCATGCGTCTGTAGACTCCTCCATCAGGGTTGCGATCTAGCATAGTGGTGCGACGCAGAGAAAACCCAAAGTCGCCAGTGCCGCGCCTCTGCAGCTCCAGCTCCCGTGTTTCTGGGACACTTGGTGCAACCACAGTAGGCAGCAGCAAAGGTGCAGGAAACGTCTTATCAACCAGTTCAGGGATGAAAGCTTTTTTGGCATCCACTGCATCTGGTTGAATTCTTTGGCTGTGCTTGCGAAGCAAGTTGAAAACTTTGTTCTCTACCTGCGGTGATGGAGCTGCAGAATTCTGTCCAGAAGGCGTGGAGCCCTCTGATGGGCTCTCCTCCTTGCTCCTCTGCGAGAAGGAGAAGCGTTTCATCATCTGCCCCACCTGTGAGGAATTCTGCTTGGCAAGTGAACCAAAGTGAGCCACCCGATCCCGCACAGAGCTGCGGTGTCCATCCTGTCCTCCTCCACCCTCACCTTTCAAGTCATCAGTGGAGCTGGCAATGCTTATCTGGTCGTCCAGGACCACGCTACTCCGGTTGCTGAACTCATCTGACTCAATGTCTGTGAGGGAAAGCTCATTGGTGCAGGCCACTTTGATAGGAATTGGGTTGGAGATCTCCACTTTGTTCTTAGAGTCCCGCTTAGCCTCCCTCTTCAGATTGAAAAAGCCCCGCCGCAAGCTCATCTCCTCCAGGCTGCGCAACTCTGCTGCAGACATCCTCTCTTTTTTCTCTTTCTTTTCTTTCCTGCTCCCTTCCCTCTCTTTGTCCTTCTTAATCAAATTAAACATGGCGACTATCTAAATCTCCCAGGAGAGTTTGAGTCACGAGTCAAGAGTGGTGTTTCCAAAAGGGAAAAAAACCCTGGAGTGGGAGACAGAAAGAACAACAATAAGAAACTTTACTAGAAAACAATACTGACAACATAGCAGTACATGTCTGGAGTAGTGTGGAGTTGCAAGCTTTATAGTACTGCCCAACAAAGGCCTTGTAATGGCTTAGATAACATGCAAATTGAACCAAAACGCCACACTACTCCAGCCATTTTGAATTAAGAAAGCTTTCTGGATAGGAAGCGAAACGTCTTCAAACTTTGAAAAAAAGTCCAGTTCTGTTTTTTAACTTTTTTTGGAATGACCATGACCTGGATGACTGAAAATCTTCACCAGCAACCAACACCTTGATAACATCCCTGAAACCCACGTCTGTTTAAACACAAGCGACCTGGCGTTCCAGGTCTGTCGGCCAGCCTCATCCATTACACGGGTTTCATTCACTGCCGCAGCAGCAGAACCAAGTGCAGGGCTCGAGCCTGGAGCGTCCTGTGGTGCAGAGGGAGCAGGTGGAAGCGGGATAACCTAGGCTGACGTTAGGGGGAAAACCCGAATGCTGACTCAGAATGACCTGGTTCTAAGTTAAAGCTCATTTCTTATTCATCAGCAAGACGCGAGGTGGAGGATTAGTCTTTTAACATTCAATATTGAGAAGTAAAACTAAATTTCAACACGCCATTCTAATAAAAATGTACATAAAATACAAACTAATCCTCCAGCTCACGTCTTGCTGGATGAATAAGAATTAAACAGACGTAATCATCCTTATGTTAGGAAAACGGTGTTCAAACAATCACATAGGCTGCGATTCCACGGGAGAGCAATAAAGTGACCTTTTCTGTTGTAACCCACTAACTGAAAGATGAGGTAATGACTCTTTCTGTTGCTTTTTAATAAAAGTTCAACATCTCTATGTCCATGACTAGATTGACACAAGGCGGAGCCGACTAGAATCTGGATCCACTGCTGCCTCCAGCTCAGAGCGAACTTCAAGCATACAGGGGCTGTAGTTTCTGTCAGGAGAACTGGCACGACACCTGTCGACATCTGGGTCCATGTGAGCCGCTTAATGAAAGCCACGTTCAGTCAGAAGGCCCACATGACTCTAGGTGGTTCCTAGAGTCTCTAAAAGTAGAATGGGAGGCAGATCCTTTAGCTATCAGGCTCCTCTCCTGATAGCTAAAGTGTTCAATGCCTCAGCTCACTGATCCAACGTCACAGCGGCCGCTACCGACAATCATTAATAGCAGGAGCATGACGTTTCCAGCTGCTAACCAACCAATAGGGAGCCATTGTCCCTTACGACCGCCCCCTCCTCATTTGCATAATGAGGTGGAAATGCATACAGAAATGGAAAAAGGACAGGCAGAAATAAATAGGGTGGAAGAAATAAATGGGGTAAAAATATAGAAAGGAAGAATAAAACAGAGAAAAATATTAAAACATTGACAGAAATAAATACATTTTAAAACTAAGTAATTAATAAATAAAGTTGACAATTATAATGAAAAATGAATAAATGAGGTGATTATTAAAAAGACGATTAAATAAACTAGAAAAAGCTGTTCCTACGCAACAGCGAGTGAGAATGCTAATCTGCAGAGTGATTTGAGGAGAAGATGCAGAAGATCCATGCAGAAGAGAAAAAATAGCTGAAAAACATTGAAGAATTTGAAAAATTTGAAGAATTTGAAGTAATTTGTAGTAGTAGTAGTAGTAGTCTCAGTAGTATCAGTAGTAGCAGTAGTAGTAGTATCAGTAGTAGTAGTATCAATTTTTAAAGAATTTGAAGGAATTTGTAGTAGTAGTAGTAGTAGTAGTAGTATCAGTAGTACTAGTAGTCGTAGTAGTTGTATTATTAGCAGTAATAGTAGTAGTATCAGTAGTAGTAGTAGTAGTAGTATCAGTAGTAGTAGTAGTAGTATCAGTTTTTAAAGAATTTGAAGGAATTTGTAGTAGTAGTAGTAGTAGTATCAGTAGTACTAGTAGTTGTATTAGTAGTAGTAATAGTAGTAGTATCAGTAGTAGTAGTATCAGTAGTAGTAGTAGTATCAGTTTTTAAAGAATTTGAAGGAATTTGTTGTAGTAGTAGTAGTAGTAGTAGTATCAGTAGTACTAGTAGTAGTAGTAGTTGTAGTAGTAGTAGTAATAGTAGTAGTAGCAGTAGTAGTTGTTGTAGTAGCAGTAGTAGTAGCAGTAGCAGTAGTAGTATCATTAGTAGTAGTAGTAGTAGTATCAGTAGTAGTAGTAGTATCAGTAGTAGTAGTAGAAGTATCAGTAGTAGTAGGAGTAGTATCAGTAGTATTAGTAGTAGTAGTATCGGTGGTAGTAGTAGTAGTAGTATCAGTAGTAGTAGCAGCAGTATCAGTAGTAGTAGTAGTAGTAGTAGTAAGAGTAGTAGCAGTATCAGTAGTAGTAGTAGTAGTAGTAGTAATAGTAGTAGTAGCAGCAGTAGTAGTATCATTAGTAGTAATAGTAGTAGTAGTAGTTGTATAAGAAGTAGTAGTAGTATCAGTAGTAGTAGAAGTAGCAGTAGTAGCAGTAGTAGTAGTAGTAGTAGTAGTAGTATTACTAGTAGTAGTTGTATTAGTAGTAGTAATAGTAGTAGTATCAGTAGTAGTTGTTGTAGTATCAGTAGTAGTATCAGTAGCAGCAGTAGTATCAGTAGTAGTAGTAGTAGTAGTAGTATCAGTAGTAGTAGGAGTAGTATCGTTTGTAGTAGTAGTATCAGTAGTAGTATCAGTAGTAGTAATAGTAGTAGTAGTAGTAGTATCAGTAGTAATAGGAGTAGTATCGGTTGTAGTAGTACTAGTAGTAATATCAGTTGTATCAGAAGAATTTGAAGGAATTGAAAGAATTTGAAAGATTTGAAGAATTTGAAGTATTTGAAAACAAATTGTTCGGGAGTAGCTCATTCACGACTTTACTGCTATGTCTTTTGGTAATTATAACTTTTATAATATTTAAAATATTTAACTTTTTGTGAGTTTTTTGCTCTCATTGAAAATGAATGGAGAATCCTTCAAATTCTTCAAATTTTTCAGCTTTTTGGCAGCTTACTGCTTCAGCCTACTTTCAGCTAGAAATGCCATTCAACTTTTAAAATGTTCAAATAACCTTCAGCTATCTTCAGCTACTTCAGCTTTTTCATATCTTCTACCATTTTCTTATAGTACCTCCTTAAAATAATTTTGGCTTTTCAAGAAATTCAGAAAAATGAATGCGTTGCTATGGTTGCTAGGGAGTTCATTTAGAGTGGCCACTCTAACGATTCTATAGATTTTCCTTCTCTGAACAACTTCTTCCCACTCACTCAATTTTCACTCTATTCACATAAATTATACATAAAAACGTATGAATTTTTGTCTGAATTCTGGAAATGTAATCCTCATTGATGTAGCATTTATAGATTTTTCGCAAATCACCCCAGAGCACCACGAAGCCGGAAAACTCTCCATTGATTTTCTATGGAGGTGTGGTGAAAAATCATACCTGACATTCCCAAGCGACACATGTTTTCGCATCGTCGCTACTCCTAAACCATTTGATGTACAGGCATGAGACTTTCACACATTCATGTCCAGACCCTTCTGGCACTCACATAAAAGGAATTTTGTCGATAAATGTTACGGTTTTGCCGCAGGAACAATTTGTTCGGGAGTAGCGTTTTGGGAAAATGCTAAAACAGGATCAGACTTCCATCCCCCCAAATGAGGCACTTTTCTACATCGTCGCTACTCCTAAACCGTTTTATGTACAGGCATGAGACTTTTACACATGAATGTCCCGACCCTTCTGGCACTCACAAAAAAGGAATTTTGTGGATAACTGTTACGTTTTTCCGCAGGAACAATTTGTTCGGGAGTAGCGAATGTGCAAAATCCTTAAAACGCTTTGGAGCTTCATTCTTCCACATCATCCACTTTTTTACATCGTCGCCATGCCTACACCGATTTTTGTACAAACATAAAAATTAGCTCCATAGTCCTCAAAAGCCTGCTGATACTCACAGTGAAAGAATTATTTTGATATCTCTTATACTTTTTCAGCTACAGCGATTTGTTCGGAACCGTTTTTAGAGGATTTCTGAAATTCCATAAAAATCCCCTTTATATCATAATTTTTACGACTAAATTAAAACATTTCTAGCAAAAACTGATAGTTTGTCTTGTTCTCCTATCTGTTACGAAAGAAACGCTGAAAAAATTACGTCTCTACCATTTACGGATCAGGAGATATAAAGTGTTGTGCGAGGCAAAATTCTCCATTATAATCCAAAAGGACTTATTCTGAGCAAAGTGTCTGTACTTCAGTAGACTGGCCCGATGCAGGTGTGAGCGAGTTTCCATGACGACGGAACTCTGAGGGCCAGAGGGACAGGCTCCATTGGGATAGAATGGCAACTTTTGACATCCACTGCAGTGGCTGTGATTAATGTAGGAATCTGAAATTCGCACAGTCACTTCCTCTTAACATTTTAAAATTTTCAAGTGATTATCAGCCATGTGTCACTTTTCTGACCCATTTTGGATTTCACATGCTTTCCTATTGGGCCTTTGCTTCCAACAGGACCTGGCATGATGCCCAGACACGACCCAATTGGCCAATACAGCACCACCCACCTGTGGGAAATGGCGCTACTGACCATTTTGGTCAAATGTTGAGTTCTGGGCCCAGATGTGGTGAGGCTGAGTTGCTAAAGGAGGCCAATCTGACCCATGAACTTTGGTCACGTTTGGTGACATTAAGTATTGGCACCCCTTTTTGAGGCACTTCCCAGTACAGGATTTGGACCAAACTGACAGAGTACAATCACCCGGTGATACTGAACACGACCTTGTTAGCGGCTAACGGTTAGCATGTTGCTAACCGGAAGTAGCTCTAGGAAGCTCGTACATACTTCTGCTTCACAGAGTCTATACTTCCTTTAGAGAGAAAGCTCCACAAGAAATTTGGCCTACGTCGCATAAAGCATCTCCAAGCTATGAGGTGTCAAACATCCAATGCTTTTCAATGGGGGACCAAAGCCCTTATGTTCCCAGAAATGCATGCCCATATATGGCTATAGTATAGCTCTGATGGAAAGTTCAGGCTTTGCATGCAAGAGGTCATCGGATCGAATCCCGGTGTGGGAGACTTAGAGTTTTAGATTATAATCCCCACAGTGCGTATAACAAAACATGTGTGCTGATCCCATGAAGTATTTTTTTGTACCACCAGCCATTTTGAGTTACCATGGCAACGTTATAAACAACGTATTTTCTCCCTATTTGAGGCACATCCCAGTACAGGATTTGGACTAAACTGACAGAGTACAATCACCCGGTGATACTGAACACAACCATGCTAGCGGCTAATGGTTAGCATGTTGCTAACCAGAAGTAGCTTTAGGAAGGTCCTACCAACTTCTGCTTAGCCGGGGTTGTTCTGCCTTTACAGACAAATAGAGGGCTACAGCTGTGAGGGAGTCTCCATGACAACGCTGCTAGCCAGAGGCTTCTAGGAGGTCCATTGACTTAACATGGCACCTTTCGACGGCCACTGCGGGTGCTGTGAAGACCATAGGAAGCTGAAATTCGCAGTGTTACTTCCCGTTAGTATTTTTGACGGTACCACAAGGCAGGCACCTTGCTTAATTTCTTCAGAAATTTTCTATCTGTTCTTAATCTTCAAATTCTTCAAATTTTTTAAATTTTTCAAATTCCTTTAAATTCCTTCAAATTTTTGAAATTATTCAAATTTTTTCAAATTCTTCAAATTCCTCCAAATTTTTCAAATTCCATCGAATTTTTCAAATTCCTTTAATTCCTTCAAGTTTTTAAAACTCTTCAAATTCCTTCAAATTTTTCAAATTCTTCAAATTTTCCAAATTCCTTCAAATTCTTCTATTTCTTCAAGTTCTTCAAATATCTTCAAATTCTTATTTTTTTCAAATTCTTCCATTCTGATTTCAATGTTTTCTGCATCTTCTGCTCAATCATTCTGCAGATTAGCATTCTCACTGCTGTTTCGCAGGAACATCTTTTTCTAGTTATAATTTAATTTATGTCTCAATGGATATTTTAATTGCTTCTTACATTTATTTATTTGCTGTATTTCTGTGTATTTATTTTATGCTTATATATTTATTGAGCATGTATTTATTTCTGTATATATTTCCATATTTATTTTTGAATATGTCAGAGTCAGTCCTCCATATAGCACCGCCATGGAAAAATAAAAGTTGCCCCACCTTCAGAATGAAGTTTACGTTAAAAAATGTAAAGCATGAGATATAAATAAACATATTTATAGCCTATATTTGCGCCCTTTTACTAACCATAATCAGAGTTTGAAAAAAATTGAAATATCATGAAATGTTAAAATGTACTTTGTTTTGAAAAACCAACAGCATCTGCTCTTTCCTGTCTGGCTGTGTAGTTGCTAGTGGCTACTGTGCTGGGCTGCTCTCAGGAGGGAAGGAAGACTAGAGACCCCAGTCCAGTGTAATCAACTTAGTCACTATATTTAAGGACTTTTCAGACCCGTCTGGTGACTTTTTTTTTTAAAAAAGCCACTAATGACAAATCTAGCTATGATTTTAGAGAATCTATCGTCACAGTCCATTGTTCTGGAAAGGGATATAAGGCTACTTCCACATGATTAAAACATTTAAAAACATATGCAATTCCTCCTAGGAGCAGACAAAGCAACATGCTCTCACAAGGTGGGAACTTTTTTATTTATTTATACGTCAGTAGCTCACGCTGGTTGCATACAAATTTTTTATGAAAGATTATCACGTCCTGCTGCCGTTATTAGTTGTTATTTTGGTGTTTTGTTTTTGCTCAGTTTGTTGGTAAATAAAGCCTTTCGTGTTTATTTACAATATTAACAGAAGTACGTACTGCGCATGCGCAGCAGGGGTTAAAACAAGGAAGCCGCTAACGGCTATTAGCAACTCCCAGTTAAACAATCAAGAAAGGTCCGAGATCCAGTGAAAAAACACACAAAACAATATGATTCCAAGAGGGAAAAGCCTGTAATATCGCTGGGAATACAGTATGAACGTTGGTGTTCACTGATGTGGCTGCTAAACCTGCAGAGGCTCAGATGTGACTGCAGAGTTGACTGACGTGAGTAAATGTTCTCATATGAGGCTCTTAAAGTTGTTGTAGATTGTTGCCGCTTTATTGTGAGGCATTGCAGCGGGTCAGGCTCGGTTCGGCATTATTTACAAGTGATTTATAAATTAACCAAACTGGCATTATGATAGTGATATGATTATGATATACCTTTAACAGTGGGCTAACTGATCCCAGATTGGAAGTCATGTTCTAAATGAACCACAGTGTGTGATCTCTAAGGGTTTACTGGAGCTATTGGACAGCCAAGAGCTGGAGGAAGCTACTGGAAACTTTCTATAGATACAAATACGTCCGTTTCCTGGTGAATAATAGTGCCAGAGGTTTTCAACTTCAATTCAATTCAAAATGCTGTATTAATCCCAAAGGGAAATGAAATGCTGGTGTAATACATCAATGGGTTGTTGTAGATGGTTCAGGAGTTCCCGGCTTTTCTGTTTTGAGCTCTCTTTGCTCGCCTCCGATACTACTTCACGCTTCTGATGCTGTGGCCCAGTTTGGATCTGATTCTTTATTCAAGTTGCTGGACTGACTGCAGAGGTTTTACTTAAAAACACATCAGTCAACCATATTTCCTAAATTCTGTGTGCAGTTTATTACTTCTGAGGAGCTGAACCCAGCTCTTTGAACATCATTCACAGAACAGAAGCTACCAGCTGAACGGTTACAGTGATGTTGGCTTCCTTATTAGTTAGCAACCCTCAACATTTACAGCAGCACAGGGGATCATGGGAGAAACGTGGACAAACCCAAGAGTTTTCAGCTTTAGTGGGACATTAACAGCCTTGAACCTTCATGATGAACAGTTCGTGCCACAAGCTGATCCCATGCACAAGATTCTCCTGAAACACGAAAGTCTTTCTCAACTCCCCTCAAGCCCAGCGGCTGTGAGCAGCACTGGGTTCGGTTTCAGCCTGTCTGGATCGGTCCTCATTGTGTCTTTCCAGATGTTCTACTAGAGTCCTGGTTTCCAGCAATGTCAGGTCGGACGGTCTTCAGGTTAATGATGGATGGAGTTAATAAGGGTGTCATGGTGTGCAGACGCACAAGAAGGCTTATGAACAAGTGAGATAGGAAAGGCAAACAGATCCAGTCCGACGCATAGGAATGGCAGGAAGGCAGCAGCAGCCGAACTTCAGTTCAGACATGGTTCTGAAAGGGCCGTTTCCAGGAGGATCCAGCGGTGCTACTGACAGAGAACAGCTGGAACTCGCCACCACAGCCCAGGGTCCGGCCACCAGTGACTATGTGTTCAAGAGCAGAGCTAAAGGAGACAACAGGCTGACAGGGCTACAATAGGCGGAGCTTTCTGGCTACATTAGCAGGAGCTACGCTGCTGCTTTTCTTTGCCTGTCTCGGGTTTCAGCAACAAGAAAGAATTCCTGTTCCACTCGATGAGAAAACCACTGCTGGAGTTAATCCCTGCAGGAGTTTTGGGTTTTCCTTGTACTTTCCTCTAACCATCCTAGCAAGCTAACTAGCATAATTGGCTCCCATCACAGCATTAGTAGTTTGCCCTCATTTTTCACAAACCGACTCTGAAACAAAACACCGGGATCCTGTGAAAAACATCCATTCCTTCGGGCGGCCTTAGCGCCGCTGTTGTCTCCTAACCGCAAGCATATACACAACATGGGGAAGAAATACTCACTGTTCTCCTAGCAGGGCTGGTGCCTTGCTTATGGGCGAAGCTCGGTTCGTATGGAACACAAACCACAGACTAATAACTATCAGCTCCTGTCCACCCCTCATCCAGGCGCAGCAGATTGCGAGACAATCTGTGCCTCCTGCTGGCCATTCAGTAGAACTGCAAAACACATCTGCGTGCCAGTTAATTCCCGAAATCCCGATATTTGACACAAACAAACGGTTCTTCTTTATTTCCTTTAATGGAGGTTATCAAACAGGGTTGGGGTGCATTGGAGTTGTGGATTAGAACACTTTTAACCCTAAAACCCCTTTTAAAGAATCTACTGATTCCTCATTCAACAGTCATGAACAAAACCCCATTTCTCTACAAATAAAGTTTATGTATCTGTCTCTGACAGGTATTTAATACATTCTAAAACATACTGTCCACTGTAATCACAATCGCATCATCTTTAAAGGCCATTATTTAACCCTGGATATCCAAATCTCACAATTGATTTCTGTGTTTTATTTCCACTGCTCTTCAACTTCCCTGTGTTCAAGAGTAGTAGCTATCTCCCCTTCCATATTACATTGTTATTGCCATTCTGTAATATTTCACTTAATTACACTTTTAATCTTTCATTCTGCTGTCGCTGCACATTATCTGACTACCATCTTATTTCCACCCACACCAACATGTACATGATGTTTCTTTGTCTCTAATTACCTGAATTATATCCACCACACACTACGGATAGGGATAGCTCAGTCATCCGGGGAGGACTCAGAGTAGAGCCCCTGCTCCTCCATGTCGAGAGGAGCCAGTGGAGGTGGCTCAGGTATCTGGTTAGGATGCCTCCTGGATGCCTCCCTGGTGAGGTGTTCTGGGCACGTCCCACCGGGAGGAGACCCAGAGGAAGACAAGTGCCTTGGGATTCCCCCGGAGGAGCTGGTCCAAGTGGCTGGGGAGAGGGACGTCTGGGCCTCCCTACTGAAGCTGCTACCCCCGCGACCTGACCCCGGATAAGAGGAAGATGATGGATGGATGGATGGATGGATATCCACCACAAACTATTTTCTTATAGCTCAATGCATATGATTTATACTTATTAACGCAGAAGTATCTGAGCCCACTGAAACATTTCCCAGTGTAGAAAAGGAATTGCTGAAATTGCTAAATTATCATTCATTATCCTATTAAGCATTATATTGCCACTTTGAACCATATACTATGTCCTCTCTGTTATCTGACCACTTTCATGCCCTCTTTATTTGCTGTTACTATAAGTGTCATTTCTTGGTTGATTGATGGATGAAATAAATAATCGAGTAATCCTGCAGGGCAACAGCAGCATAGACCAAATTTACATAACATCTATTTAAGTTAAAGTGACAGCTATAAAAATGGTATGTGTGAAATATAAATTAGTAACAACAATAATAGTAATGAAGTAAAATGAAAATGTGAAATTAACTATGTATCTATAAATGCGTCCAACCAAAACTTGTTTAGAGTAAAGAAAGCAGTCCACATAATAAAATGTACAGGTAGTAATGTAGTGGGTGGCAGGTTGTACATTATTAACATTTCATCTACTTAAATATCTTACAAATACTACTTTATACAAACAACTTGTAACTTACAGAAGAATAAACACTCCAGATGTGATGTAGAACAGAAAGCTCACCAATTACAGTACCTCTTATAAGTGGGCTAAATGTGTAGAATTGATGTGCCTAAGCAGAAAGAAAATGGACTTGTGCTGATGTAATCTGGTTTTGTCTTAAGCCTGCTAGACATACATGAAAGTATTAACACCTAATTCCTTAGGAGTTTTGGGCAGATTTGGCTGGTTGTTTGCAGGGCCAAAGTGGAGACAGGAGTTTGGAAGCTTGTTGAGTAGAAAGCAGTGGCGGCTGGCCCATAGGGGGCGCTCGGGCGCTGCCCTCCCTAGATGTGGAGGGGAGAAGTCAAAATATATATAGATTTTAAAAGTATTATTAATGTCAGTTTTTACCTAATAGTACGTGGCTACATGTAATAAGAATTATTAAAACACTTCTACTGATTTACTCTATCATTTAACACTGCATTTCCACCAACAGAACGTATCATTTCTCTTCTTCTACACTTTTGGGGCTGTGACTGAAGTAGCCCTATAAGTGTAGCGAAATAACCAATCGTATACTGTTGCTAGGGAAGATTTATAAATATTTGGCCAATCAGCATCACCAAAATGAATGGCTTTGGGGCTCCTGGAGTAGTAGCCCTAGCTGCACAGTGATAGGTGCACTTCACGCGTGACGTCACGAGCTACATCCGCGCTACATCCGGGTAACGTTGGACGGCAAACACAGCACTGTTTTCGCTTACCAGCGTGACAAAACGGGTGAATTAGAGCGTACTTTTAGTTTATTTTTGGAATCTAAACAATGCCTACGACTTGTTGTGCTCCCGGTTGCACACAGAAGCATTCCAAATCGTCGGATGTACGTTTGTTTCGTTTACCGAAGGACAAAGAAATAAGAAAGAAATGGATCATTTCAATGAAAAGGATGCAGGATGCCAATGGACTGTGGGAGCCATCATACTAAGATAGAATTTGCAGTCTACACTTCATCTCCGGTAAATACAACTTAATTTTGCACTAGTCATTGTTCTACTACTTAAATCATTATATAATTAAAAAATTAGGATACATATATTATAGTCAAGACGTAAACGTTTGTTTTGTAATAATATACGTACATGTACAATGTATGCAAACCCTCTTGCATGAGTCTGTGAAAAGGATTAACAAGACAAAAACACCAAAATAATCCTTTGTGAACAATGTTTTTTTTTTATTAATTAAATGCTTATTGTGGAATCGTAGTAATTTTCCAACTTTTAATTTAAATGCATGTACTGGGTTAGGCAGGGAAATCTATTGGCCAGCCCCACCAAGATTGTTTTTCACCAGCCGCCACTGGTAGAAAGATTTAATCAACAAAAGACAAACTTTAGAGGTGTCATGGCACAAGGAGATCATGGAACACGGACAGAGCAACAGAAAGAGCAATGGGGGACCAGAGTACATGGCAGGAAACGGACAGGTAGCGTAAGAATCCAGCTGTGAACAGAAAGAAGTCACGGGCTTCAGTACTGAGGTGGGGAAAGAAGATGACAAAAAAAACAGATGAGCTGAGAGGAAATGAGTTGCTGCCTAGGTAAAGGGTAAGGCAGAGAAGCTGAGGGGAACAGACTGATCCCTGCATACAAACCACTGCAGAACCAGACTCGTTGTCAGAACTGTTCAGGTTGGGACTGAAGAGGTCTGCTCAGCTTTACAGAACTGTTTCAAGCTCACAGACTGCGGTGTGTTTGAAGAGGGCACTGATCTCGAGGAAAACACATTGTCTGTGTTGTCCTATATTCACTTCTCTACTGATGCTGTCCTACCAACGAAGACAATCAGAGTGTTTCCTAACTAGAAACCATGGGTGGACAGCACAGTGCGGTCCCTGCTGAACAGAGAGGAGGTCCACAATCTGACACAGCGGTGCTCCAGGAACAACCTCATCTTGAACACCAGCAAGACCAAGGAGGTCATATTGTACTACAGGAGGTCCAGGAAGACTTGACATCATCCTCTCTGCAAACAGGGAGAGGTGGTGGAGCGTGTAGACAGCATAAGGTTCTGGGCATTCACATCTCTGACCTCTCCTGGACTAAGAACACCTCCCACCAGGTGAAAAAGGCCCAACAATGGCTCTTCTTTCTAAGGAAACTGAGATGGACTGGACTTTCAACCAAGTTCCTAATAAACTCCATAGAGCCACAATAGAAAGCATTTTGTGTCCCACTTCCATCAGGGAATTGTCTCAGGAATTTTAAATAAAAAATTAACAGACTTAAAACAGCTTCTTTCCCAAAGCTGTGAGAGCTATCACCCCCTGCTAAGAATCAACAAACCATCAGACCAGTTCATAATCTGTTGCATGTTACAAACATACTACTGGTTAATAGGTTTACTATCTGACAGAAATCATTTATATTGACTGTTATCTTTTTGACTTGAAAATAAATGCATCGCTTAAGCCCCTCAGGGAGTATTGTTGTTGGCCAGTGCAATCAACAGTTAAATAAATAAATAAATGGAAAGATCACATATTGTTGTGTCTGCGTGTTATGTGTATTTATGTGCATTCTGAACCGGTGTCTGCTTCATCAAAATGTCATTATTGTCAGGGTGCAGTCTTTGCCTGCTGCACCCTGAGCCTTTTCCAGCACCTTCCTTCCTCCAGCCAGCCCTGATTCCACTCTCCTAATCATCTACACCTGTCAAGCTCTAATCATCTCGGACTCAATCCACCTGCAAGCCTCACTATATAAGCTCACCTTGGTCTCCGGTTTGTCTCGTCTGCTTCACACGAGTGTCTCTCAACCTCCCTCATCAAGACTGTCGTCTTCACTCCCCACTGCTGACCGCACTCCTCCCTCGCAGCTCCGCTTGGATCCCGTTCCAAGACGCTTCCCCGCTTGGATCCCGCTCCAAGCCCAGCTCAGGTCCCGTCCCGAAGCTCACCTGCCGGCCTTGGGTTCCGTCCCAAGGTTCTGACTTGGATCCCGTTCCGAAGCTCTTCGGCCAGCCCTGGGTCCCGTCCCAAGGCTCTCCTGCGGTCCTTCAGCCTCCTTTCCGTCTGCCTGCTCTTGCCTTCCTCATCCACTTGCTCCATCCCGGTAACAGACTCTGGTTTCCTTCCTCCACAACTCATCAACCTTCAATAAACTCTCTAAAAGGAAGCTCCGTGTGTGGTGTGTGTTCAGGTTCATCATGACAAAAAATGACAATTATGGTAACACAATAAAGTTTCTTGATTCTCAATTGATTATTAATTCGTAATTAACAAGAGTGGAGCAGAACACAAGAAAATAACCTTGAACCTTAGGAAAAAGGAATGAACTAATAAGGCAATATCTGAAAAGTAATAATGAACACTGAATATTTGCCAGAACAGAAAGACAATACAACCACAATGAAATTGTGAGAACCTAAATGAAAACCATAACCTAACACCTAAGAATCATAACAGGTTTCTCTTGTGCTGAACAGCTTTACCAACCCTCCTTCCAGTGATTCTCAGTGAGACAGTCCAAGTTTGTCTTGCATTGCAGTCCCCTCTTCTTCCAAACCTCCTGGCTTGTTTCCCCACAAATCGACAGTTGTGTGTGACTACTCCTGTGTATCAGTTTAACAAAGCTGATAAAATGGAATTTCGGTTGTTTTATTGTTCCCTCAGACTAGCATAGGAGAAGACACATAACCCCATTTACACTACCCTTGTTAAACCGATCGAGGCCAAGCTCGGTCCGAGCTTGGTTTTGACGACCGTTTACACACTATCTCGGTTCCTTGGTTTCCTCACCTCTTAGTGACGAGCTGCGGTACTACTGCTCTCTGGGTTTGAAGGTGGCACCAAGCAAATCAAAATGGCGGTGCCCGTAACATTCAGGCAGTCTTGCTTGGTGATACGTTGTTGTTTGCGGCGAATCAGGCGAAGACGGCAACTTTTGGTGAATTTACTTGACAGAGTCAGCTTTTCGGAAATGGATAAGACAAACGAACGTCTAATAAGGATTTACAGACGCAGGAAAACCGAGCCGAACCCACACATGGAACTGGTCTGCATTTAGCGCGGTCCGGTTGTGTCTGGCTCGGTTCAGTTCAGTTTGCGTTCCATTTACACTCGATAGTTATCTCGGTTACCGAGCTTGGACTGGTCTCGGCTCGGTTAAAAAAGGGTTGTGTAAACGGGGTAAGTTATATGAGAGCAGCTATTACCCCGTTTACACTACCCTTTTTTAACCGAGCCGAGACCAGTCCGAGCTCGGTAACCGAGATAACTATCGGTTACGGGCGCCGCCTTCAAACCCAGAGAGCAGTAGTACCGCAGCTCGTCACTAGGAGGCGAGGAAACCAAGGAACCGAGATAGCGTGGTGTGTAAACGGTCGTCAAAACCAAGCTCGGCTTGGTTAAATGATCGAAGCTCGGACCGAGCTCGGCCTGGATCGGTTTGACAAGGGTAGTGTAAATGGGGCTATAAAGGCTCACCATCAGCCTGGCTGGAAGCTGATCTCTGCTGCTTTGTGCCTTTGAACTAAGCTGAAGAACATCTGAGCCCTGCTGAGACCCATTTCTAATCCCATCTGTTTTATTTACACTGTGTTTTCCACTCTGTAGAGTATATGCGTTAATATGTGTGAAAAGGGGAGCATGTGAGAACGAAAACATGTGAATGTATGTGAAGGAATGTGGCTTGTCTGGGTGTTTATGAATAACTCACTGAGGAATGTTAGGCTGGTAATGTTGTTGACTCACTCCCAATTTGAGGGAGTGATTACCACCCTGATGCTCTGAAAAACACGGCAGGTCCCTGTCCAACCAGAATCACTGTATTCAAGAACTATCAGACTTTATCAACTCCTCCTTACATTTTGGCCTATTTGGAACTGAAACTGCTCTTTGGACAACAATTCTGTGTCACAGCATGGTTTGATGCAGGTTACTGAAAAAAAAAACATTAAAAAGTAGTTGCCACCTAACTAGATATTCTCTTGAGAGAAATCTGTGGATGAAATGCTTTCATAGTAAACTTTAGGTACTTATAGGAAGCAGTGTCTGCACATTCTCATGACTTGGTCCGTAGCTTTACAGTTTGCTGAAGGTTTTAATTATATACATTCTGTTACCGTGTGTTTCACAGAATATATCAATGTTAGTGCACCCATTTAGTCACAGATTAGTAGTTAGTACTTTGTTGTTCTGAATGAAAAGAGGAGAAGCCTATTTCAGATAGAGGCAGCTCAGCTCTAAAAGAAAGGGCTAACAATCTGGTGTTTCCAGGTGTATTATGTGACTAAGTTCTTGACAATGTTTGGACATTCACATAAAGAAGTGCCATATTTTTATGTAACTCACAGGCCTAACTCACTATAGTACACCATGCACAAGGAAATTATAAACGCACAGAACCTCTAAAGGGTATAACATACATAAACGTTTTTCCCAACAAACAATAGCATGTTAAGAAAACCTTCTCCAAAGATCAGCCAAATACTTACTCTGGCTTTGAATCAGAAAGATTTTCCTAACGTTCATCCAAGTTCTCTTTGGGGGGAAAAAAACACACTGGTTGGGGAAATATTTCCAAATTATGTGTTTTCTGTCTGATAAACTTTCAGAACTGTTCTCTAAAGGTTGGAGCTAAGGTTGAAGATCCCTTCAGCTTCAGTTTGTTACCTATACAATCATATGTTGTGCTATTATTACACACTGTTTCAAGTCATTTAATGTTTAATGAATAACTCTCGGTCTGTTAGGTATTGTCCGGTGAACATCCGTTCAAACAACTGATATTAGGACAATAGTTCAAAGGGTGATTCGAGCCCTGGCATTCTTTTAACAGCAAACTCTGGACACATATGGTATAAATGAGTGACAACTTCTCTTCAAGTTCAAGAATTTGTTAACAGAAATTAAATTAACATCTGGCGAACACCTCTATAGAATGCTGTTTATCTGAATTAACACTAGATTTCAATCAACAAATTCTCTCTACTAGGCTAGTGAATCTTAACTAAAACTATAAATAAAAATAAGATAAAAAGAAACTAAGGAACTATGTACACACAAAAGAAACAAAAAGACAAATAAAATGGTTGACAACCATTAGGGATATAATATGATCTGTTGAGGCTGTGTGAATGTCAAGAGCGGGCACCAAAGGCCCTGCTCGTGGGTGGTCAGCTTTGTTTCTTCGCTCAAAAATGGACAAATCAGATACACCAGCCAGTTAATTTAATGGCGTGAGTCACGCTAGCATGTCGGGAGTAAGTGGAAACTTCCATCAATTTCCCCGGACATAACAGCTCCTCTTTTTAGTAGTCATCCTCTTCTCAAGTGGAGCAGTCAGACATGCTAGCACGACTCATGCCATTAAATTTGCCGGCCGGTGTATCAGCTTAGACTTAGACATCTTTATTTGTCATTTTGTATGTACAGAGTGCATACAGCTGGGGGAGGAGGGGAGGTGAAGGCTGTTTGCTTTATGGTATGCTCTAATTTGAAAATAACAATTATGGAGAAAGATAACCTACATAGAAAGATAAACTATTCTCTGATTTGTCGCTTTTTGAGCAAAGAAATAAAGCTGACCACACACGAGCAGGGCCTTTGGTACTCACTGTTAACATTCACACGGCCTCATCAGTGCACAACAGATCAAATTATATCCTCAAAACCAGAGAAAAATGAAATTTGTTGTCATGATCCCTTTAAGATATGTTGTTACTACAGAGACACTGTTTTAATGAAGGTTGAAATAGCTACCACTCACAAAAAGGGAGAAAAGCAGCTGTAAATCAGCAAGAAAGAAGCAGACGAAGACCAAATAAGATGACTCTGACCGGAGACCAGATGAGGGGGAGACCAAGACTACAGGAAGTAGTACCTCCCACCTTCAGGTTTAGATAATTCCAAAGAAATGCTATATAACATGGTATAAGAGATCAGTCACAATCTTCTTTGCTTGAGGGCCAAGCTGTTGGTGGAAGCGAGGAAAATCCATGTATTGATACAGCCTGAATTCAAGATTAAAAACACATTTGTTTAGTATTGCCTTTGACTGTTCTAGTTAAGATGTTAACTGAAACATTTTAGTTTAAGTTTGTAGTCCAGCTGTTTTTAAAATCATTATGTGCTTTTAGTTTCCATTTTCCTATGTTTATTTTGATAACATTTTCCTGTATTTTATTCCAACCGTTTTTTTCTTTTATTTTACTATGTTTTAATCTTGTAAAACAACCTGCGTTGACCTTGGACTGAAATGTACCATTATAAATTTGCCATGTCTTAATTTCCAGAATAAACGAGCACGCAGTTAGGTGGTAAATTTTACTAACACCGAATGTCCTTGTTGTTTTGGCGTTTTTTCTGAAATATTTCCCCATATTCAGTAGTTTTCACTGGTTTATGAGTCTTAAGGTTATCTTATCGTAATTTGCTCCTGTGATTTAGCTTTTAACTCTGTAACTTTGCAACTAAAGAGGACAATAAAGTTATGAGAAAAAAATAGAAAGAGGAGGCGCTATTTGTGTTACTACGGTAACCCTGGTGACGTAAAAACCCTCCTTCCTTGGCAAATCTTTTAAATAAATAAAGTGCCCTGCCCAAATCAGTCGTTCCAATAAGAAACAACGGTTATAATTGCTATTCCATATATTTATGACATCTTTAATGTTGATGTGTGGGAAGTTTTCCAAATCTTATTTATCTGTTAAACTAAACAGAAAAGCATAATATACCTCAGCCCTGTCTCTGGTGTTTCCGATCGGAGGACTATATTCTTCCGCTCAGCGCGCTTCACTGGCGGAAGGATTCAGTGAAACTGTGTGGCCGTGAAGAAAAGGCGTACTACTCAGTTTCCTACCAGTTGTGTTTTTTTGAAGTCTCTTCTTATTATCTTTCTTGTTCAGTTTTTTTTATCGGTCGGTGCCCTTATTTAGATGGCCAGCTTCCCAGATTGTGTAAACGAAAATGATCTAGGTAAGTAGGGTTTGCTCTGATTAGCCCAGGACTGTGTCCCGTAGAAATGTTTCTGGAAATGCGGAACTGTTCTGGGTTTGGTTATTATCTGTTTGATGTATAGTTACGGTAAAATGCTTAAAGGTCATGTTGACATACGGAAAACTGTTTGGCCGCAGGATGGACCGAAGCATTAGAGCTGGCGCCACAGTTTGGGTTGAAATGTAGGCTGATATGAAGTTAGTTTATAGGGGTCTCCAAAGCTCTGCTAACCCTCGTCAGATGTTTCCGTGTGGTTCCGTAATGGCGTGCGGAGGCTGTGAATCGAACCACCGTGATTCCTGGCCTTGGCCTGTCCTTGCAAAGCGCGTCAAACAGAACCCCTGTCGTGTGCAATGTCCCATTTTTCTGGGGTGTCTGTGGTCTGCCTCCGATGGACATACTTCACTCCAGCTCTGATCAGCTAGCAAAACACGGAATTAATTTCACATTAAATTGGTACTGTTGTGGCGTTAGCCATGTGTTTTATCCATCTGTGCTTCCTCAACGTAAATACAAGAAAATCCATGGCAGAAAAGGACGTTCTGTTTTTTTTTTTTTAATTGATCTTGAATGAGGACGGCGGTGGCCCTGCACTGATCCCAGCCTCCATGTTGCATCTAGCTGTGAACACGTAGCCGTGCAACCACTACGCTCAGTCAGGATTCTCTGTCCTGGAAGAAATTCCTCCCAGTGTTAGCACAGAAACACCACAAAGTGTAGGACTTAATCTAACCTATGCCTCTGAACCTGCTTCCGGGTCTAGTTGTGCAAGCCAAAGTCCACAATGCCGTTGAAAAATTTATCCAGTAAACAATGACGTCAGGAATGTAGATTTTAGTGAGCCTATACACAGGCAGCCGAACTGTGCAGATCATGGCTTGTTGGACCAGTCAACACAGATCTAGTCTTTGCCAGCTGTTTGAAGAGGTGAACATCAGCCGTTCCATCAAACCCACACGTCCCCAGTTCTTTTTTTGTGGCTCAGATTCACAGGAAATCAACCCGTTTGTTGTGGATCTACAGACGGGTCTATTTATTTATTTTTTTCAGAGGTCTGCGGGTTATGAGAGCCTGTCCGTGGATGTTCCTGCCCGTGTTTAAGCAATATTGTTTGCTGGGTGTTACCTTTTTAGGCCGTCTATATGGACAGAAGGATCATCTGAAGGGACAGTTCTGTTCACATGCATAAGTTGTGTTTTGGTTTTCAGCCTCACCTGGAGCAGACCTGCGCTGTAGTGGGCTGGCATGTCTCTTTCTATATTCCATAATGAAAACATTTTTTTTTCTTTCCCCCAGACAAGGCTAAGTTCATTGGTGAACTCTTGGTCCCTGTTGCTCCTTTTGACCAAAAGTCTGGGCGTGAGGCCTGGACAGTAGCCTTTGCACCAAATGGTTCCTACTTTGCTTGGTCTCAGGGACATCGCATCGTCAGACTCATTCCCTGGACTAAATGCTTGAGGAGCTTGTAAGTATCATGTTGAATGTAAATAGGAGTCCCTGTGTCTGCATGATTTTATTAATTTAAAAAAAAATTTGCTTTAGTTCAGTGAGCGGTGGTGAAGAAGGTACCAATCCAACAAGTCCCAGGCATTTGTTCTGTCAAAGCAGTGATGGAAGCCTCGCTATCCCACTAGCTGATGAGCCCCGTGAACACACAATAGACTGTGGCGACATAGTGTGGGGCCTGGCCTTTGGCTCCTCTGTGCCAGAAAAACAGAGCCGCTGTGTCAACATTGAGTGGCACCGGTTCAAGTTTGGCCAGGACCAGTTACTACTGGCAACAGGTCTCAACAATGGCCGCATTAAGATCTGGGACGTTTACTCTGGTAAGTGCAGACTGGAGTTGGTATTGTTTCTTTTTTTCAGCAAATAGTATAAACCTAAGTTAGGAAGAATGAATGTCTTTGTCTTCTACTGTCTGCTTAACATTTGTTTCCCCACAAAACCAGCAGCCAGCAGTTTCGTTATCTTTTTCTAATCTACATTTAACAGGATTTGTTTCCTTCTAAAACCTAATCATTGAAAGAGAATCATTAATGCAGGAGTACATTAAAATGTTTAAAAGTATATGAAGAAGAAGGGTTTCTTTTCCTGTTTCCATTGGCATTCTTGGTTTTTTTCCTTTCACATAAATGTGATTTTTGGCTGAATGTTGGGATATCGAGTTTTGAACACGACTGGACAGATCTCATGCAGGGATTAGCCCTAAACCTCTCCTTGATGGACTGTTCCAGGAAAACTGCTGTTGAATCTCATGGACCATACTGACGTTGTGCGAGATTTGACATTCGCTCCTGATGGCAGCCTCATGTTGGTGTCCGCGTCCAGAGATAAGACCCTGCGTGTGTGGGACCTTAAAGATGATGGTGAGTAGTGTTGCTATGTTCAATGAAAACCTGTGATTTCGATCCAGTATTTGCTAGCATGTGAGAATCTGGGATCTTTATCAGGGTAAATGACGTGACCACAACTATAAGATTGCGCCGCCCACGCAGAAGTGTGCCCCAGGCCGATCTAACCCCCGACAACAAAGACGATGTAATGGGGATGATGGTGAAGCTCACGGTGTTAGCTGAGGCATTTTTGCCTTATCTACCAACATTAACCCTTTAAGTCTAAGCCTCAAAAGCTCTGCCTGGATGTTTTTGCTTATTTTAACAGTAGAAAGGCCATTAAATAATTTTGCCCAACTTGAACTTTCAAGATCTACCATTGTTTTACAATTCAGTCTATTAAGGGAGAGTTTTATCAGTTCAAGGTGAGAAAAAACTAACGGAAATTGTTTTTAGATGTTTAGTGATAAAAAAACATAATGGATGTACACAACGAAACAATTTTGCATTCTGAATGAGATATTTAGACAGTATTGAAAATATATAGAACATAACTTTTAGAGTCCTTCTTTGGGAAGTGAAAAAAAACCCTTTAAAAAACAGGAAACTATGTACAGGCATTTTTTAACTCCCCCGGCAAACTCTGCTTTGATGGTGCAACCATTAGCAGTTCCTGTCCAGCTGCACACAGAGGCCCACATCACATTCCTCACGCTTCCAGACAGTGCACCTCTTGCACTGTTTGCAGCGCCGTCGCCCCATGCTGGCTCTGTGGCCTGTGGTCCGTCCTGTGCTGGTAAGGACTTGAAAAATGGCCAGGAACTGGTCTTGGGGCACGATGGTGGGAGGTAATCCAACATGGGGAAATGGTTCCTCTGTGCCGAAAGTCTCTAATTTTGGGCAGTTTCAAGATTGTCATGTACATCAGCAACCCAATAATTTTTTTTCATGTACTCTGGAATTATGTCTGTTCAGATGAGTGTTTTTCCTTTTTTCTAGATTTTTGGCTGCATTGCTATTAGTGTTCTGACAGATGAGCTTCAAAGCTGCGTCATCAAAAAAAAAATAGGAAAAAAATTGACTTGGTGGTGAGTTTCCCATATTAATAGAGGGCTGGGGACCAGTGCTGTTTTGGAGCAAACCGTGGGGGTGGAGGAACACTATCAGCCTCTGTTTCAGTTCTCCATCTTTGATGAAGTAGTGAGCGGCTTCTGTCTCTCCCAGCATCACCACCAGCATCTCCAGTACCCCTCTCTCTCACTCCCTGCCTGTGGGCTCTGCCAGCTCCTCCACTTGTAGATGGCTGATCCTCACTAAAGGACAAAAGGAAGGATATTCAGCTGGAAGCGCATATGATTTATGCAAACCAATCCAAATCCTTTATAGCTGTGGAGCTGTACTTAATTTTTATCAGGTATATCATTTCAGGTGGAAATTGCTCTTAAGGGGTTTTAAGCATACAATTTAGTTATGAAAAAAAGCGAGTTTACCTTCGTACGGACAAACATGCGGTAGTGCCCCGTCGATCACTTGTGTTCAACAGCTGATGAGGTCGTCTGCATGCCTTTATCCATCTTATACAACTTTCTAGATTCCTTTTTAGGTTTTGGCAATCAATAAACTGTATTCCATCCTCTAAATGTTCAGGATAATGCATGTCTGAATTCTACTTTTCCCTCTAACAACATCTAACTGTTTTTATAGATGTTTTTTCATGAAATTCATCTGACCGCAATGCGACTATAATGTCAGGAGTAAAGGGTGTACAGTTCCTGCAGCTAAGAGGGGGTTTCACTTTGGGACAAATTGCAATCGCTGATTGGTCAGCAGTGTTTCCCGCAGGAATTTGGTTATGCGAGGCGGGGGGGGGGGGGGGGGGTGGACGACACGTTGTCCGCGGACCGACTCGCGGAGCGGGGGGTATCCATGTGTTTTTTCCCCGCCATTCACGCACGCGCGAAAGCAACAACAACAAACCGCGTGTTAACGTCACTTTTTTTTTTTTTTGGAATGTTGGCGAGGCGGTAGCTTGAGTTTGGCGAGGCGGCCGCCTCGCCAAGATAGCGCTGCGGGAAACCCTGGTCAGTTATTGACGATCCTCCAAGATTGATTGACAAGCATCATCACATCCATTGTGGGGCACTAATGGCTTTAGCCGTCTTCAAATCAAACTCATCTCTAACAAGTTATCTTTTTTGTTTTATGCAATATGGAATTCCCCTCCGCTTAATAACATCAGTGGTGTGAAGTATTCAGAGAAGGGTGCGTGTCATTTTATTTAAGTAAACATGTTTACAATGTTTGAGTCTAAAGTTTGGAGGTTTACCAGACCTGGGTACTGATGGTGTAAAAACCCAAACATGAGCTCAAATGAAAGCCATATTTTTAGTCTGCTTTATCCGATGAGCATTTCTGCTGGGTCTCCTGTGTGATTAATCCTAGACCTGTATGTAGATGGACATGGTGTTTAGGGTTGCAACAACAAATCGATAAAAATTGACAATTAAAAGCATTTGCAACGAATTTCATCATCAATTTGTTGTGTTTCGCGATTAATGCGTCACTCACCATGTCGCAGAGCCGCTTGCCTCACCTGCAGGGGGTCATCAATGCTGGCTGGCTGGCTGTCTGATTGCAGACTGATGTACACGAAGCGAGGCGGAGGCAAAGTGGAGGCAGCATTTTCAAATGCTACTTTTTTTTGTAGAAAATTCTACAAATGATGACACTGAGACCATCAAAGGCTGGGGAGCTTGTTGCACTTCACGAAACCAAAGAAATCAGTAACATGCGAGATCTGACATGGCAGGAGAACACCACATTGATACATGACCTGAAACAACATGGAGTCATTGATGAGGGCAATGGGAACTCAACAGCAGGGTTAGTTGTTACAATACCTGACGTTTGTTCCGCTTCAATGTATGGAAACACCGACTCTGCAGTCACATCTGAGCCTCTGCAGGTTTACCGTCCGCTTCAGTAAACACCAACGGTCATACTGTATTCCCAGCGACATTCCAGTCTTTTCCCTCTTTGTCTTTTTTTTTCCTTCTTTTTTTTTCACTAGATCTTGGAACATTCTTATTGTTTCACCTGGAAATGCGAATAGTCATGCTAATAGCATTTCTATAAAACAATCACAGAAGTTTTGTATTTTTCATGCGGGGGAAAAAAACAACACGTGTGGTGAGGTGTGTTGGTTCTGAGCACATAGAATGGACCCACATCAGGTTCTGAGGGTGACTGAGAACTCCTGCTGCTGCTGTTGAGAGAGCGGGAGGAAATTATGATCATCCCAAAATGTTCTGTGCTGCACAGCGCTGTGTCCCCTTCATCCACATGCAGGCGCTGTAAATTCATGAGTTAATCGGAACGAGTGTTTAGATGGACGCTGATCGGATTATGGATCGGCATAAACCAGCCCTCTCAATTGGAATGCAATTTCATTCTGATGATAATAATTTGTTGATTAAGCTTTACATTTTAATTTGCTGACAAAGTCTGAGTGAAGGTACTGTATGGTAGAGATGAGCAGGGCTCTAAACAACTCAAGAATCAAGAGTATTATGTAACCATAATTAAATTTTGGCGAGACACACATAAGAGGCAGACCCAAATTGAAAATACTTACAGAAAAAACAGACATAAGGATCCCTAAAGGACACCCTAAAAATATAAAACGCTAATATAACATTTTTCAGGGTAAATGTTAAATATCCTACACCCGTTTTTAACTTTTTGAAGAAAAATGAGAACGTACAGAAGAAAAATCCTTGGAAGTAAAATATGTACAGGGACAAATGTAGCACGTAGTATTTACATAAAATGCAGCTTGTGCTTAAACAGAACAACTTGCCACTTGAAGTAGCAACTTGTTTTTTTTGTGCACTTTTTTACTCTCGGTCCAAATGTTCTGTTTTGAAAAAAGAAAAGGAAACGAATGTGTGTGTTTTTTTTTTTTTTGTTTTTTTTTGTTTTTTTTTGCCTGATTCATCGATTTAATTGTAAAAATGATCGACCTGATCAATAAATTATTAAAATAATGGTTAGTTGCAGCCCTAATGGTGTTGTGCAAGGGTTCCTTTCATGTGCTCAGACTTGTCTGTGGAGATGTTTCTAGATGACTGGAACAAAGGGCTCCAGTGTTGAGCTTTCTGTTTACTCACAAGACCCGTTCTAAACAGCACTGTTATCAGTCTGAAGGACTTTCCTGGTTTTGACAAAATGATCATGTGCTATCTTGTCTTCCAGGTAACATGGTGAAGGTTTTGCGTGGACATCAGAACTGGGTTTACTGCAGCTCCTTCTCTCCCGACTCGTCCATCCTGTGCTCAGTTGGTGCGGGCAAAGCAGTACGTCTTCATCTTTCTTCTTTTGTGTAGCTTGACATATTTTTGCAGTTGCTTGTGATTCTCTTCAATCAGCCTTGTAATTGCTAAAGTTTCTGGCTTTCCCGCCCTTTGATTTGCACCACAGGCAAAACTGCTCAGTGTCATAGGTTATCTGCACCTAGCTACTTTTGGCTTACACACATAGCAATTGTACTGTGAGAAACAGAGCAGACTGATAATCAGGGCCAGGACAAGATTGAGGAAACTAAAATTAAATCTTCTCCCTGATGTGAAGAAGTTTCTAGAAAGCTTGCATTACTTAAAATCCTTGTTAAATGACTTGTTGAATTTACTTACATATTTGTGGATGTGAGTTCAGTGGTCTAGCCACCATAACCTGCACTTGTTTCCAGTGTTAGAAATGGATTAGGCTGAACATGGTGGTGATGGTAGCAGTTCTGTTAGGCTCTGTGTCCCTACAGTGTGTGTCTTGCTCTTCCTGTCACAGGTGGTGGCAGAGCTCAGTGTGTGATTGGTTTTGAAAGGAGCGCCGCGCTGACATTTGAGCAGCCGGTGTAAACCATGGACGCACAGTTCACAATGCCCACAGGCCTGGCCAGGGGCACCTGGCACCTGACCCGCAAGGTCAATCTGTACGTAGGTGCTGCTCTGTGTATGTCTACCTCCTCTATTTATTTTGGACATTTCACTTTAATAATGTCAATAATGTCATTGAGCTGGTGGTGAAAATAGCGCTGTAGTCCTGCTCTTCCAAACCCCGCCCCTTATCTCTATCTAGCCTAGCTCCATACACCATCTGCACACAGTAGCTGCTCTCTGTTCTACCACTGTCACTTTAACTGCTAGCTATGTAGCGGACGCTTTGACATTGTACTGCCACTAGCAGTGTCATGGAGCATATGTGAGTTCCAACCCAGCTGCCACACCTCTGAGAGCAACAACCAACAGCTTCTAGCAGTTTCTGCTGCAGCTGCTTTTCTTCACATATTGCTCTTAAAAGGCTTTCAGCTCCACATGAACACCGAGTCTCAACGTGCATGTCCAGAGTGCGATAATGGATAAACACAACCGCAGGGTTCTTTTTAATTGGCTGTTCTGTTTTGTGCGTTTGGACTTTTACACAACGCACAAAATGAGATTTGTAGCTGAACAGCAAAACATTTGGAATATCTGCACAGTCTGTACACATATTTAGTAATTCAGCAAAGCACTAATTCCTAATGTTCATTTCTAAACTCTATTATTAGACAAGAGAAAGGGACCCTCTCCAAAGTGTTCCATACATTTAGTTTCAGTTCATCTGGGTAAAACTATTGGACACGTTCAGCTCTTTTCAGCCTAGTTTTCTAAAAAGAAGCTAGCCCTCATATAAAGACTTAACAGTTAAAACTCAAGACCCAATCATAACTGTTATCTCTGTTTGGATGTGTGTGGAAGTGAATGTAATTGTGTTCTTTGCCAGAGGAATCAGCCCTTTGGCCATAAAATATGTTCTTCTCTTGCAGTATCTGTCTCTCTCCGTAGGCTTCTGTTGGAGATGCCAGCCTTTTGTAAACACACTGAACTAAAACACTGGAAGGAGAAACCAGTGGAGTAATTTTGTTACCTTAACTTCTTATTGTTTTTTCCACTTTTTGTTGTATTTAACTTATTGCTTTTTTCTACTTTTTGTGTGTATTTAAGAAAAGCATTTTAAGTTCATTAGCGGAAGCTTAAAAATAGCAACATGCTGCTGTAGTTTTCAGATGAATTAGAATCATTTAATTACATTGTGATTAATGAATGTAACCCATGTTTAAAGTTATCCAGTGTATTACAGTGACTGCTGTAATTCATGTTGCCATGTTTAAATGCTAGTCCTTTCTGTTTGTAAAGTTCTGATTAATGTAACGTAACCCACCCTGTTGCCCTGCAACTCATTTCCAACCCCATAACAACTCCTTGCTTTAACTTGCAGGTGTTCCTATGGAACATGGAGAAGTACACGTTGATCCGGAAGCTAGAGGGACACCACAATGATGTGGTGTCCTGTGACTTTTCACCTGATGGCGCCCTCTTGGCCACGGCTTCCTATGACACCCGAGTCATTGTATGGGACCATCACAAAGCCACAATCCTCCTGGAGCTGGGGTAAAAACCTACTAACATTCAGGCCGTTGAAAAGGATTTGTGTACTCAGGGCTATAGAAATGGGCAATTAGCATATTGTAATTATAGGGGCAAAAACATGACTGGGGTAACCATGAGCTCTGATTAATCATGTTATCAGATCTCAAAACATTGACAGTATGGTTGAGATGGTATTGCTGTTTATTATTCTCCTGCAGCTTGTTCCAAGCATCAATGAATATGAGTAGAACTGAGAATAGGCCTGAAGGCAGCCATTGCGGTATTTAGGGCTATATTGTGGTGTTTAGGGCTATAATTGCCCTACTTCATGTAACTGATGCACCAAGGCTGCTTATTTGATCATGGCTAAGTTTTATTAAGATAAGAAATTTTTGTGTCTGTGGGGAAATTCGGGATTATTTGTCATCCGTTTTTATTGATTTGGCAATAAATATCACAACATATCAGGATTAAGAAGGTAACTCCATGGTAGCCACCATTGCTCTGGACCTCAGTGTTGTTCACAACATTTATTTAATTTGTAAGTGACTGAAATTAGAGAGTAAGTGGACAATAACCAAAATAGAAAGGTGTGGTGGGTAACTTTCTGGGAACTCACAGCTTCAGGCTTCTTGGTTCTCTACGATGTTTCTCCAAAACCGAAGATGTGGACCTTGGGCCCACAATACACACAGTTCCACACTCCTGGACAGGAAATGCTAGCAGCAAGTCTTGCTGTGAAAGACTGGAACATGTCCATTTTAAGTCAGCCATGAGCTTATTGACCCAAAACAAATGTGTTACCATACCACCAGCAGCAGCAGTTCCAGTATAATGTGTGTCATGATGCTGGCGTGTTCATGTTAAAGCTAATTTCTTTCTTCTTTTTTAGCCACCTCTTCCCCCCTCCATCACCCATTTTTGCTGGAGGGGCAAATGACCGCTGGGTTCGCTCTGTGAGCTTCTGCCCTGATGGCCGCCACATTGCCAGTATTACTGATGACAGGTAAGAACATCATTAAAGAGGGAAAATAATCACTGAAGGTAAACTAGAGCAATGCCACTTTCCACTGGTCAATGTGGCAGGCATCAGTCACATGGCTCTCAGGTTGTGGTTATCACTGCGGCAGCCAAGCACAGAGTTGTTGCCTGTAAACAGGTTCAGAGGGAAAGCACTGAAGCTCCTCTGAGCTTTGGAAAAGGGTGAGTACAGAATGCCCTTGCAGTCCTACAGTCCAAGTCCTAAAAAGCTGTGTGTCAGATTGGAGAAACTAAGTCTAGATAGCAGTTGTTGGAATTGCAATGGTATAGAAATGTTTCTTTGTGCCTCTCACGGTGGAGTATTTAAAAATGGTTGGAAAAGATGTTCTGTACCTTTTCCAACCATTTTTAAATGGGTCTACAGGACAAACTGAGAACACTCTGACTCATGACTGGTTGCTTTATTAATCCCCTTTCTTGCTCTGACTGCAGTGTGTGTTTGTATGTCTCTGCTCAGGTTCGTTCGTTTCTGGAGTATTGAAGAAAGGGCTCCTCAGGCTATAGCCTCCTTATCTAATGGCCTATGCTGTGCCTTTTCTGCTGAAGGAAGTGTCCTTGCTGCTGGGTAAGAAACGGGAACACATTAACCTCTGGTAACCTCCTTCTATTATTCACCTGTTCAACCATTTTGTCTGTTTCTGGGTGATTTTAGGACTCGTGATGGAAGCGTACACTTCTGGGAGTGTCCTGGCAGTATTGCCAATCTGCAGCACATGTGCAGGATGGCCCTCCGCAGGGTGTTGACCACCCAGCAGGTGGAAGCTTTGGCCATCCCAACACCACTCCAAGACTATCTGACCTACAGAGTCATCTGAGTGTGTGCACGGGCTGGTTCACATGCACTTCTCACAGCCGCAGCATGCTGAAAAACCAATGAATACCTTATTTAAAACAAACAAAAAACCCACAAAACTTCTTCTAGATCAATGGCTGACCGATGAGCAAACTCACTGATGCAGTTTGAAAGACATGAGTTCAGGTTTGCCGAAAACTCTTAAGCTGTGTCAATTCTTCAGCATTTTTTGTACATATTTGATTACTGTACTACTATAAGGTCAGGATTATTCTGGGTTCCCCTGTCACTTTGCCATCTGTGTGCTTCTTGGAAAAGTGGAGGTCCAGTTGTACCAGCTTCAGTGACTTACCTGTTGCTCCAACTTGAAATGGCTGTTGCACTTAAGGAAGGGGTCTTGTAGTGGTGCTTGATTTGAATGTCTTTTTGTTTCTTTATGTTCTGTTGGTCTGCTGCGTGTGGCCAAAGGGGATATTGGAGGTCTGTCCTGGCCACACTACCACAGACATTCTGGAAAACAAACGTCTTTTTTTTTTTTCTCTCATCCACACGCAAATGGAAAAGTTAATTTGCTTAAAAATATCTTTGGGTGTTTCTCTTGGACATTATTTACATCACAACAAATGAAAACACTACAGCCTCTGGGGACGTCAGGTATATGATCCTACTAACCAGCTTCTTTCACTGTCTATTTTGGTTGTTCAGGGTTTAGGTTATAATCCTAAAATGAGCCACAAGTCGGAATGTTTTGACTATCACTCAGCATCAATACAACAAAATTCTGACAATATTGGTTTAAATGTGAGGTGATTAATATCAGCCATTTGGATCTAGAACTGAGTATTGAAGATGGGGGCATATGCTGATCCTTTCTAAAACTATCAGTATTTATGCTTTAGTTGAATTTTCTAAACCCCAACATATCAGATGTTGCCCATCTGCAGCCTTCCATAAATGTCAGTTGATCTGCAGAGATCAGAATCTGGCTGCTTCTGAGATCAGAATGGTTCTTCATTATGGTTTGGGTTTTGTACATTTGTAAATTCTTTTTATTTCATAGTTGTACATACATGTCTTACAGTTAAACCTTTATTTGCATTGAATGGTCTTTGGCACCCCTGATATAATCACATGTCTGTATTACTATAGAAATACCTGCAGCCCCTAAGCGCTCCAAATCTACCAACCGATCTGCTGAGAAATTATCAATATTCTTGCAGGAAGAAATTTCAGCTACTCCCCCCAGAAATTCTGCATTTTCAAACCCAATCTTGTTCCTGATGTGTAAATGTGGAAAAGGGAAGTGAGAATATTTCAGGTGTTTTTCTTGTATGTAGGTACACGGCAGATGAGTCATAGTGGTCGTAAAGTCCTAACTTTGCAAATGCCAAAGGTTTTCTTTTTTTGTTAGTGATTTTCTAAAGTGGTTGGGTAGTTGTAATACTATGTAGAAATATGGCCTATTAAAAGCAGACATGTTTTCTATATCTGTTACCAGTTAATGGGAAAACTCAGTTCTGCCTCACAGAGTTGCATTCTGATGTTTCCTGATATCTGTGAATGTATGAGTCCTTGCAACCTTCTTGTTTAAATAAAGATTTTTTACTTTAATGTTTAAAATGATTTGTGTCCGAGTGAACTTTGGAACCTATGATTATTTATAAATGATGTCCTTGGTTTGTTATACAAACATTGGGTAATTTTCTAATTTTTGTGTGTAATTGAATGGTTGTTGCATATAGGCAGAGATGCTTCTCTAAAAATGATCAGATTAGAATGAAACGTCTTGGGTAGTGATGGGTCCGGCAACATCGATACGTTGGCCCATGCGTCCAGCTCATAGAACAAAACCCGTGTCGATGCGCGCATAGACATTATGGATGCGCGTATCGCTATAGGAAAGTCACGTGACCGATACAGGAACTGTTTGGAACTGACTGACGCGCCCAGACATTAACGTAGACGCTCACTGTTTATGGTCACTACTGCGGAAGCGCATTGCTGCCACTGGACAAAATATTTTTTTTGTTGCTTATCTTGTATAAACATGATAATTATCTTGTATAAACGTGATCTTATCTTGTATAAACATGATAATTATCTTGTAAAAACGTGATAAATATCTTGGCTGGGCTACGACCACAATCAGTTTAGCAAACAGCATAAAACATATCAAGACTACTTAAAACTATGTTAACACCAAGCTAATAGAGCAGCACCTGCATCATTACTCATACTCATTCAAATATTCATATCACACATTCCTTCTAGTTTTTACAAACAGCATGCTAGTACCTGGGATACCATTGGTAAGGTTACACAGTCAAGATATAACAGCAATAGTTTGGGATCTATAAGAGGAAAAATGGGTTTTGTACATTTTATAAATGTCACCATTCCAAACTATTTAATTACACAGCTAAATGTTTAGATTGTAAACTATATATTAAGATGCAAACCAAGCATTTAGTTTTCAGATGAAATATTGAACTCCGAACTAAATGTTTAGCTTACAAACTAGACGTTTATTTTGGAGCTAAATATTAAGCTTGTTATTTAAAGGTATACTATGCAACTGGGATTGATTTTCCAGCGAGGCGCCCCCCAGAGGGCGAAAGTAAAAGTGCACTGTCGTAAATATGCTCAGCTGTTCTCCTGGTTTCTTCGTCAAGCCAGGCGCGGTTGTTTTGAGCTTAGCAGACAGGCGAACGCAACGAATACAAAAGTCGAAAACACGGCAGTACAAACAATGACTAACACAGTGAAAGTATGAACATGCACACACAGAGAGAGAGAAACCATTCCAATGCAGTGTTTCCCCTAGGAATTTGCTTACCGGACGAGCGGGGGGTGGAGACAAGCTTTGCGCGACCGGCGGAGCGACCGGCGGAGCGACCGGCGGAGCGACCGGCGGAGCGGGCGGGCGGGTGGTCGGGGGAAAGAGACAAGCTTTGCGCGACCGGCGGAGCGGGCGACCGGGGGAAAGAGACAAGCTTTGCGCGACCGGCGGAGCGAGCGTCCGGGGGAAAGAGACAAGCTTTGCGCGACCGGCGGAGCGAGCGACCGGCGGAGCGGGCGGGCGGGGGAAAGAGGCAAGCTTTGCGCGACCGGCGGAGCGAGCGGTGGAGGCGGAGCGGGGGAGACAAGCTTTGCGCGCATATCGAGTTAGTTTTTTTTTTTTTTTGGAATGTTGGGAGGCGGTAGCGCGAGGGAAACCCTACAATGTTACTTACAATCTCTTCAGCAGAAACGCGAGGTCCGCGTCAGCCTTGCAGCCTTTTCTTTCTTTTAGCTCTCGCCATTCGGAAAAAGCTTGCCCGATGTTCACCCATGTACGACTCCTCTTTCTGTCCACAGCCCTTTTCCTCTTTCTTGCCTGCTCCGACATGGGCTTTTGCTGTTTTATCGCTGGTTCCGCCATGATAACTGCACAGATATCGCCACTGCGCTAGCAACAAACATGTTCTCGCCGTAAAGCAAGACCGACTCTCGCGATCTCGCACGAGATTCTGAGCCTGTGGGCGCGGGCCGAGGGCTCCTGCAGTTGCAAGTGCGGTATTTCCCCCACAGACCACCAGGGCGGCCAAGAAAACCTTTGTTCAACCTGAAATGACTCATTTAATCATCCA
Source organism: Fundulus diaphanus (assembly GCA_037039145.1). NCBI lineage: Eukaryota > Metazoa > Chordata > Actinopteri > Cyprinodontiformes > Fundulidae > Fundulus > Fundulus diaphanus. The sequence goes on from CM073124.1 coordinate 59,017,386, forward strand.
AAACGGTATGGAACACATTAATTAACTGAAAAATGTTGCATAGTGTGCCTTTAAATATTAAACTGGGAACTGTGACTTATTTATAGATTTATGAATAACAAAAATATGAATAATGAACCATGCCTTTTATGTCATATGACAGGCTAAATATTGTAAAACGGGGTCCACGGATGGATTGTAAAGATGCAGAATAATAGCCACTCCAGGAGGGAATAATGTTAATCCTTCTTTAATGAAGATATCCGAACAGGAGTACAGCTGGGCGGATTAGGTGCTCTAACGCCGATGCAGACGAACTTTACGTGTCCACACCAGAGTAAGCGAGCATCCAACAACCATAGATATCCATAATAAAGGCTAGATGTCTCGTCCGCGCTGCTGGCCAATGGGGGTCGACGTCCGCACGTGGCGGCCATCTTGCCACAGGCAGCTCGCTCATTCGTAACATTGTGTTTCAATGGCGCATGTATACTTAAATAACCATAACTTCTTCAATTGTCTAACGATTCTCAAACTGTTTGGTTTGTTAAACAAAAGTAAGACATGTAGCTATCACACCGCACACTCATGAATAATTAAAACCATGGAATGAAAAGAACATTGAATAAAACTTACAGGTGCAATAAACATACACATGCACAAGGTATTTATGTTAAATCAATATATGCTATTAAAACTCAGTATACAGAATGGCAACATTAAACACTTTTATTTGGGTGTGATTAATTATTTCACAGTCCTAATTTATATTTACATACATACTTTTAATATGAATATTACTGTTATAATAAAATATGAAATACTGACAAAAAAGGCTTATTGTGTGGCAACCTCTTGGTGTAGAAGCATAATCCAGGTTTCAAATTAAAGGTAACACTTTGAAGTTTCATGTAGACTATTTGAATTATATATCAGGGGTAATTTCACAAAAGTTCCTATTTTTAAACCATTATAAAAGTGACATTTATTTGCTATTAAAATTGGTACAATAGTCCCCTTCACAAGTATATATAGATGTAGCATGTTGAAATCCCCACCTACACTACTGTGATGGTATACACATGGAAGACAGAAATTTAAAAAATGACCCAAAAAACATAGTTTGGCTAATGCCCTTTGAAAAGGACGCTTTTATTGAGTTTCTGTCGCATGTTGTTGCTCTGTAAGCTAAGGTTAGTTATTTTGGCAATGTGGTGCAGCCTTAACTTAAAAAACAAGGACACAACCAACGTTAACAGCGTATTGTGGTGGCTGTCTATGCCATACTGTGTTTCTCCGATGTGCTCTCTGAGCACAAACACATCCTCTAAACCCTATCCTCTTCCGTACAATGTACACGACCTCTAGCTCTTTGATGGGCTGTGATCGTCTGGTACATGAGGTCTGACGAACGACCCACTCTGCTGCCCTGACTACCATCACTGTGCCTTCTGATGGAATCACCAGACCTCCGTTGTTTTTTAGCTTTAGCAGGTGGTAGCTCTGGTCCTTGATGGCAGATGCAGCATCTGTTACCAAGCTGGCACGGCAGACATCACAGGACAGCTTTTTCAGAGCCCGTCGCACAACAAATCCTGAAATAAGAGTTGGTATATTAAAATAATTTATAATAACCATGGGGAAATTAAGGGAACATTTATCTTTTTGGACCATTGTGAGATTGATTTCACTCAGATTTTGACTATTGGCACCATCGGTTGTAGGCAAAATCGACTTTTAGTCAGCCTTTACCTGAAATGTACACGAGAGCGTTGTCCACAAGACCATCAAAGCGGACAGGAAGTTAGCTGTGGTCATGTACTAGTGCAGGAATGTCAGCAAACGGGGATGGAAGATCTTCTCCGCCTGCTGCAGAGGACATATCTACAGCTGACAGGCTAGTAGAGGTGTCAATGACAGCTGGTAGGGACTCTGTGTCATCCTGTGCAGTCACATTGCCTCTGCATGATTTGACAACCCCACACCGGGCCATCAGCTTCCTGAAAATGCACTTGAACTGGCTGGCATTAGGATTGTTATTCCAGCCCCCTTAAGAAAAACACAAGGTGTATGAGTATAGTACAAAGATATTCAACACATGCTTTAAAAAGACAGACAAACAAAACAGCATACAAGCTTTTACTGACACTTTGTGTGACTCAGTGTTGCGGCTGGTAAATCTAAATGAACCCTACCGGATGCTCTGATGGAGTTGAAGAGAAGCTCCAAGTGGTCCTGGCTGAACCTATAAGTCAGGACATATCGCTGTCCTTCAAGCAGCGCAGGAACCATCAACATCAAGGTGTCAATGTTTATGATGAAGCCAAGAACAGAGAGGAACCTTCAAAAGCAAATACTGTTTTACTATGATGATCCTGCCAAAACAGGACACAAGAATGCAAACTAACAGTATAAGGTGAAAATAGTGAATGCTCCAAGAGAAGCACTTCTCAGGGCAGACACAAATCCACATTTCACACAATTCACTTCATTGCCACATTTGGGGGGGCGGCAGGGCATAAAGCTGACTAGTTTGAATCCCTGACCTTAAAAGTATAATCAATGTGAGGTTTAGGAAGCTTAAAATTTTTTTTAGGGACACAAAACCTTCTTGAATCAATTCACAGCACAACATGCAGACCATCCAATACATACCTCTTTGACACCGGCATCTGGGGAGGAAAAAACTGAATACAAGACAATTCGAACTGAAACAAATTTGAAAACTGCAAACACGTTGGAGCAAGATAGTATTATATTAATAATACGTACCACTTCATGAACTTGACGCAGACCGAAAAGAGCATCTCATGAACACGATGCAAACAGGTGGACAGAGCATCTCATGAACTCGATGCAGACAGGAGAACAGAGCATCTGAACTCGATGCAGAAGATAGATAAATAAGAGAACAAAGCATCTCATTAACTCATGGACTTGAGGGATGCACTGAAACCGGTGGAGTATTACCTTGGATAATTTAATGACTTGTAAATTGACTACTTGTATAAATCTAACAGAATATAATAAACCCATATTTTCTAAATCAGCAGTCTCATTCTGATCATTTATTTATACTAAAAGTATTTGTACTGGGTATTGGCGACTACAGATGGTGTCAGTGCATCATCAATACAACAGTCACTATTTTAAAAGACCTCTTTGTTCGGTAAAGGGGTTTGCCATCTTCCATCTTCAAAGTGAGCAAGTATCCCCTGGCTTTTGACAAGAACTCCCTGGTGCTTGTCCAATTCCTAGAACCGAGGGGGGCTTTGGCCTAGTGGTTAGAGCAGCGCGCTTGCACTCAGAGAAGGATGCAAGTACCCGGTTCGATCCCCAGCGCCTGCACTCTGGGTCCCTGAGCAAGACCCTTAACCCCAGATTGCTCCCCGGGCGCCGCACATGGCAGCCCACTGCTCCCCAAGGGTGATGGGTTAAAAGCAGAGAACAAATTTCGTTGTAATGTATGTTTCAATGACAATAAAGATGATATTACTATTACTATTACTATTTGAAGCCTTTGCCTCTGGGATTGCGACTGTTCAAGATGTCAAACAGCCTGTCTGTTATCTATAAACAAATATCAAAATTTACTATAAGCACTAAAAAATATCACTGTAACTGAGTGTCAACAAGTATCAGATAGTGAACACCAAAGTATAAGGCATAGTATGATTTCTCTCAATTTCCTCTGTGGCTATGCATTTTTTAAATAAATTACTGCACTGCTTTAAACCTGTAAATCTGAGATGTGGCAATAAGGGGGCTTTTGATGTAAGTATGAGGTAGGAATAAAGAGTTTTATCCAACTTCTTGCATATTGTTGAATTTGAGGATGCTCATTAATTATTTAATTGTTTTTGATGCCTAAATTGAAAAAAATAAAATAAAAAAGATACAGGGTTAATTTTGGTGACATTCACATTTTAAATATCACCTACAGACAAACCACAAATGGAAGGTGAGAGTTAAAGGATTAAATGGGTTAAAGCAATAATTCACTCAAATGTTGAATATGATTTTGGTCAACAATGCAAATCCCTTGCTGCATTACCTTTATGAATTCTGCAGTAGCCTCACAATCTTTGAACTCTGCATAGCCCACCTCCTGCAACGTGCAGAGCGCCACTGCCACAGAGCTACTCAAAGTCTGAGCAGCCAGGGAGACCTTGATTAAGTTTAAAAGGAGAAATTAAGTGCCTATAAGCGCTACAAACATCAAAAAGTATATATAAAATAAAATAAAAACAATATAGCCCTAGAGCCCATTACTACTGCGGCCCTCTATACATTAAGCATCATACAAACATACCTTCATCTTCTGATTAGAAAAGTTCACATGCTTATCTGTGACTCTATTGGCAGCATGTAGTCCACTTTTCTTTTGGACATTGTTCAGATGGACTATGTACTTCCAATTGATACTGCCATTTATGCTTCCAATGGGGCTGTATGCCTGCAGAATCAGATTTTTTTGTAAAGCACTATATTCTGCACAATTATGTAAATACAATCAAAATGTATAAAAAGCAGAGAGACTCGATCAGAGCAGATATTTGAAACAATGAGCATGTACCTGCAACATATTGCGTGTCAGCTTCAGCATGTGGCAAGCGTCCATCATAACAAAAACATTGTCATTGGTTACTGGATGTGGAAAATGGGTCTTCAAGGGTTCACAGGGGTCTGCTTTTAGATCGCACCCAAGTTGAGTGCACATACTGACATTGGATGCATGTCCATCCATTGTCATGCACACCACTCTTATCCGACGACGATGCAACTCTTCCAATGCATGCTGTACTAAGACTGTCTGTGATTGTGGTGTGAGGGACTTGGTTAAATAATATGCAATCGGAGCTTTCCAATAACCTTGAAGCCCAACCACCATGAACACAAGAACTCCGGAAGCCATGTCAGTCTCATTCAATCTATCTCCCATGTCCACATATCCAAACATTGTTTGTGTCTGAGGGTCATACTGGATGTGATTTTTGATGGACATGGCATCCAGCATCAGAGTGACACATCCGTACTTTTTCTCATCTTCCTGACGCCGTCTTTCCAGCATGTCCAACATCATTTTATTGAGACCAGGTCTGGCATCAAGAGAACTCAGCCACCTTAGTACAATTAAAAAGTAGACATTTAACCACCAACACAAGCATCCCAAATGTAGACACTAGATAGACAAAAAAATTGCTATAATATCAATATGTGAGACATGAGCTGTTAGATCAGTAAGTTTAACCATTCATATTATTGCCTGTAGTGCTTAATGTAATTCAATATAAAATTAGACATCATGAAGAATACCTTTGCAATGAACTGGGGTGTGGCAGGTGAATATGCAGGGTATCTCTCAGGTAGTGATAGGCCTTTGGACCATGCAGATGGAGCGTAAGTGCAAAATCTCTCTGGGCCTTGGTGTACTCTACGCCCTGCCTCGACAGGAGATGAACTGGAAGATCTGTAATTGAATTAGCAAAGTGATTCAGTAAGTATCTTTTTAATAGTAACTAGGAAGTCAATAAAGAACATAAAATACACAAAATATTCAATGTAATATTTTTATTTTACCTGAATAGCATTCAAGGTTGTCTCTTAGCTCTTCATTGATTAGATTTTTCTCCTTCAATTCCTCCAGAAAAGCCCGCATGTTCATCTTGGCCCTCTTTTCTCTCCTCAAGGCATTACTCTTCTCCCGCTGCAGTTTCCTCACGGTTGCTGAGGCTTCTTCAAGTTTGGCTTTTATAGCCTTAGGGCAAGCAGGCAATGCATACAAGTGGTCAGTGGCCTGCCGCTTGCAGCTCAAACCCCTCTCTCCAGTGGCTCCCTGTTGTTTTGCAGAAATATAAAAAAATATATAAATAGTAGTGGTATATGAATTACTTACTTTTTTAAGAATTAAATGTTAACTTTTCAATTCTGTGAGCCAAAATACAAGATACTCCAATTCTCCAACAGAAAACACAACAGCATACATTTAAGAAATTGTATAGGCTTGTCCACTTATAAGGCAAAATATGTTTTGTGGCTCTGTAAAAAAATGTCTCTTTTGATTGTAAAGGTTGCCTACCCTTGGGTTTAGTTTCAATGTTCACACATGTTTATAAATTCAAGTTTATGAGCGACGTAGTCAGATAGCCCATACTTCTAAAACATTTTATAAGATAAAGGATTTAATAAAACAAACTGTTTTTAACAAACCACATGCAAACACTCACAACATCAGGTTGAGGTACACCCTGGGACAAGTCCATTGGCAGGTTGTCTTCCACTCTTCTAGAGGTGGTTGTGTTTCTTGTGGCTACCAGCTAAAATTAAGTAAAGACGTTTTGAGGTTCTAAAAGGTGCTACTAAACAACACATTATATAACTTGCAGAAACAAAAACGAAAGTGACCAACAACAATTCACGGCGTATAAGATTGGTATATCAATATGTGATTAAATTTCAATGATACCCTTTGAAGATGAGCTGGAAAGTTGAAAATGTTTGGCACAACACCATCTTTAAGTCGGACAGTCTGCCCTGTTCGGTCAAAATCCTCACTCCTGAAGTGCTCACTGCAAAGCAGAGTCCTGTCATTTGCAACAAAACCGTCCCTTCTTAGGGCAAGTTCCCACAGCCTCCTCATCTTTCCGTTTTTGGGAAACCTTAAAAACGTGAGAATTGTTCCCAGATGTATAAATTATTGTCAACATTTCCAACCCTTTTTCCTTCTTTCAACATTAAGGGTAAGCACAAAAAAACACACCTAAATGAAATTTGTGTGGGGTAATTGTTTGTATGTGTGTTTGTTTGTTTGTTTGTTTGTTTGTTTGTTTGTTTGTTTGTATGTATGTATGTATGTATGTATGTATGTATGTATGTATGTATGTATGTATGTATGTATGTATGTGTGTGTGTGTGTGTGTGTGTGTGTGTGTGTGTGTGTGTGTGTGTGTGTGTGTGTGTGTGTGTGTGTGTCTGTATGTATGTATGTATGTATGTATGTATGTATGTATGTATGTATGTATGTATGTATGCACTTGAGAATAACACAACCACACTAAACCACTTATAAAAAGTTGTCCAAACGAAACTAATACAAACTTATAAAAGCTTTGAGTCAACAACAATCTTGTAGTACTATTATGTCATAGCCCCGCTGTTCCTGTGTAACAGAGCCTGTATTGTACATAAATCCACTAAGTAACTAACAATTATCCCAAATACAAATCATAATGTCATATCTTCAATGTGAAAGGTGATCCCACTGGCTCTCGTTTTGACACTACGGCGATTGGAGCATCCGTAGGCTGCACAAAAGTCTGGCATCTTCCTTTTGATAAACCCAGCAAATTCCTGTAACATAATGTAAGATGTTTTGACAAACCAAATCGATTGGAAATCATGTGCAATTCTGCCTCTTCCACTGATGTAAAGTTGCTGGTTAACGTTAGCAGCTAGCTAAACTGTAACGTTAGCTGCTAACTTACTAACGTTAGGTCTCACTTCGCAGCTTCTTGTTATTAGCCAGCTAACGTTAGGCTAATAACGAACATACACTCAGATTATTGTTATTAGCCAACTAATAACTACAACCACATCCACAAAGATTGTAATTTACAACAAAGATTAATTGTCATACAATCGTTATTGGTGTGAGTAAACCTATATAATTGACCAGTGGTCTCAGCCATGAACTTGGGTAAAGTTAGAAAGATATTCACAGATTCGGCTTTTCCGGATCAATAACTCATCGGCGGATGATTTATTCTACAAAACAGACACCTCTCTGTAACCACAGCAAGACAGACAGTCAGCTACAACCGTTGTTTCCTCAAAACGAGTCTCCCCCCGCGCAGGGAGGATTACATTAGACCCAATGCAGAGCTCGCGGCTCCGCAGATGCTTAGGGACCGTGTGCAAGTTGCAACCCCAGAAGCATAATCATAGAGAAATATTCAACAGCGTCACCAAGGAGAGGTTGATTATCCTCAAACTTGTAGAATACATAGATCACTTCATCAGGATCATACTACAACTCTTACTTTGGAAAAATTTGCTTAACTGTATTTTTTGACATTTTTTATTGTTATTACAAGTGTATAATTTTCAATAAGTACACTATAGATTATTGTAGTGACACCAAACTTATCATACACATAGATCACCTCATCTAGATCATACTACAACTCATACTTTGGGAAAATGTGCTTAACTTTATTTTTTGACATTTTTTCATTGTTATTACAAGTGTATAATAGCCAATAAGTACAGTATAGATTATTGTAGTGCCACCAAACTCATCATACACATTGATCACCTCATATAGTTCATACTACAACTCTTACTTTGGGAAAATGTGCTTAACTCTATTTTTTGACATTTTTGTATTGTTATTACAAGCATATAATAGCCAATAAGTACAGTATAGATCACTGTAGGGCCACCAAACTCACCCTACACATAGATAACCTCATATAGTTTATACTACAACTCTTACTTTAAGAAAATGTGCTTAACTTTATTTTTTGACATTTTTTCATTGTTATTACAAGCGTATAATTTTCAATAAGTACAGTATAGATTATTGTAGGGCCACCAAACTCACCCTACACATAGATAACCTCATGTAGTTCATACTACAACTCTTACTTTGGGAAAATTTGCTTAACTCTATTTTTTGACATTTTTTCATTGTTATTACAAGTGTATAATTTTCAATAAGTACACTATAGATTATTGTAGTGACACCAAACTTATCATACACATAGATCACCTAATCTAGATCATACTACAACTCTTACTTTGGGAAGATGGGCCACAGATATTTCTAATATTCTCCATGTAACATTAAGGGCATAAAGTATTATCATCATCCACAAAGTAACTTTTATAAGTTGTAGGGTGACAAAAATCACATCTACACCTTATCAGATTTATTTACACAGCAACACTTGGCCTTTGAATTTTGACTCTACATTCTGAGGAATAATTTCACATAAAAAATAATACAAATCTTTCTCCATTGTTTTTATTAGCAGTACTCAGTTTGAACTGCAGGGATCTCTAAGCCAACACTCTTGCCCTGGAAACCCTTTTCACCATTTTTTTTCTTTACAGGTATAACAGTAACTAAAAGTCAACATGGAGTCTAAAAACATGACATTTTAATGTGTTGTCATTAATTTTTACTTTATTTCATGTTTGAGCTTTGGTTAGTTATTTAATTTATTTGATTAAATGTGCTGGTATTGAGGTTTTACCTCATGGCCACTGCCTTGCAACCACACCACCAGACACAATCATACCAATTAGATGCTTAGTGTAATGAAGTCCCAGCCAATCATGATCAGCCATCAATTAAGGACAGTAGAGCTATAATCTTTTACAGTTTAGCGGAAAAAGAGATTATGAGGAAGTTGAAATATGAACAGAATTTCCACTGTAAGTCAAACCATTTTTCTTTTCCTTGTCATTTTGATAGTTGTAATGAATGAGCAATGTTTACATGCCAGATTAAATTCAGTTTTGATTGTGAGCTGAAGCTTTTGACCTCATTCAATGCTACATTAATTTAACCTCTCTTTAGCTACATATGTAACTGTTGGCCATGTTAGACATTTTAGATTTAGACTTTAACAAGCTCTTTTTCGTTTCACTTGTATTGGGATAATATATTTAGTAATATATATTTAGTAAAATATTTAAATACTTTATAGTCTTTGATATCGTACAGCATTCTTGTAGGGCCTCAGCTTTGCATTTCCTTTCCTTATGTTACAAGCTTTTAAGACAATGGGTAGGTTAAAAAAAAAGACTGCTGTTAGGAAATATTTATGGGCATATTTCAGTCTCTACAAATTTCTTTATGTCCAAAGTTTTACAATGACACACATGTTTATCCCGATGCTGTAGGTACAGTGTGAAACTTGTGGATGATGGTAACACACTGAATGCACTGAAATGATACCAGCAAAGATTCCAAACAAAGACACTCCTTGGTACTGTATGTTGTGCTCCAACAAGAGAATCTCAGAGTAACTATTGCTGACTGTCACTGAGCATGTTGTAGTGATGTGGACCTTGCAGCTCTGTTGACCTCATAGCAGGCAATTCCTACTGAGGTTTCCCTCATTATCATGCAGGAAACAAGACAAAAAGCGATATTCAGGTTTATAGCAATTTTTGTGGAGCTGTATGGGATTCTTGAATATTGTGATTTTTATTATTCAGTGAGATTTTATTTTGTGTAAGTTTGTAGGAACAAGCTGTATTCTCATGTTACATTGTTTGATCATAATCCAAACAGTAAAGGAGAAGTTAAATAGTCTTTGGTTGTAATATAGTTGTTATCGGTATAAGCCTTTCTGCATCAATAAAGCCAATGTTATGTTTATTCAACATGTTCAATTTATATGTGTGCTATACACTTTATGGCACTACAATGATCTATAGTGTACTTATTGGTGATTATATGCTTGTAATGACTATGAAACAATCTCAAAAAATAAAGTTAGGCACATTTTCCCAAAGTAAGAGTTGTAGTGTGAACTAGATGAAGTGAACTATGTATTCTACAAGTTTGGTGGCACTACAATAATCTATACTGTACTTATTGGCTATTATATACTTGTAATAACAATGAAAAAATCTAAAAAAAAAAATAGATTTTAGCGTATTTTCCCAAAGTAAGAGTTGTAGTATGAACTAGATGAGGTTGTCTATTTGTAGGACTAGTTTGGTGGCACTACAATAATCTATACTGTACTTATTGGCTATTATATGCTTGTAATAACAATAAAAAAATGTCCAAAAATAAAGTTAAGCACATTTTCTTAAAGTAAGAGTTGTAGTATAAACTATATGAGGTTATCTATGTGTAGGGTGAGTTTGGTGGCCCTACAGTGATCTATACTGTACTTATTGGCTATTATATGCTTGTAATAACAATAAAAAAATGTCAAAAAATAGAGTTAAGCACATTTTCCCAAAGTAAGAGTTGTAGTATGAATTAGATGAGGTGATCTATGTGTATGATAAGTTTGGTAGCACTACAATAATCTATAGTGTACTTATTGATAATTATATGCTTGGAATAACAATAGAAAAATGTCAAAAAATAGAGTTAAGCACATTTTCCAAAAGTAAGAGTTGTAGTATAAACTACATGAGGTTATCTATGTGTAGGGTGAGTTTGGTGGCCCTACAATGATCTATACTGTACCTATTGGCTATTATATGCTTGTAATAACAATAAAAAAATGTCAAAAAATAAAGTTAAGCACATTTTCTTAAAGTAAGAGTTGTAGTATAAACTATATGAGGTGATCAATGTGTATGATGAGTTTGGTGGTACTACAATGATCTATACTGTACTTATTGGCTATTATATGCTTGTAATAACAATGGAAAAATGTCAAAAAATAAAGTTAAGCACATTTTCTAAAAGTAAGAGTTGTAGTATGATCTAGATGAGGTTATCTATGTATACTACAAGTTTGGTGGCACTACAATAATCTATACTGTACTTATTGGCTATTAAATACTTGTAATAACAATGAAAAAATGTCAAAAAATAGAGTTAAGCACATTTTCTTAAAGTAGGAGTTGTAGTATGAACTAGATGAAGTTATCTATGTGTAGGGTGAGTTTGGTGGCCCTACAGTGATCTATACTGTACTTATTGGCTATTATATACTTATAATAACAATGAAAAAATGTAAAAAAATAGAGTTAAGCACATTTTCCCAAAGTAAGAGTTGTAGTATGAACTAGATGAGGTGATCTATGTGTATGAAAAGTTTGGTAGCACTACAATGATCTGTGGTGTACTTATTGAAAATTATACACTTGTAATAACAATAAAAAAATGTCAAAAAATACAGTTAAGCAAATTTTCCCAAAGTAAGAGTTGTAGTATGAACTAGATGAGGTGATCTATGTGTATGATAAGTTTGGAAGCACTACAATAATCTGTGGTGTACTTATTGAAAATTATACACTTGTAATAACAATAACAAAATGTCAAAAAATACAGTTAAGCAAATTTTCCCAAAGTAAGAGTTGTAGTATGATCCAGATGAAGTGATCTATGTATTCTACAAGTTTGATGATAATCCACCTCTCCTTGGTGACGCTTTTTAATATTTCTCTCTGATTACTTTTCTGGGGTTGCAACTTGCAGACGGTCCCTAAGCATATGCGGAGCCGCGAGCTCTGCATTGGGTCCAATGTAATTCTCCCTGCGCGGTGGGAGACTCGTTTTGAGGAAACAACGGTTGTAGCTGACTGTCTGCCTTGCTGTGGTTACAGAGAGGTGTCTGTTTTGTAGAATAAATCATCCGCCGATGAGTTATTGATCCGGAAAAGCCGAATCTGTGAATATCTTTCTAACTTTACCCAAGTCAGCCACGATAACTTGCGCAAGTAGCCGTGATGCACAACTATGCTGCACGATTAAGTAATTTTTCGACAAGAAAATCTGCAATTTCGACATGTTCAAGCATCAAGAATTATAGCCACGTTCATAACGTTTGTAAGAAACCAAACTGTTTGTAAATCCGTCAAGAATTCAATGAGATAAGAGTATTTGTGTTCGTGCTGATCACTCACCTTACATTAGGTACCACAGAGCACGCCAGAAAGCTTGCCTGAGGCAAGATGGCCGCCGGTGATGACGTTGGAGACTGCGCCGTAAGACATCTAGCCTTTATTATGGATATGTATGCCAACAACAACAAAAAAAGAACCGTCCCACCCCGAACACATTCCCCTGGAACACACACCCACTGCATGCAGAGTTCCGTTAACAAGATAAATGCACAGTACACCTAAACTCAGATCGACCTAGCAACCATGGGAAATAGTGCTGGCATAAGCCGAAACATACAAGTACTACACTACCCCCCCTGTTCAAAGAACATCAAAGTACTATGGCATGCTAAGTTTACAACCAGATACACATCTGCAACATTACTAGTGCAAACATTGGAACTTTAACATAACGCATCTTTTACTGCAGGATCATTATTCAGTCCAGTCATTTTGATAGCGGGCAGGGGCCCGTACTTCTCGACCCCTAAGAGTCTTTTGATTACGGGGTTCTTGTTTGTCTCCTTCTGATCCAGAGGTATGTGGTTCATCTTGCTGCCGATGTTGTGCAGCCAACCTTCTGCGACGGGCTGCAACCTGACGCTTGCCCTTTTTCCTTCACAGTTTCGGAGGGCCAACCAGAGCTTTGCTTTCGCTGTCACTTCCAGGGTCATCTGATGTTGGTGTAGGGGAAGTGGTCATGTGTTTGGTTAATGGGACTACATCTTGGCACTGAGGGAGGACCACATGTCTTTGTCGTCTGACCCATGCTGGTATGACATCGCTTGTGTAAGGCTTCAACTGATCATGGTGCATGACCTTTTTGCCACGTTGTGTTAAGATCTCATATAGTACAGGTCCGAGCTGGGCTTTAATAATACATGGGCCTTTCCAGGGGGGCTGCAATTTGGGACTAAAGCCCAACTTCTTTGTATTGTCCTTCACATAGACCAGATCCCCTATGTTGTAACTGCATTCTTTGGCACGCAGATCATGGGTCCTCTTCTGTCTGAGCTGAGCTCCACGTAGATGCTGCCGTGCCATGTCATGAACCTCGCCAAGGTTCTTTTCAAGGTCATGAACGTACTCCAGGGGGTCCTTTTCGCTCCACGTTCGTTCTGCAAGACCAAGCCAGAGCTCTTGTGGCTGATGAACTTCTCTCCCCAGCATCAGCATATTTGGCGAGAATCCGGTGCTGGAGTTCTGTGCACTGCGATATGCAGCTGTTAGAAGAGGCAAATGCTCATCCCAGTTCTTCTGATTTTGGTCTACATAGCAGCGGATCATCTGCAGAAGGGTGCGGTTAAATCGTTCCACTTGCCCGTTTGAACAGGATGGTATGGAGTGGTTCTAGTCTTGGAGATCTGAAAAAGTTGACAAATACTTTTGAAAAGCACACTTTCGAAGTTGTGACCTTGGTCCGTATGGAGCTCTAATGGGGCCCCAAAACGAGCTAGGAGTTATTGACTAACATTCTGGCAGTTGTTTCTGCTCCTTGATCTGGAACTGGGAAAGCCTCAACCCACCTCGTAAACTGATCCATGATGACAAGAATATACTTATTTCCAGAACTTGAGATGGGAAAAGGGCCCAATATGTCAAGGTGCAACTGGTCCATTGGTGCTCCTGCCTGATAGCTTTGTAGCTTAGCTTTCTTCGAGGGGCTGCTTGACTTCAGGCCTTTGCACTGGGGGCATTGTTGGATGTATTTGTGGAGGTCACTACCCATGCCATACCAATGGAAGCTCTGCCTAAGACGTTGGAGGGTCTTTGTTTCACCTAGATGCCCTGAAAGTGGTGGGTCATGGCAGGCCTGCATAACCTCCATTTGCAATGAAGCAGGGACCAACAGCAGCAAGGAAGGTTTTAAGCTATCCACATTTTCCCAGCGATAATATAGAACCCCTTGATGGAGTTCTATCTGTAACCAGCAGAGCCAATACTTCCTAACTGCTGGACTCTCAATTGCAACTTCATCCTTTGTTGGAAGACTCCCTGCTTCCTTCCAGCTATGTAGGACGGAAAGTACAGTGTCCTCTTTCTGTGCTGCTGAAAGCTGCTGGCTGCTAAGAGTTTGCATCCAGTTTATTTGGGGAATTTGAGTTTCAGCTTCGGCCTGGTGCTGCTCCTGTGTGCTGCTTCCAACTTCTTCCCCTGTCACATGCCTTATGACGAGTGGGACAACATCATCAACATCTTCTTCAAATCTGGCCCACTGTTTGTGCAGTCTTTGACAGTGAGAACATCCTCTGCAGGGAAGCTCCATTACATCCTTGCCCGCTTGATAACAGTCACAGTTTGTTGACCCTTCTGTAGCCTGTCTTGAGAGTGCATCAGCATTTGAGTGTTGCAGACCAGAGCGGTGTTCGATGTCAAAATCATACTGACTTAGTTCTTCAAGCCATCGAGCCAGTTGTCCTTCAGGGTGTTTGAAGCGAAAGAGCCAAGCGAGGCTTCCATGGTCTGTTCGAAGAAGGAACTTTCTGCCCAGGAGAAATTGGCGGAACTGTCTTGTGTATTTTACGATTGCCAACAGCTCTCTTCTGGTCACACAATATCTCTGTTGTGTAGGAGTGAGGTGGTTGCTCGCATATGAGATGACTCTTTCCTCCCCCCACTGGACCTGTGACAACACTGCACCAATGCTATAACTGGAAGCATCAGTGTCCAGGATGTAGTCACCTTCAGCTGCTGGGTAAGCCAGGACAGGTGCGACAGTCAGTCCATGTTTAAGTTTCAGGAAGGCTTCTTGCTGAGCCTCACCCCACTGGAACTCAGCTTTTTTCTTCAGGAGATTGTTAAGTGGGGCAGCAAGTTCTGCAAAACCAGATACAAACCGGCGGTAATAGTTGCATAGTCCTAGAAAAGCTTGCAGCTGCTGTGTGTTAGCGGGAGGCTGCCACTCCTGTACATCCTTAATCAGCTCTGGGTTGGGACTTATTCCCTCTCCGCTGACCACATGCCCAAGAATGAGAACTTTGTCTCGTAGCAGTTGACATTTTTTTGGCTTCAGCTTTAGACCATAGCTATGAAGGCGTTCAAAAACATCAGCCAAGTGTTGCAGGTTTTTTTCTACACCTCTGCCCAGTACAATAATGTCATCCAAGTAGATAAGGAGGATCTTCCACTGAAACCCTCGCAAAACAAGCTCCATAGCTCTCTGAAAGGTGCCAGGTCCGTTACACAGGCCAAAGGGCATCCTGGTATATTCATAGAGGCCGTAGCGGGTGATAAATGCTGTTTTACAGCGATCATTTGGGTCTACAGAGATCTGCCAGTACCCACACTGAAGATCGAGGGTAGAGAAGATGGTAGCCTCTCCCAGCACATCAAGACACTCCTCCATCTTCGGCAGTGGATAAGCATCCTTCAGAGTAAGGTCATTTAGGCGTCGATAATCCACACACCAGCGCACCCCCCCCATCTTTTTTACGAACGAGTACCACTGGCGAAGCCCACTCAGAAGATGATGGTACCACTACTCCAGCTTCCAACATGTCCTTGAGATGCCTTTCATCTTCACCTTGAAAGCCCAATGGCGTCCGTCTGACTGGCTGCCGTACAGGTCTTGCGTCTCCAGTGTTTATCTTGTGAGTAACAGCAGAGAGCTGACCAAGATCTGTATCATTGGCTGCAAAGAGAGACTGGTATTTTAAGAGCAGCTCAATTAGTCTCACCTGCTGATCTTCACTGAGCGCCTCACTGGATGTTGTGTAGAGGGCTTGAAGGTGTTCTGGTAGATCTAGGGCATTTTTCTCAACTCTTCCAACCTTTGGGCTATCTGTGTGGCTGTTCTCTTCCACTGCCATGGTTGGTAGTTGTTTATCATCCACATCCAGCATTATAAGGGGGTCATCCGGAAAGGTCTCAACTAGAATGCCCACACACACTCCACAGGGCAGTGATGCGTTGGTATTTGAGAAATTACAAAGTCCAACTGGAACTCTGGGGTTCATGTAAATGGCAACACTTCCTGATGAGATAGCTTCTGTTATGTTAAGTGGTTCCAGGACACCTGGAAGCCCAGGTTTGGGTTTATCAACTTTTCCCCAGACAATGCATTCACTTTCTGGTGGTAGTGTGACATTGTCCTCCAGGAGCACACGGGCCACAGAGTAGTCACTCTCACTTCCTCCAATGACACAAGCTGGAAGTGGCTCTTTACCCACAAATACTTGGCGACCAGCAAAGACGGTCATCTTGGCTGCCTGCATTGCATCAAGGCCCAGGAGCAGGGCATCGTGAATCTGCCCAACAAAGACCATCCAGTTGAACTTGTGTTTCCCGATTCCTAAAGTCACCTCCAACTCACCCAGAGCAGGCATATTACTCCCCACTCCCGCATTACGGAGAGACGTTTTCTTGAGCGGCTTCTTTGCTTCCTGTGACAACATGTTATAAACTTCTTCTGAAATTACTGTGGCCTCTGCGCCAGTGTCAACAACTGCTTTAACAGGTAGGCCATTGAAAGTCATGTCAACTTGTAAGCTAGGACCCAATTTAGTTGTACGTCCGAGTTGTGGTGCGAAGTGCTGAGACTCCCTACTTTCGACGCCCCTGTGAGATTCAGAAGTAGACTCCCTGGGATTGTTTCTGTGCCGACTTGGACTCGGTGATCTTGAACACTCCCTCATCATATGACCAGCTTCACCACAACGAAAACAGATGGGCTTGTTCATTTGGCTCGGGCTTGGTGACCGGGCTCGGGAATTTTGAGCAGGTAGCTGCCGTGATGCCATCTTGTCACTTTCTTGTTCTTGTTTTCTGTTGGTATAGACTGACATAGCAGTTCCACAATCAGCTGACACGGTCTGAAGGCGTTCTAACTTTAAATTTAGTTGCTCTACTTTGTCCATAAGCATTTTAAACTGATCCTCTGTTACATACTTTGGGCTCTGGAGGCGTCTGGAGGTGGGGCAAAAGTCATCAAGAACATCTCCGCCCTCATCAGCCCAGGAAATACGCTGGGCCCTCCCTGCTCTCATCTCAGCCTCACGACCCAGAGTTGCTTTAAAATTGTGCTCGTGGGCTTCAGGGAGCTTTTGTGCCTCAGCCAATGATGGAGGGTCACGATTCATTACTTCGTAAGCTACTTTTTGGTTCCTTAGGCCTTTCAGGAAGACATCAGTTGCCAGCTGATCCTGGAGTAATAAATCTGTTCCTGGATATGCCAAACTCACCAGGCGTCGCACTTCCTCTGCAAACTCTGCTGGTGATTCTTTGCACTGACGCAGCTCTCCCGACTTCCTGCGAACAGTGGTGGGGGGGGGGGGGGGTCTTTAACTCCAAATCTTTGAGTAAGCTGCTCTTTGAGGAGAGTGTAGTCTTCACGGACGTGTTCAGGTAAGGAGCAGACATAACGTATTGCAATCCCACGAAGACATTCATGAAGCTTATCTACTCTCTCTGCCCCTGTCCATCCACATTTACGAGCCTGACGGTCAAAGGGAAGCAAAAATGAGTCCCAGTCCTCTCTGCCGTCATATGTTGCCAGCTTAACTTTGGCTGCGTCATGTAGGGGTTGCCTTGTCACCTCATGCCGACTCTCAGACTGGCCAAATCCTCCATATACATCCTGTGAAATAGGATGTGCCGCAGATGAGCGCTGATGTATGTCTCCTACTCTACGTCTAACAGTTGGATCATGGATGGCTGAAGTATTGGGTGGGCCTGCATTACGCGACCTTAGCCGAATTACTTCCAATTCAGCAGTAAAAGGTGTGTGTGGTTGAACACTGGATGCTTCTGGGGTGTCCTGTAACATTAAGGGAAGAAGGGCAGCCCCAGGGTTTGGGATTTGGCTGCTTGTTGTTGGCTGCACTGCTCTAGATGTCTCTTTTTGCTCTGCTGTGACATGCTGTAGCACTGGTGTTAGCAGCTGCTTTAACTGTTTTGACTGATAGTCCAACAACATTTGTAGCCACGATGGAGGTTGGTCAGATGGTGCTGCTGTAGCTCCCAGTAGTTCCTCATTTATTATGCCTTTTTTTTTTTTTATCGTCACCTGTGCCGCTTTGTTTTAGGCTTCAGCACGTCTAGCTACTGTGTTTACAGTGAGGCCGCTGTTATTATTATTTTTATTTTTATTCCACCTTACTTTTACTGGAGCGAGTCATCCGAGAAAAAAAAAAAAAAAAACCCAATACGTACCTCCGTGTCTTGAATCCAGTCCGGAAAATTCCACTTCTGACACCAGTGTAAAACGGGGTCCACGGATGGATTGTAAAGATGCAGAATAATAGCCACTCCAGGAGGGAATAATGTTAATCCTTCTTTAATGAAGATATCCGAACAGGAGTACAGCTGGGCGGATTAGGTGCTCTAACGCCGATGCAGACGAACTTTACGTGTCCACACCAGAGTAAGCGAGCATCCAACAACAACAAAAAAAGAACCGTCCCACCCTGAACACATTCCCTTGGAACACACACCCAGTGCATGCAGAGTTCCGTCAACAAGATAAATGCAAAGTAACGCACCTTAACTCAGATCGACCTAGCAACCATGGGAAATAGTGCTGGCATAAGCCGAAACATACAAGTACTACAATATTTTGCTGTAAGTCTCTCATTGTATAACTTTACAAATGGAACCCCAAAAACCTACCAGCAGAGATGAAAAATATTCAGATAATAATTGACAGACAGAACAAAGCTAA
Organism: Fundulus diaphanus; assembly: GCA_037039145.1. NCBI lineage: Eukaryota > Metazoa > Chordata > Actinopteri > Cyprinodontiformes > Fundulidae > Fundulus > Fundulus diaphanus. The sequence continues at coordinate 59,036,608 of CM073124.1, forward strand.
AAGACGGCTGTCTTAATGTGAAAGCATATGTTTTATCAAGAGTGACACAAACCTAAACACTGTACACTTCCCAAGCTTACCTGTCTGCTCCCCTCTTGATGTCTCCACGGAGATTTTAATGGAACTTCGTAGCCCGGCCACTTTTCTGGCATCGTGTGGTCTTCTATCGGTCTTTTGTCCACGAAATTAAAAGAGCAAACATACCATTGTTTCGGTGGTTTCTTCAAATTTACAACTTTTAGCCACAGGCGGAGGGATATCTCATTCTTCGGCTGGGGGTGAAGAAAGTAGGGCGCCTGGTATCTACAGCTCTTGTACGCGGTCGATGATTAAAACACTCCTGCTCCACATAAACCTTTCGTTTACACCCGTTATTGTCATGGTTTTCAGGTGACGAGCCCACATGCAGATACGATCGGGAAGCAAAGCACAGTTTTAAGATGTTTATTTGGGAAACAGGCAGATCTACGGACGGAACTACAGGCGACTCGGCAGGGTCAGAACATCACGGCTGGAGAGTCTGCAAGAGAGAGGGAGTAAGTGACTCTGAAAGGAGAACCAGGAGAACTGCTAGAAGCTACGCTGCTTACCATTGGGCTGGGCGGACCTAACCGGGAAGGAGTAGCGCCGAGGGATCTCTGTGATACTACTCTGCTGATGATAGGCGGCTAGTGGCTGAGGGCGGCAGATGTTACTGGCGAGGGATCCTTAGCGAGCCTCGTCGGCAATGGTGACAGATGGATTGACCAGAGTGAGAGCAGAACCAGCAGAATCCGGGAGAGGGGATCTCAGGCCTCGCTGGGTAACATCCAGGAAGTATGAGGGGAGCGCCAGAGCAAAATCTGAGCAGAACGATTCTGCCGGTCTGTTTCTTCGGACTAGACGTCAAGACAGGTGAGTGCTTCCAAGCACCAAAAATCTGAGACAAAAACAGGGAGAACCAAAATTAGTCAAAGTCAAAAGAGCGAAAAAACTCACAAGCTGGTTTCCAAGAGTTGGGACAGAGGCCACGTCGCACCACGACTGGTTAAGGCTCTGGCGTCTTCCATCTGTCAGTGCTCTGCTTAAGAAGCCAGAGGAAGCTGCCTGCAACGAGCTGCAGGTGTGGGCCACGCCTCCTCAGCCAACTAGACACACCTGAGGAGTAGAGTTAGAGCAGAGCAGCACAGAGAACCCTGACAGTTATCATGACAGCCTCTAACCGGACAAACGATCCCGGCCTTCCATGAAATCATAAAGACGAGTAATTTGGTACGAATTAGCTGCGCGAGTCGCTGTCCAGCTGACTCGCCAGTAACAGGAAGTGACGTATCGGACGTCTCGCACAGAAAACCGCCACTCACTGTCTCCGTATTTCCGTTGAAAATAAGGTGACACTAGCGAGCATAAAGTAAAACTTGATCCATTCCCATAAATTTGCCATTTTAGTTCTCAAGTAGATGACGCACATGCTTCTTCTTCGTCTTAAATGAGTCAGACTAAAAGCATACTAGCGCCACCATCTGGATAAGTTATCACGTTTTTACAAGATAATTATCACGTTTATACAAGATAATTTTCACGTTTATACAAGATAATTATCATGTACATACAAGATATTTATCACGTTTATACAAGATAATTATCACGTTTATACAAGATAATTATTACGTTTTTACAAGATAATTATCACGTTTATACAAGATAATTATCACGTTTTTACAAGATAATTATCATGTTTATACAAGATAAGATCACGTTTATACAAGATAATTATCATGTTTATACAAGATAAGCAACAAAAAAAATATTTTGTCCAGTGGCAGCAATACGCTTCCGTACACTACCATAGACCTATATGTAGACGCATCGTCGGGCGGGTTCTGCCTATGCTGCGAATGCATCAGAGCGTCCGCCATGTTGAATGTGGCAAATCTGCAGTTAGCCTGAGTCACTTAAACAATATCAGAGGGAGTTTACTCTCAGAACATACTTTATATCCGTAAAAATTTTATTTTTTAATATTACAAGTATGTTCGTATCCATTTGGCTTCATTCTCCTGACTTTATACTCGTAAAGAACTAAAATAATTAAAATCTATCCTGCCCCTATTACTCCAGGTCTAAATAGTCCTGCAAACTGTGACTATTCTGGAAATGTCCCCCCTTAATTCTCATAATATGACGTTTTTCCCTTAATATTACCACTTTTGTCTTTTTGTTTACTTTATTGTCCTAGGACTTTTTTTTCTCATATTAGTAACTTTCTCTTTAATACTCCCACAAAACGTCTGTTCCTAATCTGTGACTATACCAGAATTTAAAAGGTTCACGTGACACGGTTTTATAAAATAATGAAGACCACAATGTTTAGATTTAACCGATTGACTTTTATATTCATAACACACACACACACACACATATATATATATTTCCATGCAGCACAGGAATGAGGCATCTTCCAGTGGCGGCTGGTGAAAAAAAATCTTGGTGGGGCTGGCCACTAGATTTCCCTGCCTAACCCAGTACATGCATTTAAATTAAAAGTCGGAAAATTACTACGATACCACAATAAGCATTTAATTAATAAAAAAAACATTGTTCACAAAGGATTATTTTGGTGGTTTTGTCTTATTAATCCTTTTCACAGACTCATGCCAGAGGGTTTGCATACATTGTACATGTAAGCTTACGTATATTATTACGAAACGAACGTTTACGTCTTGACTTAATTATATATCCTAATTTTTTATTTATATAATGATTTAAGTAGCACGAGTAGTGGAAAATTAAGTTGTATTTACCAGAGATGAAGTGTAGACTGCAAATTCTGTCGTGGTATGATGGCTCCCACAGACGATTGGATCCTTTTCATTGAAATTATCCATTTCTTTCTTCTTTCTTCGTCCTTCGGTAAACGAAAGAAACGTACATCCGATGATTTGGGATGCCTCTGTGTGCAACTGGCAGCACAACAAGTCTTAGGCATTGTTTAGATTCCAAAAATAAACTAAAAGTACGCTCGAATTCACCCGTTTTGTCACGCTGGTAAGCGAAAACAGTGCTGTTTTTGCCGACCACCGTGACCTGGATGTAGCGCGGATGTAGCTCGTGACGTCAAGCGTGAAGTGCACCTATCACTGTGCAGCTAGGGCTACGACGCCAGGAGCCCCAAACCCATTCATTTTGGCGATGCTGATTGGCCAAATATTTATAAATCTTCCCTAGCAACAGTATACGATTGGTTATTTCGCTACACTTGTTGGGCTCCTTCAGCGGCAGCCCCACAAGCGTAGAACATTGCAAATGTGTAAAAAATCCACAAATCTGTATTCAGATCTGCAAATGTGTACTGAGATTTGCAAATGTGTAAAAAATCCACAAATCTGTATTCAGATCTGCAAATGTGTACTGAGATTTGCAAATGTGTAAAAAAATCCACAAATCTGTATTCAGATCTGCAAATGTGTACTGAGATTTGTAAATGTGTACTTAAACGGTGTAATTCCCATGCCGCACCACTAGTAGTGCTGTGATTTTTGAAGCTCCGCGTCAAATTATCCAGAAGAAGAAAACAGCGGCTGGCGGAGGACTGTTTCGGCTGCAAACTGTTGTAAATAAACCCACAGCTATAGCTGAAAGTCCCCCTAAGCAACAGTTAAACCTTGTAGTGTGTAAATGGAGAGTACAAAGGCAATGCAAACCTGTTTTCACCATGTAAACAGAGCCAGAGACTGTACTACAGTGATGCAAGTGTATCCAGAGCATAGTTGTTAACTATAAATAATAACTGCCGAATAGATCAAATTTCAAGTTGAGGACTTGCTGTATATGCATGACTTACCTTGTCACTCCTCAGAGCAGAAATACATTCCTCCGACAAATGATGACTTCTTAAAAAGAAATAATCTCCCTCCGTCTCTCCTCTTCTCCATGACACTCAAATATCCCGCGAGCTGATGCCGGGTTATGTTGCGTTGTTATGAGGAGAAAATTATCTCGTTTTAGCAAGATAAGTCTCTCATTAAAACAAGAAACTTTTGCCGTTAAAGGGAGAAAGTTATATGGTTATAACAAGTTGCCTTGTCAGCCGTCTGGAAGCAAAACGCTTTGGTACAATCCTTGAAAGTCACGTGACCTCCCACAGCCGGAAGAGGCAGCCTGTGTGCCTGTGAGTCTCCGCTCAGGGCAACATGTGAGCCTGTGAGCCTGCGCAAGGGGTTACAAATCGAAAAAATACGCATACAAATCCTTCTACGCATAAGCGCATCTCACGCGGCAGAAGTGTAGCAAAAATCATGTGTGTAAAGAGAGCCAACCGAAAAACCGCTTGACTTGTAACCAATGATTTGTCTGTATTTCTGGGTCTTGAAGCGAAAATACTTCAGACACAAGTGTCTCTGTGTGTGCTTACAGATTGATCTACACATTTGCAAATCTTAGTACACATTTGCAGATCTGAATACAGATTTGTGGATTTTTTTACACATTTGCAAATCTCAGTACAAATTTGCAGATCTGAATACAGATTTGTGGATTTTTTACACATTTGCGAATCTCAGTACACATTTGCAGATCTGAATACAGATTTGTGGAATTTTTACACATTTGCAAAACGGATTACACACAAGTAGTTTTACACATTTGCAGATTGTTGTACAGACACACAAATCTCCTCACACATTTACAGATTTATTTACACATTTTCAAATCCCACTGCACACACACAAATCGAGATACAGACACACAACTCTCCACACACATTTGCAAATGTTAAAGCTACTATTTTGGCCCCATACTCCGTCGTCGGGTGAGAGGCGTGGCGACAGAGCGGCCATCTTAGGTCAGACCAAGCTGCGGTCAGAGAGAACGTCAGTTCAGGAAAGTGGTACTTTATGTTTTCAGACACTGAATCCTGTGAATTCTCAACCGATTTCCAGATAAATTAGCTGACTGAAAACGTCACCCTTTTAGGGGCTACATGGGACCAATTGATTGAATTAAATGATTTATAGTGTTAAACTTTCCTGTTCTACTCCCAGACCGTAGTCGGGAAGCACAGGGGAGAGTTTCCTCCAGGGCCGAAGTTGACTCGAACTTCGGGGCTAACCCCCTTTACTTTATCTGCAGCAGTTAGTGAACAACTCACACGGAGGCTCCGCTTTGTCCTTGAGAAGTGACAGCCATTATTCGCCCACAACTGTGGCCTAAACTGTACATTCACTGCTAAACTCTCTAATAACTTTGCAGTTTCTGTTTTTCCAACATTTTCCTCATATAATCTGCTAAATCAGTTTCTTCTTTCAGTTCCTATTCATTCTTAAAATATGGCAGTCTGTATTGCCTGCCAAAAATGTCTCATAGGGGGTTAAACCTGCTGATGTTGTAATATTATAGTGTAGCTTGACCAGGTCTAGACACTGAGTCCATGGTCTTCCTGTTTCTTCCATGCACTTTTTAGTCTGTTTTTCAATGTCCACAAGTCCTGCGCTTTGAGGGTGATATGAACAATGATTCTTTAAGTCTATGTGAAAGCACAGTCCTATCTTTTTGATCACCTGGTTTACAAAATGAGTGCCATTGTCACTGTAGATTTTTTCTGGTATACCATATCTAGGTATAATGTCTTTGCACAAAGCTTTAGCTACTGTTACTGCATCTGGGTGCTTTGCTGGAAACAGTTCTATCCATTTAGAAAAGGCATCTATTATCACTAGACAATACTTTTTCCCTTCACTCTGATTTAATTCAATGAAGTCCATGTGAATTATTTGAAATGGGTAGCTGGGAGATGGAAACTTGCCTCAGTTCACAGTGTTGAACTGTTGAAAATGCATACTGGGTTGATCTTTTAGATCTGGTATGGATTTAGTCAACTGTTCAGCTATTTGTTGACAGTCATGCTTGCTGCCGTCTTCCAGGAGCGGCATAAGTGTTGCTGGGTTCAAAGTGTCACTTTTAATGTTAGTGGGTAAAAAAAAAAAGTGTTGTACTTAGTTTCCACAGCTATGGAGGCCGCGATTACTGCACGTACACATGGTGATAAGGCGCAGGCCACACTGTCTAGTTCAGATGAAAAGTAAGCAATTGGCTTAATTTTTGCACCGTGCTGCTGTACTAAAACAGAGGTCATGTAATGGCCTTTGCAGTCTACCATTAACGATAAACGGTTTATTGTAATCCGGCAACGCTAGAGCGGTGCTGGAAACTAAGGCCTGTTTTAGATCACAAAAGGCTTTTTCTGCTTCTGCCGTCCAGTTTAATTGTGCTGACATTTTCAATTTTTATTCAAACATTAGTTTTTGTAGAGGCCCTGCTATTTCTGCGTAATTTGGGATCCAGTTTCTGCAGTAGTTTTGTGTCATTGTTTGTTTTTAAAAAGCGACACGTCAGGGAAAATGCATTCTGTTAAACCTCTTTAGTTTTTCTGGCAAGATTATTCCTGCTACCGCGGTGCTTTGATCCGAGTAGAGATAATCCACTGTTATTGTTGCCGGTGTACACTTTTCAACTTGTTTTTCATAACCTGGGTCAGATCTGTTTCTGTCATTTCATCTTGTATTTTGCTTATAGCTTATCTCCCTTCCTGTTTCAGGGCTGAGGCTGACTTATGTGGAGGTGTGTTTGGGATGTCCAGAGTATAGTAATAGTGGGGATTTCCTGAACCTCTTTGCACAAGTACGTCTTCATGTTGTCTTTTTACCATAATGCTTTCATTTGCTGTGGGCACCAGGGCCAATCCTAATTGATACAACCCATCTCTACCCAAGAGATTAACTGGGGAGCTGGGAATGTATAAGATTTGCATTTGACAAAAAATTTCAAAAATGTCAAAGTCTACTGCTTCAGTTTTTATAACGGCAATTTGCATATACTCCAGAATGTTATAAAGAGTGATCAGCTCGTCCCCGCGGCTCTTGAGGGCGTCGGCATTGCGGTGGCTGGGGGATTTCCTCGGGGTCGTCTCTGCTCCTTCCTTGGGGGGGGGGGGGGGGTTGCAGATATCCTGTGTCGACCCTTCCTGGGCGACCTGCTTTAGGGACCCCTTTGGGAGTCCGGGGTTATGGGTCCCCTGACTCCTGCCTCTGTGCTCGGGGAAGGCGGGCCTTTGGTTCTCCACTATCAAGCTATTTCCTTCTGGATAATTTTCACCTAAACTAGTGCACTCTCACATCTCCCACAGGTGCTGGGTCCCAGGTATTAAGTGTTCACTTATATACAGTAATCTTATAATTTATTTATTTATTTATGTTCTTTCACTTTCTTTTTTCAAGTATCACATTACACATGTCAGCTTACATAATAATATATATGATTTAGCAATGGCATCTAGGTGTTATTCAATTGTATCTGTTGCTTTATGTCTGTTGGTTGTGCTGTTCTTTTTGCATCTCTCTTTCCAGGTGACGGAGCAGACGGAGAAGGTTTTATCCAGGGTTTATACAGGAATGAGTAACCCCAATTTAATGCTTTTTAATGCTCTTTTAATGCTCTTAGAAATAAATTTAATGCCATCAACAAGTACCCATATATATATATATATATATATATATATATATATATATATATATATATATATATATATATATATATATATATATATATAGAGAGAGAGAGAGAGAGAACTTGTTGATGGCTATGTTCAGTACCTGAACATAGCCATCAACAAGTACCTCCGCATGCAGTGTTGCATTGGATCCAAATGTTGTTCGAAGACTGTCTGATTTCCCGACGTTAGTGGCAGTAGACTTTGCTCCAGCTGCTGCTGTGCTGTTTGCGGTAGCTAATGCGGACGTGACAGCGTTGGTTACAGAAAAGTAACTTGACATTGTTAGCTGTTGTCTGCCCCTTGCAGCTGATCTGTGGCTGTCTGCAGTGGTGTAGTGGTCTCTGGAGAAGTGGGTATACTCTCAATGTTTGCCCTTTTAGACGCAGCTCAGAAAAATGCTGTTTTAGAAACAATGACATGTAACACTGCTCTATTTAGTTTACCCAAAAATCCATCACTAAGGTTTACTCATTTTATCCTAAAATATTTAGCCTAAAACATTTAGATTACAATATTTCCTTGAGCTACTACGTGAGCTGTGAAAATACTGTTGTCTCTTTTTTAAAGATTTTATCCAGCTTCTGGCAGGTAATGTAAAAATTTCTTTGGTTTATATTGAAGGAATTCCTACACTACACCCAGAATCAACATTTCATTACTTTACTGTAGGTTTTTCAATATAGACCTAGATGATAAGGCATATGGAAAGTCCTAAATTGAATGAGAAAGAGAATCTATAGAAAGAGATAAAGTAAATGACGAGGAGAACATCAAAACTCAAATCTCTTTGTCTTTGCAAATGAGGAATTGTCAAATATACCAGTTGAAACATCCAAACAACTGTTGATCCTGTTAATTCAGACACCCTGACAATGAATGTTTAGCCCCTCGATTTTAAAATGGACGGTGATTTTAAACTTGACAGTCAAAAAGGGACCTCAGTTAAATCACTTTTATCATGCAAGGAACAAAGCAAAGGTAAAACCTATTCTTTCAAGGCAAAAACATGGAAACACTCTAAGCCTTCATTTCATCATGGCTGGATTTGTGTAATTCTCTTTATCTCTGAATCGGTCAGTCCTCACTCAAACGTCTGCAGCTGGTTCAAACGTTGCTGCACACCTTTTAATGGAAAAACATAAAATAAAGCACATTACCCCATCCTGGCCTCCCTTCACTGCTTGCCTGTTTATCTTAGAGTTCAGTTTAAAGAATTTCTGTTTGTTTTTAAGGATTTAAACAGCTTATTATTATTGTTGTTTTAAACTGTTGATTCTTTACTCAAGTCATTTTATTAGATGTTATTTTGTTTTACCTCGTGTTAAAGTGCTCTTTAAATAATGATGACAATGATGATGATTATGATCACAAGAAACTTTTGCATCATCACCCAGAAGCTGGAAAGAAAAGAGACAAAAATATTTTTCACACCTCACTTAGTAACTCAAGGAATTACTTTAAACTAAATATTTTAGGCTAAAATATTAAACTGTTTATTGGTTGTTGTTTTTTCTTCAATCCCACCATTATGTTTAGTAATTTCTGCCAAAAGCTCCAGCATTTTCATTTAATCCATCTGAATGCAGTATTTGCAAGCCCTACTCTGATTGGATGGAAAGAAACCTGTCTGTGATTGGCTGGTGAGGTGGACAGTTTTTTTTTTTTTTTTTGAAGACAGTTTTTGAAGTCAAGAGCGCACAGACAGAAACCAGCGAGCTGCGCACAGCTGGTGTTGAACGTGGAAGCAGCAGGTCACGGGCAGACACGGAACCGAAGGTGAGCAAAGTGGATTGAGAAGAGTTTATCAGTTTTGAGCGCGTGACGTTTAAACGCTGAATATCTGTCTCACTGCGCGCTCAAACAAAAGACACAAATACCGCTTCAGAAGTTGATATAGGCAATGCTGACTGAAAAATAAGTGGCTATGCGCCGTATACCCGCGTACACCCTGGACTACACTGTCCGACTTCGTGTGAGACCGTAAAGCATTGACACCCATTGTGCAAAGCTTAATTTTTTTTTACAAACACGGCAAAATCCTTCGTCATCTTTACCGTCGACAGGCTGCAGCCATGTACCGAATTCCTCGTTTTCCATCCGCTTTTGTTGAAATTAGCATTTTCCCAGTCTCTAGCTCTTTCTCCGCCTCGAGTCCCTTTTCCGAACATTGTAAAAACATACGGCTTTACGATGAACCGGAAGCAGTTCCGCGCACAATGCGGAATCAGTTATATCTGAAATAATATATCTGACGAAACTGTTTTATGACCGTATTTTTTTAGAAAAAAATAAGCCATTTTTAATGCCACAGATAACCACATTTAATGACTTTTAATGCCAATTAAGGCCTTAATTTTAGAAAATTTCATTTAATGACTTTTAATGACTTTTAATGCCCCGCGGAAACCCTGTTATCATTCTCTCCCTTTTATCTCCTCTTTCTTTCACCTCTACCCTTTTTTTTTTCTCTTTCACTTCTTGTTCTTCCTTTACTCTCCCATTGTAATGTCCATATAATTTGAAATTCTCCTTGCAGGAATCACAATAAAGCTATTTACAAGCATAAATCAAGTGGACCACTATGGCGAAAGCTGTTCGCTCCACTTGTAAAAGCAAAATCTGTCGAGCTCTATCTGGCATTGAGACATCAATTCCTATTGCCACATTGCTAGACAGGACACTGGGGAAAAAAAAAAAAAAAAAAAAAAGAAGACTCGGGAAGATGAGGTTTCTCTGCTTGCCAACGGAGAACTTTAATTCAACTCACACGTACAACGGGTGTGAGCAAAAAGTTCTGATTACATACACTGGACATGCCTTTTTTATAGCCCACAGATGTGTGTGCGTTACAATAAGAATCTGTGTGTATCCATTGGTGTGTGTTGCAACCTAATGGTGTTCACGTGCTTCCAGCCTTTTTTGGCAGACATGGTCTTATTTCTGGGAACAGTTCCACAAACGTTGCAAAACAGATAACTTTATCTTAATAGTTGACATCTGTTTGGGAATGTCATGTCCCGGTCATGTTCTGGCCTTTTGCTCCCTTTACCTCGCTGTCAAGGACAAACAGACCTCAGATTTTTTCCCAACTTCTGCACAGATATTTCCTAATCTCTGCATATCCTCCCTTTCACGTTACTAACGTGACATTCCTAAAGAAACCTCTATGTACTAAAGTACATAGACTAAACATGGTATAAAGAGAAATACTGACTCCACACTAATCAAGCTTTGTTGTAATAATAACAAACATGTAAAAAATGTAATTGCTTACACAATTCAATTCAATTCAATCCATTTTATTTATATAGCGCCAATTCATGAAACATGTCATCTCAAGGCACTTTACAAAGTTAAGTTCAATCATATTATACAGATTGGGTCAGATTATACAGATTGGTCAAAAATGTTCCTATATAAGGAAACCAGTTGATTGCATCAAAGTCCCGACAAGAAGCATTCACTCCTGGAGAAGCGTAGAGCCACAGGGAGAGTCGTCTGCATTGTACATGGCTTTGCTGCAATCCCTCATACTGAGCAAGCATGAAGCGACAGTGGAAAAAAAAAAAACGATGGATAATATACTAATGTAATCAAGGTGTCCACATAAGTGTTGATCAAAACCAACAAGTAATAAGTGCAGATTACAATCAATAACACATTTGCAATAATAGAGAGAGAGAGAGAGAAAGAGAGAGAGAGACAGAGAGAGAGAGTGAGACTGAGAGAGACTGAGACTGAGAGGGAGAGAGGAAAAGACAGAGAGACAGAGAGAGAGTATAAGTATGCAAAACAGTCATTGCTTTCACATTGGCATCAATCCAACAGATATAGGAGCGAAAATCCCGTTGTTGGCACTTATTCATGTACTGTTATCAGGGGAAAAAACTCTCCCATGGATCTCGGTTCTCCATCGAGCATCCGCCAGCCAGTTTGACCGGCATCAATTGGAAATCAGCCATACTACTTGCAATGAAATCCAGCACTTGTCATTCAAAAAGAGTACATAAACATAATATAATATAACATAACATAATAGAATGTAACATATACAAACAACAACAAACAACATATCAAATACATGGATTATATATATATGCAAATTATCTTGCTAATAATACTGATACGGAGGGTGTTGAGATTAATGTTTATACTTCATTAACCGATTTATCTTGTTATGATGTAGTAATGTAAGCTTCTGATATAATCATATTACTCACATGATAGCTTAATCATGTCCCCTGTGAAGAAACAGAAGAGACTCTGTTTCTTCCCTTCCTGAAACAAGAAGACTCAGCTGTGTATCTTTGTTGACAACTGAGGCTGTAAACTATCTGTTCCCCCACCCCTCAGTACAGCCTCAGTCATTGTAACTAGGGACACACCCTTTTCTTAATAAAATCGAGGAGAACGTTGAGACTGGCAGAGTGGGTTGGAGATTGTAACTGTGCGGTCTCTTCCTACTCTTCTCGAGAATGAAACCAAACTAATTGTCTTTGTGCCTTTCTTTCCCTGTTTATATGATGTTCTAGGTGCTTAGACCTGACATTAACTTGGTCCTTCGAGCCGGATACCAACATACCTGAAGATACTGGTGGACGCAGGTGAAATCCAGAAAGACTGTGGCCACAGCAGGACTTCAGACCCTTTAACGGGACTGGGTTTCCCACCGTCCCCTAGGATTCTGAAGGTTGACGGTGATCCGAGGGATTAAGGCACAAGGGAGGACAGCGGAGTCCTGTAAATTTCGTAAGTAGGGTTTTCATTGAAACAAAAACCTGAGTGAAAAAGACAAAATAGAGTAAAATAATTCCTACCAGGGGAGCAGGCCTCCGAAAATGTCTGTGGTAGAAGTAGGATATTTTTCGTCTATAAAAGAAGTGGAACTAGTTCAGGTAAACAGGCTTTAAAGTGTGACTGAGAGTGTGATTGGGAACAATATAACCACTAGGTTCTATTGCTCCATACTAAAACAGCAGGAAAAGTACAATACGACTTTTGTGGATGCAAAGGCAAGAATTTCTCACCTGAAAAGGTTGAAGCAGAAATTACCACTGTTAAGAAGCAATAATATTTTCTGTAACAATTAAGTTCTAGAATGTGTATATGTGATCTTTTTGTTTGTGAAATGTTTGTTACCTTTTGGGTGTGTCCTTGTAGCGGCCATCTTGGAACCTACCAAAGAGGAGGCCCGCCTCACACCCAGCTCTTTTATAGAAAGGACCTTGTTTGCTGGACTTTGATTGGCTGGGCAGTTAATTGAGAAGGTGGGGACTACAGTATATAAGGAGACTGTTGGCTGAACCAAGGAGAGAGGGAGAAGGCTTGAGAGTCTGAAGGAGATTGAAAGCTAAGAGACTGTTGGGAAGATGTCATTTTTTTCCCTTGTCCCTGACCTATGCTGTGCTGAAGGAGGCCTAGTAAACCACCTTTGTTTAAACTACAGCCAACTTTGATGAGTTTTCCTTCCACACCACACCTCGCAGTGTAACAACCACAATAGTTTTTAGTATTGTCCTGCTGAAAAATAAACCCCAGTGTTTAGAATACCCTAGGTGTTAAGACACTGGACCAAATTGATTCAAAATGGGACAAAACTCAAGCAAAATAAGAGAAGGATTAACCAGCAGTGACTGGAAATTTGTACAAAGTAAAGATCCTGGCAAAAATAAACATTTAAATAGGTGGATTGAGAAATACGGATTTGAGGGACGCCTCAATTCCCCCCCCCCCCCCAAAAAATTGCAGAATTAAAAGACAAAATAACAAAGAAGTGCAAAAATAATAAAAATCCAGAGTAAAAGGGCAAAGAAATAAGAAAAGGGAGGATGAAACAGGGCCCGTAGACCAAGGTCATGTTAGAATAAAAATAGGAAGAACCAAACAAAAAACAGATGAAAGTTTTGATGAACACCGAGTAAGGATGACCGCTGTTTATATGATGTTCTAGGTGCTTAGACCTGACAGAGGGTTAAACAGAAACGGATGTTAAAATATAATGTTATGACAGTTAAACTAACCGGCCGCCTGTGCTACCTTATCTACTAATGTTGTATTGTATTATATTGTATTTATTTATTCTTGGATTGAGTAACTTAAACAAGGTTAATAGGGTTAGTCATCTTCAGTTCGTGTGCTTGATTTAAATGATTCCATGGACACGTAGCAAAACAAAGAGTCCGTCCCAATCACGGGGCTCCTTTCCATGTGGCATAAGTCTGTAGTGCACGCATGAGTCCATAGACGTGTCCAGGCGGCCAGGGGGTCAGCCCTTCGGATGGCTGCTGCCTGATGTCATCCATCTATATATCGTTCCCACAATCCACCTTTTCAAAATAGGCACAACACAACACACAAACAAAAAGATTACAATCAGCGTTATTACCAAAATTAGTCCTGTTTTAACCGCTAGAGCTCTCCATTCTCCTAAAATTTCTTCCAGACTTTTCCACGACCAGTTGTTTTCACCAGCATTCTCTTTTACCTCCTCTTTAAGTTTCACGAGTTTAATCATTACTGCCCTAAATGAACCTTTAGGAGCTGTGTTCATGGGAATATATGTGCAGCACTGATTACCGAACATGTGACAAACTCCTCCCTTACTTGCTAAAAGCCAATCTAAGGCTTGTCTGTTTTGCATTACCATTCTACTTGTTTCATGTAGTTGATCTCCCATCGCCATAAATCCTTCAACCGTGAAATTTATCATCCTTTGCTGATTATAGTAAACATAATTTATCCATTCAACATTTTTATTAACTGTAACCCAAGGTAAAATAGACTCAAAACCTGCTCTAATTTCATGTTGTGCTTTAAATTCATCTGGAATTCCTCTTGGTTGACCAATAAGATTTAAATAAACTCCTTCATTTAGTCCGTAATCGCCTAGACTCTGACGAGACCTAATTTTACCTATTTCAATCTGAGCTAATTCTTTTACCCCTTCATACACTAAAGTTATCGGTACTTTCATTCGTACTAATGCACAGAGCCCTACCCACTTAAGTGGTAAGGTGTTCATTAGCATGTCGTCACCGCACATCCAGTAACTGTCTGCTACTGGATACGTTTGATCTCCTAAAAAGAAAAGTTTGGGAATGGTCATAGTTTTATTTTGACAGTCCTCTTCTATAAAATCTGGGTTTTCAAACCAAACGGGCTTCGTAGCAAACACTGGTGTTACATTTGCATGCTTAAACTAAGATAACACCCAGGTTACATTACATTTTACAGTAGTGTTTCCTACATTAATTCCTTCATTGTCCTCAAAACCTCCACTGACGAAACATTCGTACTCTGCGTCATAATCTATTTCATAATCAGTGGGTGGAACATTATCTATAGTACTGATGTTAAATTCTGCACACAATGATTCTAATTTATACCCTTTCCATTTTTCTAAGTATTGATGAGAGTTTCTTGAGCCATATAAGAGTCTCCAACTCAGACCACACATAGGTAATTTAAAAAATGACACTGCATCTTCTCTTGAAGTGAACTCACCATTCCTACATTTTTCACGTTGTACAACTGCACATTCTTCTGATGTGTATTTTTCTGGAATGACCATAGGAACTGCTCCCGGAGCAACAGTACAGATTAAGCAATCATTTTTAGTTAGCTCTCTTGCTGTATACCATGTATTACTTATGGCTCTTTGCCATAAAGGATCACCCCTTGGTCTGGTTCCATGCCATTTAATATCCTGTAATTTATTTATTGCTCTTGGCGTAGCTACTTTTGGATGGCGTTTTTCATAAAATTGATCTAAACCTTGAGAGAAATCTTCACATCCTTCCTTTTTAGAGCATCCATACTGTTTTGGATTTGGTTTTGTGAATTCTAATATTAGGTTGTTGTCCTGGTCTGATGTTACCTCAACCGGAGGAGGTGCTGTTGTAGTACGGTTTTGAATCTGGTGTTTACTCATATTAGGCATTACTGTTGTAATTAATCTTATTAGTGAGGGTTTAGTAGTATTTAAAACTTCCTTTGTGGTTTTAATTGTATTTGAAACTACTGTCTGCGGATTTATTTTAGTTATAACGGTTGTTGGAGGTTCAGTTATAATGTTTTCAGGTCGAATCACCGTAGGTTTTGCGTTTTCTAAGTCACTAGCAACCTCTGTAGGTTGCACTTCCTTTTTACTTGTATTTACCTTTGTAATTTTACCATTATTTGTTGAAATTTGTATTGTGCTATTTAAAATTTTAGATGCTGATGTGACCGTTAATGTCTTTTCCGTTAAAGTTATTGATTTTTTTAGTCCTGATTTGGTGACTGAAGTAGGTAAAATCAAATTTCCACTAGGGACGGTCATTTTCTTCACTTCTACTGTAGTTCTAGTAGCCATAGTTGTTGGGTGAAAAAAATGTACTGGTAGCACCTCTTTACGTGGTAAGTTCCATAATACAGTTGAATCTACTTTTCCACTCAAGGTGACGTCTTCGAATTTCAAATCGTATGTTTTGTCAATCCGGAAAGCTATTACATCTGCTTCAATAACCCAACCGCAATCTGCATTCCAAACAGTCATTTTACAATTAATGTTTTCTTCATTTTGACTTGATAATTGATGGCTTACATTAGTTTGCGAATTACACATCCTTCGTCTGTCACATTTTTACAGTAATCTAGAGATAATCACGTTTCTTTCAACCAAGTCATATTTATCACTGTCTGGTTCCACATGTATCCTAATTCGGTCATTAAACATTTGAACTGTAGCAGTTAACTCCTTATTTCCTATTCGTTCTAAATCACCATTTCCTAATATTACATTGGGATTTTCTAGATTCTTCATTGTTAAGTCATATTTGTAATTGTCCTCGGGATCCCTGTGAGATTCTATTTTTATTTCTGCCTCAAAACTATCGTCCTTTATGTACAGAATAAGTGAGCACTGGTTTATCCCATATTCTGTATATTCCTGTTTGACACTTTTTCCACACAATTTTTGATCGTTGTAATAAATGTTCACCTCAAGCTCTGTATCTAATTTTGTACAAAATTCTGTATTGGTTACCGTTGCTTTCCATTTGAATTCAGCATGGGTCTCTTAATTGTTCTTTAAGACCTAAATGAGTCATTAACTTTAGTTCAGCTGGCAAAAGCACTGGTGTGTACTTGTTCAAACCAATTAACGTTGTGTTGTACTTATCTTGTTCTACAAAGGTGGATTTCCCTTTATAGAGAAAAGTCCCACATTTCATGGTTGGATGTCGATCGTCTCGACCCACACTACTCGTTGCTCTCTCCACTTGTGGTTGAGCTGATGTTGGCTGATGCTGTGGTGCTGGCTGCAGGCTGTGAGAGTTCATCTCCGGCCTCGCTGTTGTTAGGTTCACCACTTCTGCCAACATCCACAGGTGAAATGTCATTAATACCAGTCTCATTGCTGCAAACTGTCTGTTCACACCCTTTTCCAATGTCTGGCGTCACAACGTCTGGCTTCACAGTGTCTGTCTTCACAGTGTCTGGCTTCACAATGTCTGTCTTCACAGTGTCTCTGGCGTGTACTTTAGTACAATGAGTCAAATGATACCACGTATCACTCCCCTCTACTTGGACGGCGGTTGCGGTCGCTCGTTTGACCTCAAATGGTCCATCCCATCTCGAGCCGTTCCATTTTCGTCTGAACACCTTCACGTACACCAGGTCTCCTGGTTCGACTGGTCTCTTCACCTCCAACTCTGTACAGGAACTTCTGGCTTTTTCCTGCAGATAGATAGCTCTATGGATAGCAGTTAGTTAATATATATATGCTTTCAACTCTGTTTGTAGCTGTTCAAGTGCCGGGCCTTTGAATGGAAACCTCCATTCAGGCACTGGCATTGTTCTGCCTGTTAGCATTTCATGCGGGGTTAAATGTGTGCTTCGGTGCAACTGCATGCGATAGCTCATTAGCGCAAGCGGCAAAGCATCAACCCAGTTTAGTTTAGTAGAAGCACAGATTTTATTCAGCTTAGCTTTCAAAGTCCCGTTGATCCTTTCTACAATACCCTGACTCTGTGGTTGTAGACTGCTCCAAAACGTTGTTTAATTCCTAGCTTTGACAAAACACCTTTCAACACCTTTTGGATAAATGCTGAACCATTATCTGAACTGATTTCTGATGGGATGCCAAATCTCGGAATCACCTCTCTTGTCAGAAACTTAATCACTGTATCAGCTCCCAATGTCTTTGATGGGACTGCTTCAACCCATCGGCTGAACCGATCGATCACCACCAGCATGTATCTTTCCCTTGTACTGGCTTTATCATGTCAACATAATCTATCACAAGGGTCCCTCAGTTTAAAGGGTCCCTCAGGGACCGGAATGTGTCCAATCGGTGATTTCATGCCTTTATGAACATTGTTTTCTGCACATATTTCACATTGGCTCAAGATTTCATCCACCATTGCTTGCATGTAAGGTGACCAATAACCTTGCCTTTTCAACTTCTCCATCACTTTCCCTCTTCCACAGTGATCCAAACCATGGGCTTCTGAGATCAATATTGTCAGCAATGCTACTGGTGCAACTAAATGTCCGCTTTGTGATCTCCACAAACCACTTTCACTCATTGTCGCACCTCTATGCGCCAAGAGAGCGTGCTCACTCGCACCGGCCTCCTGCTGCATCAAAATAATGTCTTCTGGTGTCACCATTGGTTCCAAGGTGACCACTGGTGCCAAGATAGCCATCTGGCACTTCGATGCTAGTTTTGCTGCCTCATCTGCGGCGTTGTTCCCCATAATGACTAAGTCATTACCTTTACGATGGGCGTTGCATTTGATCACTGTCAGCCTTGATGGCAGCATCATCGATGCAATCAGCTCTTTTAGCTGTTCTTGATGTAGTACTGGACTGCCGTCTGCTCTTTTGAAACCTCTTTGTTTCCAAACAGCAGCAAACAGATAACACACCCCATGGGCATAAGCTGAGTCTGTGAATATGTTTGCTACTTTTCCTTTTGCTAGTTTGCACGCTTCTGTCAGTGCTTTTAGTTCTGCCTTTTGGGCACATTTTTCTGCTTTGACTGTTACAAACTTGTCTCCTACTTGTTCAACCACAGCATAACCTGCATGGTTTCCAAGATGATCTCTGAAACATGACCCGTTAACAAAATAAGTGACTTCCGTGTTCATTATCGGAGTTGACTCTAAATCAGGTCCTGGGCTGTGTCTCATTCCGACCTACTTCTACACTTCGAACGCTTAGTTTTAAGTAGGTAGTGTAGATAACACAAAAAGTCAGTGCACTGAAAGTACCCGGATGACCCCCTAAAAACGGGCACAAAATGCAGTGTGTACCGATGGACCCTACTCGCACTAAACGGAGGC
The DNA here is from genome assembly GCA_037039145.1 of Fundulus diaphanus. Lineage (NCBI taxonomy): Eukaryota > Metazoa > Chordata > Actinopteri > Cyprinodontiformes > Fundulidae > Fundulus > Fundulus diaphanus. The sequence continues at coordinate 59,055,463 of CM073124.1, forward strand.
CATCTTGACTACAAAGCGGAAAAGGAGGGGCTAAGGACGTCGGGAAGATGTTCCCATTTTGAAAATAATGGCGGACAATTCAGCCGAGACAGCCGGAGCTGCGACACCACAATCATATAAATGTAAGTAATGGTGGTAATACGAGGCATTGTACTCGATAGGTGTTTGTAAAATACACGAACATACCTCATGTTCAGCCAATATTTGGATGATCCTGCGTTGACGTCGGAGGCGATGTAATTTCAATATGCTGTGACTGTAAACGATTGTTGTTTTTATAAAAAAAACCGCCAGCATATATTTTTTGGCGGTCTGAAAAATTCGCGGTCACGTGTGTTGCGTTCGTCACGTCATCCCGTCATTTCCGGTAAGTGTTTTAACATAAGTGTTCCTTTTGGAACACTACTAACGGTCGAAAGTGGGCACTACGGCAGTAAGTGGTCAGTGCACATCAGCAGTGCACTGACGGAAGTAGGCGGAATGAGACACAGCCTTAGTCTTGTGTATTTCATTGTTTCTGCAAGACACTCATGTGGTTCTCCTTCACAGTCCAGTGGTACCATGTCAGCAGGGTTGTTCGTTGTACACCTCTGTACAGTTACGTCTGGATATGTTAAAAGTGGCATGTACTGTAAACATCTTGCCTGAGTCATCACAAACTTTCCTTGATTTATCAGTTCTGTGATTTTGTGATGGGTCCGTATTGTTACCGGGTAACCCATTGTTATGGTTGATGCTTTTTCAAAAGCGTAGTAGACTGCTGCTAGACATTGATAACATGGTGGCCAGCCCTGGGCCACATTGTCTTGTTTAGTGCTGTAATAAGCAATGGCTTGTTTTCGCCATCCTACACAGGTTTCTTGCATTAGTACAGCTGACGCGTACATGTTTTTCCTGTTGGCTACATACAGGTAAAATTGCTTGTTGTAGTTTGGCAATGCCAAAGTTGGTGCCACTTGCATTTCCTGTTTTAGTGTTTCAAAAGCTATTTTAGCTTCAGTCGTCCATTTTAACACTGCTTTCAACGACTGGTTTCCTGTTTCTTTTATGAGTTCTCTAAGTGGTGCTGTTTTTTCCGCATAGTTTTCAATCCAGTCTGCATTGGAACCTGTCATTCCCAAGAATGTCATCATTTCGCAGACTGTCCGTGGATTTGGAGCTTTGCTGACACCTTCCAGTTGAGAAGGTGAAATGCCAACTGTTCCTTGTGATATTTGTCTTCCTAGGTAATCTACCTGTGGTTGACAATACTGTAGTTTTTGTTTGGAGACCTTGTGTCCTCCCTCTGCTAATCATTGTAGAACTTTGATTGAGTCTTGATGACAGTCATCTAGTGTGTTTCCGCAGATTAACAAATCATCCACATACTGTAACACAGTTCTGGTTAAATTGAGTCCTTCCAAATAATTTCTTAGCACCTGATTAAATATGTGCGGGCTGAGTTTAAACCCTTGAGGCAATCGGGTATAACTGAAATGCTGAAAAATGCTGAACAGAGATCTATCATGGTGAAAAAACGTGCTCCAGATGGTATTGAATTTAAAAGAGTGTTTGGATTTGGCACATCCGATTCTGCGTCTACTATTATCTTGTTTATTTCTCTTCAGTCATGAACAAGACGGTATTTGTTTTTGTCTGCTTTCAGAACTGGAAAAATTGGAGTGTTGCATTGACTTTCTACTTCCACCAGCACCCCTGCTTGCATCAATCCGTCAATGGTTTTCTGAATGCCTTGTTCTGCTTCTGGTTTTAATGGGTATTGCTGGCGAAAAGGAAACCGTGCATTTGATTTTATTTGAACTGAGACCGGCTCTGCAGATTTTACTAAGCCCACGTCTGTCATGTTTGGACCATAAGTGCTCAGAGACATTTTTCAGCATGTCCTGCATTAATGGTTGATCTTCAGAGGAACCATCTTCCTCAGACTGATCTTTTAGATCAACAGGAACTGTCACCACTTTTGGTTTCACTGTCATTGTTGTTTCACATAGGATCTTGATCATTGTTCCATCACTTGATTGTGAAATTAATGGGTTATCTGTTTCTTCACATGTTGCTTCAGTTGCAAGTTTTATCATTGGTCCCAGATCTTTTGCATGAAATCCTTTATTTACAAACAATGTTATGTGTGGTACTGATTCTGGAACATTTTACCACTCTGAAATGAAATAATTTTGTTTCACATTTAAAGCACCTTGGTTTCCAATAACAATGCATTGTGTTTCAAGATTAACAGTTCTGTCTTTTGTAGAACTGTCCCATTTTTCTTCAAACTCCATGCTCTTTGAAATGTCATAGAACATGGTGCAGTGGTAATCTAGAAAAGGTTTTCTGGCTTCTGGAATTTGAGCTTTAATGTACCGGCCCCATTTAGTGACTACATCTTCAATTGGGCCCGAAATGTCTCCTAGCCAATAAACATTAGCTTCATGTGTTTGCATGTACATTTGAAAATCCAGACCTGTTTTGTCAACATACAAACCCTGAGGTGAACACCAAACTTTTAATTTCATCCTGCACAATGCATCTCTTCCCAACTGGTTAATTGGTGTTTGATCGGAGACAAGGATTGGTATTTTTATCTTATCCTCATCAGTTGCCAGTCGTACAGGAGCTGTCATTTGTATTAGCTGTCTAATTCCCGAGAACCCTACTGTTGAAATTAATTTATCAGACATGGGGAGGTGCTTTGCATAATTTGGACTTACACACGTGTAAGCTACTCCTGATCTACCAGCATCGGTGTTTCTTTTTCTTCAATTAGAATTTTAAACATAGGTTCATTTCCAGCACCCTCGCTGACGATCTGGCACTGGTTCTCCCCTGTAAGGTTCTCTGGGCCCCCCTAGTAACCAAAATTTGGTGGGTTCACAGGACGTCCCGTTGGACCTGGATGGAACCGGCCACGCGATTGCCTGCGGTAGGTGTTGTTGCCTCTTGGGCAATGCTCGGCACGATGTCCAAGTTCATTGTATGTCCAACATGCTCCCATTATTCCAGGTGCACCAGGCCTGCCTCTGTTAGTCCAGGCGGGACCTCTTTGCTGTCGTCCATGAGGCCCATATGGCTGTGAGTTAAATGCTTGAGGATAGACGTTAACCACCGGTTGTTGCAGCTGGGTGGGTTGAGGAGCCGGAAAACTCCTTTGTGCTTGATTTGTCACATCAGGTACAGGTTCTGAAAAACCTTGAGGTGGGGTTACATTTTCAGTCACTTTAATCATTGTAGCTTGGGTTTTGGCTTTGTTTTTTCCTGACAGCTCTCCAAGCTGCATCTGTGCCAGTTTTCTTTGTATGTTTTTATCTTGTTCTGCAATCTTCATTTCTTCTCTTCTGTACTTCTCCACTGCATGTATCACATGGTCACGGAACTCTCTGTGAGACATTGACGTCAGAGCCACCACATCTTCGAGCCTGCTTCTCACTGGACCAGGCATTGCTTCAATGATGGAGTTCTGGAACAGAGTTGTCAGCACAGGGCTCTTATCAACTTCCTCTTCTGTTTCCTGTTTCCATCTTTTTAGCTGCTTTGCAATATAAAACGCTGGATTTTCTGTGGCATCAATAGGATCTCCTCTTAATGCCTTAGGATCAATCTTAGTCGGGTACTCTTTTCGCAGCGAATCCGATTCCATCCGCTCTCTGTTAGAGCATCCATGCAAAACGTTCCTTTAAGACTTTTTCCATAGCAAGTGTTCCCAGGCACTGTGCAAAAACCGCCTTTATATCACCAAGAGCTAACATTTTCCCCACAGATTCTTCCTCAAACACCTTTATCCACTTGCTGGCACCCTCGTGGATTTCTGGCCATCTGGCGACCAGGCCGACTAAGTCTTGAGATGTCCATGGGACATAATGAGCAATGTTCCCTTTAACAAGTATAGGTAACTGTTTGTTATCTGTGTACCTATCATGTGAATGTATGTTAGGTCTGTATCTCAAATCATAATCACTTCTCCTGCCAGTAGTAGCTCGTGTTCCTCCTCTAGGGCCTTTTTGTGCCTCTTGTTCTGCTATAAGTGGATTTGCCACTAAGAGCTCGCTGGCATTTTCTGGTATAATATTTTGTCTTATGGCTTGCTCGTCGATTTCCTGTTCTAACTCTTCAATTATGGTGCGATCAATTTCTCTTTGCAAATCTAACCCTTCGTGATCTAGGTTTACCCAAAATGAATCACCCTTTTGCTTCACGGCGTAGTCTGCATAACAATCCAGTCCACCCATAGGCTTCAGAGTTAACGACCTGCTCCGATCCCCAGATGTTTTCTTTGTGGTACTGCAATGCTTAGGTGCCAGATTCTCCACGTTTACAGGGGAATCTGAGTTCATTGAGCCTGCATTATTCTGATGTATTGCAACTGAAGCAGCTGGAGATCCTGACTTATGCATAGCCGAATATATATTTACTAAGGCGTGATCATTTTGTTGTGTTGCAGGTACATTTTGGTGAGGCGACCCTCCTGCGTTCGTAACACTGATACGCAAGGCCTTTGTCATAATCTTTTTATGTTCTGTGGAACCGTTTTCGTTTCCAGCCCCTTCAGTTCTATCTCCTTCATTTATTGCATCTATGATCAGACTATCATTGTTCTTGTACTGGAAATCTCCCATAATGTTAACTGTCCCAGATAGAGATGATAGAGTCAATTCAATTCAATTCAATTCAATTCAATTTTATTTATAAAGCGCCAAATCATGAAACATGTCATCTCAAGGCACTTTGCAAAATCAAGTTCAATCATATTATACAGATTGGGTCAGATTATACAGATTGGTCAAAATGTCCTATATAAGGAAACCAGTTGATTGCATCAAAGTCCCGACAAGCAGCATTCACTCCTGGGGAACCGTAGAGCCACAGGGAGAGTCGTCTGCATTGTACATGGCTTTGCTGCAATCCCTCATACTGAGCAAGCATGAAGCGACAGTGGGAAGAAAAACCACCCATTAACGGGAAAAAAAAACCTCCGGCAGAACCGGGCTCAGTATGAACGGTCATCTGCCTCGACCGACTGGGGTTACAGAAGACAGAGCAGAGACACAACAAGAGAGACAAAAAGCACAGAAGCACACATTGATCTAGTAATCTGTTCTACATTAGATGGTAGTAACGGGTGAGCCGTCTTCTCTGGATGATGTCAAAGTTAACAGAACGCCAGACCAGGTGTACCTACTATGAAGAAAAAGAGAGAGAGCAAAGAGTTAAAAGCTGAAATGACGACAGTCATTTCAATGTAATACAATGCAAAACTGGAGAACCGTAGAATGAAGAACAGTAGAAATCAGTAGAGTGAGAAAATTAGACCCTGATGTCCTCCAGCAGCCTAGGCCTATCACAGCACAACTATAGAGATAGCTCAGGGTAACATGAGCCACTCTAACTATAAGCTTTGTCAAAAAGGAAAGTTTTAAGATTAGTCTTAAAAATAGATAGGGTGTCTGCCTCACGGACCAAAACTGGGAGTTGGTTCCACAGGAGAGGAGCCTGATAGCTAAAGGATCTGCCTCCCATTCTACTTTTAGAGACTCTAGGAACCACCAGCAGACCTGCAGTCTGAGAGCGAAGTGCTCTGTTAGGAACATACGGGGTAATCAGAGCTCTGATATATGATGGAGCTTGGTTATTAAGGGCTTTATATGTTAGAAGAAGAATTTTAAATTCTATTCTTGATTTGACAGGAAGCCAATGAAGGGAAGCTAAAATTGGAGAAATATGATCCCTCTTGTTGATTTTCATCAGGACTCTTGCCGCAGCATTTTGGATCAGCTGAAGACTTCGAACTGCATTTTGTGGACTTCCTGATAGTAAAGAATTACAATAGTCCAGCCTTGAAGTAACAAATGCATGGACTAGTTTTTCAGCATCACCCCTGGACAGAATGTTTCTAATTTTAGCGATATTCCAGAGGTGAAAAAAGGAAACTCTGGAAAGCTGTTTAATATGGGATTTAAATGACATGTCTTGGTCGAAAACAACACCAAGGTTTTTAACTTTATTACCAGAGGCCAAGTTAATGCCATCCAGATTAAGTGATTGATTAAGAAGTTTATTTTTTGAGGACTCTGGCCCAAAGATTACAACTTCTGTCTTGTCAGAATTTAAATGCAGGAAATTTAAAGTCATCCAGCTTTTGATGTCATCAAGACATGACTGCAGTCGAAGTAATTGATTGGATTCATCAGGATTTATGGACAAATACAACTGAGTGTCATCAGCATAACAGTGGAAATTAATCCCATGCTGTCTGATAATTTTGCCAACCGGAAGCATATATATAGTAAATAGAATTGGTCCAAGGACTGACCCCTGTGGTACTCCACAGGTGACCCTAGAGTTTGAAGAAGATGTATTATTAACATGAACAAACTGGAATCTGTCCGACAGATAAGATTTAAACCAGCCTAATGCTTTTCCCTTAATCCCTACAGTATGCTCAAGTCTTTGTAGGAGAATATTGTGATCAACTGTGTCAAATGCAGCACTGAGATCTAACAGGACAAGTATAGACACAAGTCCATTATCTGAGGCCATGAGAATATCATTGGTGACCTTCACCAGAGCTGTTTCAGTGCTATGATGAGCTCTAAAGCCTGACTGAAACTCCTCAAATAGGTCATTACTTTGTAAATGTTCACAAAGTTGATTAGCAACTACTTTCTCAAGAATTTTAGATAAGAAAAGAAGATTAGATATAGGTCTGTAGTTTACTAGCTCATCTTGATCAAGAGAAGGTTTCTTAAGTAAAGGTTTAATAACAGCTACTTTAAAAGCCTGTGGTACATATCCATTTACTAAGGATAGATTAATCATGTCTAAAATAGGACCACTGATCAGAGGGAATACCTCCTTAAACAACTTGGTTGGGATTGGGTCTAACATACAGGTAGAAGGTTTAGATGAAGCTAAAATTTTAGATAGCTCAGAAAGCTCTACTGCTTTTAAACAGTTCAGACACTGCGCAGGTTCTAAGGATTCCTCCAATGCTGCCTCACTTACTGAGGACGAGGTAATCATGTTTGGGAGGATGCCAATTATTTTATTTTTAATGGAATCAATTTTATTTATGAAGAATCCCATAAAATCATTACTGCTAAGAGCTAAGGGGATGGCTGGATCAACAGAGCTGTGGCTCTGGGTAAGTTTGGCAACTGTATTGAAGAGAAATCTAGGATTATTCTTATTCTCCTCAATTAATGATGAAAAATATGCTGCTCTAACTCTGCGAATGGTCTTGTTATACAACAATAGACTGTCCCTCCAGATTAGGTAGGATTCCTCTTGGTGTGTAGAGCGCCATTTTCTCTCCAATTTCCTAACATTGTGCTTCAAGGTCCCGCAGCTTTTAAATTTTCTGCCTTACCATTTGCAGACGGCTGTTTCATTTCCATAAGTTTCTGTTTTAATGCACTTCTATAAGCCTGACCTTCCTCCTTGAAAAAGTTTAGAATTTTTAACTCAAGCTCCGCGACCCGACCCCGGATAAGCGGAAGACAACGGACGGACGGCTCACGTTTTTCCTTTCTCTTTTTAGTATCATTATTTGCCTTGTAATCCATGATTCTGACTTCCATTTGTTCACAAAGAGACATGTCAAAACTGCCTGTTTCAGGCCAGGGCGAGTTAAACTTCTGTATTCTTTTGTTCCACTTTTTAGAATTTTTGAAGCATATTCAGGGTATTTTAACCCAATAATAACGATAGGAATGTTTGCCATTTTGCTCTTTATTAGTTAAGCCGAATTTAGAAAACCAAAATTAAGAGGCACCACGGGGTTAACTTGTCTCGCAGAATCAACAAAGCTCTTACAGACTATTTCCTTTCAGAGATTCGTGTGCTTTCCTCCGTGAACTGTGTGTGTATGATTCCTCCTTGGGCGGGGGAGAGCTGTGCATGTTTTGGCAAGAGCCACTGACAGTCTAAAAATAACCCAGGGTGCTTGCTTTTTCCTCTCTGACAGGCAAAAAAGCAGGCAAGCTCACAGATCCTACTGCTGAAAGTTTTCGCACCGGCCAACACACTTTTTTTTTTTTTTTTTGGAATAATAGCACACAGTCAGGAACAGGCAGACACCAGTGCCAAAAGTATTCGCACCAGCGAGGCCACTGCACAGTTATTGTCCAACCTTCAACCACAAAGTTTAAGTATCTGCACCCACACCCTTTCAACACAGCAGCTTCCCTAAGTATACACACCTTGGTCCACCAAGATTTCCTTACAAAAAATAAAAGTTTCCATGCACTTTTTACCTCATCAAATTAGACAAACTTTTACCTTTACTTCTGATAATGGGACTTTGAATAGAAAAACAAAGCAACAGCAAACAAAACTCAGTTTCATACATGCGTTTTAGTCAAACAACAGAGCTCTCATCATTTAAACTCACATGTAGACGTCTGTCACACAACACATCTCAATCACTCTTTCTCTCAATCACTAATTTCTGAATCATTCCTCTCATCTCACTTTCTCACTTTCCACTTTCTCACTCTCCCGGGAACTTAATGGGTTTTTTCTAATGGTCCAGATGCCCAATATTCCTGGATTTTTACTGTGCGCACATACAATTTAAATCATATTTATTGGACCAGTAGCAAATAAAAAAAAAGTAAAGGTAAAAATAAATGTTTATACTTCACATGCTCCAGAACAAGGCCTTCTATTTCAAATTTGATAGGAAGCTCTTTCACCTCGTTTACCTAAACCGGAGTACTCAAACAAACTAGACTGCAGTTAACTCTTTAAGACCACATATTTCATTGGATTCCCACACGGACGATCCAAGAAATGCCTTATTTCTCTTCTTCAAAGCGCTTACATTAACAGGGCCACGCCCTAAAAGACTCCGACCAGCCAGAAGTTTCTAAAATCAACCTCTCACGGTGATTTTATTTTTATTCTAAAAAGTTATATATATTAGACGAACTTCAGCTAGACCACAAAGGTAAGATCCATTCAATATTCGGCGTCACACTAGCGCTTTAACGGGGCGTCCGATTCAAGCGACTAGGAGTAAACAAATCACTTCCTTTTAAGGTTGTCACGTGTCGTCAATTGTGTTGGAATTCCATACCATTCCGCATCTTTTTGTATGTTTAAGACAACCCTTTCCTCACGTGGGAAATAATTACAGAAGGCAAAACAGAGGAACGACCTCTCCCAATTGTCAAACAATCAAAAGACACACTCTTCCCAAATCAAACCTCACAGGCGGCAGTTTTGTCATTAACAAGCAGAGAAAGAGAGAGAGAGAAGTATAAAAAAAACATTTACACTCACCCTCTGTCCTTCTCCGCGTCTGTGTGCCCCGGCGCAAAGTGGCGGAGTGGAGGACCCGACTGAATTTGGAGATTCATCGACCTGACTGAAGCTAAGTTGCACTCTGCCTTCTGTGCAACCAGCTGTGGAGTAAAGAATGCCAAAACAGCTTTGTTTATTTTTGTCAGATGTTGCAGGAAAGCGGACATGGGACGGCGGATCTGTCGCCTTCCCTCACCAGAGAAACTGAGAGATCAGAGACTGCATGGAGGATTTCGGCCCAGGTCTCCGATCCCGACCATGTTTCAGCAAGCTCATGGCCACATGTTTGCTGCTGCTATGCCGCAGAGCCCCAGGGTAGCCCGCTGCTGAAAGGATCAACGTTTTCACTGGAACGCTGCTTTTCCTTGAATGGCCAAAATGAACCCAACTCTCACGAGGCACCGACAGGTCGGGCAGAGAAATGAGCAGGGAGAGTTACATGATTTGTTGGAAAGCTTGGGTAATGCGTAAATGGTGTTTTTAAACACAAAGAGCTAACGGACGTAGCTCATGCTAGCATTCTGTATCTGGCCATTGCCGATGTAATTCGAATATGTTTTATGGTTATAACAAATGTTATCTCCACAAGGGTTTCATATATTGATGGAACATTAATGTTTATGTTACCTGGCCCACTCATTATGACTAAAATAGAAGCCGAAAATCCACTAGCCAAATGCTATTTACCTCCCGGAGGTATAATCGCATTGATTGATAAAATCGAGCGTCCCTAAAGTAATGATTTTACTGAGCAAATCATTCTTTAAAATGTTATTTCCTCAAATAATGTTTTGTGTAACTCTGGATTTGCATTGTGAATGGGTTAAAACACATGGCAAATGTTGTTCTAAATTAGTCAAGCTAATTTAACTCCATTCCATGTTCTTTAAGTCAGATCTGCAGTGAACCAGGATTCACTGAATTATTCTGATGATGATCAACCACTTTTGTTTTGTCTTTTGTGTTCTTTTGCATGTATATAATTTCTTAGCTTAGCTTCTTTTTATCTTCATTTTGCTTAGTAGTTTAGTTCAGTTTCACTAGCCCAGTAGAAAGGATTTGTTAATTGAACTATAGGGTTAATTCAGATAAACAGCATTCTATAGTGATGTTCTCTGGATGTTAATTTTATTCCTGTTATTAAATTCTTGAATTTAAGGAGAAGTTGTCACTCATTTATTCTATGTGTGTGCAGAGTTTGCTGTTAAAAGATCGCCAATGCTCGTATCATCCCTTTCAACCACCGTCCTGATATCAGCTTAAGAGCTGATATTCACTGGACTATTCCTAACAGAGTTATTTATTAAACATTAAATAACTTTAAGCAGTGCATAATTGCACAACAGTTTTGAACACGCGCCATAGGTGAGGAGTAGAGTACCCAAGACATAAATTTATGGCCAAACCCAAATTTATTTAAAGTGTAAAACAGATAATCCCACTCCACCCGTTCGAAAGCCTTTTCAGTGTCAAGTGATAAGGCGATTTCAGGAGTTGTAGTTGACTCCTTGTGCAATAAGCTGAAAAACCTAGGCAAGTTGAAAAAAAAACATGCCTACCCTTTAAGAATCATGTTGATTAGAAGAAATAATGAGGTAAACATCATTCTAGACCGAGAGCCAGGGTTTTCAACAGTATTTTTAAGTCCACATTTAACAGCGAAATAGGGCACTATGATGAACACTCAAGTGGATCCTTATTTGGCTTCAATAATAAAGAAATAGTTGCTTGACAGAGCATTGGGGGAAGACATTGCGAATTATATGATTCAATAGACATATCTCGTAACAACGGAGACAAACTATTTTTAAAGGTCTTGAAAAACAGGATACCCTTCCGGTCCTGGAGACCTTCGATTCTGCATTGAATTAATTGCCAATTTTATTTATTCTGCAGTAATTTATTCCTCCATTTGATCCCTAAATGTAGAATCTAAAGTTGGAATCGCCATCCTTTTAAAAAAAGTGTCAAACAGCACAGGAATTTTTTGAAGAGACTTATTCATAGAGCTCAGAGTAAAATACTTTAAAACTCTCATTTATTTCTTGTGGATTTGTAGTGACCTGTCTAGATTGGGTTCTAATTTCAGGAATTAAATTAGTTGATTTGGATTTACGGAGCTGATACGCCAAAATCTTAGATGCTTTCTCCCCGTGCTTATACCACATTCTTCTAGACTTAAGAATCATTCTGTGATGATCTTGGCACTGGCACTGATCTTGTCCTCCAATCAGTACACCTGCTCATCTCCACCGTGCCTGCAATTAGTCCTCATTGGTTCCATCTGTTTTCACCTCCTTATAATCCCTGTGCAGATCAGATGCCAGTGCCAGATTGTCTAATGCCAACCGTATGAACATTCCAGCGTTCTCTTCTCTGCCTGCCTGTTGCCTGTACCCTTTACTGTTTCTGCCCGTCTACCTGGAGACCTGACCTTCGCCTGTGAGTACTGGATTTCTGCCTGCCCTCTGTGATCGAACCTGGACCGGACCTGGACCTCCCCTGTCGGACCTCCCTATCTGTACTGCCGCCGGATAATTGCCTTTCTGTGTTTTGGACCCGGACTCCCCTGGATTACGCCCCTGGAAAAGCCCCTAACGGATCCCCTGTCAGTTCCTCCGCAGACGGACCTCCACTCCCGAATCAGCCCGCTTGGTTTTCTGCCAGCTCTTCAGGCTCTGCTATCCCGACTTCAGGTTAGTGGACCAGTCCTTCACATTGTTGCCGTGAACCGACCACTGTTCACTAACCTGTCGTCTCTGCCTCAGGGGTTTTAACCAGACCAAGCGCGAGCTGCTGCGCGTTGCTGCGCATTGCTGCGCGTTGAGACCACTTCCTGCTTTTAAATAAAAACCTTGAAAAAACCTTAAAGTCATCCATCAAAAGCTGGATGACTTTAAATTTTCTGCATTTAAATTCTGACAAGACAGAAGTTGTAATCTTTGGACCAGAGTCCTCAAAAAATAAACTTCTTAATCAATCACTTAATCTGGATGGCATTAACTTGGCCTTTGGTAATAAAGTAAAAAATCTTGGTGTTATTTTTGACCAAGATATGTCATTTAAATGCCATATTAAACAGGTTTCTAGAGTTTCCTTTTTTTCACCTCAGAAATATCGCCAAAATTAGAAACATTCTGTCCAGGAGCGATGCTGAAAAGCTAGTCCATGCATTTGTTACTTCAAGGCTGGACTATTGTAATTCTTTGTTATCAGGAAGTCCACAAAATACAGTTCAAAGTCTTCAGCTGATCCAAAATGCTGCAGCAAGAGTTCTGATGAAAATCAACAAGAGGGATCATATTTCTCCAATTTTAGCTTCCCTTCACTGGCTTCCTGTTAAATCAAGAATAGAATTTAAAATTCTTCTTCTAACGTATAAAGCCCTTAATAATCAAGCTCCATCATATATCAGAGCTCTGATTACCTCATATGTTCCTAACAGAGCACTTCGCTCTCAGACTGCAGGTCTATTGGTGGTTCCTAGAGTCTCTAAAAGTAGAATGGGAGGCAGATCCTTTAGCTATCAGGCTCCTCTCCTGTGGAACCAACTCCCAGTTTCGGTCCGTGAGGCAGACACCCTGTCTACTTTTACGACTAATCTTAAAACTTTCTTTTTTGACAAAGCTTATAACTAGAGTGGCTTATGTTACCCTGAGCTACCTCTATAGTTATGCTTCTATAGCAGGGGTCACTAATTAAAAATCAGCGGGGTCCGAATAAAGAAAATCAACAACCAGTAAAGGTCCGGACACATTTTTTATTACAATCCGTTACTTTAAACAGTATTTAACACTGAAATAAAATGTTTATGCATCCACCTTATACATTGACTTTTTAAACAAAAAAATAACATAAAAATAGAACGTTTTTCTATTTTAAAATCCAAAGTGCTTTTTGAAATAGAGAACCACAATCTTTCACAGTTTGGTATATAGACAATTTCTTGACTTTCACATCTTTTATAAAACACCTGAACTTTTTTTAATTTCGTTTTTATGGCTTAATGATAGAAGTGATCTTTAGGCTGCCCTGCAAGGATTTTACACCTGGGTTTGATTGGCAACAAAGCCAACCTCAAGCACATATCAAGGTGCTCATTCGTTCTGCGCCCTTAAATCAGCTATTTTCTCCGTATGTATGAGCAAGCGGATATGTTTGGGAACGCTCTGGAGGGCTTTGCCATATTAACAAGTGAATTTAGCACAGGGGTTGAAGCAAAAATAATGTTTGACTGAAAACATTTTCTCGCAAGCCCATATATTCCCGGGCCGTGGACATCATGCCGCATTAGTTGGCTCACTTGCTTAGTGTGCAAAGTCAACTAAATCTGATACTTTTAAAATATCCATTGAAAATTCCTGTATCTCTGCCACCTTTCAGCTTTAGACCCTTTGCGTCATCCTGGACAGCCTCTCCATCACTTTCCACATCCACATCATCATCTGGGTTACTTTCATCTCTGCAGCATCCAGTTCTTCCTTCACACTGTTGACAAACTGGTCCACAGTCCACTTTACAATCCCAGCTCCCTTTCCTCTCTGTCCTCCAGAAACCCTCAAGCAGCTTGCATCATTACATCATCTACTTCACACCTGTACATCAACTGCACTGGCTCCCTGTCACATTCAATATAAACCAATTTTATGATCATACAAGGCAAACACAGCCTTGGAAATGCAGGACACATCACCAACACTATCATGGCATAATACATTTTAATTTGACACAGATTGCACATGACAATAATTCAGTCTCTGCTTTGCCCGTAATTGTTCACCAATTAATCATTACAGTTTATAAAAAGGCATGATTTAACTTTTTTGAAGTTTAATAAAATGGTTATATTTTAGCCCAGTCACTGGAGACCTGTCCAGGATGAACCCTGTGTCCGCGCTCCACTTTAACTTCATAAAAAAACTCTCTGCGAATCGCCTTTCTCTGGCCTCACCCAGGTAGAACCCGTTCTTCAGTCCATGTTGTAGCTGCAGTTTATTTGTTTTATCTTTTTGATGTAGTTTTCTTAACAATCTGTAAGCATCAAAATCCTTGTCATTCTATTTAGTGTCCTGGAGCGCAGCTGCTCATCGGTGATCCCTGCTGCATACCGACAGCAGATGCAGCTCTGCCTTCTTTGTTTCAGAACAGCGCAGGGTTTTTTTTTTTTTTTTTTTTTTTTTTTACTTTTTCCGAATCGAACCCAGTCAAATGAGGCACATTGTTTCACATTCCGACTCTTGTTCTTCAAGGGTCATGCTAAATTAGCCTGAGCTAGCGCGTTACTCTTCTTTGTGTTTTATATAAAACATAATAGCGAATCACGAGGAGATTCCTGGTTGGTCGCCGCGTTTATCAGCGAGGGAATAAACGCTGACAGACGACTTGGCCACAGGTGGAAATAATTCATTAATTAACAGCCGGAGCAGATTGACGCTTACCGAGGGAAGTTGTTGTCAGCTGCTGAACTTTCTGACCTGCTGGTTTGCATAAATCCAAAGAAAACCTTTGACCACCGCTACTTTCATTCATACCATCTGTGGCCAGTTTAAAATGCTCTCCCAAAGATTAAAATGATGACCACCGATAAACCACAGACTGGCCATGTCCGCTTTGGAAAGACCCGCCCTGCTCTCATTCTGATTGGCTAATGTCCCGGCTCTGCCAGGTTTGATTGGTTGAGAGCAGCTTCAGATTATAACCTTGAATAAAAAGTCTAAACGGGACTTTTTGCGCTCAATTTCCAAATGACGGAAATCCGTCGCAGCGACGGAGAACTTTAACCCCTGAGTTAGACACTGTCATTGGACAACATGCAGTAATATATAAATGTTTTAAATGAGGTTGGGTCCGGATTAGGTAGCAGCTGGGTCCGGATCCGGACCGTGGTGCGCTAATCCGTGACCTCTGTTCTATAGGCTTAGGCTACTGGAGGACATCAGGATCTATTTTTCTCATTCTATTGAGTTCTACTGTTCTTCAATTAAGCATTGCTTGTCATCATTTCTGATTATAACTTTTTGTTCTCTCTCTTTTTTCTTCATAGTAGGTACACCTGGTCTGACGTTCTGTTAACTGTGACATCATCCAGAGAAGACAGATCACCGGCTATTACCATCTGATGTAGAACAGATTACTGGATCAATGTGTGCTTCTGTGCTTGTTTGTCTCTCTTGTTGTGTCTCTGCTCTGTCTTCTGTAACCCCAGTCGGTCGAGGCAGATGACCGTTCATACTGAGCCCGGTTCTGCTGGAGGTTTTTCCTTCCTTCCTTAATGGGTGGTTTTTCTTTCCACTGTTGCTTCATGCTTGCTTAGTATGAGGGATTGCTGCAAAGCCATGGACAATGCAAATGACTCTCCCTGTGGCTCTACGCTTCTTCAGGAGTGAATGCTGCTTGTCGGGACTTTGATGCAATCAACTGGTTCCCTTATATAAGAAATTTTTTGACCAATCTGTATAATCTGACCAAATCTGTATAATATGATTGAACTTGATTTTGTAAAGTGCCCTGAGATTACATGTTTCATGAATTGGCGCTATATAAATAAAATTGAATTGAATTGAATTGAAACGCCACTGACCTGTGTCGGTTGAATTGTGAGTCCAGTTCCTGTACGTTAAAGTACAATCTGGCCAGAAGATGGACTCATCACCGGATACGGAGTGGCGAGCAGGTGTGGAAAAGTCCATCTTGAGGCTGGGGTTGCCGAGATCCTAAATCATCTCCGCAGCCAAGAGGCTCCCGCACTTCCGCAAACATCCGCCTCCGTCACCACGTCACGTGTGATGACGTCGACGTTGCCCGAGCCGCGTCTAACTCCCCCCGAGCCTTTTGGGGGCAATCCAAATCAGTGTAGAGCGTTTCTAACTGTGTGAAATCCACTTTGAGTTACAATCCTATCCCACGGATCGCTCTAAGATTGCTTTTGTTATCTCCCTGCTGACCGGCAAGGCAAAATTATGGGGGGCTTCTGAATGGCAGAACGATTCCCTGATATACCATTCTTATTATGATTTTTCATGTGAGCTAGTCAGAGTTTTCAGCCCTGTGCTGCCCTGCTGGGAATCCTCTAGGGGGCTCTTATCCCTCAAGCAGGGAGAGAGGTCTGTCTCCGACTATATTATTGACCAGACAATACTTAACAGACAGAGGGTTATTTAATAAACATTAAATAACTTTAAACAGTGTATAATTGCACAACATCTGTCTTCATTGATTCTGGGGCTGACACAGAGTTTATGGACGAGGGACTGGCCAGGACACTGAACATTAAACTCCACCCAGCCCATCTCCTCACAGCGTCCTCGCGCTGGACGGTCATCCTCTGAACCACTCCCACCTCGTCACGGAGCCTATTGAACTGCTAATTGGAGGTAATCACAGGGAGAGACTAACTTTAATGATAATTGACTCTCCAGAGGTTCCCGTTGTCCTGGGCGCCACCTGGCTCAGGAGACACAACCCCCTAATAGATTGGCAGAGGAAGGAGATTATGGGGTGGGCTCCCGCCTGTTCGGGTTCTTGCTTACTGTCAGCCCAACCTTTTCAGAAATTGGATTGTGGGTCTGAGGAGACCTACCCAGACCTATCTAAGGTTCCTCCTGAGTACCACGACCTGAAGGAGGTTTTTAATAAGGCCAAAGCTACGAGCCTGCCTCCGCACCGCCCTTATGATTGTTGTATCGACCTGCTACCCGGGACAACTCCCCCTAGGGGTCGCCTGTATTCCTTGTCCGCTCCAGAGTCGGATGCTATGCAGACGTATGTCAACGAGGCCTTAAGAGCTGGCATTATCCGCCCTTCCTCCTCTCCTGCGGGCGCAGATTTCTTCTTTGTAGGGAAGAAGGTTGGCTCTCTCCGTCCCTGTATTGATTACAGGGGACTTGACATGAAATGACATTTCAGTTAAAAATCGGTGCCCCATTCCCCTAATGAACACGGCTTTCGACCAGATCCAGGGGGCCAAAGTTTTTACTAAACTGGATTTACGAAATGCCTATCATCTCATCCGGATTAGGGAGGGGGATGAGTGGAAAACCGCTTTCAACACCCCCACAGGCCACTACGAGTATTTAGTCATGCCGTTTGGGCTCACTAATGCCCCGGCCATCTTTCAGAATCTCGTTAATGAGGTACTGAGAGACACGATTGGGCGGTTCGTGTTTGTGTACCTGGACGACATACTCATTTATTCCGATAATATGACTGCTCATAGAAAACATGTCCGCTCTGTCTTACTCCGCCTTGTACAAAACCAGTTATATGTGAAGGCGGAGAAATGTGAATTCCATGTCACCTCCACCTCTTTCCTTGTTTTTTTTTTGTCTCCCGGCCAGATGTCAATGGACCCAGCCAAGGTCAGATCGGTCACTGAGTGGCCTCTCCCGACCGATCGGAAACAGCTACAGAGGTTTCTGGGATTTGCAAACTTCTATAGGCGGTTCATCCGGAACTACAGTACTGTCAAGTGGCGGCACCCCTTCACACTTTGACTTCATGTAAGCAAAAGTTCACCTGGAACGATCTGGCTGACAAAGCTTTTAGGCGGCTGAAAGACTTAAGCCGGGCATACACGGTACGAGTTTTTCAGTCGTGGTACTTATATACATCTGAAACTGTGCGACGGAACTGCGGGGTTTAAAAAGTTCACCGCTCACGATCTGTGTGGCGCGACGCTCGGACGCGACCGGACTGCTCACACTGTACGTCGTGCCCCCTCTGGGACCGCTCGCTGTGGTGGCAGAGGCAGGCGAGTGACGGTAGGTGACAGGGACCCAGAGCAGGGGTTCGAGCCCAGCTCTGGCGAGGCCCGCAGGAGGCACTGGGCGTCGGGGGAACGGAGGGGAGAGAGGAGGGACTAGACGCACCGGCGGCCGCGCGGCCCGCTCGCCCTTCCCAACCCTTCAGCGAGCGGGCCGGGCGGAGGTCGCTTCAGGGACGCCCGCTCACCTCCCTCCCCTGGCGGGGACGGAGAGGAGGGGAGGGCGCTGCCTCGTACCTCTGCTTGAACAGCAGGATGCGCTCACGAAAACCTCACGACAGCCGACTGAATTTCAAACATGTTTGATTTTCACCGACCGTCCGATTCCTGATCGGGAGGTAGTCGTGAGAAGCCAGTCCCCCCTCCTCCCTCCCTCTACGATCAAGCTGAAATTCGGCCCGATTCCAAAAATGCTCGCACGACTGAAGAATCGGCCCGAAAAGGGGAAAAACTCGTACAGTGTACGCCCGGCTTTATTCACCTCTGCTCCGGTTCTCATCTCCCCCGACCCCAAGAAGCAGTTCATTTTAGAGGTTGGTGCCTCTAACTCTGGAACTCGGGAGCTCCTAGCAATCAAGCTGGCTTTGGAGGAGTGGAGGCACTGGCTAGAGGGTTCTAAGGTTCCTTTCCTGGTGTGGACTGACCACCGTAACTTGGAGTACCTGAAAACGACTCAACCCCCGACAAGCCAGGTGGGCTTATTTTCTAGCTGGTTTAACTTCTCCCTTTCTTACAGGCTGGGCTCCAAGAATGTTAAGCCGGACGCCTTGTCCCGAATGTACGAGGTGGAGGAGGAGGACCCCGGCAAGGCACCAGAATTCATTTTGCCAGACACAGTAAGGTGTGCCATAACCAGGCTCAACCTAGAGAATGAGGTCAGGCGTTATCTAAACGGTTCCTCAAGCCTGCCCCAAGAACAGGCTCTTTGTTCCTGAACCCCTAAGAGGCAAGGTTCTCAACTTCTGCCACAGTTCCCGCCTATACTGCCATCCTGGAATCACAAAGTCTCTCTGTCTAATCCGCTCCCAGTTTTGGTGGCCCACCCTGATTAAGGACATTAGGGAGTTTGTCTCCGCCTGTCCCAGTTGCAGTCAGGCCAAAGTCTCCCGTCAGGCTCCGTCCGGCTTACTCCGGCCTCTGCCTGTACCCCCCCCGGCCCTGGTCCATCTTATCGATGGACTTTGTTACTGCCCTGCCTGTTTCAGGGGGTAAATCAGTCATCCTTACCATTGTGGATCGATTTTCAAAAATGGTCCACCTGATTCCCCTTCCCAAACTCCCTTCAACCAAGGAAATGGGCGCCATCCTGGCTAGGGAGGTGTTCCGGTTACATGGGTTACCAACTGACATTGTTTCCGACAGAGGGCCCCAGTTCGTGGCTCGCTATTGGCGGGAGTTCTGCGCCATGCTGGGGATCTCCGTCAGCCTGTCCTCTGGGTTCCATCCCCAAACTGATGGCCAAACAGAGTGTCTTAACCAAGAGGTCGAAGCCAAGCTTCGCCTCATCTGTGAGTCTGACCCCTCCAAGTGGGCCCAGAACCTACCCTGGGTGGAGCACGCCATTAACTCCACATCCTCCAGCTCCACCGGGCTCTCCCCTTTTTATGTTGTGTATGGGTTCCAGCCACCAGTGTTTTCCATCGAGGAGAGGGAGTCCAGGGTCCCGTCCGCCTGCCTGTCTGCACTAAGGTGTCAGCAGGCCTGGAGAAAGGCAAGGAGAGCCATTCTTAAATCCTCCCAGGTTCAGGCCCGGGCTGCTAATTGCCAACAAGTTCCGGCTCCGCAGTACCAACCAGGAGATAAAGTCTGGCTTTCCACAGAAGACCTTCCCCTTAAGGTTGAGAGTAAGAAACTGGCGCCACGGTTCATTGGTCCCTTCTCTGTCTCCAAAGTGGTGAATCCGGTAGCGGTCCGCCTCCGCCTGCCTCCGACTATGAAGGTCCACCCCACCTTCCACGTCTCTCGAGTCAAGCCTGTCAAGCTCTCAAGGTTTTTTCCCTACTCCAGACCCCCACCTCCTCCTCGTTTGGTTGATGGAGCTCCGGCCTTTACAGTAAGGCGGATCCTCATGTCCAGAAGGTGGGGTAGGGGCATGCAGTACCTGGTTGATTGGGAGGGTTATGGACCTGAGGAGCGGCAGTGGGTCCCCGCCCGCTTCATCTTAGGCAAGTCCCTTATCAGGGAGTTCCACAGAGCACGCCCTGAACAGCCTAGGGCGTCTGGTATCCGCCCTTAAGGGGGGGGGGGGTCTCTGATCGCTGTGCAGATCAGATGCAAGTGCCAGATTGTCTCAAGCCAACCGTATGAGCATTCCAGCGTTCTCTTCTCTGCCTGCCTGTTGCCTGACCCGAGTTACCGAGCTTTCCTGTACCCTTTACTGTTTCTGCCCATCTACCTGGAGACCTGACCTTCGCCTGTGAGTACCGGATTTCTGCCTGCCCCCTGTGATCTGCACGTTGAGAGGGCGGGACCACTTCCTGCTTTTAAATAAAAACCTTGAAAAACCACTGACCTGTGTCGGTTGAATTCTGAGTCCAGTTCCTGTACGTTACACATTCAGATTGTTGAGTGGAAGTTAAATTGAACTCAGTTTGCAAAGATAGTCTTTGTTTATACAAATCCGGACATGGGTTTATGGAATCCTGTTTATCAAGCTGTGACATCAGATCTTTTAGTTCAGTTAAAGTTTTACCTTTTGTTTCTTAGTATGTGAGCCGTACGATATAATGTGACCGGGCAAGAATGCTTTCAAATTTTCCCAAACATTACTAATGGCCATACCAGGTGTACTGTTAGTTTTTTTAAAAAAAAATCAATTTGTTCAGAAATGTGTTGTACAAATTCTTTATCTAACAGAAGGAGAGGATTCAGTCACCAAGAATGCACAAAACAACGGTCTTCATCAGGAAAACAGGGTTCTAAAATAAGCGGGCTATGATTGGATATAACTGTACTATCATATCCATTAGTCCTAATATTAGAAAGTAATTTTTTATCTACAAAAAAATTATCTATACGTGAATACGTTTGATGAACAGCAGAAGTAATAGTAATATAATCTTTATTGTCATTGAAACATACATTACAACGAAATTTGTTCTCTGCTTTTAACCCATCACCCTAGGGGAGCAGTGGGCTGCCATGTGTGGCGCCCGGGGAGCATTTGAGTCAGCTATCATACCCAATACTATAAGTGGAGTATTTTTATTGATCAGAATTGCTCTGCCTCAGACCCTTCTGTGCAGATGCCTGTTATGGAATTATGTGGGGGACAGATAAGCTGTGACATAAGACCAATACATGGAGAAAATAGGTTAGATAAACACAAACAAGACCAGCTACGGGATGCGATTGTCATGGTGCAGCTTTGCCACCTGTCATCCTCCCTATTTAAGCTCCCTTCAGTCAGCTCTTCCCTGTCGGATCGTTCTGTTGGTTTCTGCTCACTACTGCTCACCTCATCCTTTCCTTGTCCAGCCTGAGTTCCCTTTTTCTCCGTCTGCCTGGTGCTGGTCCTACTGTTACTCCAGTCCTGCAAGTATTCACTTTGCCGTGTTGCTGGTACTCTGGTGCTCCAAGTATTCACTCTGCATTGCTGCCGGTCCTCCTTGCCAGTTCCTGCCATCACCATCCTCCTGCTCCAGACTGGTCAAGACTCTGGTCATCTTCATCCACAACTCATCTCTGTTAAATAAACCTTTTACACAAAGCTCTATGTGTGTGGTTGTGTTCGGGTTCATCTAAAAGCATGACAGAACGATCCGACCACATGAACCCGACACCCACACAGGAGCTGGCGGGAGGGATCTTGCTCCTGCCCAGCCGGCCACAGAAAACTCTGCTGTTCCGGCATCCGACGCGGGTCGTGAGCATGCCGTTCCGGCGTCCGACGTGGGTCGTGAGCATGCCGTTCCGGCGTCCGACGCGGGTCGAGAGCACACTAGTCAAACAAAAACAGAACACAGGGGAACCAAAAAACCTAGAAAACACAGGGGAACTACAGGGCCTAGAGAACACAGGGGAACCAAAGAGCCTAGGAAACACTGGAAACAAAAGGCCTAGAAAACACAGGGGAACTACAGGACCTAGAAAACACAGGGAAACTACAGGACCTAGAAAACACAGGGGAACCAAAGAGCCTAGAAAATGCTAGGGAACCGAGGAGAGCGTACAGAAACGCTAGGGAACCGAGGAGAGCGTACGGAAACGCTAGGGAACCGAGGAGAGCGTACGGAAACGCTAGGGAACCAAGGAGAGCGTACGGAAACGCTAGGGAACCAAGGAGAGCGTACGGAAACGCCAGGGGACGAGGAGAGCGTAAGGAAACGCCAGGGGGACAAAACAGGCGTACGGAAACGGCAGAGGGACAAAACAGGCGTATGGAAACGCCAGAGGGACCAAACAGGCGTACCAAAACGCTAGGGCTCAACAGACGTCCCAAAACGCTGGCGCACAACTAATGCACCGGAAATGCCAGGGGAAAGAACAGGTGTACCAACGCCAGAGGGAAGGACAGGCGTACGACAACGCCAGAGGGAAGGACAGGCGTACGACAACGCCAGAGGGAAGGACAGGCGTACGACAACGGCAGAGGGAAGGACAGGCATACGACAACAGCAGAGGGAAGGACAGGCGTACGACAACGCCAGAGGGAAGAACAGGCGTACGAAAACGCCAGAGGGAAGAACAGGCGTACGAAAACGCCAGAGGGAAGAACAGGCGTACGAAAACGCCAGAGGGAAGAACAGGCGTACGAAAACGCCAGAGGGAAAGACAGGCGTACAACAACGCTAGGGTTCAACAGGCATTCGGATACGCTGAAGCACAACTAGCGTGCAGAAACGCCAGGGGAAACACCAGGGCATAAGGGAAACGCCGGGGCGTATAGAGACGGGGATATCTAAAACACCAGGGAACGGAGGGCATCCTCACACGCCAGGGAACAGAGTAAATCTAAAATGCCAGGGAAACGGAGGGCATCTAACACGCCAGGGAAACAGAGTAAATCTAAAACGCCAGGGAAACGGAGGGCGTCTACCACGCCAGGAACAGAGAAATCTAAACACCAGGGAACGGAGGGCGTCCTAACACGCCAGGGGACAGAGGTCGTCCTAGGAAAACTAGGACTGGAACAAGTACACTAAAGCAAGAACTAGAAAATTAAAGCAAGATCTAGAAAATTAGAGAAAAACTAGAAAACTAAGGCAGAACTAGAAAACTAAGGCGGAACTAGAAAACTAAGGCGGAACTAGAAAACTAAGGCGGAACTAGAAAACTAAGTCAGAGCTAGAAAACTAAGGCAGAACTAGAAAACTAAAGCAGGAACTTGGGAACGAAGACAAGAACTTGAGAACGAAGACAGGAACTTGAGAACGAAGACAGGAACTTGAGAACGAAGACAGGAACTTGAGAACGAAGACAGGAACTTGAGAACGAAGACGGGAACTTGCGAACGAAGACAGGAACTTGAGAACGAAGACGGGAACTTGCGAACGAAGACAGGAACTTGAGAACGGAGCAGGACCTCGAGTGCGCTGGGCAGCAACGTCCTTAACATGCTGGGTAGCAGGGACAGAATAACGCTGGGCAGCGACGACTGAAAGCGCCGTCTTTTAACGCTGGGCAGCGTCGGAGGTGGGCGTCGCTGAGGGCGACCCGGCAGACGAACCAGAGGTGGGGCGTCGCGGAGCGACCCCGACTGACGAACCAGAGGCGGGGCATCACCGACTGCGATCCCGGCGGAGCTGAACCAGAGGCGGATGGCACCCACGGAGACCTCGGGCCAAGGCGGAGCAGATCCAGAGAGGTGGACAGCACCCATGGAGACCTCGGGCTGAGGCGAAGCAGATCCAGAGAGGCGGACAGCACCCACGGAGACCTCGGGCTGAGGCGAAGCAGATCCAGAGGTGGATGGCACCCACGGAGACCTCGGGCTGTGGCGGAGCAGAATCCAGAGGTGGATGGCACCCACGGAGACCTCGGACTGAAGCGAAGCGGATCCTGCCAGCTCCTGCACCAAGCTCTGTGCGTGCTCGGGTTCATCCTTTGGCCGGCTCGTACTGTCATGATTTTGTCTTGGATGAACCCGGACACAGCACGCACACACAGACCTGATTTTAAGAGAGTTTATTGCAAGCAGTGGATGATGATGACATGAAGAACCAGAGTCTGTTATCAGGCGGAGATGAAGGATGCAGGAGCTGGCTGGCAGGAGCAGAGCGGAGAGACTAACCAGGAACCGGGAGTGAAGCCAGAGTCCATGAAAACGGGAACAGAGGTACAGTCCATGAAACGGAGGAGCAATAGTCCATGACACAGAGGGGAGCTGGACTGCTGGAGAACCAGGAGCGTAACCAGAGACCATGAAGACGAAGACGGAGGAACAGAAACCAGCAGCGCAGCAAAACAGAAACTAAACTTGATGAGACGGGAACCAAGACGGGAGGACAGGAGCAGACAGGCATGATGTAGAGTGACTGAACACTACGAGCCAGCGACGAAGAACAAACAGAGGTGAGCTTATAAAGGGGTGAGAGTAGGTGGAACGAGTTATGGGGTGATTACAGCCTGACAGGTGCTCTCAATCAAAGCTGCGCTGGGAAGGGAGGAGGCAGGAAATGTTCAGAATGCATCCATGACTCAGCTGCACGTTCAGCATCTCGTAACGATATTGTACAGTTAGAATTAAGCGGAGAAGGATTTTCTCGTCATGTGATCGTTCAAGTAAGTGATGAACGTGATTCAATTCTGCCTGCATTTCTGGAATTTTTAGAGGAGCTTGTACAGTCCAACGCCGAGCTTCCAGGACCTAACAACTTAGAACTGATTCTTTAGGTCATAAGAACCTCACATGGCGGTGTCAAACATAAGGCTGTAAAAACCTTAGACTGTGAACTGTTTCATAAAAAACGTCGACATTTGTATATCGTTGGCAACCGTTCTAATCAGCTTTGTTTTTCAATAAGTCAAGCACATCTCTTTAACCCGGCTTTTACAGACGCTGAAGCAGTACAACAAGCCATACATTGGCAGCGTATGGTCGGTCTCACTGATCAAACCCCTGTGATTTTCAGCGATGTGCAAAAATTTTAAAAGATAGTGAACAGGAAAATTGTTGTGTTCTATAAAAACAATGGGGAGGCATTGCTTCGTAAATTCGAGACCGACTTTTCAGATCGTTCAAATCCTCTTTTTCTGTTTCTGTTCAAAAACCATTATCACAGAAAAAAAAAGCCTTACGGGGTTCAGTGGTGCTAACCACATCTGCAGTTACTGCTTTAATGGTTTCGAAAACATCACCACGCATAACTGTAAGGGCCGTTGTTCCGTATGCCTCGATCCGAACTGTACTCTCCAGCAGTACCGGCCTGTACACTGCGCAGATTGTAACCGGATCTGTCGTAATCCATTCTGCTTTGATAAACACAGAGAGCCCAGGGAACTCGGGAAGCTTGTGAGTAACTGCCTCGCTTGTGAGTAACTGCCTTGCGGTGCTGATGTAACATTAAACGAACATCAGTGCTACATTCAACCTACCCTGACCGATCATGAGCTCAGCGATAAACTGTTTTTTTATGATTTCGAATCTTTTACAGATCAGAGCGGCGTGCACATTCTGTTTCTTGTGTGTACAAAAACATTGAAACGCTTAAGGCCTGAACTGCGTCAGGGAATTTCTGCTCCAGTTCAGGAAACCGAGGTACAAGGGTTACACATTTTTAACAGCCGCGGGTACGACTCTTACTTGGTTCTGAGTGTGATGGTTCAGTTGGGTATTAAACCATCCCTAATCACACAGGGGAGCAAAATCCTCTGTTTTACTGAACCTGATTACGGTCTGAAATTCATTGACAGCCTTTCATTCCTTGCTATTAAACTGAGTCAAATGTCAAAAGCATTAGGCTTCACTGATCACTGTAAAGGGTTTTTCCCCCACTTGTTCTTCTCTGAAAACAAATTAAAGTATGTAGGCCCGTTTCCTCCTCCCGGCTTCTACGCGGTACAGAACATGAGCCCCGCAGAGCAGCAGCGATTTACCAGCTGGTACAGCCAGGCGTGCAAGCAGCCCTTTGACTTTCAGAAAGAAGCTCTTTATTATTGTCAAAATGATGTTGAGATTCTTTTCAACGGTTGTGTGAAATTCAGAGAAGAGTTCTTTAAAGAAACAAACATAGATCTTTTAAAATGCATCACAATTGCCTCAGCCTGCATGAAGGTTTTCACATCCAAATTCCTTCCTCCTAACACTCTCGCGATCCCCTCACCAGTGGACTACAAACACCAGTGTAAGACATTTTCAAACGCGTCCATTCAGTAGGGGTGTAAATAATAATCGTTTTGTATCGATGCATCGATCCAACAGCCGACGATCCGATGCATCGACACGTCCGCAAGAGTATCGATTCATGTATTTTTTCCCCTCCGGTCTATTTTTATCCATTTGCTCCTGGATGTAATTCTGACTCCCGTGCTGTGGTGGCGCTAAACCTATTTTGCCCTCCTACCTCGCTTCCTTTAGCCACTACCCTCTTTCCCCTTGCACACACACTCGCGCAAACAGTAGGCAAGACAGACATGGCGGAGATAGTGGAGGAGAAAGAAGAGGTAGGCAAGACAGACGTGGCGGAGGAAAAAGTCTTACACACCCCTTGCGGGCTCAAGTCATTTGTGTGGAAGTATTTCGGGTTCCGTAAGGATGGAAGAAAACTGATGAAGGATATGGCTATATGCAGAGATTGTTGTTGTGAAATTCGCTACTGTGGCAACACATCCAATTTGTCTGCTCACCTGAGAAGACGCCATGGTGTCCAAAGGGAAGAAAAAGCACAGCCCTCTACATCGCCACTGACAACATTTTTCCCTCAGAAGTTTTCACACAGCTCTAAGAGGGCGAGGAATATATCCAAGGCAATCGCGTTCTTCATATGTACAGACATACGTCCCTATTGCGTCGTGGAGAACGAAGGCTTCCGATACCTACTCGACACTCTGGAGCTGAGGTATTGCATTCCCTCGCGACAGCACTTCAGCGAATCATTGATTCCAAAGTTATATGCCAAAGTTCATGATAGTGTCATTCAAGAGTTGCAGGAGGCGCAGCGCGTAGCTATAACATGTGATGGCTGGACTTCCTGCACTACAGAATCCTTCATCACAGTAACATGCCACTTCATTGACCATGGATGGGAGATGCACAATTACGTATTACAGATGCGTGTGCTGGCGGAGACACATTCAGGAGTTAACATCGGACACGTCCTATGAGCTGCGTGTGAAGGGTGGGATCTGAGTGACAAAGCACCAGTGCTCGTCACGGATAATGCATCGAATATGAAGAGGGCTGGGGAAGAGGCTGGGGTGTCACCCCACATCATGTGCTTCGCGCACACACTCAATCTGTCCACTCAAGATGGCCTCAAGATCACAGCCACAGACAGGCTTTTGGGTCGAGTTAGGAGAATTGTGAGTTTTTTCCATCGCAGCGCAATTGCAACTGGAGTGTACAAGGAAAAACAAAAACTGCTTGACCTCCCGTGCCACAAACTTAAAGCGGACGTAAAGACAAGGTGGAACAGTTCATTCGAGATGTTAGAGCGGTTTCTGGAGCAACAGCTTGCGGTGACGGCAACCCTCCTGGACAAGAAGCTGAGGAAAGGTGCAAGCGACATTCACACTCTCACGGAAAGTGACCTATCCGCAGCAGAGCAAATGGTTAGCTTGTTGGCCCCACTGAAAGCTGCCACCACGCTCATGTGCGAAGAAAAGCAACCCACAGTGTCAATCATCGCACCCATCAGAACAAAGTTGCTGACGCATTTCAAATGTGCACCAGACAACACTCCCTTGATCAAAGACATGAAACTGAGGATCTCCGAGAACGGTATGTGGACGAGGAACCATTCTTACTCCGAGCAGCTGTGTTGACCCTAGGTTTAAAAAGCTCCCGTTCCTGAGTGATGAAAGAAGAAACCAAGCCTTTGAATGCATTGCTGAAGAAGCAGTACACCTGAAGGAACAGAGGGTACGTTGTTTCTCATCATATACTTTTTAAAATACAGTATAGCATTTATTTATTTATCATTATTAGTTGTTGTTATTAGTTATAGTAGTCGTTAGTGGTGTTGCTGTGTTTTAAGGTAATACATTGAGCTGTTGGGTGTCGTTCTTATGTAGTAGTAAGTTGGTGCTTATGAGTGTATATGTGTCTGTGATAGTTACAGAATGAATCAGAGGCCCAGACCCAGAAAACACCTCCTTATGCCCAGATGTGTGATGTGTGGGAAACGGAGACTATGGAAGGTACTGTTCATACATTCTACAATTATTCAGATACATCATAAAGATCCTACTTCAACCTACTCATATCACATATACTTCATAAATATAATATAGATATTATATTATACGTGGAAATTTTATATATTTATACACACACACACACACACACACACACACACACACACACACACACACACACACACACACACACACACACACACACACACACACACACACACTTATGTATGTATTTAATATACTAAAACTGTACTATATGACTATAGCCTACTGCCATATTATACTTTGACTATAACTATACTCCTCCTGTTGTCTTATTTTTGTTTAATTTAGAAACACCCCCAGTTTCCAAGAAAACTGTAATGATTCTGGCACTGGAGCTGATTCTGCTCACAATTCACACCCCTGTCCAGTCTCCACCCCTCTGCAATCAACTTCTACTGGCTTCACCTGTCTCCACCTGCATAAAAGTTCCGTCCAAGTCAGCCTCCAGTGCCAGATCGTTTTCGAACCTCGTGTGAGTAACTTTCCAGCGTTTTCTACCTGCCTGTCCCAGTAATTGACCCTGACCTGTTACCAGTGTTTTTTAGCCTGTCTTGTCCTAGCCTGTGTCTTCCTGCCTGGTCCCCTGCCTCCTGGAACCCCTACCCTTGGACTGCCTCCTAGTGAACCGGATTTCGGATTTGGACCTGGACCCCCCTCTTGGATTTTCCCCATGTACTCTGCTCGGTTGGCTGGATTCCCCGATACTGGACCTGGATTGCTTTGTGACAAACGCCTCTGGAAAACCCCAAGTCAAACCGACTTCCTCATCAACCGCTCAACAGCTTTGGTCTCCTCAACAGACGGATTCAAGTCCCACGGCAGCTCGCCTGTTTCTGCCTAGCTCTCCCGGCGACAAGGTCAGTGCGTCACAAGAGTCTTGTCATTTATTTTATGACCAAGTCTAACTCTGCGCCTTCACCCTCAGGAGTTTTCCGGCCAGTGAGCGCGAGCCACAAGAACCGGAGCGGACTGTTCGGGTCTTTGAATAAATCTTTTAAACTTGATTGACCTGTTGTGGTGAATCTTGGATCCAGTTCTCGTTGCATGACAAAAACAAAAGTATTGGATGACTTGTTTGGCGACTCCTTCAGCACTGAGGACCAAAGTGTCAGAAGGAAAACATCCCAAGAGCTTGCCAATGATGAAATTAGGAAGTACAGAGATATTGCATCTCTGAGCCTGGGTGGTAAGGTGTTAGAATGGTGGAAAGCTCACAGGGCCGAGTTTCCTCTACTGGCCAAGACTTACTTGTAAATACCTGGTACAAGTGTACCATCAGAATTCGTGTTTAGCACAGCAGCTGACATTGTGCGTTCAGAACGTAGTGTTTTGTCCTCTGAGCATGTGGACCAGCTAATTTTTTTAAAGAAAAATCTGTCAAGAAGCACAATTGAAAGTATTGAACTGTAACAATGCTGTGGTTTAATGTTACAGCTTTACTAACTGTTCTCTTTTCCACACCCCTTCAGTACAGAACAGAATTCAATTCAATTCAATTCAATTTTATTTATATAGCGCCAATTCATGAAACATGTCATCTCGAGGCACTTTACAAAGTCAAAATCAATCATATTATACAGATGGGTCAAAAATTTCCTATATAAGGGAACCAGTTGATTGCTTCAAAGTCCCTACAAGCAGCATTCACTCCTGGAGAAGCGTAGAGCTACAGGGAGAGTCGTCTGCATTGTCCATGGCTTTGCAGCAATCCTTCATACTGAGCAAGCATAAAGCGACAGTGGAAAGAAAAACCACCCATTAGCGGGAAGGAAAAACCTCCAGCAGAACCGGGCTCAGTATGAACGGTCATCTGCCTCGACCGACTGGGGGTTACAGAAGACAGAGCAGAGACACAACAAGAGAGACAAACAAGCACAGAAGCAAACATTGATCCAGTAATCTGTTCTACATTAGATGATAATAGCAGGTGAGCTGTCTTCTGTGGATGATGTCTCAGATAACAGAACGCCAGACCAGGTGTACCTACTATGAAGAAAAAAAAGAGAGAGAACAAAAAGTTATAAGCAGAAATTATGACAAGCAATGCATAATTGAAGAACAGTAGAACTCGATAGAGTGAGAAAAATAGATCCTGATGTCCTCCAGTAGTCTAAGCCCATAGAAGCACATCCCCATAGGTAGGTCAGGGCAACATAAGCCACTCTAGTTATAAGCTTTGTCGAAAAGGAAAGTTTTAAGATTAGTCTTAAAAGTAGACAGGGTGTCTGCCTCACGGACCAAAACTGGGAGTTGGTTCCACAGGAGAGGAGCCTGATAGCTAAAGGATCTGCCTCCCATTCTACTTTTAGAGACTCTAGGAACCACCAGCAGACCTGCAGTCTGAGAGCGAAGTGCTCTGTTAGGAACATATGGGGTAATCAGAGCTCTGATATACGATGGAGCTTGATTATTAAGGGCTTTATACGTTAGAAGAAGAATTTTAAATTCTATTCTTGATTTAACAGGAAGCCAATGAAGGGAAGCTAAAATTGGAGAAATATGATCCCTTTTGTTGATTTTCATCAGAACTCTTGCTGCAGCATTTTGGATCAGCTGAAGACTTTGAACTGCATTTTGTGGACTTCCTGATAGTAAAGAATTACAATAGTCCAGCCTTGATGTAACAAATGCATGGACTAGTTTTTCAGCATCGCTCCTGGACAGAATGTTTCTAATTTTGGCAATATTCCGGAGGTGAAAAAAGGAAACCCTGGAAACCTGTTTAATATGGGATTTAAATGACATGTATTGGTCAAAAATAACACCAAGATTTTTTACTTTATTACCAGAGGCCAAGTAATACCATCCAGATTAAGTGATTGATTAAGAAGTTTATTTTTTGAGGACTCTGGTCCAAAGATTACAACTTCTGTCTTGTCAGAATTTAAATACAGAAAATTTAAAGTCATCCAGCTTTTGATGTCATTAAGACATGCCTGTAATTGAAGTAATTGGTTGGATTCATCAGGATTTATGGACAAATACAACTGAGTGTCATCAGCATAACAGTGGAAATTAATCCCATGCTGTCTGATAATTTTGCCAATCGGAAGCATATATATATGTATATAGTAAAGAGAATTGGTCCAAGGACTGAACCCTGTGGTACTCCACAACTGACCCTAGAGTTTGAAGAAGATTTATTATTAACATGAACAAACTGGAATCTGTCCGACAGATAAGATTTAAACCAGCCTAATGCTTTCCCCTTAATCCCTACAGTATGCTCAAGTCTTTGTAGGAGAATATTGTGATCAACTGTGTCAAATGCAGCAGTGAGATCTAACAGGACAAGTACAGACACAAGTCCATTATCTGAGGCCATGAGAATATCATTAGTGACCTTCACCAGAGCCGTTTCAGTGCTATGATGAGCTCTGAGGCCTGACTGAAACTCCTCAAGTAGGTCATTACTTTGTAAATGTTCACATAGTTGATTAGCAACTACTTTCTCAAGAATTTTAGATAGGAAAAGATTAGATATAGGTCTGTAATTTACTAACTCATCTTGATCAAGAGAAGGTTTCTTAAGTAAAGGTTTAATAACAGCTACTTTATCATATCCATTTACTAAGGATAGATTAACCATGTCCAAAATAGGGCCACTGATCAATGGGAATATCTCCTTAAACAACTTGGTTGGGATTGGGTCTAACATACAGGTAGAAGGTTTAGATGAAGCTAAAATTTTAGATAGCCCAGAAAGCTCTACTGCTTCTAAACAGTTCAGACACTAAAGAAAGATTCCTCCAACGCTGCCTCACTTACTGAGGACGAGGTAATCATGTTTGGGAGGATGCCAATCATTTTATTTTTAATGTCATCAATTTTATTTATGAAGAATCCCATAAAGTCATTACTGCTAAGAGCTAAGGGAATGGATGGATCAACAGAGCTGTGGCTCTGGGTAAGTTTAGCAACCGTACTGAAGAGAAATCTAGGATTATTTTTATTCTCCTCAATTAATGATGAAAATTATGCTGCTCTAACTCTGCGAAGGCTCTTATTATACAACAATAGACTGTCTTTCCAAATTAGGTTGGATTCCTCTTGGTGTGTAGAGCGCCATTTTCTCTCCAATTTCCTAACATTGTGCTTCAAGCAATGCAGCTCTGAATTAAACCAGGGAGCCAGCTTCCTGTGAATTATCAGCTTCTTTTTCAAAGGAACTACATTGTCTAATGCAGAACGCAATGAGGAAGTCACACCGTTAACAAAGGTGTTGATTTGTGAATGGGAAGAAACAGCATTGCTGCCATCTACAGGGCATTTCCAGGGCCGGCGATTGCTATAGGCGAGCTAGGCAATTGCCTAGGGCGACAAATGTGTTGGGGGCACCCTCTAGCGTCGCCCTTAGGCTTGCTTCCCATTAATCATAGAATTAGAAGAAAAAGCGAATTAAAACATGTTTATTAAATATATGATCATCCTATGGCGCCCCCTCAGCCACACGTTTACTTGTCAACCTCATTATTACATTGAATAGCGTACCGCGCACGGAGGGGAGAGGGGAAAGACGATACCCCCCGGCGGCCGCGTGGCACGGCAGACCGCCCAGCCCGCACCCCCCGCGAGTGGAGGCGTACGGAAACGGACGGCCAGCGCGTCGCGCGGACCGGAACGCTCGCCCTCCCTAACCCCTCCACGAGCTGACGTCCGGGCCCCGCGGGTCAGGATGTTTTTTCGAGTTGAACTGTTGTGTAGGCCGACCACACAAGTGTACCCAGCGCACACATTTCTCCTTGGCAGTCTTGAATTTCGGGAAATTAATGAAGAAAACATCCTTCATATGCGGCCTATCAGCGTACCTCGAGTCGCTGTTGCACGTTCCATAACAACAATGTTTAAAAACCATGGTTAGGAGACGTCTTGGAATTGGAAAAAGCAGTCGTTTTACCAAGTAAAACCAAGGGTAACGTACAGCTCTTTTACAGTGAAAGAGCGGAGGACAACGCAAGTTTGCCCTACCGCGTACCACGTGATATGACGTCACGTTGAAAAATTTCCCAGTGTTGCCAAAAGCTGGCATGACGACAATGGAAATTCTGACTTACTTGAAGGAGAAGAAACTTGAAGAAGTTTTTCCAAATATGTCGGTGGCCCTAAGAATTGCTGTCACACTACCTGTGACAGTAGCATCTGCTGAAAGAAGCTTCTCTAAATTAAAACTACTTAAGACCTACCTGAGGTCAACGATGAGTCAGGAACGCCTCAATGGGCTTGCACTGATGAGCATCAACCAAGAGGTCTCAAATAAAATATCATTTGATGATACCATCAACGAATTTGCCATTAGGAAGTCCAGACGAGTCAAATTTTAATGCTGCGTCAATTATGAAGGTGAATAGAAATACCTGAAACAAGTGTTCATCTTTTATTAGATAGAACTACAAGAACTTCAAACTTTTAATTTTGTAATGGTATCCATAAAAGCACTTTTGTTTGTAGAGGGTTAATCCAGTTTATTAGTTATACTTTACCTAAGTGTCCTTACAGATGGTTAAGTGTTTTTGCACAGTCCTAACTTTGAGTGTGTAATAAATTATTTAAAATAATAAAAAAGAAAAGGTTCTGAAACCTATTCTGGTATTTGTTGTCCATGCATCACTTGTGAAAAAACTGCTAAGTTACAGTTTTTTCTGAAAGCTTAAACACAACCTCGATTCTTATAGCACAATTTCTAAAACTATTAATCCACTCACTGAGTTCACAAAACTAAAAGAACAAACACTGCTTTCCACTCTTTGTGGAACTGTAAACACAACTCAATGAAGCACTAAACAGATGCTGAAAACAGTACTGGTATTTCGCACAGCAAAAGTGAGGGGGGGGGCGCAAAACTCAATCTCGCCTAGGGCAACCAAAGGCCTAAAACCGGCCCTGGGCATTTCTGCAATACTGAGGATATTAAAAGGGGGGCAGACTCTTTAAGTTTTGATACAGCATTATCCGATAAAGATCTACTATAATGGAACGCTCTTTTGGGGGTGGAGAACTCAGTTAGATTAAACTCAAAGGTTATTAAAAAATGGTCAGATAGGACAGGGTTGTGATGAAATATAGTTAATTCTTCACAATCAATGCCATATGTCAGCACAAGGTCTAAAGTATGTAACCAGGAGTGCGTCGGTTTATGCACATTTTGAACAAAACCAATTGAATCTAGGATAGTTTTAAAGGCTACACTAAGGTTATCACATTCAGTGTCAACATGAATCTTAAAATC
Source organism: Fundulus diaphanus (assembly GCA_037039145.1). Lineage (NCBI taxonomy): Eukaryota > Metazoa > Chordata > Actinopteri > Cyprinodontiformes > Fundulidae > Fundulus > Fundulus diaphanus. The sequence continues at coordinate 59,090,088 of CM073124.1, forward strand.
ACCCACTATAATAACCTTGTCAGTGTTTAACACCAAATCATTTAAGAAGTCTGACAGCTGATCCAGAAACTGAGTGTAAGGGCCTCGTGGACGATACAAAACAACAAACAGAAGAGGTTTTATTGCTTTGCAGTTTGGATGAGGGAAACTGAGGGTTAAATCTTCAAAAGAACTGTAGTTATTAATTGGCCTGGGACTAATTAATAAATCAGACTGAAAGATGGTTACCACTCCTCCTCCTCTTGCCACAGATCTGGGAATGTGGAAATTTAAATAACTGGAGGGAGTTGACTCATTTATACTAACGTAGTCCTCTTGTAGCCAGGTTTCTGTGAGACAAAATAAATCAATCTGATTATCGGAAATCAATTCATTAACTAACAAAGTCTTTGGAGGGAGAGACCTTATATTTAATAAACCACATTTAATTGTTTTATTTTTTGGTTCAAAGTGAGCTGTATTGATTTTTATTAGATTTTTATGATTTGCTCCTTTTAGATCCGTTTTTAATTTGTTTAGTTTTGGCCGTCGGAAAAACACTGTCTCAATAGGGTAATGGGTGGGTAACAGTACAGAAGCTGCAGAGAGGTGTGTTAAACTACGGCTCTGCTTCCTGGTCTGGACCCTGGGTTGTCAGCATTTAGGAGAACTAATAAATCCGACATGCGGCTAAACATGTCATCACTGGTCAGATCAGGCAGGTAACCAGAGAAAATTACGGAGTCCGACATTGTTTTAGCAAACTCACACACCGAAGCAACACCAACTTTAGTTACCTCCGATCGGCGTGATCGGCGTGAATAACAATCTTACTGTATTTACACTTATCCTTAGCCAGTAGTTTTAGGTAGGATTCTATGTCGCCCGTTCTGGCCCCTGGCAGGCGTTTAACTATGGTCCCTGGTGTCTTTAGTGCCACGTTTCTTAATATGGAGCTGCCAATAATTAAGGTCGGCTCCTCAGCGAGACTGTCGCTGAGTGGGGAAAATTTATTAGAAACGCAGACGGGTTGGTGGTGATCTGGGGGCTGAAATCTAGAGCTATGCTTCCTACGAACCGCCGGCCTGCTTAACCGGCTGTTCAGGTGCTGCGGCTATTGGTTCGCTACGTGAAGTTACTCTTTGTGGCTCCGCATTAGCAAAGGAGCGGCTATCAGCCGGTTTTTCAACAGCACGGAGTAGGGTCTCCAATTCTGATACCCTCGCCTCCAAAGCTACAAAAATACTACATTTATTACATGTACCATTATCACTAAAGGAGGCAGAGGAATAACTAAACATCTGACACAGAGAGCAGCAGATAGGAGACTTAGTCAGAGACGGAGAAGCCATTATGAGGCTAAGGGTTGGCTAAAGCTAGGCTAGCGCCCTCTTACCATGCCAAAAAGCAAACCGTGTGAAACACGGGAGTTCCCAAACGTGATGTGCAGCCACAGAAAATGTTTTAAAAGTGCTTATGTTTTGGAAACAGATGTTACAGCAAAGAGGTTTAGAGATAAAAGCGAGAGAGCCTGGAGCAACACACTGCAGTTCACACAGCGACAACAGGAAGTGACACAATACGCCTTTCCGTAAACAGCTTCGGAAGCTGTCACCAACTACAGAGCTCTCGGTAAGCGTTATTACTTTTAAGTGAATTAAGTACATGCCTACTTTTTTGTTGCTATTGCACATTTTGACTAATTTTGCTGACTTGTTGGAGTATGGCCTATGTTTTTGTTACTTTTTGTTGCTAGTGCCCTTTGTTGAGTATTGTTATTCTATAGTGAATGTAGTATAGGCCTATTTTTGTTACTTAATCTGCTAGTGCACTTATGCACTCATTGCTCTGATTTTGTGGAGTATTGTTATTCTGTAGTGAATGTAGTATAGGCCTATTTTTTGTTACCATTTGCTGCTAGTTAACTTTGCTACTTCTGCTATTTGCTGTTGTTTATCAAATAAAATGCATAACAATATTACAGCTTTCATTGATTTATTTCAAATTTGAAACATTGTCTAGCCTGTAAGGTAAAAAAAATAATGAACTAATTAATCAAATCGAATCAAATCGTATTGTATCGTGGTGTATTCTTGAGTATCGAAAATAATCAAATCGTTAAGTCAGGAAATCGATACTGAATCGAATCGCCATTATGGGTTTGATTTACACCCCTACCATTCAGTGGCTGGAATGTTTAGCTCAGGAAAGGACCATAGACATCCAGCATGCGCTAAATAAAGGGAAAAAGAAAATTGGCCCTTATTATTCAATTCAATTCAATTCAATTTTATTTATATAGCGCCAAATCATGAAACATGTCATCTCAAGGCACTTTACAAAATCAAGTTCAATCATATTATACAGATTGGGTCAGATTATACAGATTGGTCAAAATGTCCTATATAAGGAATCCAGTTGATTGCATCAAAGTCCCGACAAGCAGCATTCACTCCTGGGGAACCGTAGAGCCACAGGGAGAGTCGTCTGCATTGTACATGGCTTTGCTGCAATCCCTCATACTGAGCAAGCATGAAGCGACAGTGGGAAGAAAAACCACCCATTAACGGGAAAAAAAAACCTCCGGCAGAACCGGGCTCAGTATGAACGGTCATCTGCCTCGACCGACTGGGGTTACAGAAGACAGAGCAGAGACACAACAAGAGAGACAAAAAAGCACAGAAGCACACATTGATCTAGTAATCTGTTCTACATTAGATGGTAATAGTCGGTGATCTGTCCTCCCTGGATGATTTCACAGTCAACAGAACGTCAGACCAGGTGTGCCTACTATGAAGAAAAAAGAGAGAGAACAAAAAGTTAAAAGCTGAAATGACAACAGTCATTTCAATGTAATGCAATGCAAATCTGGAGAACAGTAGACTGGAGAACAGTAAAAATCAGTAGAGTGAGAAAAGTAGGCCCTGATGTCCTCCAGTAGCCTAAGCCTATAGCAGCAAAACTATAAAGGTAGCTCAGAGTAACATGAGCCACTCTAGTTATAAGCTTTGTCAAAAAGGAAAGTTTTAAGATTAGTCTTAAAAGTAGACAGGGTGTCTGCTTCACGGACCAAAACTGGGAGTTGGTTCCACAGGAGAGGAGCCTGATAGCTAAAGGATCTGCCTCCCATTCTACTTTTAGAGACTCTAGGAACCACCAGCAGACCTGCAGTCTGAGAGCGAAGTGCTCTGTTAGGAACATACGGAGTAATCAGAGCTCTGATATATGATGGAGCTTGATTATTAAGGGCTTTATACGTTAGAAGAAGAATTTTAAATTCTATTCTTGATTTAACAGGAAGCCAATGAAGGGAAGCTAAAATTGGAGAAATATGATCCCTCTTGTTGATTTTCATCAGAACTCTTGCTGCAGCATTTTGGATAAGCTGAAGACTTTGAATTGCATTTTGTGGACTTCCTGATAGTAAAGAATTACAATAGTCCAGCCTTGAAGTAACAAATGCATGGACTAGTTTTTCAGCATCACTCCTGGACAGAATGTTTCTAATTTTGGCGATATTCCGGAGGTGAAAAAAGGAAACTCTGGAAACCTGTTTAATATGGGATTTAAATGACATGTCTTGGTCAAAAATAACACCAAGGTTTTTTACTTTATTACCAGAGGCCAAGTTAATGTCATCCAGATTAAGTGATTGGTTAAGAAGTTTATTTTTTGAGGACTCTGGCCCAAAGATTACAACTTCGGTCTTGTCAGAATTTAGATGCAGGAAATTTAAAGTCATCCAGCTTTTGATGTCATCAAGACATGACTGCAGTCGAAGTAATTGATTGGATTCATCAGGATTTATGGATAGATATAGCTGAGTGTCATCAGCATAACAGTGGAAATTAATCCCATGCTGTCTGATAATTTTGCCGATCGGAAGCATATATATAGTAAAGAGAATTGGTCCAAGGACTGAACCCTGTGGTACTCCACAGGTGACCCTAGAGTTTGAGGAAGATTTATTATTAACATGAACAAACTGGAATCTGTCCGACAGATAAGATTTAAACCAGCCTAATGCTTTCCCCTTAATCCCTACAGTATGTTCAAGTCTTTGTAGGAGAATATTGTGATCAACTGTATCAAATGCAGCACTAAGATCTAACAGGACAAGTACAGACACAAGTCCATTATCTGAGGCCATGAGAATATCATTAGTGACCTTCACCAGAGCCGTTTCAGTGCTATGATGAGCTCTGAAGCCTGACTGAAACTCCTCAAGTAGGTCATTGCTTTGTAAATGTTCACAAAGTTGATTAGCAACTACTTTCTCAAGAATTTTAGATAAGAAAAGAAGATTAGATATAGGTCTGTAGTTTACTAGCTCATCTTGATCAAGAGAAGGTTTCTTAAGTAAAGGTTTAATAACAGCTACTTTAAAAACCTGTGGTACATATCCATTTACTAAGGATAGATTAATCATGTCTAAAATAGGACCACTGATCAAAGGGAATACCTCCTTAAACAACTTGGTTGGGATTGGGTCTAACATACAGGTAGAAGGTTTAGATGAAGCTAAGATTTTAGATAGCTCAGAAAGCTCTACTTCTTCTAAACAGTTCAGACACAGCGCAGGTTCTAAAGATTCCTCCAATGCTGCCTTACTTACTGGGGACGAGGTAATCATGTTTGGGAGGATGCCAATTATTTTATTTTTAATGGCATCAATTTTATTTATGAAGAATCCCATAAAATCATTACTACTAAGAGCTAAGGGAATGGTTGAATCAACAGAGCTGCAGCTCTGAGTAAGTTTGGCAACTGTACTAAAGAGAAATCTAGGATTATTTTTATTCTCTTCAATTAATGATGAAAAATATGCTGCTCTAACTCTGCGAAGGGTCTTGTTATACAACAATAGACTGTCCCTCCAGATTAAGTAGGATTCCTCTTGGTGTGTAGAGCGCCATTTTCTCTCCAATTTCCTAACATTGTGCTTCAAGGAACGCAGCTCTGAATTAAACCAGGGAGCCAGCTTCCTGTGAATTATCACCTTCTTTTTCAAGGGAGCTACATTATCTAATGCAGAACGCAATGAGGAAGTCACACTGTTAGCAAATGTATCTATTTGTGAATGGGAAGAAACAGCATTGCTGCCATCTACAGGGCATTTCTGCAATACTGAGGATATTAAGAGGGGGACAGACTCTTTAAGTTTTGATACAGCATTATCCGATAAAGATCTACTATAATGGAACCCTCTTTTGGGGGTGGAGAAATCGGTTAGATTAAACTCAAATGTTATTAAAAAATGATCAGATAGGACAGGGTTGTGAGAGAATACTGTTAATTCTTCACAATCAATGCCATATGTCAGCACAAGGTCCAAAATATGGAGCCGAGAGTGCGTTGGCTTATGCACATTTTGAGCAAAACCAATTGAATCTAGGATAGTTTTAAAGGCTACACTAAGGTTATCACATTCAGTGTCAACATGGATGTTAAAATCACCCACTATAATAACCTTGTCAGTATTTAACACCAAATCAGATAAGAAGTCTGACAGTTGATCCAAAAACTGAGTGTAAGGGCCTGGTGGACGATACAAAACAATAAACAGAAGAGGTTTTATTGCTTTGCAGTTTGGATGAGGGAAACTGAGGGTTAAATGTTCAAAAGAACTGTAATTATTAATTGGCCTGGGACTAATTAATAAATCAGACTGAAAGATGGTTGCCACTCCTCCTCCTCTTCCCACAGATCTGGGAATGTGGAAATTTGAATAACTGGAGGGAGTTGACTCATTTATACTAACGTAGTCCTCTTGTAGCCAGGTTTCTGTGAGACAAAATAAATCAATCTGATTATCAGAAATCAATTCATTAACTAACAAAGTCTTTGGAGGGAGAGACCTTATATTTAATAGACCACATTTAATTCTTTTATTTTTTGGTTCAAAGTGATCCGTATGGATTTTTATTAGATTTTTATGATTTGTTCCCTTTAGATCAGTTTTTGATCTGTTAAGTTTTGGCCGTGGGAAAGACACCGTCTCAATAGGATAATGGGTGGGTAACAGTACAGAAGCTGCAGAGAGGTGTGTTAAACTACGGCTCTGCTTCCTGGTCTGGACCCTGGGTTGTCAGCATTTAGGAGAACTAATAAATCCGGCCAGATTCCTAGAAAGAAGAGCTGCACCATCCAAAGTGGGATGAATGCCGTCTCTCCTGATCAGACCAGGTTTTCCCCAGAAAGTTTGCCAGTTATCAATGTAGCCCACGTCGTTTTCTGGACACCACCTAGACAACCAGCGGTTGAATGATGACATGCGGCTAAACTTGTCATCACTGGTCAGATCAGGCAGGGGACCAGAGAAAATTACAGAGTCCGATATTGTTTTAGCAAACTCACACACCGAAGCAACACCAACTTTGGTGACCTCTGATCGGCGTGACCGGGTGTCATTACCGCCAGCGTGAATAACAATTTTGCGGTATTTACGCTTATCCTTAGCCAGCAGTTTTAGGTAGGATTCTATGTCGCCCGTTCTGGCCCCTGGTAGGCATTTAACTATGGTTCCTGGTTTCTTTAGTGCCACGTTTCTTATTACAGAGCTGCCAATAATTAAGGTCGGCTCCTCGGCGAGACTGTCGCTCAGAGGGGAAAATTTATTAGAAACGCAGATGGGTTGGTGGTGATCTGGGGGCTGAAATCTAGAGCTATGCTTACTACGAACCGTCACCCAGCCGGCCTGCTTAACCGGCTGTTCGAGTGCGGCTGTTTGTTCGCTACGTGAAGTTACTCTTTGTGAAGTTACTCTTTGTGGCTCCGCGCTAGCAAAGGAGCGGCTATCAGCTGGTTTTTCAACAGCACGGAGCCGGGTCTCCAGTTCTGACACCCTCGCCTCCAAAGCTACAAAAATACTACATTTATTACATGTACCATTATCACTAAAGGAGGCAGAGGAATAACTGAACATCTGACACAGAGAGCAGTAGATAGGAGACTTAGTCAGAGACGGAGAAGCCATTATGAGGCTAAGGCTTGGCTAGCGCTAGGCTAATGCTAGGCTAAAGCTAGGCTAGCGCCCTGTTATCACGCCAAAGAACAAACCGTGTGAAACACGAGGAGTTCCCAAACGTGATGAGCAGCCACAGAAAATGTTTTAAAAGTGCTTATGTTTGGAAACAGGTGTTACAACAAAGAGGTTTAAAGATAAAAAGCGAGAGAGCCTGGAGCAAAAATCCGTCGTTCACACAGCAACAACAGGAAGTGACACAATACGCCTTACCGCAAACAGGAAGTCAGGAAGTCAGAAACAGAACCCAGAGAGTCCAATTAGTTCTGATGTTGAAAATATTCTTGAGAATATCCACAGAACTCTTGAGTAGATGTTTATGTGGACGGTTATGCAGAGGTTCAAGGGGTCAAAATTGCGTTTGAGTTCAACGGGTGTTTTTTTCACAGGTGTCCCACCTGCTTTCCACCCAACCACACCTGTCCTCTCAGGGGCATTTGCTTTGAAGCGCTCCACTCTGCTACCATGGAGAGAGCCAGGTTATTGCAGTCAGTTTATGGCGTGCAATTACAGGTTATGTGGGAACACGATTGGACCAAAATGAAAGCGTCGCAGTTGGGCGTCAAAAGGTTTCTGGAACGTTTCAACGCACCGGAGCCTCTCTCCCCGCGAGAAGCGTTATACGGCGGCAGTACGTGTGCTCTCAGGCTGAGGTACACGGCTGGGGACGAGGAAACGGTGCACTATGTTGACTTTACATTGTTGTATCTCTATGTGAATTCCAACTGCTCCTACCCCCAAGATCATTTGCAAAGATTTTGATGACCCCCGCAACTTTTACAGCTTCTGTGTATCCTCCCCGCGGTCTGTTTTTTCCCATTTACAGGACATCTGCCGGTAAACTGTTGTTCACTCTCTGCTATGCTTGCGCTGAAATTAACTACCAGACAGGTCCCTGCACCCACTCTGATCAAGGGAGAAACGTAATCAGGGCATCCAGCTGAATGTAGACAACATCGAGGTGAATCCTGCTAAAAGGCAGGTGGCTTAACTGTGCCTGAACAGTTTTTGGGGGAAATTTGCACAGAGAAACGACCTGGCTCAAACTACCATTGTGAGCGAGCCTGATGAGTTTTTCAACTTTCTGTTTTCAGGTAAATACACAGTCAGCTACTTTCACTTTCTGAACGATGAAATGTGTATGGTTCAGTGGAAATACAACAAGCGGTGCATCTCTCCACCCAACAAGGTGAATAATGTGTTTATCGCAGCGTTCACCACGGAGCACGCCCGTCTAAAATTATACACCTGTCTCGAACGACTTCAACATCGCGTTTTGTACATAGACACGGACAGCCTGAGCTACGTGGTTAAACCTGGCGAGAGCTCCCTTGAGCTGGGGAATTATCTGGGTGATTTAACGGATGAGCTGGGAGGTGATACGATTCAGGAATTTGTTTCAGCCGGCCCCAAAAGCTACGCTTATCAGACCAGAAACCAGAAAAAGGTTGTGATGCGGTTTAAAAGCATCACTCAAATTCAAAAATGTAGTGACAGGGTGAATTTTGACAGCGTTAAAGACCTGGTAGAAGGTTATTTGCAAGGGTCTGCAGGTGTCGTTTTAGAAGCTCCGCAACGTACCATTAGGAGGGATAAAAAAAGCTTTCAGCTTCAAAATGCCCCATTTCAGAAAAAGTTTCGCGTGGTGTATGACAAGAGAAGGCTTTTCCCGACGGAACAAATCTGCTGTTTTGCTACTAAAGGTTAATCGAGAAAAATGTCGCTCTCCTATGAAACACAGGAGATTGAATTTGACCCTGGATTCAAAACCCCTTTTTCATGTCTGATAGCGGGTCCGAGCGGATCTGGGAAATCTTTTTTTGTTAAAAGTGTTTTGCAAAATTGTAACCATGTTATGGATGTTGTACCTGTAAATATCGTGTGGATTTATACTTCTTTTCAAAGTATGTATGCTGAACTGCAAAAAATTAATAAAAAGATTAAATTCGTCGAGGGACTACTACTATTTTTTCGATGATGAAAATCTGTTTCCTCCCGTTCAGAATCATTTGGTTATTTTGGACGATGTAATTTTCCAGGCTTCGGAGCTTCCAGAAGTGGTCAAGATTTTTACGCAATACAGACATCATAGAAATATGAGCGTGATGATGCTGACTCAGAATGTGTTTCATCAAGGCAAGTACAGCCGCACCATCAGCTTGAACAGTAATTATATGGTGTTGTTTAAGAACCCCAGAGATAAACTGCAGCTGAATATATTAGCTGAATATATTATCTGATGGGAATACCAAATATTCCCATCAGAGAAAACTTTCTTTATGGAAAGTTTTCAAGACGCCACCAGAGAACCTAACAGCTATTTAATCGTCGACCAGACTCCGACTTGCCCCGATCGTTTCAGACTGAGAACGGGTATGCTTCCTGGTCAGTGGCCCGACATGTATGTACCTAAGTCAAAATAATTCATCATGTCATCGCGCATAAAAAGGAATGCTCCCTTATTCAGAGCTCTGTATCATGCTACTCCACAGAAACGGAAAGACATTCTCGCTCACTGCTCGCCGGACTTTCTTAAAGCCTTGTGTGAGATAGCTCTGAATATCTTAAAAGGTAACGTTAAAGTATCTCCTTCTCAACATAAAAAACTGGAAAAGCAGAAAAAGATCATCAGACTTCTGGGTGATAAAAGAACAGGGTTAAAATGCAAGCAGTTGGCTCTGAAAACCCAGTCAGGTGGGTTTATTCTTCCCTTGCTTAGTCTTGTGGCCCCTTTAATCGGAGAGCTGGTGAGTGGTCTCATCAGGAGATGAGAAAATGTCTCTTAGGACGGTGCAAAAGATGTATCTCGTTTCACCGCATCAGTTCAAACGTTTGACTCCGTCAGAGACTTCTATCAGGAAGGCAGCTGAAGAGGATTTGGAATCTAAAATGGGGGAGATATTGAATGAACCGGAACTGAGTTCTTACGGAAAAATTAAAAGGTACAACGCTCTGTGCAGAGGTATCTGACTAATGAAACAAGGTCAGCTGGAGGAACCCCGAGTGACTAACTTTGCAGTGTAACCCGATGCTTGAAAATAATGACGGTGAGGCAGACTCTGGTTCTATCGGTTCTACACCCTCTCCTGCTGAATTGGATGAAACCGCGAACAAAGTTCTAAAAGCCCTGCCTAACAGAGATAGCAAAAACGCTAAATACATATTGAAAAAGTTATCCGAAAGTGGCGGGAGCTGGACATCCAAAGGCGAATTTGTTTATTGGGATCGTGTGAGGGAGGCTCTCATTTGGTCGATTTGCTGAAAAATCTTCTGCTACCGTTTAAGAGGAAGACACAGACCCAGGAACATGTAGGCTGGGGGCTTTTTTATTTCAACTTGTATATTTTCAATGTGTTTCTTGGCAACCGGGACATTGTAGGGGTTTTGAAAGGTTTGCGTGATAATATCTCCAAACACGCCCTGGACCTGAACCATTCGCAAGAATGGTCACCTTGCTTAAACGCTATCTTGAGTTTTGTGCAGCGTTTGGAATTAGTCCCGTAAAGGTTCTGAAACACCTGTAAAGCGTTAGTAGCGGTGACCTCGATAGGTGCCATTTTAATACTTGAATGATATCTGTGGTTGTAACTATTGACCAGATCCTGAAGCACATTTAGATATCGGAGAGTGTTGTTTGCGGTGAAATATCTCCACATTCTTGATTTTAATGTACGGATAAACCTCTCAACCACCGACGCTTTTATTTCACGAGCCGTGGAAAAATGTTCAATACCGTTTTTATCCATTAACGCTTTGGTTTGTTGAAAAATTCTTTACCGTCATCAGTTTGAAGTTTCTTTGGAATCTGACTCTCTTTTAAAACGGACTCAAAAGCTTTTACGACATCAGACGCAGTTTTCCTTTTTAAAACCCTGACGTAGGCTCTTTTGGAAGACACGTCGATAACGGTTAATAAATAATTGTAATCGTCATTTTCTTTGGACAAGCTCTGCATATCACAAAGATCTGCTTGGAACTGTTTCAGAGGCCTGGTGACAAACACTCTATTTCTCGGAAATGTTATTCTTGTGGGTTTATGCAAAGAATAAGTATCTTGTTATAATAAAAAGTCTTGGACCTTTTCAACCGGTACCCTCTTACCGGTTTTACTTTCCAGAGCTCTCTGTAGTCTATTTACTCCGCCAAAACAGCCGGGGTGCGAAGGCGTGTAATATACCTGTTTCATAAATTTTCTTTCAGCCATACCTTCCCGCACATGTAGTGATGCTAAATGAAAGAAAGGACGAATGCAATTGGGTTTTTATATATTTTTTTAATAACATAATTAGTCAGGAAAGAAATTACATTAATTTATTATATCACAAGCTAATTGTAAAAACAGTCATTTAATATATAAAAAGAAAGACATGAAAAGACATTCTTTTAATACGATGTCATAAACTAATTGCAGAAAACACTAATTTAATATGAATATCACAAACTAATTGTAAAAACAGTCATTCAATATATAAAAAGAAAGACATGAGAAAATATGCATGCTTTGGTTTCAACACCCGCGCCAGTACTGCGTTGCGGCTAGAAGCTGATCTCTTATTTCCTGGGGGTTTGTTGAACCAGCTGATGATACACGTCATTGATAGGGTCAAACACGTGCTTGACCAGCGTCAATTCATACAGATATGCTTGTGCTACCGCGTTGACTGAGCTACTGTCTTGATGGATGTTGCGAGCGGCTAAAAACTGTTGAATGGCATCAATGAACCTTGTATTATAAAGTACGTGCATTGCATGATAGTAATTGCTTTCAAAGAACCCTTTCTCAGGTTCTTCCACACATTGATGCTCTCTCAAACTAGGACGGTTCATGGAACATCCATAGCAGGAATCATGCATGTGCTTTGATGAAGCTGAAGCGGATCCAACCATCGTATTCATCGGCACCGCTCTCACCGTCTCCTTGGCTGGGGGGAAGTTGTGAGTCCTCAGGTTGGGAAAGCCCCGGGGAGGGTGGATCTCCTTGGCCGGGGGGAAGTTGTGAGTCCTCAGGCTGGGAAAGCCTCTGGGAGGGTGGATCTCCTTGGCCGGGGGGAAGTTTTGAGTCCTCAGGCTGGGGAAGCCCTGGGGAGGGTGGAAGATTCACAAGCTGTGAATCTTCGTCCTGGGTCTCTGATGAAATGGCATGGTAGGAAGCCTGGAATTTTTATCCCATAAAACAAAGTACTCAGGGCTGCCTTTCACACATCCAGGGGGCCTGGACCAGTCGACGGTGTGCCTCTGCAGTGCTGTGAGGATACTCTCGCTCCCGCTGTCACTTTGGGAAGAAGAATCAGGAGTTGGCGAGGATGAAGGAGGGTGGTACGACCCCGGGAAGCATCTGTCCCTGTCTGGGGAGCCATGCTGCGGTGATGTTGAAGCGTTTGAAGGAGACGGCGGTGGAGTAGGAGAGCTATCCACCCCGCAGAACGTCATACTGTTGCCTGTGTCCATCCTCATGGTTTCAGATGTTAGAAGTCTGGTCAGTGAAGCTGCATGGAGTCCCGATCAGCCAGCCTGGTTGTTTTTTATACAGAGAGGGGCGTGGTTAACGTTGAAGGAGCGGTATAGGCTGTTATGATGGGAGGGTCTAAAAAGAGAGCACTTTCTTGACCGCCAAAATGTCTTTCCAGTTGCGACAGTCGCGAAACAGCGTTGAGATCCGGTCTGCTATTCCAGTCATCTTGTCACGCCACACATCAAAGGGAATGGCTAGCAATGTCCTGAGCACACCGCAGTCAGAATTATAATACTGAAGAATGAAAATAACTGATGGTGTTTTGTCTTGAGCCTTTGTGAGACTTGCTCGGAAAAACCATCGGCCAGTAACACCCGTTTTTGACTGCCAAGTATCTGAGAAGATCCTATTTCTTGAATCTATGTCAGTTTCGTTCAGGAGGGGCTGCTCGAGCTTACAGCGCTTAGCAGCGGGTGAATCCAAGATTCCATCCTCGGTTTCTTGTTTCACAGCGGGGCCTGCTGCATTTGACTCTTTGGGGTCTAGTCTGCGGAGCATGACGAGTTTCAGAACAGCCCAATCGTTTGATGTCAGCATGTCCATGGAGTGGATAGTTTGCAGCTTGTCGGCTTCTTCATCCAGCTGATAGAGACACATATCGCCGGATCATACTTGAACACGTACCCCCATTTACCGCAGGCTCCATAGGGTTCCAAAGACCATTCTTCTTGCAGAGGTAGAGTCGGAGGCATGTGAGTTCTGCATAAAAACAGCGTAGCCTTGCGAGGGGTCTGCTGAGCTCGCCAAACGTCGCTCTAATCGTGGCAGATCGTGACAGGTGTCTCAGAAATGATAGGTTCAAACTTGGTTCTTTCAGACGCCATGTTGAAAAGTATTCAATCACTACGGTGGTTCGAGAAAGGGCCTTATATTATGAAAGAAGCGGCGGGGTGAAGGGGGAGGGGGACTTCCTGTCATGTTTTTCAAATGCTTAGCCCACATGCAGACACGAACGGGAGACCAGTACACAGTTTTAAGATGTTAATTTTAAAGGAATATGCAGAATGGAGAGCGAAGCTATAATATATTAAGTTACTGTCCAAGACTGGCTTGATCTGTGAGACGTGGAAAGTAGGGTGTACTTGAGAGTGAGGAGGCAGGCGAAGACGAACAGTGGTCGGGTTGATTATGGTTTCAATCTCGTATGGTCCAGAGAATCGGGGGGCGAGCTTCTTGGCAGATGGATCGGTGAGGACGTCCCTGGAGGAGAGCCAGACCCTCTGATCGGGGTGGTATTGGGGGGCTGGTCTTCTGCGTCGGTCGGCGAACCTCTTGCTCTGTGGCACGTGTGAGAGCTGTAATGGTGGCTTTCCATGTATCCTGGCAGCGTGAAATGTAGTTGTTGACAGAGGCGAAAGGGATCCTGAGTTCGTTGGTGGATAGGAGCGGGGGCTGGTAACCTAGAGAAACTTCAAACGGGGACAAACCGGTAGAGACTGAGGCTTGAGAATTTAAGGCATATTCCACCCATGGTAAGAACTTGTTCCATTCGGAGGGGGATGAAGATGTGAGACAGCGCAGAGTGGTTTCTAACTGTTGATTCATGCGTTCTGTCTGTCCGTTGGCTTGTGGATGGTAGCCTGACGTGAGAGTATAACGGGCGCCGAGAGCAGAGCAGAAGTGATGCCAGACCTGAGAGACGAACTGAGGTCCCCGGTCAGAGAGTATCTCTGACGGAATTCCATGTAGTCTAAAGACATGTCTGATGAGGAGCTGGGCGGTCTGAAGGGCGTTGGGTAGTTTCCGGATAGCGATGAGATGACAGGCCTTGGAGAAACGGTCAACAACCGTCAAAATGGTGGACATACCTTGGGACGTGGGTAGTCCCGTGACGAAATCTACGGCGATGTGGGACCATGGACGCTTGGGGATCGGCAGGGGATTCATAAGGCCGGAGGGTGGCCGGTTCGAAGGCTTATTACGAGCACAAACTGGGCAAGCTAAAACATAGTCCCTGACGTCTTTAGTCCATTAGGGCCACCTGAAACCTGAGACTGAGTTCTATAGATCCCTGGATGGGCGGAGAACTTGGAATCATGGCACCACTGCAGAACTTCGGGACGAACAGACTGGGGAACATTCTTGAGCGCTTGAACGTCCAAGCATAGGGCCTGGTTGATCCTGTCCTAAGTCCCACTGTATTGCTCCGATAGAGCAGGAGGGGGGTAATATCCGCTCGCGCTCCCCCTCTAACTCGTAAGGAGAAAACTGGCGAGAGAGAGCATCGGGCTTGACATTCCTGGATCTGGGCCTGAATGTTATAGAGAGATTAAATCTTGAAAAGAACAATGACCACCGGGCTTGATGGGAGTTAAGGCAACGGGCTGACTGTAGGTAGGCGAGGTTATTATGGTCAGTCCATATGATGATTAGCTGCTCAGATCCCTCGAGCCAGTGCCGCCACTCCTCTAGCGCCAACTTGATGGCTAATAGTTCTCGGTCACCCACATCATAATTACACTCGGCTGGAGAAAGGCATCGCGAAAAGAAAGCACAGGGATGAAGTCTATTGTCCGAGTCAGCTACTTGAGAAAGTACCGCACCTACCCCCGTATTAAAGGCATCAATCTCAAGAGTGAACTGTTTATGGGGGTCGGGATGGATAAGAATGGGCGCCTGTGAGAACTGAGACTTCAGCCGGTTAAAAGCTGTTTCAGCCTCTGGTCCCCAAATGAATGGAACCTTGGTAGACGTAAGGGCGTGTAAAGGTGAAGCTACCTGGCTATAATTTCTAATAAATCACCGGTAGAAATTGGCAAAGCCAAGAAAACACTGAAGTTGCTTCCTAGATTCTGGGACTGGCCATTCAACCACGGCCTTTACCTTCTCGGGGTCGGATCTGACCTGACCCCCTTCTAAGATAAGACCAAGAAAAGTAACCGAGGGCTGATGAAAATCACACTTTTCGGCCTTCACAAAAAGGCGATTCTCTAATAGTCGTTGCAAGACAAGGCGGACATGATGTTTGTGCTGTTCGAGGTCTCTAGAGTAAATAAGAATATCGTCAAGATAGACGAAAACAAAAACATTCAGAAAGTCCCTTAGGACGTCATTGACTAGGGCTTGAAAAACTGCCGGGGCGTTACACAAACCAAATGGCATCACTAAGTATTCAAAGTGACCTAATGGTGTCTTAAAAGCAGTCTTCCACTCATCCCCTTGTCTGATTCGCACTAAGTGGTAGACGTTGCGCAAATCGAGTTTGGTAAATATGGTTGCGTTTTGAACTGGTTCGAGAGCCGAAGAGAGAAGAGGGAGAGGATATTTATTCTTTATTGTTATCTGGTTTAACCCACGATAATCAATACAGGGCCTGAGAGAACCATCCTTCTTTCCTACGAAAAAGAAGCCGGCACCTAAAGGGGAGGATGATGGTCTAATCAACCCCGCCGACAGCGACTCGCTGATGTATTCTTCGAGTGCTTGACGTTCAGACCTCGAGATATTATAGAGGCGACTAGTCGGCAGGGGCGCTCCGGGTAACAAGTCTATTGCACAATCATAAGGTCGATGAGGTGGGAGTGAACTAGCCTGACTCTTACTGAATACTAACCGTAGATCATAATAAACTTGAGGAATCCGTGAAATATCTATTTTATCCTCTAAAGGAGGTGTGGAAGAAGGATGACGAGAAACCGGACGAGCAGATTGCAAACACCGCGAGTGACAAGCAGGAGACCATGATTCTAGCCGGGATTCAGCACAATTGATCTGTGGATTATGGGCTGTTAACCACGCCCAACCTAATACCACCGGAGAGCGCTTAAGAGGAAACACAAAAAAAGATAACTGTTCATGGTGGTTACCAGAAACGATCACTTCCAACAGTTTGGTCCGATGAGTAATCCTGGTCAACCTCTGACCATCTAAAGCCGAAACCTGTAATGGTTCAGGTAATCTTTCGGTGGGAACACGAAGCTGAGCGACAACGTTCTGATCAATCAAGTTAAAATCTGAACCAGAATCCACTAAAGCCAAAACATCTAAACCGTCCTGATTAAAATTTAACGAGACGGGCAAACAAAACCGAGATCCAACCTGATCAAACTCTTCTTTGTGGGGAGTTGTCCTAGTCACGTCCGTCGACCCCCCCATCACAGGCGGCGGACCTGCTCTTTTGGCCGAGTGGGACACTCTTTAACGAAATGCCCTTCACAATAAAGGCACAAATTTCCCGAGAAGCGAAGTCGGCGTTCCTCAGAAGTTAAGTGAACCTGACCCAGCTGCATAGGTTCTGGAGGCAACGGTGAAGCCTCAACCTGTCGTTGCGACCCTCTATTAACTGAGGGGAAACCCGCAGGTCGCATGGTCCTGTCTGAATGGCCCCGATTACGGCTCCGTAATTGCGTGTCCAGGTGGACGGCTAAAGCGACCAAATCCTCGAAGGAATTAGGTTCCTCCACGCGGGCTAATTCGTCTCTTAATACCTCATCAAGTGCAGAAAAGAAGACTGCCTTTAACGGCTTATCCAGCCACTCTGCGGAGGCGGCCAAAGTACAAAACTCGACTGAAAAATCGGAAACACGGCGACCCCATTGTCTTAAAGCTAGTAGATTACGGGACTGTTGAACTGAATTAGATTCAGCTGAAAAAACGGTCCTAAACTCTGTGATAAATTGTGAAAAAGAACAACCAAAAGACTGACTGTCGGGAAATCGGGCCTCGGCCCAACCAAGAGCCCTACCTGACAGAAGCCGGAGAACATACAAAATCTTAATCTGATTGGAGGAATAAAGATGAGGTGAACGATTAAACCCTAGTTTGCATTGGAAACCACCATAATCCCCGCTTTCGCCGGAGAATCTCTCAGGGCACGGTGACGTACCTTCGAGAGGCGGAGACAGATTGCAGACCTCTGCATTCTGATCGGCAGGAGGCGGGGTGACGGGAGCTTGATTGACGGGTTGAGACAACACGGAAGTCAGGGAGTTGGTTAGTTGGCTAAGCTGCGCGGCTACCAACTGAAGCTGGTCGTGAGTGGAGTTAATGGCTAAACCAAGAGACTGCATTTGTTCCTGTTGTGCGGCTAGCTGCCGCCCGAACGCATCTGCTGGGCTTAGGTGGCCAGAGCCTTCTTCTGTCATGTTTTTCAAATGCTTAGCCCACATGCAGACACGAACGGGAGACCAGTACACAGTTTTAAGATGTTTATTTTAAAGGAATATGCAGAACGGAGAGCGAAGCTATAAGTAGCCTGGAACGAGGCCTGAACGTCGGGGCGGGGATGACTGAAAAAGAAGGGGAATGATAAGTCAAAAGCTAGAACCCGGAATTTGCCAGAACGTGCGCTGCTTACCATTAGTCGAAGAGACCTAACCGGGGAAGAGTAAGTGCCGAGGGATCGAGTGTGCCTACTCTAGTAGGTGGGTGGTGGCTGGAGGGCGGCAGATGGAGCTGGCGAGAGATCCGAGACAACCACAGCAGGCAGGAGCGAACAGACGGATTAACCAGAGTACGGAAGGCTTGTGGATGCCAGTGGGATCTGGGAGGGGGAACCTCAGGCCCGACTTGGTAATGCCAAGGGAGTAAGAGGGGGAATGCCAGAGCAAAATCTGAGCAGAGAACTCCACTGGTACACAATACTCTTCAGAACTCCAAGACAGGTAAGTGCATCCATGCACACAAAACTGTGACAATTAGTCCAAAGTCAGAGAAGGCAAAACTCACGGTAGGCAGAATCCAAGGCTTGGTCAGAGGCCACGTCGTACCACGACTGGTTTAAGGCTCTGGCATCTTCCGTCTGTCTGTGCGCTGCTTAAGAAGCCAGAGGAATCTGCCACTGACGAGCCGCAGGTGTGAGGCACGCCCCCTCAGACACCACCACCACCTGTGGAAAAAACTCAGAGCAGGAACACACATACCGCACCCTGACACTTCCGGGGCGGGACTTCAGCCAGAAGTGGGGTGGGGGTCATAAATTATAGGGGTTGTGTAACCTGGACCGGAAGTGTGTGGGGGTCATAAATCATATGGGTCATAAATCAACTTGTGACATAAGGGTTATCCTATGTTTTTCCCTTATTAACGTTTATATTAAAATAGTCTATAAAGACTTAGACTTAGACTTAGACTTTCTTTATTGTCATTTTGTATACACAGAGTGCATACAGAACGAAATTTCGTTTTCACACAGCTCAGAAAGATTGCAGTAACTCTACAGGATACCTTGCAGTGAATTACAGTACAGGATAAAGTGCAGTGATAAATCGCAGTCACTTACAGGATAAGTTTCAATTGACTTCCGGATAAAGTGCAACAGTGAACAGTAGGCAGTTGAAATGTAAACAATGTAAAACAAATGTAAACAAATATGCAGTAAGGTGTGTAGTGGATTAATATCTCACAATGCATATCTTATAATAAATATATTCTTATCACAATAGGTATAGGGTGTGCTGTAAAAATTCACCTAAGAAACATGTGTGTGTCATGCAACAAGCCCAGAATAAGAATTAGGGGGTCAATGGAATTTACCAATTTACCAGGGGAAATTGAAAAACCTCTGGGTCAAAAGGGCAAGCCATTTGCAATGTAAAGCAGAACATGAAAGACTCCAAAATGAACACAGAAAATGCAAGGTCCAGGTCCGAAAAAGTAATGACGTGTAACCATATGGAAATGAGCAGGGGCCATGATTGGGAGGAGCTGTGATGTGTAACCATGTTTTTAAAAAAAGCACGCCCCATAAAAGTTTCCACTGATAGGTAAAAAATTAACAAAGATATCCGTGGAAAAAGCAATGGAAATTATGTAAAAAAGGAGTGGCTCACAGGAGGAGCTCAAAGATCCAGAGAATGTATTTAAACCGACCGCTTTCTGTATGTTGTCAGATGATGTTGTCCGGAGCACATCTCACGTGTGGTTGTCTTGTGTTGTTGCAATAAACCACCCTGGACTGAGACTCAGCTACCTTTGTTCACTTTTTGACTACTGTTTGATATTTTTAACTGCCTTACCAAGAACTTAGAATTTTTGAAGGACTTAGTGCAAATCATTACGTTGTGGGGAGGCCCATCCACAACATTTTGGCGAGCCAGCCAGGAGGACGCGTGATCGCGGACGACTGCTGCCATCGGTCGGACGCCAGGAACCCCAAGGGCCCTTAAGAATCCACCAATACAGGTGAGATACTAATTTGTTATAATTATCTAAATTTGTGGGGAACCGGCCTCCGGCAGGCGGCTAGTGGATGTCAGGTATCACAAAGCCCTCCTAAAAGAACCTAGTAATCTAAATTTAGTAATATACACAAAACAATAACATAACAAGAAGAATATATACAAAAATAACATAAAGGAAGAACAGAATAAGCTGGGGAGCGGTCCAGAGGTGTGTGTGTGTGTGTGTGTGTGTGTGTGTGTGTGTGTGTGTGTGGCTGCATTGTCGTTTTATGTGTATGTGAATATATGGCTAATTGTATGTGGCTGCATGTTTGTTTAAAAGTGTTGAATATATGGCTAATTGTATGTGGCTGCATGTTTGTTTAAAGTGTTGAATATATGGCTAATGTAAACTGCTGCAATTTTGTTTAAGGTATCAATTGATGAAAAAAGTATATGTGCATGAATATATGGCTAACGAAAAACTGATGCATTTTTGTTTAAGATATTGATTGGTGCAAAGAACTGTTTTGTATCTGAAATAGATAATAGGTAGAGAAGTAGGGACAGACCGGTCAAAGTGATTGACATAAGTCTGGTGAGACAGCCGCTCGGAGCAGTGGATGCATTTAGTGTATGGTTCATATTTGTGGCAGAATAAGGGTATTAGTGACTAAGTGATAGTCAGGAAATGTGCTATGAAGTTGTGCAAAAGTATTGATGATTAACGAGACCTGGCCTAGGCGATAGACCAGAGTATAAAGTACCGCTCGAAGGAGACGTCCCTCACTTTCCCAGCATGGAAGTGAGGCCGGGAAGCTGGGAAAAACGCGTATGCCACTGTAAGAGACAGTGAGGAAAGTTATTGTAAGAATAATATAGACCTGCAGAGTAACGCACAAGAAGTGCAATAGGTGAGAGCTAAAATACATGTCTGTCTGTGTTAGTGTATGTAAAGTGTAGATTAATTGTTAAAAAGGGAAATAAGGGAAAACGGGAACTATAATAATAATACATAGAAATAAGATAATAATAAATAATAAATTGACAGTGATAAGGATACAGATATATATTCGAAAGAAACAAAGTATAGAACAAAATAAAATTTAAGAAATAAAGCATAAAAAGATAAGATAATGATAAACAATAATAATTGATAGTAGTAAAATATATATAATAAAAACTATAAAATAAAGGATAAAAACAAGAAGTT
This sequence comes from Fundulus diaphanus, assembly GCA_037039145.1. Classification (NCBI taxonomy): domain Eukaryota; kingdom Metazoa; phylum Chordata; class Actinopteri; order Cyprinodontiformes; family Fundulidae; genus Fundulus; species Fundulus diaphanus. The sequence goes on from CM073124.1 coordinate 59,110,916, forward strand.
CAGCATAACAGAAATACCCTAACCCTAGATTGTTGAAATATAACAGATCGAAAAAGGTAAAAAAGTTAAAAAAGGAAAAATCTATATTGGAAAGAGCAGGACCCGATAAAGAGCAGACAAATAGGGACTAAAAAGGGTTAGTAAATAGCTGGGCTGGACAATTAATAGCAGTCTTAATATAAACGCAATTTCCAAAATCACAGAGTTTACAATTTGTAGCTACTAACAATTATAAAACTAAAACGTGTCCATTAGGTGTTGACAAAAACGTTAGCTAAAAGAAAGACAATAGCAGCAGGGAGATAAATCTAATTTTATTACTGGATTTGGAAGTCTCTATAATCATACGTAGCATAAAAATACAGATCAATTAGTTTAAAGCTAGACTTGCCTGTAGACTGCACCTTAAATTTAACAAGGATTAAATGTCCAAATTAACTAAAAGCTAGTCTATTGAATAACATTCTGATTAATAGAAACAATAAAGGTTCTAGGTGTAACTAGTCCTTGGGTACAAACAACTCTAGGTATAGGCCATTCTTTCTTTACCTACGATTAATGAAGAGAAAGGTAAAAAATTGCAACCTAGGTTAAAATATAGTTAGGTTAAAACACAATCATTGCTGTTCCAAATTTAGATGCAGTGAGTCTTTTGACAATTGAGCTGCACAGCAAGGAAACAAAGTAGATTTGTTGTTTATATGTGAGTAAAATTAGATCGGAAATAATCACATTAAAATTACAGTAGCAAGGAGAAGCATAATTAGATTATTTCCAAAATCGTTCAGCCCTAAGTAAATAGACACAGGCCACAGTGTCCGCTGACTGCTGACTGCTGACTGCCATGGGAACCAACGTGAGCAAACAGACTAAGGAACTGACGCCTGCTAAATTAGTCATGATAACACATCCTTCTAACAAACGCAGAATTCAAAAATGCATGATGGAATGGCATAAAATAACATCTGGGAAAAACCGCTGGCCTATAGAAGGTAGCTTTGACCCGTTATGCTATGATGAAGTAGAGGAAAGGCTGCGGCATAACGATGCAAGAAATGACCAAACGCAGTTGCGTAAAAAACAGAAACATGCTGAACAGAGAGATATCTTGCGATATTTTAAAGTCGACAGTAATAAAATCCCAACAGCCCCCGAGTATACTGCCTCTAAGCCACCTCCTTACCATCCTGCAGCAGGGCAGTACCCAGTGTGTAGAAAATCAAATCCAAAAGAAAGGTCAGAATCAGTGGAAGAAAGAACAACTGCAGAGCTGGAGGAATTGCAGGAGTGCCTTAAATTAACCCGAAGCTGGGGGAAACATAGGGAACGTTTGGAGAGACAGAGGGAAGCAGAAAGTCGAAAAAAAGAGGAACAAGAGGAGGTGGAAAGACTGAGAAAAGAAGTAAAGGAATATGAGGGAAACTTAAAAGAATTACAAAGATGTGCAAGAAAGCAACGAGAAGAGAAGCAAAGACAGGAGGTTGAGCAGCGGATGGAGGAGGCAGCCCAGATTGACCTCGCAGACCACCCTGACCAGCACTTCAAAACTATGCTCACAGAAGCAGAAAAAGAGGAAGAGGATGAAAGAGAAAGAAATATGGAACTGTGGGACACAGCTGAACATCTGGATGATGGGAACGACATAATATCCCCACATTTTGTCAGCAGGACCAGACAGAGCGGGAAGGGCCCAGCTGTAAGACCTCGGGAGGTCACGGAAAGGAGAGCGATGCTTTCAGGTGTGAAAAAACAACTCGCAACTGAACTTGAGGTGGATGTGGAGGTGGAAGAGCACCGCAATCATGCAATGGAAACGAGATCGCAGGCACAGCTACGTGCAGAAGCACAGGGGCAGGAGGCAAAAATTATGCCCTTGATTTCCAAGGGGCCGAATGATGATCGCTACATGCCATGGTCATTTATGGACATGATAACGCTTGCAGGAAGACTGACGCCGCTGGCAGACGGAGCAGACAGATGGATAGAAAAGCTAGAAGAAATCACGGGAGGCATCAACTTGGCAGCAGGAGACATCAAAGCACTGCTAATAAAAATGGCAGGACACTCGGCAGCCAAAGAAGTGTTTGTGGAGGCTGGGTTTCCAGGGGTCATGCGCGGACACCGGTGTGATGGGTTACCCTTCAACCATATGAGACCCCGAGTATGGGAAGCCCTGAGAAACAAATATCCCTCACGCAGAGACCCAACCAAGCTGAAAGAAGAATGTCTAAAAGATGATGAGAGCCCAGCCCAGTTTCTGCACAAGTTTCAACAAATGTGGAAAGCAGAGACAGGAAGTGAATGGGATGAGCAAGAATCAACCAAGGCACTATTTAAAATGTACGTTAAAGGTGCCATGCCCAAAGAAGTACAGGCCAAACTGGATGGAGTGGTGGGACTCATAAAAATGGACTGGCCTGCGTTCTCGGAGCATGTCATACATTATGTAAACATGCACCGAGCTGAAAAACAAGCGCTTGAAGACCAAAGCAAGATGCTGGCCACAAAGTTGGCCCAACTGCAAATTGGAGAATTGACAAAAGCAAAGAGAGACAGAGAGAAGCCCAAACATCAAGCCGCGCTGACAGTGGCAGCCCCTCCCACAGCTGAGAGTGGACCAGCAGGAGGTGAAGTCGTTCAAGCCCCAGTGATATCTCCCACCATCCCTCCACCCACACAGCAGATGCAGTATCCAACAGCACCACCTGCAGGAGGGGCCCAAACTCAACAGGTTCCCCCTATCCATGTGCATCTAAATCAGGGAACAAGTCCTCAGCACGTGATGACTGGAAGAGGAAGAGGGGGGCCACCCATGCGGGGAAGATGGAGAGGACAACAAGGAGCCCCAAGGAGGCCCCCTCACGGACAATACCAGCGGATGCCCCAGGCGGGTCCAGAAATGGGACAACAGCAGCTGAGGCTGCAGTGCTGGGGATGTGGTCAAGTCGGGCACATGCAAAGAGACTGCCCAACCAATCCATGGATGGGACCCCAGCACCCTGCCACAGGACCTGCCAACAGTTCAGCAGGGCCTGAAGCGTACTGGCAATAGGGGTGCCCAGAGAAACCTGAAAGAGAGGCCATTCTACCTGTATTAACACAACGCCCACAAACGGAACCCACAATTGATGTCACAATATATGACAGCCATCATCAATTCATGATTGATACAGGTGCTGCGTACTCCTGCATAGGGAAAAATGGAATTGGTCTGCCTCTCTCAGCTTCAAAGATTTGAACAGTAGGTTTCTCTGGGAAAACCCAAATAATACCCATGACTGAGCCAGTTCCCATGATTATAGGAGAAAAGACTGTGTATGCACCACTACTTTATTCAGCAGATACGCCAATTAATCTGCTGGGCAGAGATGTGTTATGCCAGCTCAACGCAAAGATTAAATGCACTCCAAATGGAATTTATTTTGAAGCAACTGACAACAGCAAAGCCTTCATGATGCCACTGGGCCCACAGATGACCCTACAAATGACAAATCATGACCCAGAAGACCAAGTATTTTGGATGAAACTCACGTCACCTACTTCTTTCCTCCAATTGGAGTGGGAAACATGGAGACCTCTGATAATGAACCACTACGATGAATCCAAAGAGCCTTTCCTACCCCTCCATTGCACCATGTTTTATGATAAAGGACAGAAACATGAAGACTATGAGAAAAGCTGGGATGAAGAAATTAACAACAAAACAACTGTCATCCAATATGCTGACATAATGGTTGGGCCACAAGGAGCCGCAGCCGTTGTCAAGTTTCCTGAAAAAGACATTGCCGAATGGTTCCAGGTCACTGATTCAGCACCGCATGTCACATTGCTGATTGCTGACCAGTACGAGTCGCATGACCTGGGTCCCATGATTCAAGAAGCCAAGAAAGTCACGGAATGGATCGATACTGCATGGAACCGGATTAGTGTATCAAAAGATGGACTATACTTCAAAATCTCATTTTCACAAGCAGATGAAGTAATAGCAGAACACATCAAAGTGCCTGGGAAAAGACAAATGGCGGTGACTGAGGAGCACGCATCACTATTAGAACAAGTTCCTGAGCAGGTGTGGTCCAAAAGCAAAACAGATGTAGGTTTAGTAAAATCAGCTGACCCCATCAAATTCACCACCAAATTAAATGCTAAATTACCCTTTCAAAGACAATACCCCCTCAAACATGAAGCAGTAGAAGGCATACAGCCCATTATAACAGGATTAGAAACTGTAGGCGTTCTAAAACCGACAGTAAGCCCCTGTAACACACCAATTTTTCCCATCAAAAAGCCTAACGGTAATGAATATAGATTAGTCCATGATCTAAGATTAATCAATGCCATTGTAGCAGAAGAAATACCGATAGTACCAGACCCCCATACACTGTTAAGCAACATACCCCCGGGTACTAAATGGTTCACTGTGATAGATCTGTGTTCAGCATTTTTCAGTGTGCCTGTGCATCCAGATTCCCAGTATCTGTTTGCATTTACGTACAAAGGTCAGCAATATACGTACACACGATTACCCCAAGGGTTTGTACATTCACCATCTATTTTCAATCGTGTGCTGGCAAATGATCTGAATCACTTAGACTTACCATCCACCATGTTGATGTATGTTGATGACATTTTGATCTGTTCTGCCTCAAAAGAGCAGTGTGAAAAAGACTCCATTACGGTGTTGACTGCATTGGCAGAAGGCGGACACAAAGTAAGTAAACCAAAATTACAATTCTGCCAACAAACAGTAGAATACCTCGGCAGGCAACTCAGTGGGGACAAGAGGTCTATCGCACCGTCCCAAATAGAAGCCATTACCAAATTGCCCAAACCTCAAACTGTTGGTCACATGTTGTCTTTCCTTGGCATGGCAGGTTACAGCAGACCGTTGGTGTGTGATTACGCCATCAAATCTGCTCCATTGAGAGCACTTATTAAAGCCGCAGGCCAAGGACACCAGTCGGCTCAGTTACATTGGACAGACGAGGCAGAGGGAGCGTTTCAGCTGCTAAAACAAGATCTCCAAACGGCTCCTGCTCTGGCCAATCCAGATTATGGCAAACCATTTCATCTGTACGTGGCAGAGCGACAAGGGTATGCATGTGCAGTATTGATGCAAGACACCCCCACAGGTAAACAACCAATTTCTTTTTACAGTACAAAATTAGATGGAGTTGAAGAAGGCCTGCCTCCTTGTTATCAAGGCTTGGCAGCAGCGGCATTTGCATACAAAAAGGCCTCAGTAATTACTATGGGCCACCCTATTTTCTTGTATACATCACATCAATTACATGCACTGCTCACAAGCCCACGCTTCGTGATAACCCAAGCTCGTCGCACTGGTTATGAAGTTCTGCTTTCAGGACCTGACCTTACCGTGCAACGTTGTGTCACGATCAACCCGGCCACAAGGATGGTTTTGCCAACAGAAGGTGAGCCCCATGATTGTCTCAAGGAGACGGACGCCTTCATGAAAGTAAGGGAGGATTTATACAATCACCCAATCCCGTCCGATCTAACATTGTTTGTTGACGGGTCATGCGTCAGAGGTGAGACGGGGAACAAAGCAGGATATGGAGTGGTCCGGCTTGACCCCGACGGCACCTATACAAAAGTTCAGTCCATGAGCCTTGACCAACCTTGCTCTGCCCAATTGGCAGAGATAAAAGCATTAACAGCTGCATGTAAATTAGCTACAGGTAAAAGAGTCACCATTTATACAGACAGTGCGTATGGGTATGGGGTATGCCATATAAACGCGAGCATCTGGAAACAGCGAGGTTTTGTTCGAACTGATGGCACCCCGGTGACACATGGGCAGGCTGTCATGGAATTAATACAAGCCATGCAGCTCCCATCTGCGTTAGCTATTGTAAAATGTACGGCACATCAGACGGCAAAAACACCTATAGCAATAGGAAATAACTTAGCAAATGAGGCAGCCAAAGAAGCCACAGGACCTGCAATACAAGGACCAATGGTTCTTGCAGCTGACTGTGAACCCATCACTAATTTAGCCTCATTAATTGAGGCACAGAACAGCGTCTCTGAAGCAGAAAAACGGTTGTGGGTGCAAAGGGGGGCGGTACGCACATCACACCCCCATGCAGGGTTGTGGCGAAGTTTCCGAGGACATTTTGTACTTCCTTTGTCCTTATTACCAACAGCTATCAGAATAATGCATGAACCTGATCATTGTTCGCGCGCCCAGGTTGTTCGAAAATTGCAGGCAGTATGGTGGTCACCTTATTTGACACCTATGGTAGACAGAGAATTAGCTATATGCCCACACTGCCCCAAGTACAATGTGCGAAAAATGTTCACACAACCTTTAGCACATATCCCTATGCCAGATGGCCCTTTTCGTCATCTGATTATGGATTATGTTGACATGTTAACTCGTGTGCAGGGAAAGAGATACATGCTTGTGGTTGTTTGTCGTTTCAGCAGGTGGATAGAAGCCTGCCCCACTGCTAAAAACGATCACAAATCAGCAGCAAGGTTTTTATGTAAAGAAGTGTTTCCCAGGTTTGGTATGCCTGATACTATTTCATCTGATAACGGACCTCACTTTATTTCACAGGTCATCCAGGCGATGTTCACCCAGTTGTGTATAAAACAAAAGTTTGGTTGTGTTTACCATCCCCAGTCACAGGCTTCCGTCGAACGGGCCAACAGTGTGCTCAAAACCAAGATTGCAAAGATTATTGCTGATAGCAATAACCGCCTGACGTGGGTGGATGCGTTGCCGATTGCACTGATGGCAATGCGTTCTCAAACTAACCGATTAACCCATCTTACTCCTCATGAAATGCTTACAGGTCGACCTATGCCTCTCCCACAGGTGCGAGGGCCCCAGGAGGAGATTTCCCTGGCGCAACTTGAACGTGAACTGGGGGACTACCTCAGGTCCCTAACCCGTATTCACAGACTTATATTTCAACAGGTGAAAGCAGCTCACAACCGAGACGAGACACGTATTCCAGTGGACGTCAGAGACGTCCAAGTCGGTGACAGAGTGTTCATACGAGTATTTAGACGTCAGTGGAACGAACCTCGTAGGGAAGGGCCCTCTAAAGTTGTTCTTACCACGCCCACTGCCCTAAAAGTTGAAGGTAAGCCCTTCTGGTTCCATAAGAACCACTGCACACGTCATCGTCCACCAGACCCACCTGGCCTTGATCCAGGACCGACGGGCTCTGCGCATGCTGAAAGGGCAGCAGCAAGTCTCCCTCCGCATACTACCATAGCACATTCACTGGCGTCTGATGTCGTACCTGGGGCGAGCACTGATGCATCCTCAGCCCCGTCGTCTTCTGATGGCCAGAGACGATCAGCCCGCTTGGCAGCCCGACGGGCTTCACTGTCAGGGGACTCTGAGAATGATAATGTTCATTCTTTTGCTTCCGATTCACCTTCTGACTTTGGCAGCAGTAATGATGATTCTCCTGCCACTCAGACTCCTAGCAGGTCTGTCTCAGACTCACCCAGCTCTGAGGCACTGGAAGAACCTTTTTCTCATCACTCATCAGACAGTGCTGGAACTGTTTCCCCTTCTCCACATCCCTCACCTTCACCTTCCCCACCCCCTCCCTCCCTATCCACTCCCTCGGACGGCATGTCTGGGTCGGCGAGCGGGTCGTGTCCGCCCACTCCATCGCCGTCTGGGCGTCACTCGTATGCGTCTTCTTCCGAATCTGACTAGTTTTCTTCTGTTGTTAACCCTTTTAGGGTTAACAAGGGGGGACCTTATTAAGCTCACCACTAACAATGCACACTCACATGTAAAGCGTCAAACAGAGACATGTGCACTAGCAATGATAACACTAGCTACTAACCAAGGGATAATCAGTAATAACGGTGGGGAGAATAAATCATTAATGCATGTGCAAACCGAAGGTTATGACTATGTGATGTCTGAGGAAATTTTAGGAGACGAGTCAATGGGAAAACATTGGCTTGGAACTCCACAAAGCATGGACTGCCGTGGGGATGGGATGGTGATCATTACGGTAAGATGCAAAACAAACATGTGCCAAAACATACTAACAAAACAAATAATGACGATAGAAAGAGCCCATAGAGTAGTAAGATTAATAAACAAAAGACAGAAAAGGGATCTGAATAAATTTAAAACGTCACAATGGCAAATGAACATGTTTCAACAATGGATACAATTTTCAGTTCAAGCTATGTTTACAGCTAAAAAGCGCCCTAAAGATGATTGTATAGCCTGTTATAATGCTAAGCAGTTACCGACCCTTCAGAGTATACCCGGAAGTAAAATAGGCGACTGCACAGACATATCAGAATGTTTTGCTCACTGTGTTATGCATATGGCTGCAGGTTTACCATCATGGACAAAAGACAGGAAAAGATGCCCCGAAGCTATAACCTCCTCAATAAATACAGTAATGAGTACATCTTCCCTCCCTCCAGTAGTGCAAAAGCCGGCTAAACTAAGCTTTCCATTTTGTATAGCACGAGGAACAGAATTAGAAGAGGTAACCAAAAGAACCTCAAGCAAAATGGAGACTGCAGATGAGATGGTGAAATGTAATAAAATACCGTGGTACCCACCGGCAGCAGGAGGGAACGTTAGCTACATCAAACTATGTGAAACTAGCCTTAAAAGTAATATAAGTTGTAAACAAATAGTACCAGATGGAGGAAATATTATCTATGACCTCCAACTTACAGCAGTAGCTCAATACCGAGTAAGGAGTCTGGCGCAAGGATCTGTCCCTTTAGGAGACATTTTTTGGATGTGTCACAATACTGAGCAAATACTATCCTCACTGCCTCCTCAGTGGGAAGGTATCTGTGCTCCAGTAATGCTTACAGGACAACTAAAATTAATAATAGATAATCAAAAACTCAGCAACAAGACACATAATGAAATGAGAAACCGTACAAAAAGAAGCACTCCTACTGAGCACAAACAGAATTGGCAAATGTCAGATGAAGTATACATTACATGGGATCAGGTCCCATTAGGGGTGCCAGAGAAACATGCTGCTATAGGAAGTGATTGGATAAAATCTGGGAGAGGAGTCGGCTCGATACCATTCGTCGGAACAATTACCAATGCGCAATACATAGCTCGAAATAGTAGGTGGATAAATCTCCTATGGTACAATCAACAAAGGTTTATAAATTTTACAATAAAGGGCGTAGACCTTATAAAAGAACAATTACATGCTACATCACTAATGGTTTTACAACATAGGTTCGTACTGGAATCCCGTATGGCCGGAGACCAGGGACTATGTGATTATATCGGGACAGATTGTTGTACTTTAATCCCTATGCATACTGATATTAACGGCAGCCTGACAGGTGTTCTTCAAGAAATGAAGCGCATGAGAGATGAACATGTGGAGAGATCCAACTGGAACACTCAGCTAAAGGGGTTTTGGGATTGGTTCAATAAGCTTGGGTGGACAAAATACCTCAAAGCGGCAGGAATAATACTAGGAACTATCATATTGATAATATTAGTAGTTGTCTGCTGCATCGTACCCCTCATTCGGGGGTTGGTCTCAAAACTTATTGTGAATGTAACTGGTCAATTCCCCATAATAGAGGTACAGATAGACCAAGACATATAAAGTAATACCATGATCCCCTCTCACCCCCACCAGGTACGTGCATATTTTTTATATATATTACATAAATAGTACATGGCATGCTAAGTCTTTATAATCAACTGTAGATATAGTTATTTGTATATCAAGTATTTATAGATTAGCTTAGAAATAGTAATTTGCATGCTAAAAGTATTTATAAATTCTTTTAGGAAAAGTATGTGCCTCATGTGGTTATATACCTATAACATACTATGTCTCCACATGCAGACTGCTGAAAATGGCGGACGCTTATTTTAATGTGCACCACACACCCGCTGAGGATTGGCAGGGACGTGCAAATAGAAGAAACACAGACACCGCACATGCGTCGTTAGGCACACAAGCATATGTAGGTACAGGCACTGGTCTCCCTAATAGGCGTCCAGACGATCCAGCAGAGGGCCCTAGCGCTGCACTACCGGGAGGGATGGTGGACCTGGGAGAGATACACATGGATGACCCACCATCACCAGGGGCCCTGAGGATCATCTTCAGCCCACTCAGCCCCGAGGACCCAGCAGACCGAGGACTGCCGGACACAGCTGCCTTGGAGTTTCCATCCACACCGGGCCAAGGAAGGCCAAACGGAGCTGGTCATGAGAGGCCATCTACATCGGGCACGAGGACGACGGGTCCCACCGCAATGGGAAATCCTGCACTGGAGCCTACTGTTAATATTTTTCAGCAGATGCAACTGAGCTCCCTCGAGATGAGCCACGTCCAGGGGTTTCTAATGAGCCCTCTGGATCGTTACAGAACCGCCCAGGACCTAAAAACTGAAATTGCCTCCATGGATACTGGAGTTTACACTCTGCTAGTCAAAGGTCTATCTCCGGCGTCAAAGAAGCACATATTCGCAATTCGCCGCAGCACATACAAAGCCAAATATAAGGCTAGAGTATGCCAGTTAACCCAGGAACAGGACAATCTGACACGACGACTTCAAGAGGCTCAACAAACTATTGTCAATTTACAGGAAAAACTGCTGCAAATGACAGCAGAACGGGACACAGCGAGACGGCAAGTACTGCAGTGGCGTTTAGCTGCTACGACACTGGCACAGCTACAGGGACAAGCTCCTGGGACTTCCACAGAAAGACTGGGGAATCGACCTCCAAGGGGGGTGGTTTTCCCTAATCCCCAACCTTAGAACTTTCAATAAAAAAAAAATAAATAAAAAAAAAGAGAAAACTAAGCTGATGTGAATGATGAAATGATTATGTATACTTCAATAATAAATATGATGGTGCATGCTTAAAAAGATAAATATAATTATGTATATCTATAACCTATGTGACAGTACTAATACTGTGCAGGGAGCATCGATAGGATTGCTCATATGTTGGTTGTAATGAAGGTCTACTGACCATTAAGTGACTGGTTAGCCTGATACAGCAGGCATGATGGAGTATTTGGTATTAATATTTAAACATCAACTCGTTTGATGTAGGGTGTGCAGTGCACCCTGGGTAAGGGTTGTGGTGTCCTAACAGGTGTTCAAGCTGCATGGATATGTCAACCTGAGGCCCAGTATCATTGCTGAAACAAATCCTGAAAATCCTTCTATAAAAAAAGTAAGCAAGAGGAAAAAGTCCTCACAAGAGTGCCAAGGGGGGTTCCCTCTTTGTTAAACTATAAATCTTATGTTTTACTGTGTGATCATAGTTTTGTGTATCCCTTACTACTAGTAGAAGTGTGTTTTGATCTTAGATGTTGGTATTAATCATGGTACGTTTGTGATGTGCTAAGTATTAATTACAATTAGCCTTTGTTGTACTAAGTCACTCATAGTCATGATAAATAGACAATCATTTGTAGAGTGTGATTTATTTTGTGAGCCTTTTCAGGATCACAGGGGGGAATGTAGTGGATTAATATCTCACAATGCATATCTTATAATAAATATATTCTTATCACAATAGGTATAGGGTGTGCTGTAAACATTCACCTAAGAAACATGTGTGTGTCATGCAACAAGCCCAGAATAAGAATTAGGGGGTCAATGGAATTTACCAATTTACCAGGGGAAATTGAAAAACCTCTGGGTCAAAAGGGCAAGCCATTTGCAATGTAAAGCAGAACATGAAAGACTCCAAAATGAACACAGAAAATGCAAGGTCCAGGTCCGAAAAAGTAATGACGTGTAACCATATGGAAATGAGCAGGGGCCATGATTGGGAGGAGCTGTGATGTGTAACCATGTTTTTAAAAAAAGCACGCCCCATAAAAGTTTCCACTGATAGGTAAAAAATTAACAAAGATATCCGTGGAAAAAGCAATGGAAATTATGTAAAAAAGGAGTGGCTCACAGGAGGAGCTCAAAGATCCAGAGAATGTATTTAAACCGACCGCTTTCTGTATGTTGTCAGATGATGTTGTCCGGAGCACATCTCACGTGTGGTTGTCTTGTGTTGTTGCAATAAACCACCCTGGACTGAGACTCAGCTACCTTTGTTCACTTTTTGACTACTGTTTGATATTTTTAACTGCCTTACCAAGAACTTAGAATTTTTGAAGGACTTAGTGCAAATCATTACGTTGTGGGGAGACCCATCCACAACAGGTGCAGCAGTGATTTAAAAGTAGACAGTTGCATTGTACACAGTACACAGTTTTGCAGTACGTTTCCCGGTAAGGTGCAGCAGCAATTTTGCAGGATACAATACAATGTGCAAATGTGCAAATCAGCGAGTCGAGTGTGGTACACAGTTTTTATACTTCAGCTCTTGCAAAATGATTAGATAAAGTCAATCCTCTCATGATACACCCTGATCAAACTGGTTTCATAAAAAGAAGGCAGTCATCCACAAATGCATGCAGATTACTTAATGTAATAGATTATTCCTATAGTAAAAACATTGAATCCAATATATTGTCTTTAGATGCAGAAAAAGTATCTGATAGAGTTAATTGAACATTTTTATTTGCTACTCCACATACATTTGGTTTTTTCTATAAATTGGTAAATTTTCCCAACAGCATGTGTCAGGAAAATTACCAAACATCTTCCAGCTTTTTTCTCCAGAGAGGCACCAGGCAAGGATACCCACTTACCCCCTCACTGTTTATTAGATTTATTTAACTACTAGCAGCAACAATCAGACCAACTAATGATATTAAAGGTATGAAATGAATGAAAATAGAGCATTCAATTAGTCAAGATTATGCATTACTCTATCTCCAGCATTCAAACACCTCTTTCGCTCAAGTAATTAGATTACTAGAATCTTTCTCAAAAGTGACAGATTACTCTACAAATTGGTCAAAATCTACACTGCCATTTAACTGCTCTTTACAGAACCCCCTAAATTTGCAACTACAGTCAGTAGGTATTAAATATTTGGGTATTACTGTGTTGCCTAAAGTGGCGGATTTAACAAAACTTAATGACATCCCTCTCTTAAAGAACACAGAAGAGGAACAGATGGAAAACTTAAAACCAATTTGACTTATGGGAAGGGTTGCTTCAATTAAAATTATGGTTTTACCTAGAATGAATTACTTATTGTCAATGATCCCCAGCGGACAATCATTCGACTGGCAACAATATGTCTCAAAATGGTTAAAACATAGTCCATTAGATGAGCCCTGGCTAGACACTGAACAGAAAATATGTGATGATATCAAGATTTCTGAGTTGCCATTTATTAGCTCAAATGTAAAATGGCATACATGTTTTAAAAATATCAACATCAGATCTTCTCTGACAGCATGGTGGGAATGATGGAGTTTTATCTTATCTTACTTTGTGTGGAATGTTGTAAATATATATATAAAAATGTGTGTATATCTGGAGCATGTGTAATGTTTTTGGATGGATCCAAAGACAACCCGAAAACAGGTCAGTGACACTTGAATGTTCTTTATTTTAAAGGAGGGTTTGCACGGATCTCGGTGTGTGCGGCTCACGCTCATCGGCTGGCAGCTCCTGAAGGCGAGACGGCACGTTAGTGATCAGCGGAGGCAGACAGAAATGTGGACTAGAAGCTAGATCACTAACATGGCCGTGGGCTGGCTCGTCTGGGTTCAGTTTTGGTTCCAGAGTTCGGCGGAGTCCGTGCTGGGGTAATCCAAGGCCGTTTGTCCAGGTGCTGTCCAGGTCTGATAGCGGGAGGTCAATTAATCAGGCGGAGGTTTCCGAGGGCGAATCCAAAGTGGGGATCCAGGTCCAGGTCCAGGTCCAAGTCCAGAATCCAAAAGTAGAGACAGTTAAAGGGGGAGGCAATCTCCGGTACTCACGGGCAGGCTGGGTCAGAAACACGGGCGGGCAGTCCAGGGTCCAGAGGCTGACAAGCAGAACTCAGGCGGGCAGACAAAATCCAGAGAGGGGTAAGGCTGGCTCAAAAAACAGGGCTTCAGACAGGTCGGGCTTCAGACAGGCAGACGGGTTATCAGAAAATTGCTGGAAGTTCTCACCGGGATGGCTCGAGACGTTCTGGCACTGGAGGCTGAGAAGGACGGAGCCTTTATGCAGGTGGGGTGGAGTCAGAACAGATGTGCTGATTGCAATTAGCAGCTCCAGCGCCAGGAACGTTACAGCATGTAACAAAAGTAATTTCCCTCTGGGATTATTAAAGTATGTCTGATTCTGATTCTGAGTATCCCATGCAGCCGTGCACCCATCTGGAATAATCCTGACATCATACAAAAAATATGATAAACTTTTCTTACAGGAAAAATAAAGGTATTTTATACCTGGAACATATATTTGAAGGAACTGAGTTTATCACATTTGATAGATTAAATATACAATATGGTATTAATAAAAATAAATTCTTAGAATATCAACAAATTAAATTTATAATAGAAAATAAATGTAAGCTCATTAAAAGTGGTTTACAAATTCCATCCATCCATCCATCCTCTTCCGCTTATCTGGGGTCGGGTCACTGGGGTAGCAGCTTCAGTAGGGAGGCCCTGACGTCCCTTTCCCCAGCCACTTAGGCCACCTCCTCCGGGGTAACCCAAGGCGTTCCCGGGCCAGCCGAGAAACATAGTTCCTCCAGCGTGTCCTGGGTCTCCCTCTGGGTCTCCTCCCGGTGGGATGTGCCCGGAACACCTCCCCAGGGAGGCGTCTAGGAAGCATCCTAACCAGATGTCCAAGCCACCTCAACTGGCTCCTCTCGACAAAGACGTTACGGAAAAAACTCATTTCAGCCACTTGTCTCCAGGATCTCGTTCTTTCGGTCATGACCCAAAGCTCATGACCATAGATGAGGGTAGGAACGTAGATCCACTGGTAAATCGAGAGCTTTGCCTTTTGGCTTAGCTCTCTCTTTACCACAACAGACCGGTGCAGCGCCTGCTTCACAGCAGATGCCGCACCAGTCTGCCTGTCGATCTCCAGCTACTTAAACCAAGATACTTAAACCGCTCCACTAGGAACAGTACATCTTCCCCAACCCGGAGACGGCAGTCTACCCTTTTCCAGCTCAAGACCATGGTCTCGGATTTGGAGGCACTGATCCTCATGCCGGCCGCTTTCACACTCGGCTGCGAACCACTCCAGTGAGAGCTGTAGATCACGCCCCGATGAACCCAGTAGAACCACGTCATCCGCAAATAGCAGAGACGCGATCCTAAGGCCACCAAAGCGGATCCCCTCAACACGTTGGCTGCGCCTAGAAATTCTGTCCATAAAAGTTATGAACAGAATCGGTGACAAAGTCCAACTCTCACTGGAAACGAGTCCGACTTACTGCTGGCAATGCCGACAAGGCTCTGACACCGGTCATACAGAGACCTAACAGCCCCTGTTAAAGGACCCGGTACTCCATACTCCTGGAGTACCCCCACAGGACCCCCCGAGGTACACGGTTTAATGCCTTCTCCAGATCCACAAAACACATGTAGATTGGTTCGGCAAACTCCCACGCTCCCTTCAGGATCCTGCTGAGGGTGTAGAGCTGATCCAGTGTTCCACGGCCAGGAGAAAAACCACACTGTTCTTCCTGAATCCAAGATTCGACTATCCGACGGATCCTCCTCTCCAGAACCACGGAATAGACCTTACCAGGGAGGCTTAAGAGTGTGATTCCTCTGTAGTTGGAACACACCCTCCGATCCCTCTTTTTAAACAGGGGGACCACTACCCGAGTCTGCCAATTCAGGGGAACTGCCCCCGATGTCCACGCAATGTTGCAGAGTCGCATTAATGAACACAGTCCCACAACATCCAGAGCCTTAAGGTACTCAGCGCAAATCTCATTCAACCCCGGTGACTTGCCACCAAGGAGCTTTTTAACCACCTCGGTGACCTCAGCACCAGAGATGGGAGAACCCAACGCAGAGTCCCCAGACACTGCTTCCTCAATGGAAGACATGTTTGTGGGATTAAGGAGGTCTTCAAATTCCACCCACCGACACACAACGTCCTGAGTCGAGGTCAGCAGCACACCAACCCCATTATAAACAGTGTTGGTACCGCACTGCTTCCCCTTCCTGACTTACATATGGCTTTGTGGCGATTCTGGTCCACTATCCATTGTGGATAGTGGACCAGAATCGCGACAAAGCCATATGTAAGTCTTTCTCCATGGCCTCTCCAAACATTTTTTTGCCTCAGCGACCAGTCGAGCCGCCTGCTGCTTTGACTGCCGGTACATATCAGCTGCTTTCGGAGTCCCACAGGCTAATAAAGCCTGATAGGACTCCTTTTTCAGCTTGACAGCTTCCCTCTCCACTAGTGTCCACCGGCGTGTTCGAGGGTTGCCACCACGACATGCACCGACAACCTTGCGACCACAGCTCCGCCTAGCCGCCTCAACAATAGAGGCACGGAACATGGTCCACTTAGACTCAATGTCCCCCACCTCCCTCGGGACGTGTTCAAAGCTCTCCCAGAGGTGGGAGTTAAAGCTCCGTCTCACGGGGGACTTTGCCAGATGTTCCCAGCAGACCCTCACTATACGTTTGGTCCTACCAGGTCTGACCGGCTTCCTCCCCCACTATCTAAGTGTGGCATGAAGTTCTGGGTTAAGCAGTTCGTTCCACTGACCCAGTTCATATCTTAATACCCTCATCTTGGTGCCTATACGTTGGGGTTTACCCTGGTGAACAAGAGTGTGGCCTCCCTCCGTATACATGTGGGGAGACAGATTCTGACTGTTGTTTGTGCTTATGCGCCAAACAGCAGTTCAGATTATCCACCCTTCTTTTTGTAGTCCTTAGAGGGGGTACTGGAGAGTGCCCCTCCTGGGGACTCCCTTGTTCTTCTTCCCTTGTTCTTCACCACCTCCGTCAGACAAGTGCTTAGTCTGCGCTGCTTCCCCCCGGTCTGGTTTCCGTGCTCTGTGGTAAGCTTACGCTCCACAGTTTCCTCACTTAGCGTTAACCAAAGATCTAACCACTTCTCCTTCCCTCTTAGACCGACCGCGCTCCCTATTGAGCTCCTCCACTGTGGCCCCTGCTGTGGCAGATTCCTCCGCATTCCAGTTTCTACCCTGTATTTACAATAAACATCTTTAAACTCTTCCTGTCTACCGAGTGTGTTCCGCATGTGGGCCAAATACGTAAAACCAAACATGACAGAAGAACACTCTGGCCACACTGACCCAGCGGACACATTCAGTAGGGCGTTAACAGCCCAACAGGACCAAATTCGGGGGTTAGAATCCACAGTCCTTGGTATGCAGAATCAGTTTCAGGGTCTCGCAGCTCAAATCAATCAGCTGACTAGCATGCTTAGCGCCAGCCCTCAGTCCACCGCTTCCGCGTTTCCTAACCCCTACCCCGAGCCCACGTTCCTGAGACCTCCTCACCTAATCCAGAGAAATTCTCCGGTGACACTGGAGAAAGTGAGGGGTTCTTATTCCAGTGTACTCTCGTGTTTAATTGTTCCCCACGCATGTATGCCCAAGATAACTCCAAGATCACTTTTATTTTATGCCTGTTAACAGGGAGAGCTCTAAGATGGGCTGAGTCCCGCTTCCCCGATTGCCAAGATTTTGGCTGTTCTTTTGGTGAGTTCTTTTAAAATTTAAATGGTTTTCGCAGCCGAATCAGATGAAGTGCAGGATTCACGACGCCTCTTAGCCCTTCGGCAGCGGGGAAAGCGCGTAGCAGATTTTGCCATCGACTTTCGTACCTTGGCGGCCGCAGCTGGCTGGGAACAGCGCACACTTAAATCAGTGTTTTTTCAGGCTTTAGACGAACCTCTAAAGGACGAGTTAGCACGTGTAGAGGAACCTTCGTCCCTAAATGAGTTCATCGCACTTGCCATTCGTTTAGACAACCGGCTACGGGTTCGGAGTAAGGGTAGAGCCAAGAGACCGCTCCCGTTCTGGCCACCTCCACCGGATAGAGTCCCTCTTCGACCTGCCGCGGCGCCGCCCTCTCCCTCGCGACCCATTGCAACTGGGCCGGGTTTGACTCACTCCCGAGGAAAGACAGCAACGTATAGAGGCGAAGTTATTTATTTATTGTGGGGGAGTTTTAAAAAAAATTTAAAACTCCCCCACATCCACCCTCTTGTCTCTGAACTTGCTCAGACCACTTCATTAAGGATTGTCCTGAACGGCCAAAAGATCAGGTCCGTCGGTTGTTACGGGGGGACCGGCGGACCATCCTCAGTTATCTTTGTCCACACCTCCGCGGCTCTGTCTCCGAGCCACTATCGTCACAGTTCGAGACACCTTTAAGATATCCACCCTAGTAGATTCAGGGTGCGACTTTAATTTAATTGATCAGTCTTTTGTCCTCCGGGCTCAGCTCGAAACGATTCCCTTGCGTACCCCCCTCCAGGTTTCTGCTCTGGATGGTGGAGTACTTCCCCATATAACCCATAGAACTAAGCCACTGGAACTCGTGGTTTCGGGTAACCATAGAGAGCAGGTTGCCTTTTTAGTTTTCCCCGTCAAACACGGCCCGTTGGTTTTAGGTTTTCCTTGGCTGCAGCAACATAACCCACATATTAACTTGGCAGACCGACAAGTAGAAACTTGGTCACCCAATTGTCACTCGAGTTGTTTACAGTCGGCCGTTCCGTCCAGTCCGACTATCATTCAGCCCTTAGCTCAGGTGGACCCTGAGAATTTAAAACTGGTGCCTGAGCTGTATTATGACCTCAGGCAGGTTTTCTGTAAGACGCCCCTGTAGTGTTCCAAGCGCTCGTCAATGACGTTCTCCATGACTTTCTGAATCTCTTCGTCTTCGTTTACCTGGATGATATTCTCATTTACTCCCGAGACCCTTCTGAACATCAGCATCAACGTACGCCTCGTTCTCCAACGACTCCTTGAAAACCGGCTCTTTGTTAAAGCGGAGAAATGCGAGTTCCACAAGCCCTCAGTCACCTTCCTCGGCCTCATCCTGGAAGGGGGGCGGATCTGACCCAGAAAAGATCAAGGCTGTTCTCGACTGGCCAGTACCCGAAACCAGAAAGGAGCTGCAACGTTTCCTCGGTTTTGACAACTTTTACCGCCGCTTCATCAGGAACTACAGTCAGATCGCCGCCCACCTCCATTCACTCACATCCGTTAAGACCCCTTAAGTGTGGAACCCCGAGGCCAGCTCAGCGTTCTCTAACCTGAAAGAAAGGTTTTCCCAAGCGCCCGTTCTCATCCACCCAGATCCCACCAAACAGTTCACGGTAGAGATCGACGCCTCTGACACGGGCGTAGCAGCGGTGCTGTCTCAGTGCTCGAACCACGACCAATGATTACATCCCTGCGCCTTCTTCTCCCGGCGTCTGACTCCGGCAGAGTGCAACTACGACGTCGGGGACAGAGAGCTCCTGGCCATCAAACTTGCCCTGGAGGAGTGGCGCCACTGACTCAAAGGGTCCGAGCAGCCCGTGCTAATCTGGACAGACCATAAGAACCTTGCCTATCTCCAGACCGCCAAACGCCTGAACCCCAGACATGTCCGCTGGTCCCTTTTCTTCTCCCGATTTAATTTAACCATTTCCTATCACCCTGGATTGAAGAATCAGAAGCCTGATGCCCTGTCCCGCCTTTATGCTCCCCCGGACTCTGACAAAGAACCCGCACCAATTCTTCCTCCAACCTGTGTCTTCGGAGCCCTCCATTGGGAAATACAGGACCTCATTACTCGAGCCCACCACTCAGACCCTGACCCTGGAAACGGCCCGGCTAATCGAATCTATGTTCCCACCTCCGTTCGACCCCATGTTATCCAGTGGGCCCATTCAGAGAAGTTCTTGGCTCACCCAGGCATCCATCGCACTCACACGTTCCTCTCCCGACACTTCTGGTGGCCCACCATGTTTTCCCAAGACGTCAAGCAGTATGTCCTCTCGTGTCCCATGTGTGCTCAAAACAAGACCTCCAATAGACCCCCCGCAGGCCTCCTCCAGCTCTTACCGATCCCAGAACGCCCCTGGTCCCACATCGCTTTAGATTTCGTTACTGGCCTCCCCGCCTCACAAGGTATGACCACCATCCTCACTGTAGTTGACCATTTCTCCAAGGCTTGCCATCTCATTCCTCTCAGGAAGCTCCCCTCCACCCTCCAGACAGCCCAGCTCCTGGTGAAACATGTTTTTCGCCTGCATGGCATCCCGCAGGACGTTCTGTCTGACCGTGGTCCCCAATTCATCTCGCGGGTGTGGAAGGAGTTTGCCGCGGCCCTTGGGGCCCGGTACACCCTCACCTCCGGTTACCACCCGCGGACCAATGGTCAGACAGAACGGTTAAACCAGGAGCTGGAGACCGCTCTCCGTTGCCTCACATCCACCAATCCCTCTGACTGGAGCACATACTTACCCTGGGTTGAGTATGCCCACAACAGCCACATTTCCACGGCTACTGGGATGTCCCCCTTTGAGGCTTCTCTAGGCTACCAACCCCCGTTACTCCCCGACAATGAAAGACAGATCCCTGTCCCATCTGTTAACCATCACATCCACCGTTGCAAACAGTTCTGGACCCAGACCATCCAAGCTCTCAATAGGACCGCTGAGTAGAACCGCCGATTCACTAACCGGAGGCGGATTCCTGCCGGAGGCGGATTCCAGCTACCATCCTGGTCAGCGAGTCTGGCTATCCACCAGGGAAATCCCCTCAAGATCCGCCAGCCGCAAATTATCTCCCCGTTTCACCAGCCCCTACGAGATCCTTTCCATTGTTAGCCCCACGACCGTCCGTCTCCGCCTCCCGTCTCACTCCCGAGTCCATCCCACCTTTCACGTTTCTCAGATCAAGCCCTGATCTGCCTTGTTCCGCAGGTGTCTGCAGATGACGGGTGGGTGGGGCGCGCACACCTGCAGCTGGTTCAGCAGTGCCAGTCCGCACTATAAGAGCTGCGCACGGACAGCGGGAGGACGCCAGAGTGTTACCCCGTCGTGATATACCTAGGCCACTGATCTGTCTCCTGAGCTTCATACCCGTGAGTTTTGCGATTCCTGTTTTTGGATCTAACCTTTTGTCTCCTGTTTTTCTCCAGTTTTTCGTGTTTTTGGAACCTTTCACCTGTGTGACTCTGTGCCTCGAAGACCAGACTCCTGAATCCCCGCCCGCTCAGATCTTGCTCTGGCGATCTCCCCCCTCAAACTCCCTTGGTAATACCAAGCCGGGCACGAGGTTCCCCTCCCTGGATTCACCCTGGTACTGCCGGACTCCCCTGGTTCCTCCCACTGTCCCTGGATCCCTGGACCCACCGGCGGTGCTTGGACCCTGCTCTCGCCCATGCCCACCGGTCTCACTGACAACCGGCACCACCTCCGTCAGACAAGCGCTGAGTCCGCGCTGCTTCCCCCCGGTCTGGTTTCTGTGCTCTGTGGTAAGCTTACAAGCTACAAGAAGGTCAAACTTATTCGAGCAAGAGGTTCTGGCTCAATACAATGATGATTAGAAGCTCCTAATATAAGGGATGTTCTTTTTCTTCCCTAACAAAGTTTGCATTTAAATCATTTAATATATATATATATATATATATATATATATATATATATATATATATATATATATATGTTTTGGAGTTTAGTAAATTTAGAAATTTGGAATTATTAACTCCACAAGGGGTTTGAATAAGATTCAAAGAGGCACCTTTAAGATACAATAAGCTTTGTAAAATACAACATGCATGAGAAGGAATAGGGGACACCACTAAAAGAAAATCATTCTGTAGAAAATGCAGTAGTAATAATATTGGATAAATGAAAATGCAAGAAAATCACTCCGAGTAATGTCTGCTCAAATTTTTTCAACGTTAATCTAAACACATGAGAACCGAGAACATGATACTTATTAAAGGGTTGAATTACATGAGGTTAAAATTGTGCATATGCTAGATAAATGAAACAGGTTTAAAGTCTCATTAAACTTCTATCTAGAGCTGTATGGAGCAGTTAAATGATCATGGGGAATTTTTTTAAAGAGAAACAATGAGTTACTGTTCACAGGATCTTATAGTTTAAAGGTTTGTTTCAAACAAGATTCAAACAGGGGGACATAAAATACAACCAGGGTTGATTAGAAAAACTGTCTGTTAAAACCAACAGAAATTATTAAAAATAGGCAATTAATGGGGTTAGAATTGCTCTTTGCTTTAGGCGAAAGGAGTATTCAATTAGAAGTCCTTTGGTTTGATGCACGTCAAGCTGAAACTGATTCACAGAACCACTTCCTGTCTCCTCTCTAGGCTACGCCTACTTCCTGAATATCAACCAATTACGACTTTTTGCACGCTTGGGGCATGCACAACACTTCCTTTTTCTCAGCTGTGTTTTTCAAAATATGACAAGAAATACGTATGGATGCTTCTGATTAACATCACAACAATATTCTGGAAATCTGCATAGTGGAGTTTTCTTTTACACACTTAAGGGTTTTCTGTTTGGGTTTTTCGGAAAAATGTGAAGTATTTTAGAGCTGGTTCAGCAAGAAGTTTCTAAAAGGTTTTAGTGTGTTAAATGTGGTGAGATGAACCTTGACACAGTACCCATGACACTAACAAGATGATAAATCTATGTTACAGAGAACTTTCAACTGTTGGGCATTGTAAGATGAGACACACATGGGAGAGATTTCGTTAAGAATTACGGACAAAAACTGCTGCTGATAAAGTTGAACTTTAAGATTCCTCCTTTAATATAGGAGTAATTCAAGATCTAATGATTACAGTGCAGGGGTTTAAGCTGAGAGCAAAATAATTGTGGGCGAGAATATCTGGATGTGAAAGTGTTTGAAGGAGGTTTTGGATAAATGACACATGATCGGGAGTTTGATAAGAACACTACCCACACCTTGTTTCTGTTCCTCAACAGAAAACAAGGCCTGGTGTCTGCCAACCATCTTCACAGAACATTTTACTGGGAATAAAATGCTCATTGCCCAAGCCAGAACTGAACACTTACTGCCATCTGGCCTGATGTTTTTTTTTACTTGCGTTATTGATATATGGACTCTTTTTATATCATGAAACTGTTTTTTTTCCTTTTCTCTTTTCCGCTGACTTCCATGATCATGTTTGATTTTATGTGTTATGACGTTTATACTGTGATGTTGCATTATGTTGATCGCTATGGCTTTATGATTAAGAATAGAAACTGTCTGCTACGGAGACACACACCAAGACCTACAGTTATTGCAATATTTTTGCTTTGATATAAAGAGAACCAGCATCTGATTGGTATCACAGATCCTTAAATTAGTTGGTAATGAAAAATTTCAGATTCAATACGGGGTCTTCTTGCTCAGATTGGCCGAGAGCGGGATTCCCCTGACTGGGTTTCATCAGTTTTTACCATTTCTTAGATGAAATGGCCTTTTCTGGTGGGGAATGGCCCAGCCCAACCTATGATGCCCCCTACTGGTACTCTTGGATTTGTAAAGTATGAAACTGATGGATGTTTATCCATGGGAATGGAGAGTGAAGGACCAAGTAGGAAGTATTTTGGGGTGGGGGAAGAGTAGATGGATTTGATCTTGGTTACTGAACAGTCTTAGCTTACCTAGTCTAATGTTAAATTAAAATAATAAAACCTAAAACAGGCCTAGCTCAATTAGTTGAACCCTAAATTGTAGATAAAATGCCAGGACTGTGGTCTTGAGTGATAAATGCTGAATTATGAATTATTTATGCTGATTGGTGCTAAAATGTTTCCATTGATGTTTGTCCGGCCCATTTCTTGGAACTGTTTTCATTTTGCTGTGCCTTTGGGGCACACCAACAGGGGGGCTAACGGACATTTGGACTGTTTTTTTTTATTATGGGCCTTTCGGGCACACCAACAGAGATTATGTGATGCAGAGACTGGGCTGCACTATCAGTTGCCATGGAGATCACAGATGGACGGACTCTGGAAGCCGGAAGCTGATGTGCTTGGACTGGATGGAATGACTCACTGTTCTTAGAGAGGGACAGCCTGGGAGCTGTCGTTCCACTGGTCCAGGTCTGGTAGATCATCTTTGGTGATGTGCCAATTAGGCACATCATCAGGGGGTCTGTAAGGATATCAACTGGGTCAGTGGAATGAACTGCTTAACCCAGAACTTCATGCCACACTTAGATAGCACCGGACACAAGGATATTGCACAAATCTACCAGATAACACCCCGGAGGTGACACAGTTATTCCACTGATGACACAGTTTGGATGTGTACGGCCCCTGCATGGGTGTGAACCTAAACTCCTTTATAATGTTTGTGTGACGAGCAACCGAGGCTTCTTGCCGATCAAGAGCCCATCAGCGCTGATGTGTCTGTAACCCTTTCTCTGTCTTTAGTAGATAAAATATAACTTGAAGTATACTTTTCTGTTACATGCATCTTGCATCCAAAGTAATATGTAAGTGGGGGTCGCCTGAAGGGTAAAACGGGCTGGGTCCACCGAGGGTGTTCCCCCGCTGACAGGGTGCGGTAAGCTCTTAAACTGGTGTTTCCGCCTCAGACCCAAAAGGGACAACAAGTATGCCCACTCCTGCTTGCTGTCTTTCACCAGGGGCAACTCCAGAGTGAAAGAATGTCCAGCCCCTCTCAAACAGAGACTGGTTCCAGAGCCAGAGCCATGCGTCAAGGTAAGTCCGACTATCTCTCGCAGGAACCTCTCAACCTCGCGCACTTGCTCAGGCTCCTTCCACACCAGAGAAGTGACATTTCACGTCCCAACAGCCAGCTTCTTCAGCTGAGGATCAGAACGCCAAGGTCCCCGCCCTCGACTGCCACCCATTACACGACGCACTCGACCCCTTTGGCCCTTCTAACAGGTGATGAGCCCATTGGAGGGGGGACCCATGTCTCCTCTTCGGGTTGTGCCCGGCTGGGCTCCCTGGGTAAAAGCCCAGCCTCCAGGCGCTCGCCAACGTGCCCCACCTGCAGCCCTTGCTCCAGAGTGGGGCCCCGGTGACCCTCATCTGGACAAATTCCAATACATGTAGAAGGGTTCCTGGATCTAATTCAATATCTCTTTCTATTATAAAACGGAAGAGGATTTATAAGTTAGCTTTGAACAACACTCCCGGTCTCAGATATGTTTAGGAACTTTCAAAATGACTAGAAACCCAAATTTACAACTAATACAATACTAAATCCTTCATAGAGTACACTATACAGGTCACGGATTATTCAGGATGGCTTTTGCACAATCTAATATTTGTTCACAGTGCACAGGCAATAATCCAGACAGTTATATTCATGCACTATGGTTATGTACATCTGTTCAGAAGTTCTGGGTCCAGATATGTAAGGACTTGTCAAAGTGCCTAAGATGTAAAATTTCACCTTCCCCCTCAGTTTGCTTACTGGGTAACTGGGATGATAGCACTTTGGAAAAAAATCAGTCAGTCCTGACAATTGCCAAGTAGGTTTGCACTTACAAGGAATTTGACTTGGTGTTGATGGTGCAGACAAATAGATATAAATACAGAATCTAGAGCTATATATACAGTAGACTGTGTGTTAATGTAACGCAGAAGGTCTGGAGATGCTACGTTGGTGTAGCTTGTAGGTCCTGAATGGGGGAGGGAGAGAGGCAGTGTCAAGTGTCAAGGGGGGCTCTGGGCCTTGTTGATAAGGCTGGTAGCGGATGGGAAGAAACTGTTCTTGTGGTGTGAGGTTTCGGTCCTGATGGACCGCAGCCTCCTGCCAGAGGGAAGTGTCTGAAATACTTTGTGGCTGAGGTGCGAGGGATCAGCCACAATCTTCCGTGCATGCCTCAGAGTCCTGCAGGCGTACAGGTCCTGGAGAGATGGAAGATTGCAGCCAATCACCTTCTCTGAGACCTGATGACACGCTGCAGTCTGCCCTTGTCTTTGGCGGTGGCACCAGCGTACCAGATGGTGATGGAGGAGGTGAGGATGGACTCAATGATGGAGGAGTAGAAGTGCACCATCACTGTTCTTGGCAGGTTGAATTTTTTCAGCTGCCGCAGGAAGTACATCCTCTGCTGGGCTTTCATGGTGAGGGAGTTGATGTTCAGCTCCCACTTTAGGTCCTGGGAGATGATAGTTCCCAGGAAGCGGAAAGACTCCACAGTGTCAATTGTGGAGTCACAGAGGGTGATGGGGATAGCTGGGGCTGAGTTCTTCCTGAAGTCCACAACCATTTCAACTGTTTTTAGAGTGTTGAGCTCCAGGTTGTTCTCCCTGCACCAGGTCGCCAGATGGTCAGCCTCCCACCTGTAGGCGGATTCGTCACCATCAGCGATAAGTCCGATGAGAGTGGTGTCGTCCGCAAACTTCAGAAGCTTAACAGACTGATGACTGGAGGTGCAGCTGTTGGTGTACAGGGAGAAGAGCAGAGGAGAAAGGACACAGCCCTGGGGGGAACCAGTGCTGATGAGCTGTGAGTTGGAGACATGTTTTCCCAGCTTCACGTTCTGCTTCCTTTCAGACAGGAAGTCTGTAATCCACCTGCAGGTGGAGTCAGGCACACTCAGCTGGGAGAGCTTCTCCTGAAGCAGAGCTGGGATAATTGTGATGAAGGCAGAGCTGAAATCCACAAACAGGATCCTGGCGTAGGTACCTGCGGAATCCAGATGCTGGAGGATGTAGTGAAGGGCCAAGTTGACAGCGTCGTCTGCAGACCTATTGGCTCTGTAGGCAAACTGTAAGGGGTCCAGGAGGGGGTCAGTGATCTCTTTCAGGTGTGAAAGCACAAGGCGATTAAAGGACTTCATAACCACAGAGGTCAGGGCGATGGGTCTAAAGTGATAAAGTCCTGTGGACCTTGGCTCTTGGGAACAGGGATAATAATGGAGAATTTGAAGCAGATTGGCAAGTGACATGTCGCCAGTGAGGTGTTAAAAATGTCTGAGAACACTGGAGACAGCTGATCAGCACAGTGCTTCAAGGTGGATGGAGAGACAGAATCTGGTCCAGCAGCTTTCCGGGGGTTCTGTCTTCTGAAGAGTTTGTTAACATCTCTCTCGTGTATGGAAAGAGTTGTCACTGAGGTCGGTGGAGGGGAGGAGGGGTGGGCTTTAAGGTGGGTATTGTAAGGGGTGCCCAGGCCCCTGCTGAGGTGGGGGAGGTGGAGGTGATCTGTTGGGAGGTGTCGTGGTGGGTTGTTGCAGGACTGTCCCTTTGTCTGTCGAAACAACAGTAGAAGTTTATAAATATAAATCAGGCGGAGCACTATGGCCAAAGCAGTAAGGCAACACTTGTGAAAGTAAAATCTGTTGGGGTTTGTTGGGCTTTTTTTGGCATGAAGACAACAATTCTTTGCACACAAAAAAGAGGTTTTCAACATCAATGGGACCTTCCTGGGTAAAATAGAGGTTTGTTAAAACTATATTGTGTCAGGGTTCTCTGTGTTGTTCTGCTCTAACTCTACTCCTCAGGTGTGCCTAGTTGGCTGAGGGGGCGTGGCCCACACCTGCAGCTCGTTGCAGGCGGCTTCCTCTGGCTTCTTAAGCAGAGCGCTGACAGATGGAAGACGCCAGAGCCTTAACCAGTCGTGGTACGACGTGGTCTCTGACCCAACCGACTGTGGCTTGATGGGTTGAGTAGTCGTCTGGCAATCAGAAGGTTGTGGGTTCGATTCCAGCTTCCCCTTGCCACATGTCGATGTGCCCCTGGGCAAGGCACTTAACCCCAAGTTGCCTACCGAGCTGCGTCTCGGTGTATAAATGTGTGCGCGTTAGTGAGAGCGACTGGGTGAATGTGGCTATAGTGTACAGCGCTTTGGGTGGTCAGCATGACTGGAAAAGCGCTATATAAGTTCAGTCCATTTACCATTTAACTCCTGAAAACCTGCTTGTGAGTTTTTTCGTCTTTGAACTTTGACTAATTTTGGATCTCCCTGTTTTTGTCACAGTTTTTGGTGCTTGGATGCACTCACCTGTCTCGACGTCTTGTCCGAAGAAACAGTACTACAGAATCCTCCTGCTCAGATTTTGCTCTGGCTCTCCCCTCATACTCCCTGGATGTTACCCAGCGGGGCCTGAGATTCCCCCTCCCGGATTCTGCTGGTTCTTCCCTCACTCTGGTCAATCCATCTGTCACCCACTGCCGAGGAGGCTTGCTCTGGATCCCTCACCAGTAACATCTGCCGCCCTCTGCCACTAGCCGCCTAACACCCACAGAGTAGGATCACAGAGTTCCCTCGGCGCTGCTTCTCCCCGGTTAGGTCCGCCCAGCTTTATGGTAAGCAGCGCAGCTTCTAGTAGTTCTCCTGGTTCACCTTTCAGAGTCACTTACTCTCCTTCTCTTTGCAGTCTCTCCAGCCGTGACGTTCTGACCCTGCCGAAGTTGCCTGTAGTCCCGTCCGTTATATCGACCTGTTTCCTAAATAAACATCTTAAGACTGTGCTTTGCTTCCCGATCGTATCTGCATGTGGGCTCGTCATCTGAAAACCATGACAGAAGAAGGCTCTGGCCAACAAAGTCCAGCGGATACGT
Source organism: Fundulus diaphanus (assembly GCA_037039145.1). Classification (NCBI taxonomy): domain Eukaryota; kingdom Metazoa; phylum Chordata; class Actinopteri; order Cyprinodontiformes; family Fundulidae; genus Fundulus; species Fundulus diaphanus. The sequence goes on from CM073124.1 coordinate 59,139,344, forward strand.
TCGGGCGGCAGCTAGCCGCACAGCAGGAACAGATGCAGTCGCTTGGGTTAGCTATAAATTCGACACAGGAACAGCTTCAGAGATTAGCCGCTCAGTTTAGCCAGTTGACGGACGCAGTCACTTCCGCGATGACTCCGCCTGTCACTCACGACCCTAATACCCCGCCTCCCGCCGCTCAGAGAGTTGAGAGTCATGTTCAGACTCCACCTCCTGAGAGCGCGTCACCTTGTCCGGAGAAGTTCTCTGGTGACAGCGGGGATTGCGGCGGGTTCTTATTTCAGTGCAAACTCGTGTTTAACCGTTCCCCTCAGACATTTGCCTCAGAGCAAGTTAAAATATCGTATGTTTTACGACTTTTAACGGGTAGAGCTCTCAGATGGGCTGAGGCTCGTTTCCCTGATTGCTAGTCATTCGGGTGTTCCTTTCAGGAATTCGTTACAGAGTTCAAGACGGTTTTTTCAGCTGAGTTAGATTCGGCTCAACAGTCTCGTGATCTCCTTTCTTTGAAACAGCGCGGCCGACGTGTATCTGACTTCTCTGTAGAGTTTCGCACGTTTGCCGCTGCAGCAGGTTGGCAACCTAAGCCGTTAAAGGCAGTATTTTTTCAGGCTCTAGATGAGGCTTTAAAGGATGAGTTAGCCCGAGTTGAGGAACCTGAGGAGTTTGAGGATTTTGTTGCCTTAGCCATTCGGTTGGATTCCCGGTTACGCAGTCGGAACCGGGCTCGACCGGACCGTATCTTGCGGTCTCCCCCTGTATCAACGTTTACCAATAGGGTATCCCGGCCAGTAGTTACTCCACCCCCAGAACCTATGCAGTTGGGGCAGGTTCACTTAACTAATAAAGAGCGTCAACAGCGCTACTCGGGCAACTTGTGCCTGTATTGTGGTGGCGAGGGTCATTTTCTAAGTAACTGTCCGGTTCGGCCAAAAGACCGAGTCCGCTGTTCGTAATGGGGAGTACGGCGGACATTAACAAGACAATTCCCCAGGTAGCCACTAAGGCGCCGTCTCTCTCTCGTTTTTGTTTACCAGTCACTTTAATTTTTGACCAGGACAGCTTTGACGTTTCGGCTCTAGTAGATTCAGGTTCTGATTTTGATCTTATTGATCAAGCCATAGTTGATCAGCTCCGCTTGCCCGTCGAGTCTTTACCAGAACCTCTACAGGTTTCGTCTTTAGATGGACAGCAGTTAACCCTGATCACCCATCGGACTCGACCCCTAGTGGTAATAGTCTCTGGTAACCACCGGGAACAACTCTCCTTTTTTGTTTTTCCAGTGAAGCGTTCACCCGTGGTTCTAGGTTTAGCTTGGTTAACCCTCCACAATCCACAGCTAAATTGGGCCGAGTCCCGACTGGAGTCATGGTCCCCTGCCTGTCATTCCAGGTGTTTACAGTCCGCTCGCCCCGTTTCTGTCCCTCCGACCGCCTTGTCTGAATCAGAGGATGTTGTTGACCTCTCTCGCGTCCCGGAGGATTACCACGACCTACGAATGGTATTTAGCAAGACTCAGGCTTGTTCACTTCCTCCTCATCGGCCTTATGATTGCGCCATTGATTTGTTGCCTGGGGCTACACTACCTGTCAGTCGGCTTTACAATATTTCGAGGTCAGAACGTCAAGCGCTCGAGAAATATATAGGGGAGTCTCTTGCTACAGGGTTGATCCGCCCTTCATCCTCCCCATTAGGCGCTGGTTTCTTTTTTGTCGGCAAGAAAGACGGGTCCCTTCAACCCTGTATCGACTATCGAGGGCTCAACCAGATAACTGTTAAAAACAAATACCCACTTCCGCTGTTATCTTCAGCTCTTGAACCAGTCCAGAACGCCACAATCTTTACTAAACTCGATCTGCGCAACGCTTATCATCTGGTTCGGGTGAGACAGGGGGACGAGTGGAAGACGGCTTTTAAGACCCCGCTAGGTCACTTCGAGTACCTAGTTATGCCTTTTGGTTTGTGCAATGCCCCGGCAGTATTTCAGGCACTGGTTAATGATGTCCTTCAGGATTTTTTGAACGTTTTTGTTTTCGTCTATCTGGACGACATCCTTATTTACTCTCATGATTTAGAACAGCACAAACATGTCCGTCTTGTTCTCCAGCGACTCTTAGAGAATCGTTTATTCGTTAAGGCTGAGAAATGTGATTTTCACCAGACCTCTGTTTCTTTTCTTGGTTTAGTTTTAGAAGGTGGACAAGTGAAGTCAGACCCGGAAAAGATAAGGGCAGTAATGGAGTGGCCTGTCCCTGAGTCACGTAAACAGCTCTAACGGTTTTTGGGTTTTGCAAACTTTTATAGGCGCTTTGTCAGGAATTATAGCCAGATAGCCTCCACATTACATGCTCTTACCTCCACCAAGGTCCCATACATCTGGAGTCCTGAGGCAGAGGAGGCCTTCAACAGACTCAAGTCCCGTTTTTCCCAGACACCCATACTCGTTCACCCCGACCCAGCCAAACAGTTTGTCCTAGAGATAGATGCTTCTAATACCGGTGTGGGTGCGGTTTTGTCCCAACAGTCAGAGAATAACAACAAGTTACATCCGTGTGCGTTCTTCTCCCGTCGTTTGTCCCCTGCTGAGCAGAACTATGATGTGGGCGATCGTGAGCTACTAGCTATTAAACTAGCTTTAGAAGAGTGGCGGCACTGGCTAGAGGAATCCGAGCAGCCCATCATAATCTGGACAGATCATAAGAACCTCTCCTACCTGCAGTCAGCCCGTCGACTCAACTCCAGACAAGCCCGCTGGTCTTTGTTTTTCTCACGATTTAACCTCACCATCACCTACAGACCTGGCTCAAGAAATGTCAAACCTGATGCACTGTCTCGTCAATTCGCCCCTTCTGAACAGAAGGAGCCGGAACACATTCTTCCCCCCACATGTATTGTTGGAGCCCTGCATTGGGACCTGGAGGACAGGATCAACCAGGCCCAACTATTGGACCCGGACCCAGGTACAGGTCCAGCTGGACTTATGTACGTCCCCCAGTCTGTTCGCCCTGAGGTTCTACGCTGGTGTCATGATGCTAAGTTTTCCGCCCATCCGGGTATTTTTAGAACCCAGTCTCAGGTGTCCCGGCACTTCTGGTGGCCATCATGGACCAAGGATGTGAGAGAGTATGTCCTAGCCTGTCCCGTCTGCGCCCAGAATAAGTCCTCTACTCAGCCACCTTCCGGTTTGTTAAATCCTCTCCCCATCCCCAAACGTCCATGGTCCCACATCGCTATTGATTTCGTTACAGGCCTTCCTTTGTCCCAGGGTATGTCAACTATTTTGACAGTTGTGGACCGGTTCTCAAAGTCATGTCACCTCATCCCCATCCGTAAATTACCCAACGCCCTCCACATGGCCCAGCTCCTCATAAAGCATGTTTTCAGACTCCACGGCATCCCAGTTGACATCCTCTCTGACCGGGGCCCTCAGTTCATCTCCCAGGTCTGGCGGCACTTTTGCTCGGCTCTGGGTGCCCGTTACACACTCACCTCCGGATACCATCCTCAGACCAATGGCCAAACTGAACGAATGAACCAACAACTAGAGACCACCCTCCGCTGCCTCACGTCATCTTCACCTTCAGACTGGAATAAGTTTTTGCCCTGGGTAGAATATGTCCTCAACTCTCACATCATTTCAGCCACCGGACGTTCACCCTTTGAAGTAGCTTTAGGATATCAACCTCCACTCCTACCCACGGATGAACTCAGGATTCCCTTCACCTCCGTTAACGATTACATTGCTCGCTGTCAGGACATCTGGAGAACCACAATCACTGCACTCACTCGCACTGCAGAGCGGAGCGAGAGGTTCGCCGACCAGCACCGCAGACCAGCTCCCCAATATCGCCCTGGTCAGAAAGTTTGGTTATCTTCCAGAGACGTCTTATCCAACCCGTCCGCTAAGAAGCTTGCTCCCCGGTTCACTGGGCCCTATGAGGTAGACACAGTTATTAACCCGACCACCGTCCGTCTACGTTTGCCCCCTCACTCCCGAGTACACCCCACCTTCCATGTCTCCCAGATCAAGCCCGTTTTGGAGAGCAACTTGTGCCCTCCTTCCGGACCCCCTCCACCCTCCCAGGACAGTCAGAACCCTCGTGTCCTCAGGGTTGTGGACGCCCGTCGACGAGGTAGGGGTCACCAATACCTTGTCGATTGGGAGGGTCGCAGCTCTGGGGAGCGCTCATGGGTCTCTGCAGCAGCTATCTCGGACAAGGATTTGATTTTAGACTTTTGGTCTACTCAGCCCAGCACCTCTTGGTCTGGGCCGCCAGGAGGCGGCCGTTGAGGGGGGGTAGTGTCAGGGTTCTCTGTGTTGTTCTGCTCTAACTCTACTCCTCAGGTGTGCCTAGTTGGCTGAGGGGGCGTGGCCCACACCTGCAGCTCGTTGCAGGCGGCTTCCTCTGGCTTCTTAAGCAGAGCGCTGACAGATGGAAGACGCCAGAGCCTTAACCAGTCGTGGTATGACGTGGCCTCTGACCCAACTCCTGAAAACCTGCTTGTGAGTTTTTTCGTCTTTGAACTTTGACTAATTTTGGATCTCCCTGTTTTTGTCACAGTTTTTGGTGCTTGGATGCACTCACCTGTCTCGACGTCTTGTCCGAAGAAACAGTACTACAGAATCCTCCTGCTCAGATTTTGCTCTGGCTCTCCCCTCATACTCCCTGGATGTTACCCAGCGGGGCCTGAGATTCCCCCTCCCGGATTCTGCTGGTTCTTCCCTCACTCTGGTCAATCCATCTGTCACCCACTGCCGAGGAGGCTCGCTCTGGATCCCTCACCAGTAACATCTGCCGCCCTCTGCCACTAGCCGCCTAACACCCACAGAGTAGGATCACAGAGTTCCCTCGGCGCTACTTCTCCCCGGTTAGGTCCGCCCAGCTTTATGGTAAGCAGCGCAGCTTCTAGTAGTTCTCCTGGTTCACCTTTCAGAGTCACTTACTCTCCTTCTCTTTGCAGTCTCTCCAGCCGTGACGTTCTGACCCTGCCGAAGTTGCCTGTAGTCCCGTCCGTTATATCGACCTGTTTCCTAAATAAACATCTTAAGACTGTGCTTTGCTTCCCGATCGTATCTGCATGTGGGCTCGTCATCTGAAAACCAGGACATATTGAAAATAAGTTATATTACAAACCTCCTCCAATGCCAGCAAGAAGATTGTTCCTTTGACAAAAACTTCACTACATCCTGAATGTCTGTTTTAAACACAGTTTTACATGAAGCAGGATAGTTTTGTGGACCATACCTCAAATGTTGCTCCTCAAAATTTGGAACTCTTCTCCTCTCTTTTTGTCCTTTATGTACAATAAAATGACAGCCTGTTACATGTTTATTTAACCAGGCAAATAACTCCTTGGAATTAAAACCTCTTTTTCAAGAGGGACTTGGCCAAGACCCCAACATAAAGCGTACAACTAATACAAAATACAAAACCAGATAAATAAAGCATATAACCAAGAGGCATCACAAAATTAAACATTATAGCATAAGAAGTCATCTAATGTTTCTTTCCTTCAAAATTGATTTGAATATCCCTAAGGTAACAGAAGATGATAACTTTAAACCCTTCTGTGTGACATTCCAGGTAGCAGGGGCAGAAAATTTAAAAGCCTTTTTACGCATTTCAGTCCTTTGGGGTCTGAATAAAAAGTATGTCCTTAGAGCGCAGGTCATAATGGGTAACAGTTCTAGATAGAAGTGAGCATAAGTATATAGGAAAAATACATTTATAGATAAAAACCAGCTAGTGAGAGTCTCCAATCAGTCAAAGAAGGACTTTTTTCTATAGTATACAATGCAGTGATGTGTGCGATAGCTACAGTTAGTCATGAAACGCAGGCCACAATGATATACAGCATCCAATTTTTTTCAAATGCTGGGCTTAGGCGTTCATGAATAGCAGGTGCATTCTGATTTGGTGTGGGAAACAGGATTGTTAATATGAGTGTTAAAGGATAGATTCTCATCACAGGATACAACATACTATATAATGATTATTGCTGACTGTTAATGTGATGCTATCACATACATTTTCTTACGAGACCTGGGAAAAGGCATTAGAATGATTGTTTATTAAATTTATGCCAGTTAGAGGCAGTTTTTTTCTGTCCTCAGAAAAAAGGGGAAAGAATTTACCAACATAAACATTCAAATTACATGGCTTGTACAAAGGCATGTACAAAATGACTCCTTATGACTGCAATCATGTTGTAACAGAACAAATGTATTAATATTTACAAATTTCTTCTCAGAATGTAACACTGTGCGCAGTTATTTTATAATATTAAAATGACATGATCTTGAATTAAAAACCAATGCAAACAGTACTTAGTATAGTGTAAATGAACGAGGAGAAATCAGGAAATAGTTGATATTCCAGGTTCTACACGTTCGCATAAAAGTCCAACAAAACACCAAAAGCAGCTCAGAACTGCAATGTTATATTGACAAAATCTCCATTTGAACAATTAGCTATGTACACTGTACAAACTTGTGGAGACATTGTTTCCAAAAAGCTAAACACAAGCAAAAGCCACTTTCTTTAGCAGGTCAGGAAGAATTTCTTTATAACCTGCAGCAGGTGAATCCTCTTTGTCCTTATGGTTGTAAATGAGCCACAATGAAGTACTCAGTCTTTGCTGAGTGCCAGAAGGTTTACAGGATTCTACATGAGCTGTAATGGATGTCACAAATGTTTTCTGTAGCACAAAAAACAAACTTTTCCAGCCTTTGTGCCATGTTTGGCCCACTTGCTCCCTGAAAAATGTTATATTGACTGATGAATCAAGGACAAAATAAGAATTAGGACATTGTTCTTGCCACATTTCACAAAGGATACAAAAACATCTGATATGTGCCATGGGAAAGTATGATGTTTGGAGTGGAATGTTGAAGGGATGTTTTGCCGTTTTAGGGCCAAGTTGACTTGGTATGAGGTATAACCTTTGTTCTCCAACAAAGAAAAATGTAAAAGCAAATACATTCCCCAGGAAAACAATTGGGCACAACATAGTTGCCACCAGATAAAAGTGAGGTACTATAAAAATGTTGCCATCAGTACTAAATGTTGTTTTATTCCAACTCGTATCTTTACTCCAACCATTTCTCTTACTTTAAACAACAATATTTAGATTTTGCTTTATGTATCTGTACATTTAAGTCTCTCTAGACATTCTTATTCAGGTTCTCTTTTCTTTTTCAAGAACATTTACGAACTAGGAGATAGAGACCAGCACCCCTCACGACCCCTGCAGGGATTAGCATGTCGGAAAATGGATGGATGGATGGATTTACAAACTATTGTAAAACGTCCCGTAAGAACTAGAAGTGATCCGATCGAACAGCAGCATTCATCTCAGGTTCAGACTGTTCAAGCTACCCATGAAATCCAAACCAGGTCCTCAACAGGATTTTTTTGTCTGTGTAATAGGGGTTTTGCGGTGGCGGGGGGTATGTTTCACGGCTTCAGTATCCATACACACAGTGGAGAGTTGCATGGTGAAGCTCAAAGGGCGAGCGCAGACTGTCAGATCCCTGTCATTGGGCTGTCCGTCAAGCTAATTACAGAGAGGGTTAACTTATTTTGTCCACGAGGTTTACAACATCACTAATACACATTCAAGAGCTTTACTGACCTTTTTTTGTAGCTCTCATACATCCGTGTCGTACTGCTAGCTTACCATGAAGCATGTTCAGTATTTAATTTTTCTTGTCTCTCTGTCCTGGAAAGTTCCACCAAATTATGCTTTTGTGTTTATCTTGTCTATAAAGATGGTTGCGTGTTTTCTTCCGGCTGTTCTCCACATGTTAGCAAACTTTAAAACTGCCAGTAGCAGCTCTTTATTTAGATCAAGTGTGTGGCTGCAGGGAGAGGAGATGTCTGTGTGCTGCTGACAGAAGATTGAGCCATTAATTAGACTGGTACCCCAATTAGCGTAAGGGTTTAATTTCAGCATATTCTGCAATGTGCTGGCGAGAACCTTGAATAAGTATATAGGAAGAATGTGGTTCTGTGGTACTGCAGATTTTATGCTAAAAGTTTAAGCTCACTGCCACAATATAATATTTCCTTCAATAGCTTCAGATGCATTGTGCATTTGTTTGATAAATTTCTGAAACAAGAAGCTGCTGCAGGGGAACAGTTAGAGTGATACAGAATGAGCAGTTGGATTGTCCGCTAGGTGTCAACAAACATAAGACATGAAAAAATGCAAACATTCAGAAATGTTTTGGATGTGGAGCCACCAGCTGAGGGGTAAAGGGTGTGCAGACCATCCACACTGCTCTAAAGAGGTGCAAACCATGCAAGCAGATAAAAACAAGCTAGCAAGTTGGTGTTTAACCTATGTTTCTAATGTAGACATACTGTAATGCCATTTTATGACATGACAGACTCCAGCTCCCAGCATGCAACACGGTCAACCAAACCACCAGCCCTGGCAACGTTATCTCGTTGCTATGGAATGACATAAAAGCGTCCAGCAAGCTCAACTCAGTCTTCTTCACTGGCACCACACCAACTGGGAAGACATACAGGTGTTTTCTCCCGTTGTGATTTCCCCCACGTGGCACGGGTTCGAGTCCTCGCTGGGCCGAGTTGCCGAACCAACTTATCCCTGTTTTTCTATGCAGGAGGTCGACTTTAAAAGTACTTTGAATTCATTTTTCATCCTACTGGGAGCCACTAAAAATTTTCTCTTCTCTTCCTTCATCTTTTGATTTCTTTGTCTACATGTTCAGTTTAGCTCACTTTCTTTGAAGCCTTTGTTCAGGAGTGAAACCGCCTCCTGATCAAAGCCCACCCTGCACTAGGCGTGTGCGCTAGATACGTCATTAGGACCTCCTCCTCACGTGTCACGCAAGGTCGTAGGTCATATGTCGTCATAGTTGCCATCTTGGAAAGGTGCAAAGGTAGCTCTCTACGGTTAGCTTAGCGTGTTGTGGAGTACAGAAGCGTTCCCCATCTAGCTTCAGGTCTGTTTTCTCAAAGCTATTTTGTCTTTCATTGCTGCTATGTCAAAATGCCGACTTCTTGAATGTGATGTTAAACAACTGTGAACTGAATTAAGAATTGCTACCTCTCATTTAATCCATTTTGACTTGTTTAATTTCCATTTATTTTCTTTTGCATGTTCCTTGAGTAGCGAGTAGTGTTTCCTACTGTTTTTATTAAATATAATAATTGCTGTAACAGGGATTATTAATTTAATAAACAATAACTTGTGAAATAGTAATTGTTTGTGGTTATTTTGGTTGAGAAGTTGAATGGTCTCTAAGAGCAAAAGAAGTACCTCTTTTGAGTTAACAACTGAATTAACTGTGACATTTTCATTGGTTTGTGATAAAGAAGTAAGGATTAAAACTCCGATTGCAGTTATAATTTGAGTTATCAACGTTTGTTGGATAAGTCTAATTGGTCAATAACCGGTCAGATCACACTTTTCTAGCATAAATAAGTTCATAACAGCTAATTAATAAATGTGTTAATCATTACAGGCTTATAGCCCTTGGATCACAACCATTTGAATTATATTTGTTATAGCTACTATTTTAGTTTGAATGATCTATTATTAAATTATAATAGCAAATTGTAATTAATAACAATATCCATAATCAAACAGGTTTCTGGCATAACACATACCTACTGGCTGGGCTTTTACTAACTATGTGCTCTCGTTCCTCCTATATACTCAAAAAACTGGCTCAGAGCACAAAGCTGTGTTTTTATTCTAGATGAACCTACAAAGGGAGCTATTATTGCCATTACCTTTTTAATTTTTTCTGACATAAAAGTACTCCTGGATCAGAGCTTCTGAGCCGCAGCAGATTTTTCAAATAAACAAAGGGTAGGGGGTGGGGGGTTGATGACGCACTTGGCTCCTCTTCTATAATGTTAACAGCAGAGCAACTCCTTCATGAAACGCTGAAATTGGGACAGCTTTTGCCAAGTTGTATAAAACAGGGAATATGCCCAGAAATATCAAGGATTTTTGGTCACCCTATGCTGGACGTTTGGTTCCTGTTAAACATGTTTTTTTTTTTATCTCCACTGTTGCTACATGCATGCTCAGTATAAGGGATTGCTGCAAAGTCAAGGACATGATGCAAGCTACTGTCCACTGTTGCTACGTGTTCATCCAGCTTTTTGATAACTAGGATCAAACTAGAATGTAACTGACTTGGAATCCATCTGTATAATTATATTGAGACATGTCTTGTGAATTGATACTGTAAATAAACTGAATTGAATGGAATCAACTGTCTTTACTTAGCTGTGCTAACAATGATGAATGTTAACAGAGATGTTATAGAAAGTTTAACATAATTATAGCTTTGCTGTTAGTCTTCTTTCTACTAAAAAGTCTAATCTTCTTTTCCATCGAACTGTGGGCAGCAGACTAATTATTGTCTTCAACCTCATCGTGACAGAACATTTTGTTGCCAAAATTGATATAAAAAAGACTATCTGCAGTCATAAGGCTTGTTAAAGGTTACCATGTAGTTTTCCTGCTGAAGGTTGAGGCCAATCCCATCATTTACTAGGGTTTGCTTTATCTTGGAGCATTTAGGAAAGTACAGCAACCAGTTCAATAAATTCAGTAGCATACATTAAAGATTGACTCATGACCACCAACAAAATTAATGCTCAAGCAAAACAGTTGTGGGTAGAAAGATTCAGATATTGGCAGATGTTTATGCTCTGATTTCAGGACCAGTACCCAAACATGTCTTTTCTCCAACACAAACAGCCCCTTCTGTACCCAACTACACAGAGGGTGAGTAATTGTGCTATGTGTTTTTAAAGTCATTCCTATTTGATGTAATTGAAAGATTAATTCCTGTAGGACATTTTATCGCAGTAGCACTGACATGCTTCTTTGGGTCTTTTCTATACCCCAAACTATCTGTTAGATTATCAAACTTCAGTCTGCTGCTGTGAATCAGTGATAATGGTCACCCCTCTGCAAACCTCACTCAAGCCTTCACAAATGCTAGCAGGTTCAGAGTCCAGAACACAGGGGGTGGATATATGACATGTTGATGATGTACCAACTGATGGGTGCATATTCAATGAGACAGCAAAATCCCCATTTACTGGAGATACCTGCTCCAACGGTGTACTTAAGTCTCTGTGGGGCACATTCCCAGTCGGCAGATGGTGAGAGGGTAGATACTGGCTGGGGTGGAAGTGTGGCCTGGTGTCCTGATGCCTTGTGCTACTTGTGTTCAGTATGGTCTCCATGGAAATGGGCACATTGCAAAGCAGTGGTGTGTATGGTCCAGGGCAGTCTCCACCTCCAGGGAGTGGAGGAGGAAGCTGATCTTGATTTAAGAACACTTCTGCATGTGGAGGGGGGTAATCACTGTCAACATCATAACCTCCCAAGTAGTAATCTGACTCCAGCTCATGTGTGGATCCTCCTAGAGTAGCGTCCAAGCCAGCGGTGTCGCTGTCTGGAGGTGACGTGAAGTTGTGCATTTCTTCCGTGTCCGATAGCTTTATGCTTGGCATCCAGTCGGATGTGTCCCAGTGGTAAGCTGGTCAAGGAAAGGGGATATGATTAGCAGCTATAACAACATATTTAGCAAAGTAATCTTTATTGAGCAGATTTTCAGTAACATACTTTAGAAAACATAGGGGGCCTCATTTATAAAAGACAGCACAAAATCCATACTAAAAGTGTACGTATGTCAGAAAAACAAAAATCGCATACTGCAAAATAAATTCAGATTTATGAAACCATGTGCACACATACCAGGACGCAATTTTTCTTCATAGATCACAGCTGAAATGTTTGCATACCAGTTTCCACCTCATCTCTGCCCACATTCTACGATAGTAGTTGATATTTATTCTACCATAAATATCCATTGTCCACTGTGGATTAAGGGAGAATGTAATGCTCTAGGGGGCCTAAAGCGGCATATTAGCAAGTCATCATTGCCAGATTCCATTGGCTATGGAATCTTTGATTCTTGAGACCGTGTTCCCTCCTTATTCTCCCATTTGCAAAGTTGTTCTGCAGTGTCACAATCACAGCACTGCATTAGGCACAAGTGTGATTGACGGTTTACAGCAATTAAAGTAATTGCTTCATATCTTTTACAATTTATGTGTTAATCTGTGGTACACTTCACCCTGGTGATCATCCAACACATTCTCACTCCCAACACGTCAAATATTGACACTTGGTCAAAGCCCCCAGGGTGCATAACAGGTTGCGGACATTATGTCATGTAACACGCACATGACTTGTGGTGAAAATGTTAGCCTACAAAGTTGCTGTTGGAAGCTTTAGTAATGTATGGTAATATGTATACTACTGTTTGTTTAGGTTTAGGGTATAGGGTTAGGGTAAGGGATGGGTTGGGGTTAGTTTCGCAGTTTGCAGTTCATGTAAAAAAAAATTTGCACGTTCCTGTTGCAACCACTCATGCAGGGGCCTTGACCAAGTGTCAATATTTGACGAGTTTGGACTGAGAATGTGTTGTATCATCGGGTACAGGAATGTGATGGTAGAAAACCCTGATGAAATGTTGTGTGGACTTTGATTTATGATTTAAGTTGGCTTATGGGCATTTTCCTTTTAATTTGAAAGGTCCTTATGTATAGTTATGTGTCATCAATGCAAGTATAACACCTTTGCGTGGAAAGTGACATCCACAAGTTTCAGGCCCTGTTTTGTGCGTACGCAAATTTATAAATGAGGCCCCAGGAGTCTTGCAACAGATCACATAACATGCAGATGGCCAAGTTGATATAAATAACCGCCACAGAAAAGATATTGGATTTTCATGTAATCAATGACACACACAACAGAAGTCTTCAGAGTTCAGCATTCACACTGACACATAAGCCATGCTTTGAACCAAAATTTCAAAGAAATTAATAAATAAATCAAAGAAAAAGAAAGCAAAAGGTCATTGTGTTTTGTTCTTTGTTATTTTTCTGCCTGATTCTATTAAACTTTACACTACAGAGCAAAATGATTGATAGTTTACAACATACAAGTTTACAACTAAAGCAGCAACCTTAAATTCAGGCTTTAAGTTACCAATGATTACGACTTGCATTGTCACAAAATTCATATTCACTACTTTTACCATCTACAAAAGAAATGAAGGATTGGGAGACAGATAGCATTGATCCAACGTCAGGTCTAGTCCCATCTGAAAAAAACAAACATACTGGTGTTCTTATATGCAAGTGTGAATACTTGCTTATTTATTACCAAATATAGAGCCAGGATTAGTAAAACAAGAAGATTTTCCTAGGCCTAGTAATAAACACAACACTGTCAGTTCATGACAACATTGTCATCTTAACTCACAACAACAAAACTGGTTAGATCCAAAGCAGAAATAAAAACATCTACCTGAATGTTGCCTGAATTTTGCCTAAGCTCTCAGTAAGTGAGGAGGTATCTCTAGAACCTGATCTGTGTCTGCACTGTTTAGACCCAGTAGTGCTTTCTGAGTTATTTAAAATTTTAGCATCATCTAAACCTTCAACTTGTATGTTAGACCTAATCTCAACCATGATATTTAAGGAAGTATTCCTAAACCTTTAATTAAGAAACCAAGATGACTTAATACATTACAGACCTCTATCTAATCTTCTTTTCTAAATTCTTAAAAAATAATGGCTCATCAAGTATGTGAACATTTACAAAGTAATGACCTATTTGAAGAGTTTCAGTCAGGCTACAGAGATCATCATATAACTGACACAGCGGTTTCCTTTCCAGAGTTTCCTTTTTTCACCTCTGGAATATTGCCATAATTAGAAATATTTTCTCCTGGAGTGACGCTGAAAAACTAGTCCATGCATTTGTTACTTCAAGGCTGGACTATTGTAATTCTTTACTATCAGGACATCCAAAAAATGCAGTTCAAAGCCTTCAGCTGATCCAAAGTTCTGCAGCAAGAGTTCTGACGAAAATTAACAAGAAACCATATTTCTCCTATTTTAGCTTCCCTTCATTGGCTTCCTGTTAAATCAATAAAAGAACTTAAAATTCTCCTTTTCACATATAAATCCCTAAATAATCAAGCTCCATCAAATATCAGATATCTGATTACCCCATATGTTCCTAACAGAGCACTTCGCTCTCAGACTGCAGGTCTGCTGGTGGTTCCTAGAGTCTGTAAAAGTAGAATGGGAGGCAGATCCTTTAGTTATAAGGCTCATCTCTTGTGGAACCAACTCATAATTTTGGTCCATGAGGCAGACACCCTGTCTACTTTTAAGACTAAGCTTAAATCTATACTTTTTGATAAAGCTTATGTAGTGGCTTAGGTTACCCTGAGCTATCTTTTTAGTTATGCTGCTATAGGCTTAGGCTGCTGGAGGACATCAGGGTCTATTTCTCACACTGCTGAGTTCTCCTACTGTTCCCCAATTTTCCATTGTTTGTTGTTATTTACAACTTTTAATTTTTTTTCCTCTTTGTTTTTTTCCTCTTTATATTAGGTGTACCTGCTCTGGCATTCTGTTAGCTGTGACATCATCTAGGGGAGGCACCTCATCTGCCATTACCATAAAACAAAGAAACGATTCCTGGATCAATGTGTGCTTCTGTGCTTTTTTTGTGTCTCTTCTCTGTCTTCTCTAACCCCCAGTCGGTTGAGGCAGATGACCATTCACACTGAGCTTGGTTCTGCATGAGGTTGTCCTCCCCGTTAAAGGGGAGTTGTCCTCTCCACTGTTGCTTCATGCATGCTCAGTATGAGGGATTTCTGCAAAGCCATGGACAATGCAGACGACTGTCCACTGTAGCTCTACGCTCTTTCAGGAGTGAATGCTGCTTGTCAAGACTCTATGCAATCTGCTAGGTTTACTTAGATAGGAAACTTCTTGACCAATCTGTCTATGCGATTTGATTGAATTTGACTTTGTAAAGTGCCTTGAAAAGACATGTTGTTAGTATGCGCTATATAAATAAAATTTATACAGACTTAAAAAACCTCTGGGTAGGGTGCCAAAGTATTAGTATCTCCAAACTACTTCTTTTCAGACTCTCTTGATTTCCTATTCTGCCTCACTGGATAAATCAGTATAATAACTTTCTCATAATGAAGTCACATTGAAAATGCAGTCTCAAAGAGGGTTCGGTGTATAATTTTTCCCAATCCCAAGCCTGGATAAATGCAGGAAGCTGCGTCAGAAAGGCACTTTGGCCACATTTACCAAGAATATAAATTGTTATTTTTTTTATTTTTTTGCTAACAACAACCATCATTGATGCTGGTGACCGAATGGGACCTGCACCAGAAGGACTCCACCTTCATCCGGACATCCACCATAGGTAGATGGTGCCAGATTTTAAATCACAATAGCTCAATAGTAATGAAGTCCATCTGGTCGAACGTCTACCACGCTGTGCCAGCCAAGCAGTTGACCACAGTGTGTTAGCTTGCCTAACCCAGTCAGCTAGCACCACCATCAACTGCGACATCTCACTTAACTTTTCTCTGCTCAACATCCACTCACTGACAAGCCAAAGATATCTAATCCAGGACCCCATCGCCAACTGTAAGCTAGATGTCCTTTGTCTGAGAACTTGCAACAGCCCAATGACTTCTTTCAGACGAATCCACTCCTAGTTGGTTTGTTTACATGTGTAAACCCTGTGGCTCTGGCCAAGGAGGAGGTCTCATGTTAAAGCACTGTGAGAAGTTGAAAGTTTAATTGGTGTCTGTGCCTGTCTTCAGCTTGTTTAAATTAGCTGACTGTTAGTTGTCTGCTCCAACTCCAAGCATCATTGATTCGGACCCCCAAACCAAAAAGGCACTTTTTAAATTACTTTGCTGCTTTTCTTACTCATCTATCCTATCTGTCATCCAACTTAATACTCCTGTGTGATTTCACTATCCACATGGACCATATCAATCTGCTGCTCACCAAAGGCATCACACAACCATTCCTTGAGAGTTTTGGATGTCAGCAATATGCTACTATTCCCACACACCCCAAAGGATACATTTTGGACCTAATCCCTGAGTGTAGAGCGTTGTGAGGTGTGCAGCTGTGCAACTGTGCAGCTTGAAGGGGGAGCTCAAAGACCAACATTGCCCAACCACTGGGCTGTATGGGAAATGTATTACTAAGCTATTTTATATAAATATATATATATATATATATATATATATATATATATATATATATATATATATATATATATATATATATATATATATATATCAAATCAAATTTTGTTATATAGCTGTTGGCCAAAGTCCTGCACACAAAAAGAAAAACATTCAATGATAATTCAATACAAACTGTCTAATATTAAGGGACAGCTGGTTTCACAGTTCAGGAGCAACAACAGAAAAAGCCCAATCAACTCTGTGGACCAGCTGGGACCTTGTAACGGCTAAACACAAATGGGCATTAAATCTAAAGATTCTAGAGGGCACATAAGGCTGCAGAAGATCAGACAAATATGCAGGTGCCAGCCCATTTAGGGCCTCATAGGTCAGCAATAAAACTTTAAAATTAAACTAACGGGGAGCTAGTGAAGAGAAGCAAGCACTGGTGAAATATGCTCACGCTTTCTTGTTCGTGTTAAGAGGGGAGCTATCAGCCACTTCCTGTACATGGATGACATCAAGCTGTACTCGCTAATCCACACCACCACGATCTACAGCAGAGACATCGGAATGTCATTCGGGCTGGAGAAATGTGGCCGGATGGTGACAAAGAAAGGGAAGGTAATCCACACAGAGGGAGTTGCACTCCCAGAAGGGATAATAGCAGATGTTGAAGAGAGCTATAAGTACCTTGGAATACCACAAACAAATGGCAACCATGAAGAGGCCACAAGGAAAGCAGCAACAGCCAAATACCTGCAACGAGTAAGGCAAGTTCTGAGAAGTCAGCTCAATGGCAAGAACAAGGTCCAGGCAATCAACAGCTATGCCTTGCCAGTAATCAGATACCCTGTTGAGGTAATAAGTTGGCCAAAGGAGGAAATTCACGCCACTGATGTTAAAACATGAAAGCTACTCACCATGCATGGTGGATTCCATGCTAAATCCGGTGTCCATAGGCTATACACTAAGCGCACAGAAGGAGGTAGAGGCCTAGTGAGCATCAGAGTCATTATTGAAGATGAAACATCCAAGCTCCAAGAATATATCAGGAAAATGGCCCCAAAGGATCAAGTGCTCAGTGAATGTCTCAGTCAATGGAAGCTGGTAGAGAAGGAATGGGAGGAACCATCATGGGAGGAAAAACCCCTGCATGGAATGTATCACCGACAGATAGCTGAAGTGGCTGATATGACCAAATCCTACCAATGCCCAGAGAGGACTGGACTGAAGGACAGCACTGAAGCACTGATCATGGGAGCACAGGAACAGACCTTGAGCACCAGAGCAATAGAGGCCCAATATACCATACCAGGCAAGATACCAGGTGCAGGCTATGCAAAGAGGCCTCAGAAACCATCCAGCATCTCACAGCAGGGTGTAGGATTCTAGCAGGGAAGGAATACATGAAACGCTATAACCAAGTGGCTGGTATAGTGTACAGAAACATCTGTTCAGAATACCAACTGAAGACCCCAAAGTCAAATTGGGAGTCACCTCCCATAGTGGTGGAGAACGACAGAGCTAAGATCCTGTGGGACTTCCAGATACAAACAGACAAAATGGTAATGGCCAAACAACTAGATATTGTGAGTATTGATAAGCAGCAGCGGACAGCCCTCGTGATCCATGTGGCCATCCTGAGTGATGGAAACATCAGGAAAAAAGAGCATGAGAAACTGGAGAACTACCAAGGGCTCAGAAAAGAACTAGAAAGAGCCTGGAAGGTGAAGACAATGGTGGTGCCTGTGGTCATCGGAGTACTCAGGGGGTTACTGCACTCAGAGCAGTCACCCCCCCTCTGGAGAAGTGTCTCCAACAGATACTTTGAGAAACATCAAACATACTTTTGCAAGCCACTATATATACACTACCGTTCAAAAGTTTGGGGTCACATTGAAATTTCCTTATTTTTGAAGGAAAAGCACTGTACTTTTCAATGAAGATAACTTTAAACTAGTCTTAACTTTAAAGAAATACACTCTATACATTGCTAATGTGGTAAATGACTATTCTAGCTGCAAATGTCTGGTTTTTGGTGCAATATCTACATAGGTGTATAGAGGCCCATTTCCAGCACCTATCACTCCAGTGTTCTAATGGTACAATGTGTTTGCTCATTGGCTCAGAAGGCTAATTGATGATTAGAAAACCCTTGTGCAATCATGTTCACACATCTGAAAACAGTTTAGCTCGTTACAGAAGCTACAAAACTGACCTTCCTTTGAGGAGATTGAGTGTCTGTAGCATCACATTTGTGGGGTCAATTAAACGCTCAAAATGGCCAGAAAAAGAGAACTTTCATCTGAAACTCGACAGTCTATTCTTGTTCTTAGAAATGAAGGCTATTCCATGTGAGAAATTGCTAAGAAATTGAAGATTTTCTACAACGGTGTGTACTACTCCCTTCAGAGGACAGCACAAACAGGCTCTAACCAGAGTAGAAAAAGAAGTGGGAGGCCACGTTGCACAACTGAGCAAGAAGATAAGTACATTAGAGTCTCTAGTTTGAGAAACAGACGCCTCACAGGTCCCCAACTGGCATCTTCATTAAATAGTACCCGCAAAACACCAGTGTCAACAACTACAGTGAAGAGGCGGCTGCGGGATTCTGGGCTTCACGGCAGAGTGGCAAAGAAAAAGCCTGAGACTGGCCAATATGGTATGGTGGTGCTTTGAAAGGCTGGTAAACATTGGACCTGTTCCAGTATGCTTACCGGCGGAACCGCTCCACTGAGGACGTCATCTCCTCCGCCCTTCACCTGAGCCTGGCACACCTGGAAGAGAAGAACACCCACGTGCGGATGCTGTTCCTGGACTTCAGTTCAGCGTTCAACACCATCATCCCACAGCATCTGGTAGGAAAACTGGAACATCTGGGCTTCACCACACCCCTTTGCAACTGGCTGCTAGACTTCCTCACCAACAGACTTCAGTCACTCCGGGTCGGACAGAGCACCTCTGATGTCATCACCCTCAGCACAGGCTCCCCTTAGGGTTGCATCCTGAGACCCCTGATGACACACGACTGTGTCCTCAGTTTGCACGACACAACGTTGGTGGGCCTCATCAGAGACAACAACAACCAGGAGTACAGAGAGGAGGTGGAGCAGCTGGTGGGCTGCTGCAGACACAACAGCCTGATCCTGAACGTAGAGAAGACGAAGGAGATCATTGTCGACTTCAGGACGAACCGACCTCACCACGCTCTACTGCTCATCAACAGCTCAGCCGTGGAGGTGGTCAGCAGCACCAAATTTCTGGGGGTACACATCACAGACAACCTCACCTGGTCTGTGAACACCACGTCACTGGTCAAGAGGGCATAGAAGCGCTTTTACTTCCTGCGGAGGATGAGAAGAGCCCACCTGCTCCAGCATTCTGACCAGCTGTCTCTCTGTGTGGTGTGGAGGCTGCAGTGCCTCCGACTGGAAGAACGTGAAGAGAGTGGCGGGAAACGCAGAGAGGATCATCGGGGCTCCTCTTCCGTCCATTAAGGACATTTCATCTCAGCGCTGCGTGTCCCGACCCCCTAACATCATCGAGGACCCCTCACACCCCCACCATGGACTGTTCTCCCTGCTGCCTTATGGGAAGAGGCTTCGCAGAATCCGCTGCAGGTCCAACGGGTTCTGCAACAGCTTTTTCCCCATTGCCATCAGATTGTTTAACTCTAAACTGGACACTGCATCACACATGCACAGAACAGAACTTTATGGCCATTTCGCATCATTATTTTGCAATGCCAATGTTGCTGAACTTTTATAATTAATTTATATTTATAAGCACACAACTGAACGTTTACTGCATTTTTCCACCGTTATTATTTCAAATTAATGCCTTTTTTGCACCGTTATCTTTGCACTACAAACATGGTTGAACATTCGTCTGCACACTTTATTTAAAAAAAATGCTTTTCTCCTGCACTGTACATTGTTATCACTGCTGCGCTCTATATTGTAATGTTATTTTATTTCAATTGCAATCTCATTACATTGTCATAAGCTGTTTACAGCGAAATTTCGTTCTCTAATAATGTTTTTTGCATACATATCAAGCGGCACACTATTACAAAAGCAGTAATGTTCCACTTGCGAAAGTAAATCTGTTGGACTCTCTTTGGCAATAAGACAGCAATTCTTAATGCTACACTGCCAGACAGGACACAATGAATGGAGATCAGATGAAAAATCTGGAATTTAGAGCAAATGTATGCTCTTGGCGTAACACCTCACTTTTCCGTGCTACCAAGACCACACCTTTCAGTGAAAACCGTCTTTGCTCCAAAAGATCTGACACCAACATGTTATCTGTCTTCTGACATTGGTAACTCCCCGAGTTTATAGCAAGCCTTCATGCATTCCCCACCAAGTGCTGTCATCTCATCCATGCAGCCGGGTCCCTCCTCAGTTGCTCCAAACCTACCTTCAAGCAGGTGCTCAAAGAGAAAGGCATGCCACTCAGCTGCTCTGACAATAACCAAAGAAGGTAAACGTGTGCGCTAAATACATAGAACAGGTCTTACATAAAATACAGAAATCTTTGTGAGAGAATTAGTCTTAGGATTGTGTCTGATTATAGGTACTGATCTTTTTGTGCTGTGGTCCCTATTAGAGAATTCATAACTCTACTACACTGAGGTAATAATTTCTTTAAACAATTTGCTTTGGCATTGTAAGCTCTCATAGAATCTTACAAAATATTTGAGGTAAATGGAGGCAGGTCTGTGGATGGATTTAAAGGCAACACCTCAGCAAACACATCCTTGTGTGACATCATACGAATATAAAAAGAAATCAGTCAAGATATCAGGAAGAGAATTGTAGACCTCAACAAATATGGATCTTGCTTGGGCCCAATTTCCTGATGCCTGAAGGTTCCACATTCATCTGTTCAAACTATTATATGAAATATAAACATTCTGGGAATATCCAGCCATCATACTGTTCAGAAGGAGGCAGGCTGTGTGTCCCAGAGATTAAAGTGTTTTGTTGAGAAATGTGCAAATTAACCAAATAACATAAGCTAAAGACCTTCTGAAAATGCTGCCGAAGCTGGTTAGTGAGTGTGATTATTCAAGGAGAAACAAACCCTGTACCAACATGGAAAGACTAATCAGAAGAGAGTAATGACTCCAAAGGCAACACAAAGTAAAGCTTACAGTTTGCAAAGGCACTCAAAGACAACACGTGTGGTTTGGGAATTAAGAGGTGGGCAGCATGTATGTGTGTCTGTGTGTGTGTGTGTGTGTGTGTGTGTGGGGGGGGGGGGGGATAGTGGAGGGGCTTGAGACAGCATCTAAGACATCATCCAGGACATTTTAGGGCAGATGGGTTTTCCATAAGGACAATGACCCTAAAGATACCATCAAATTAGTTGAAAGAAGCTACTGAATTTGTCAGTAAATGGGGAAAAAACCCTTAAGGCTAGTGTTCTTTTACTTCGACCACAGCGTCCTGCTTCATGTATGCCAAGTCCCAAACAATCCAAGCATATGAAACTATCTGACTTCATAAGCCAAAGAGATATTTCATTCAAGGCCACTAGGCCTTTTTGTATTAGGAAAATTTACAAAATTTCAAAAGTATATGAGCTGTTGCAAGCTCTGCAAACTTTCTGGCTAACTGAACAAAGGAGTTTTGTATTGTAACTGAATGTTTCATTTCCCTTGTTTTGTTTATGATGTGGGCTGTTCTCGCTTGTATTTTTCTTTTTTGCAAAGTGTGGTTGAAGTTGGCCACATTTTTTTATTGTTTTGCATTGGCATAAAAGGAGAATTTATGAAAGGAAATACAAAGTGGTTAATTTTTTTTTTATTTGAAACAATTAATAAGTAGCATCCAGTTTGGCATGAATCAATTATTATGTGGCTCATATTGACTCCACAACAATTCAGCAGATTAAATGTAAAAAGCAAAGCTTAAGTGAATTTAAAGCAAAAGACTGAAAAATAAAGACGGTTTTCATGTATAAAATAACATTAAATGAATGGAGCATTTATCAAATGAGCGGAAAAGCAACTGGGGGTAAAGAACGGTTAATGCCCTGATCTCAACATCTGCACAGCACACAGCAAGCAGAGGAACACCATGAAGTCATCCAAAGCTTGGACTGAGGAAACAGACCACAGCTAAAGGATGCGGTACGTAGACAAAATAATTCCAGTTAGAGTAAAAATAAATAAATGTACGAAATTAAATAATTATTTTATTTGCAAACTACCACAGATGCTCTAACTATGATTTGCTGACAATTGGTATTCTAAAACATCTTTATTTTAGTCCTATTTAGTTAAATCAGATATGTTCAGAACAGAAATGGTGCAGTTTCACTGGCAGAAGAAGAAGGGTTAAGTAAAACTGAACAGACTCTGACATGAGTAGTCATAAGAGTCTGATGAAAGTGGTGAATAAGCAGAAGAGTTAATGTAAAGGAGCAATAAGCAAAAATTTCATTATTTTACATAGCAAGAACAAAAAAAGTGATGTGAAGAACTAAAGGTATCTTTTTAGATTGAATATGGTATGACGTCACAAACCATCTTTCTGTGTTGTTCTCCAGTCTCTTGTTTTCAAGCCGGGCCGGCCGGCCGTGCATGCATGCATGTCCATGTGAATAGCTGCCACTTAAGGGCTAGCCCCTCCCTCCCCATAAAATGCCACCGTCAGAGCAGCGTAGCAGCAAAATACGGAGATCACGCCCAGTGATCTCCATATTTATAATGCTAACAGCATTATAAAGTTATGAGTTACTTCTTCACCAGACATGGTCTTCTGAAAGGCGATGCTGTGTCTTTATCCTTTGCAAATATGTTCATACGAGGCAATTGGTGAGATGGAGATGGGAAAGGGGGGGCCGGGTTTGGTGCTGGAGAGGAGATAGAGAGAGGTGTGGCTTGTTATATACCTAGTTGCGCTCAACAGCCCACCTAGTAGTGAAATTTTGTTTAGTGCTCCTTTAAGGCTGTATATTTGAATATTCCATATAATAATTTAAAAGTAAATTTCTTGAGCCTGAGGTGTTTTGATTACAAATATAATGATGGGAAGATTTTTGGCTGTAGGTCAACTTAGCTTCACTGTAGAATGCAAACAATTTTTTTCTGGGTGATTATTATTTTGTCTACTCACCACTGTACACTACTAAACAGAGAGACGGAGACAAAGACAGACAGACTAAACAAGTCACCTCTGTTGTAGGTTTCACCTTCATCCATAACTGACACTGTCAGATTGAAGAACAAGAGAACACAGCAACCTTGAGCTTTCAACCATGATTACATTATATAAATAAATGGATACTGATTCTTTATGATCCTGAGTTAGCGACCTCTTTAAATAAGTGCTTCTTAAGATTATTTAACCGCCCCAACTTATTGCCACAGCTGGTGAACATACTGTATACGAAACACCTTAAAATGTATCTTCCTTCATTGCAGAGGCAAAGTCTCCAACAGAAACATTAATCAAAGCTCCAATCTTTAATTTGAAAGAGTGTATTCAAAGGGAAAAAATTATATTGCATAAAAATTGTTTTATGCAATATCACCATTGTTTTCTTGGATGTTCTCTGCTCCTCAGCTCAGCCCCCAGCTTTCCCATAGGATTTTGGTCTGGAGTCTGAGAAGGCCAAGGAGGAAGGTTGATGTTGTGTCTGGTGAATTATTTTTTATGTTAGTTTGGCCACATGGGTGGATCACTATTATGATGAAAGTCCCAGTGAAAACTATTTTTCTTGGACAGAAGTAATCTGATTTCTATTTAAAACCTGGTATTTAGGTGTTCACGATTTATGCTGATAAAAGACTTCCATCCTACCAATGCAGAGAAAGGGAAAGGGGAAACAAGTGGAGCAACCTGCATCTGTATGTGCATGCTGGTGCACATGGATCTCAATTGTTACAAATGTTTATTCTCCATACTCTAATGTTGACTTTAGTGGGCTATTTTGTTTTTATTTAAGTTTTAGTGTTTATTTTACTGGTGGTAAATTTGGAAACTCTATTTTTTTTAAAGCGGTTTTAATTCTGGAAGACTAGAAAGGGACAGGGGTTCCAAATTAGCTACTGCTAGCAACCTGTATACAATAAAGATAAGATTGGACATATCTTTATTGTCTTACAATAAGGAAATTTGGAATAAATCTACTTCTTTGTGAGAGGAAAAATTAATATATTTGTCCATGTTAAATAACCAAATAAATAAAATAAACTCTTTAACAAGAATTTTGTTGAAATAGAAATAACAGTAAGATTTTTTCACCTCTTTCACCATGCTGCTCACTGTGTAAACATACAGCCCCATCCAGCCTGATGGCTATAACGAAGGGCTCTGTGTGTTGTGTCATATTTATATGAAACAAAGTCATAGACAATTACCGAGAAGTTCCTAAAAACACGGATTAGGTAAAAAAGGAAAAGATAAATTCTAAAAATAAAGAGGTTTTAAACATTTAAATAGGTTACAGTATTTTAAAATGATAGGGTTACCAGGAATTCTGGAAAAAAAACCCCAAAAAAACAAACAATTTGTTTACATTGTATTTTTCCCCTATTGACTAAATCCAGATAAATCGAAGGTTGGATTTTTCCGCTATTTTCCAGTGTGAGATTTTTTTTCGCTGCTATAATAATCCTTTATTTACAGGTAAGGAAGCATATCCTGAAGTAAAAAAGAGTTTTACGCATTGGACCAGGGACAAATCTACAGAGTGCAGGACACTGGCTTCGTGAAACCTGTGCTCTAAAGAACCAGGTTTTAATGCTGAGCTGAGTTCTGGTTGACTATCTGCTAATAGCCATAATCTGTAGAATTAGCGAAAAATTATCCAAGGACTGGAACAACAAGTGAAGAGACACAAGAAAGATGAGACATTGTACCTTCATTTTCGATTGTGTCAACTGCATCATTGACCAGTCGAATGACAGTCACAATGGAGGCTTGGAGAGGGAAACAAGGAGCAGATACATTTTTTAAATAATACACAACAACGCAAAGAAACAAAGCTCAAAAGGTTTTCATGACGGCTGGGATTGCTGTACCTATTTTTAGAGGAAAATGCACATAAATTATATTTACATCAGTTAGAAATATTAATGCAAGATAAGCAACACAGATAGCAGGTGAAAGCAGGGTGCCTCAAATGTATTTTAAGCTGTATTCTACCTGCAGTCTACTGTATAGAATAGTGGTTATGTAAATTATGAAAAATATACACCAACAGGGTGTTGCTCTTGCTTATTTTGGTTTGATCAGGGCTCATAATAGTTCATAAGAACCAACTTATCCACAAGGGGCATTGGAATTACAATGAAATGTGGGGGAAATAAAATCAATAGGGTATAAGTCTGATAGATTATGGAGTATTTTCTCCATAATTCATCCAAAATACTGAACTACAAAGAGAAATAAACGGACATGCAATGGTAATTAAATGGCATGAAGGGATACAGTCACAGCAGAAAAAAGTAATGCCCCTTTAAGCTCTAGGATTTGCTTTATTTTTGGATTTATTTCGTATAATTAGTTTTTTATAGAATTTTCCACTTTGGCTTGATCTTGTTTTTTAATCATGACATTGTGGAATCTGTAGTGGCTGTGTTTGTCCACCCGAATTTAGAAAAAGGACATGTTTTAGAGCTGACGGAGGTTCTACTTTCTTTTTAGCAAGTCTGTTCTAGTGCAAAGCTCTTTCAGTGGTCAGTATGACTGGAAAAGCGCTATATAAGTTCACTCCAGTCTAAGTCTGTAAGTACAATGGCACCATGGTGTGACGTCAGTGAAGGAAGAGGTGAAAGAGTAAAGTGTTGAAAGCCACGTGACAACGTCAACCTGGACAGGTGGTTGATCCTGTAATTTTAACACAGACACTTTCTGTGTTTCTGTCTGACACCCAGCCCTAAGCAAACACAGAAATAAGATTTCACCTCTGGGAAAACATCTATATATATATATTCACTCTGTGAAAGCGTAAAACTGACCTATCCTTACTAAAAGGATACATACATGGCTTTCATATTTATTTTGTCATACCAGGAATCCTTTCAGCTGCAAGTCATAAAGATGCCATGGGTACCTTTTTTAATAACCCGACTCTCGCCAGATGGATGTAGTCCCGCCGAGCTCCACACAGCTCCACACATCCATCTCGACTCGTTGCCACTGGGAGGGATTTCAATACCACATAAAATAGATGAGCCAATAAGGATCGCCAGGCGGGATTTTCGTAGATGTGACATATCAGAGAAGCAACTGTTTGGATTCAGACAACAATGGTGGCTCGCAGTGAGGAAGCAAGCGTCAACAATCTAATCTTTTGCATTGGCAAAAGATTAGATGCATTGGCACTCAAAAGCCTGGGGCTTTTGAGAAGCCTGGGACTGGGTAGCGCTTCTATACTCATTTACCTGACTAATATCATTTACCCGTGATTAACTTTCCCAGAACTTTGATCCCCTAACCAACTGAATACTTCTCTGCTTTCTTGGAGCTTGTTGAGGGGGCGGGGTTACATGCAGTAAGAAAAACCATTCACCTCAAGGTTGGTGGTGTGCCATTACACACGGTTTTAAGTTAATGTTTAATAAATAACTCTCGGTCAGTTAGGTATTGTCCAGTGAATATCAGCCCAAACAGCTGATATTAGGATAATAGTTGAAAAGGTGATTTGAGCACTGGCGTTCTTTTAACAGCAAACTCTACACACATATGGAATAATTGAGTGACAACTTAACAAACAAAACAAATAAAATGAACATCCAGAGAGCATCACTTATAGAATAATGTTTATCTGAATTAAAGATATATTTCAATTAACAAATCCTCTCTACTAGGCTATTGAAACTTAACTAATTACTAAGCAAAATTAAGATAAAAAGAAGCTAAGGAACTATGTACACACAAAAGAAAGGACAAAATAAGATAGCTGAAAACCATCATCAGAATGATTCAGTGAATTCTGGTTCACTGTGGATCCAAGTTAGAGAACTAAAGTTCATCTTAAAGAATATGGAATGAGGTTAAATTAGCTTGACTAATTTAGAACAACATTTGATATGTGTTTCAATCCATTCACAATGCAAACAAGAAAATAAAATTTTAAAGAATGATTTGCTCAGTAAAAATCAATATCTTTAGGACACTTGATTTTATTAATGCAATTATTTCTCCGGGAAGCTATTAAGGCTCGAACTGGTAACTTGGATTAAACCACCAAGTTATTCACAATCGACCAGAAATTAAATGTTGGGGCACTTCCTGCGGGCAAGGTTTACATTAGCTTGAGTTTAATCCCAGCGTTACACAAACACCATTAATCGCTATTAATGTTCCCTATTAATGATGTACTAATGCTCATAGCACTCGTTTAGGACACGCAGGCCTGGGAAAGCTGTACACAGCTCCGGGGAGGGGGTGCATTCGGGCTGTGGAAGCGGGGACCTCCGCTCGGCCTCCCTGGCGTAGCTGCTTCTTGTGAGGGCCTGTACAGGTTGCAGCGGGCGACTTCAGATCAGCTTTCCTCTCAGCTTGGCCGCAAGAGTCTCGATGCAGCTTTCCTGCAACAGTTAGTCTGCAAATGTTTGTGGGTGTCCAAACCCATTCGGACCCAGGTGACTGTCTCCCTGGTGTGAACCAGTTCAATCCAATTCAATTTTATTTATATTGCGCCAATTCACAACACGTCCTCTCAAGGCACTTTACAAAGTCAAATTCAATCAAATCATACAAATTGGTCAAAAAGTTTCCAATCCAAGGAAACCCAGTAGATTGCAGCAAGTAGATTGCAGCAAGCAACATTCACTCCTCATAAAAGAGCGTAGAGCCACAGTGGACAGTCGTCTGCATTATCAATGGCTTTGCAGCAATCCCTCATACTGAGCAAGCATGAAGGGACAGTGGAGAGGAAAACTCCCCTTTAACAGGGAGAAAAACCTCCAGCAGAACCAGGCTCAGTCTGACTGGGGGTTAGAAAAGACAGAGCAGACGCACAAAAAAGACCAGGTGTACCTACTATTAAGAAAAAAGTGACAGCGAATAAAAAGTTAAAAGTTGAAATAACAACAAACAATGCAAATTAGAGAACAGTAGGAGAACTCAGCAGCGTGAGAAAAATAGACCCTGATGTCCTCCAGCAGCCTAAACCTATAGCAGGATAACTACAGAGATAGCTCAGGGTAACCTACGCCACTCTAACTATAAACTTTGTCACTATACTATAACCACTCGTCACAAGGGCTCACAGGCAAAGAGATGAGAGTGTTTTCCACAATGCTGTTAAGCAGTGGGCAAAAGAGAGCGTTTGTGCATGGCCAGGGTGTTTTATACAGTGGCCAACTGCTGTGAGAACAGTCCCCCAAGGGCCTGTAAAGGTCTCACATTTCAGTAGCTTTAAACTTTAGTCTGATTCTATTCATCATGGCCTGATTGCGCAACAGTGGAGTAAGAAGATGAGGAGTTGACAAACCTATCAATTTTATAACCTTAATTTATCACAAAACGTTTTTTAAGATAATTTTAGGCAAGAAAGTACATCTCCAAACTTCATCTGTGCAGTCAGTTCATCAGGATTATGAGCCAATTTAAATTCTGCTCGGACTTGTTAGGAGTGGCAGAGACCCGCTGACAGGCGAGCCTGGCCGCAAAGACTGTAGTGTTACGGCTTGTGCAGCCAGCCAGTCTGTGATTTTCTGCTGACTGAATCATGTTTGTTGTGGCTGAAAAGTCACCCTAAAGGGTTTACTAAGTTAGTGGGGGATATTTGCGCAAAACAGATATAAAGTTAAAGTCTTGGCTGGATGTTTTCAGCGTTTTAAGTTAATTTCAAAGTTTCGCCAATCTCTCCCTCTTTGTGTGTGTGTGCGTGGAGCAGGCTTGCTTTCTGTGGCAGAGAAAGAGGAGGAGAGAGTGCTCAGTGCTTGAAGCCTAGCTTTGATTTACATAAAAATAAATTTTCTGTGATCAAAAGTCAGCTATACTGTATTTAAAAACTGTCCTCTCGACAGAGATGGATGGCTCTCCCACTCAGGTAGTATTCAATTCAATTTTATTTATATAGCACCTATTCATGAAACATGTTATCTCAAGGCACTTTCCAAAGTCAAATTCAATCAGATTATACAGATTGGATCAGATTATACAGATTGGTCAAAACATTTCCTATCTAAGGAAACCCAGTAGATTGCATCAAGCCTTGACAAGCAGCATTCACTCCTCCGGAAGGAGCATAGAGCCACAGGGACAGTTGTCTGCATTGTCCATGGCTTTGCAGCCCTCATACTGAGCAAGCATGAAGCGACAGTGGAAAGGAAAACTTCCCTTTAACGGGAAGGAAAAACCTCCATCAGAACCAGGCTCAGTCTGACCGACCGACTGGGGGTTAGAGAAGAGTATGTGTGTCCGCGGAGGAGCGGAGTGACATGGGAAGAATATTTAATGCGTCCTATAATTCAGTGCGCCTTATGGTGCAAAAAATATGGGTAATTCTTTAAAAGAACACTGACATCAGTCATTTGATGATGGCGGCTGTTCTGTTTTGATTTTCCCTGTGTCACTCTTGTCAGCATTACAGGCTGGTTTCGATGTGAGTGGTTGAAGTAGCATGTCAGTAAAGATGAAGGACCAGTGGTTTATCCAATCATATGCAAGGATTTTTGATAAGGCCCCTCCTTCTGAAATACATCTCCAGTGGAGCAATTCCAGATAGATGTGTGGAGCTCTGTGGAACAAAATCCATCTGGCGAGAGTCAGGTTACTTTTCTAAGGCTAATCAAGTAGTTTTCCATCCCAGACTTTCTTTTTTTTTCTTTATTTAAATGACACTAACCACAGAGTCAACTTTCCAATCAATTCTAATAGGGGAACTGAAAGAAAATAAGAACATACAGTAATGATAAATGTATAAAACTTTTTTCTCTCACACAACCTTCATGTCCTCTTTAACTCTACCCATAAATCTCCTTTGGTCTTCCTCAAGGCATCCTGCCTGGCAGTTTCAGTCTCAGCATCCTTCTACCGATGGACTCACTATCTCTATTCTATACATGTCCAAACCATCTTTGTCAGGAATCAAGTCAAAGGACATCTAAAGAGAGAGTGCCGAACCCTTAAAGATTGGCTAATACAGGAGTGTAAGACTGGGATCCATTGGGATCACCATAGATTTCTGCCATCTCACAAGTACAGTTTTTCCTCAACTAATGGAAATATTATTTCATAAACATTTACAATACTGTCATGTTTGCATTAAATGGCTATAAATATAGATGTCTGTAGGCACTGATACTGAGCAATGATTATATACAATCATTGGTTGTATATAATAATAACCACGTGAAACAGATTGAAAAAGGGAACATATCGCGCAAATCTAGCCAGAGAATATAAACATATTGCAGTGGCTTTGTATATTTAAATTGTAAAAATATTGTTCTTTTTCATTTAGGAAATTGATTCAAACAACTTTTTTTGATCAGAAAACATTAATTAAGACTTATAATAGTGTTTAGATCGGTCATTTTCCAAAGGATTCAATAGCACAACTGCATCACATATCCAAACTGCTTGCAGGTTCAATATGTGCTTCCTAAGCCTTTTTAAGACCATCACTATCACAAAATGTAGAACAAGTAATATAGTTTTGAGAAAAACGGACAGACCTTTCTCCTGAAAAACTCAAACTGTTTGTATTCTCTATGTAATCGATAGCAGGAATTAATTAACACAACATCCTTTTTAATTCACTTCATCTTAACTTGAAATACAAGTTTCGAGTTGCTCAAAGATGGCATATTAAAGCCTGCCCTTTGACAAAGGGTTAAAAAATGACTGAAATCCGTTTTGTAAGTTTTGACAAATTTGTATGACCTTGACTTCACCGTAAAAAACACAAGTTGGAAGCTAACTTCAGTAAATATTGATGAAAATTTTGGTTTTGATTAGTACAATTTTCAAAGATAGGACTGAGTTTCTTTAAGCAAATGACGAACAAACAAATTAAGCTCGGAAAGAAACCACACATGACTAGTATGAAGAACTAAAACCTTCTGTTATAGGAGAACATGTCTTACCATTATCCTCACAGGAATCCAACTGAAAGGAACTCAGAGACTGGGCCTCTAAGTTACTGTCTTGGTTGCTACTTGAGAAACATGTGTCCCCCTCTGCTACATTGACCACTTTATCTGCAGGAAGAGATCAATATGTGAATACTATTTACAGGTATTTACACACATTTACACAAATATGGATTACTGCTACCTACTGGCTTTACATTGAGTAAAATTTGATACACTAGCAAAGGAAGGGCAGACTGTGGGAAGCTAGTATCATTAAATATGATGTGTCAACCTTCAAAAACTTCATAGTGAGGGTTCAAATCTAGTTAGGTAAATGGTATATAGTATTTTATTCTATAGCTCTTTTTAATCTCATATACGATGTTCTCACAACTGCAGAGGAAGGAACATATTTTATGTACAAAGCACACAAAAAACTTGCATCACAATGTTTATCGCCCAACTTGGCATGCATTGTTACCTGCTGTGAAAATGTGTAGTGACAACACAAACTTCTTTAATCGACAATGAAAAAACACCAATCACTAAAACTCACCCAAATCTACTGAAATAGATCTCTATTAAGTTTTATTTCATCCAAGTTGCACTTGAAAAAACTCAAGTTTTTTTGAGTTGAAGTCTTTATGGTATAAACCCGTATAAAGAAATAGAATCACATTTGGCCTCATACAATAATGTAACATACATTGAAATGATGGAAACAACCTCACTCAGATGGAAACTGTTAATAATTCTCTATTTTTGTCCCATGTAGATGTAAATGCAAATCAGTCTGTGTATTTATTCCTAAGGTGGAGACAATCACACAAGTCCATAAAGAGCTTCATAAAGATGCGTGTAATTAAGGGAACAGTGGCAGCATTGGTACTGCTGGAGAACATTGGTAACAAATGAATGCAGAGGGAGGTTCCGCTCAGAGATCACACTAGCAAATGATGATGAGTGGCTTATTAACTGACTCAGATCGGCCAGGGAAATAATTTTTTAACTGGCCCGTTACTGGAAACAGGAAACAGGGAAACTAGGAAGAACTGTGTGTCGCCAGTGTCGTTTCAAGTAACTCCTTACGTGGTTTCTACAAGCGGAGCTTTTCAGAGGGAGCTGACTGACAGGTTCGGTAGTTAACATCCCTGGGCTATCCCAAGACTGCCCCCTAGGACAATCTTATCAATATGTTGTTCAGATACATACAATTATCTTAAACAGTTGCTCTCATTTGCAGCAAGGACCACATTTCCGGAGCTTTGACTGCACTCATATCGCTATTATCCTGCTCAACTCAGGATTTTGCTATACTAGTAGATTAATTATAATTATTGTTATTATATTAGCTGTATCTGGAATGAAATAAGAGCAGGCTCCATATGCGATTTCTGACTCATATTTCTTATGCAACATCCTGCCTCATCTTCAAGATTTAAAGTACTCCACATAGTGTGTGTGGGGACGGACTTCCTCACTGAAGTATGGGAGGCATATTTACTACATTATAATGATTTGGTGAACATTACAATGAATAACATTAGCCTATAATCAAGCTCAGTGCAGCAGCTAGACAGCACTGTTTAAATTTGATAGATATTGTAGAACTAAATGGGTAGGATTAGACAGATTTTTTTACTTTCAGCCAGCTCCTTTAACGAGTCACTGATGTCACTTATGAAGCTGTTGGTTTGCAGTAATTCACTACAAGTATCCCTTGATGTGTCTCTGTGACTGTCTGACTGCTCTGTTGCCATGATTATTTGAATGTGTGGCGGATGACTTCCAGGTATTTTTACTGATATGTATATGTAATTAGGGAAGAGGACAGGGTGGCCCAAAGTACAAGTGCAGATGCGTCCAATTCCACGGATATTGGTAGGTACCAAGGCAACGAATGTGGTCACCCGTCTATGCATGGTTTTGTACATCTCAATTTTTTTGTGTTCCACAAGTTTCAGGATTTTTCCCTACTGTCAATGTTAAGTTATGAGAGCTACGCTCTTTTTCATACAAGATTATGCAGGGCAGAAATAGTAATGTTCTGAACATGCTGCAGCCTAACTTAAAACTACACAAAATAATCAGCAAAGTTCACAAATTTTCTGTTGCTTGTAAGAAAGTAGGGGGCTAAGGCTTTGAGTTGGCAAAGAAATTTAATTTGGGATTATAATGCTTGCATTGTGTAAAAAACTAAATAGACAGACAAATAACAGTAAGCAGACAGCAACTACAATCTATAACAGAAAAAACATTTTCAGGGGAATTAAGGTAAGAACAGGAGCAGTATTTCTCCTTAGTTGGTTACCCTGACTGTAAAATGTTTATCAGAGACAGCCTGGAGGTAGAAACTGGCTCTGTGTCGTCTCATTTTAGCCATTAGCGGTCTGTAGCACCTACCTGTAGGTAAGAGTATGAATAACCTGTCAGCTTTGAACAAGACTTCTGGGCTCAGATATGTCTAAGAACTTTCAAATTGACTAGAAACACCAACTTACAACTAATACAATACAAAATCCTTCACAGAGTACACTACACAGGACAAAGATTATTCAAGATGGGTCTGGCACAATCTGTCCACACTGCATAGGCAATCATCCTGATAATTATATTCATGCGTTATGGTTATGCACACCAGTCCAGAGGTTCTGGACACAGATATGTAAGGACTTATCAAAGTGCTTGAGCTGTAAAATTACACCTTCCCCATCAGTTTGTTTGCTTGGTAATTTTGAGGAAAGCCCACTGGGGAATAAAATAGTTTACATGGTTTTTACTGCATTATGTATCGCAAAGAAAACTATCCTCATGAATTGGAAAAGTAAGGAGAATCTCATTATGAATCAGTATAGAGATCTTTTGTTGGATCATATTAATCTTGAGACAGCATCTGCATCCACATCTGTTCGATCTCTTTGGGCTCCTTTGATTAGCACTATCACTTAGTGGAATGGGGGGCGGTGGGTTGCTTCCTGAAGGGCGCAGTGGGTGGGTGGAGGGGTTCCCGGGACTCTGGGGGCACTTGGAGTGGGGCGCTTGGTGGGTCTGACTCCAGGGTCTGTTGCCCCCATCTGGGAGGAGCTTGGGAGGCCTACGGGTGGCCCACAGCGCCGCTTGCGGCGCCCTTGGGGAGCTACGCGGTGACGGACGTGGGTTACTGACCTGGTAGCTGTGCTATCGCTGGGTGGGTCCTGGGTGGGTCTGGGGGCCTGGGGTCCCTGGGGCGCGCCACCCTCGGGCGGGGGCCCCGGCGGGGCCTCGGGGGTTCCGGTTCCGGGGGGTGTGCCGCTTGGGGTCTGGGCCGGCGTGCACCCGGGTGTCCGCCCCTGCACGGGGCCTCTGGCGTGCTGGGGGGCCTCGGGGCCTGTTGAGCTGGTAGGGGGGCATGGTCATTAACATCTCAGGGCAGATGCTCTTCCCCTTCTTTGGGTTGGCATTCTGCTAGTGGGGGGAGGGGAGGGAGGGGGAGTAGTGACTTACCCAGCTTGGATGTCTAGTGTCGAATGTATGGTGAGATGTTTGAATGTTAGTGTTGGGGAGGGGTTAAATCTACGGGTGGTGTGGGGGGGGGGGGGGGGTTTGGTGGACGTTCTGGTGGGCTTGTGTCCGGCCCCATGTCCCGGTCCTGGTCCGTGTGGTCTCCCGGTGCGGGTTTCACCTGGGGGGTGGGGTTCGGGATGGCTCGTGCGGGCTGGCTGGCCAGGGTCCCCCATCTTATTAACTTATTTTTTAATTTATTTATTTATATATAGATTATTATTATTATTTTTTTTTTTTTTTTTTTTGGGGGGGGGGGGGTTAAATACAGTAGGCATGGGGGGTGGGCTGGGGGAGGTAGAGGTGTTGGTCCTGGTGGGTGGTTGGCTGGCGGGCCCTGCGGCCTCTCCCCGGCCCCGGGGCTATGGTGGTGCCGCTGGAGGGGCCCCTTTCTCCGGGTGGAGCTTTCGGGGAGCGGGGGTGCCTATTGGAGTCAGTAGGGGAGCTGGCTCCCTGGGTTGGCTCCCCAGTCCTTTGCTCCCCATCCCCGGACTCCTCCCTCTGCCTGCTCCATCACGCCGCCACACATGTAGGTCCTTGGGGAGAGGGCGTTACTGGAGGTTGCCACCTTTTGGTGACGTCGCTCTCCTCAATTTTATCATGCATCTTAGACACTTTCACTCCAAACATTTTCACAACGCACATTCATGTAGGCCATGATATGGGGGGGTGGGGGGAAGTCGTGTGGGGGGGGGGGGGCTTATGTTGTGTGAGCCTCGCCCCGGGCGGCTCCCTTCACCCCCTCTCGCATTTAGACATTGAGGATTCTGGGTAGTTGCTTGGAGGGGGGACGCTGGCACCAGCTTTCTTCCGGAGGGGGATGGGCTGTGCTGGGCACCCCCTTCGGTGCTCCCAGTTTTAAACACACCTGAGATCAACATGCAACAACACAACATCTGAGCGGGCGTAGGGAGGATCGGGGGTCTTTTGCACACCCCCGATCTCCGATCGCGGCACGGAGTCTGGGGCCTGGAGGAGGTGCGGGCCACTGTGTCCGGGGTCTTGGCGGGGGGCTAGCCAGCGGCTTACCGGATCTGGGGCTGGCGCCTCTGCTCTCCCCAGGAAGGGATGGGGGGCAGGGGTGGCTAGGGTAAGGTCGGGGTGGGAGGGGGTTTATTAGGTATATAGTGGGTGAGGGGGGGCTCTGGTCGGATGGCCCGTGCGGGTCATGTCGGCCCCCCCTCTTTGGGGGGCCTGGTCCGGGGGGCGTCTGGTCCGGGGGCGGGGCCGGGGGTCGGGCACAGGCAGTGGTATTGTTGAATTGTGGTGACCCCCCCCCCCACTTGGGATTTTGGGATGTGAATGCTATGTGGGAATGTGTGTACAGTGTCTTTTTTTTTTGTGTCAGTGTGTGGCGAGTGGGGCACAAGGGAGGGATGGTGTGAATGAGTTTTTTTTTTTTTTTTTCCAGGTTCGGGTCCGGTCCGCTCCCTCTCCCAAGATCATCTCAAGTCTCCGATAGGTGCGGAGCCCATCCCCCCACGTCCTGCCCTCCTCCGCTGCGTTGGCGGGCGCCTTGGCCCTCTGGCACGTTGACGGTCCTCGGGTTTGGGGCGGGTTCCCGGGTGGGCGCCGGCCCATTCCCGGCGGTGGCTTCGCGGGGCCTGGCTCCCCGGGGGGCGGCCGGGGCCCCTGCCGCGGGTGCGGGGCGCCCCTGGGGCCTCTGGCACCCGGGGCCCATGGCCGGGACCACTTCAGCGCGGCTGCCGGCGGAGCTGCCGGCGGAGCCCACGGGCTCGTCCCCGCGGCTCTTGGGGGCGTCGGCATTGCGGTGGCTGGGGGATTTCCTCGGGGTCGTCTCTCCTCTTTCCTCGGGGGGGGGGGGGTTGCAGATTTCCTGTGAAGGCCCCTCTCGGGCGCACTGCTTTGGTGGCCCCTTTAAGGAGTCCGGGGTTACGGGTCCCCTGACTCCTGCCTCTGTGCTCAGGGAAGGTGGGTCTTCGGTTCTCCACAATCACTATCAATATATTTCCTTCTGGATAATTTTCACCTAAACTAGTGCACATTCACAAACTCCTACAGGTGCTGGGTCCCAGGTATTAAATGTTCACTTATATACAGAAAGGCTATAATTTATTTATTTACTTTCTTTTACTTTCTTTTTTAGGTATCACATTACACATGTCAGCTTAAATAATAATACATATGATTTAGCAATGGTATCAAGGTGTTACACGATTGTATCTGTTGCTTTATGTCTGTTGGTTGTGCTGTTGTTTTTGTGTCTCTTTCCAGGTGATGGAGCAGACAAAGAAGGTTTCATCATTCTCTTCCTTCTATCTCTTCTTTCTTTCACCCTTTTCTTTCTCTTTTTTTTCTCTTCTTGTTTTTCTTTTACTCTCCTACTTTCCCATTGTAGTGTCCATATAATTTGAAATTCTCCCTGCAGGAATCACAATAAAGCTATTTACACGCACAAATCAAGCGGAGCATTATGGCGAAAGCTGTTTGCTCCACTTGTGAAAGTAAAATCTGTCGAGCTCTATTTGGCATTAAGATATCAATTTTTATTGCCACATTGCTAGACAGGACACTGGGAAGAAAAAAAAAAAAAAAAAAAAAGTATGAATAACCTGGGACCAGGGTTGACGAACATTGACAGCTATTTTGCCAGCCCCTTTACTGGTCCTGAACCTGAACATGCATGGAAGGAAGGAAGGTCAATTCTGATGATCCTCTGTGCAGCTCTGTTTGTTTGTTGCAGTTTGGACCAGTCACCTTTTGTAGATGAGCTGACCCACACAAAGATGGATGAGCACAAGACATATTGAATGATGACAGTGTAGAAGATGATCAGTAGCTCCTGAGGAAGGTTGTACTATTGAGTTGCTACAGGAATTACAGTCTTTTCTGGGCATCTTTCTGATGGTGCCAATCTCAGCTCTATCTCAGGTCCTGAGAGAGGGTGCCTCCAAGAAACCGGATGTGATCTACAGTAGACACCTCCTTTCACAATCTTGTATCAGCCCAATGACATGTTTCATCTGCAAACTTCAGGAGTTTCACAGAAGGGTCCACCAATGTGAAGTCATTAGCATACAGTGAGAAGAAGAGAGGGGAGAGAACACAACCAATGGGGGGCATTGGTGTTGATTGTTCTAAGGTGGGAAAATATGTTCCTCAGCCTCACCTGCTGCTAGTGATTGGTCAGGAAGCTGGTTATCCACTGACAGGTGGAGGGAAGCATTGTGAGGGTTTGGTGGAGGATTTGAGGGTAGATTGAAGGCCAAGTTGAAGTGTACAGAAAGGATCCTGGTGTATGTCTCTGGTTGGTCAAGGTGGAGCAGGATGAAGTGTAGGTCAAAGTTGCCTGTTTCTTCTGCCAATCTGTTTGCACAGGAGACAAACTGCAGGGGTTCCAGCAGAGGGCCTTTGGTGTCTTTCAGGTTTTCAAACCCAGGCGCTCAAAGGATTTCATGACTACAGGGCAATAGGTTGATAGTCATTTAATCCCGTAACGGTCCATTTCTTGGGGACAGGGATGATGGTAGAGCATTTTAAGCAGGTGGGAACTTCACACAGTTCTAGAGACCTGTTAAATATGTTGGTGAAGATGGCGGTCAGCTTGCGCATGTTTTTAAGCAGAGTGGCGAGTGCTTTCTCCCCACTTAGATGCTTGAATGCCCTGTTGGCATCTTCCTCTCTGTCATCTACCGAAATACTCAGATGACTCTACAGTCACTGGATGCATCAGAGATGGACAGGAAGCTGAGTACAGGGAGCAGGAGGAGAATGGTGTGGAAACAATCATCTAATCATGAATGTGAATAAAACAAGCAAGATGATTGTAGATTTCAGGAGGTTCAACACTATTACCATCCTGGGAGAAGTGGAGGTGGTGGAGGAGTATAAATACCATGGTGTTCACCTGGACAACAGACAGGACAGGAGACGCAACTGTGAAGTTGTCAGTGTGTAGCCAGTTATGCATATAGGGGTGTCATGACGGAAGCGCCGCAGGGGGCAGCTTCAAACTTATCCACTCTGGGAGCTGGTTTCAGATGTAGACCATTTTGTGGCTGCTTTGTGGTGATGGAACAGACAAAGAAGCTTGTCGTATACACCCAAACCCAGCTTCGTCTGGACAGGGCCTTAGATCCTCTGCTAGGCAGGGGGGCCGACACTTCGTGGAGAGGAGGGGTGTGGTAGTTTGTTATGGATTGCAGACGTCTCCATACTGGAGAAGTGTCAGTTGTGGAAAAACTATTTAATTAAATTTTTTCACTATTGTATTTTTTTTCTAACTTGATCTCCTGTCATAGCTTGTTTCTGGTCTGCTTGTAGAGGACCTGGTCCCCACTTTGGAAAGCTTCTTCTTTTGTGCGATGCAGATGCCTCAGATGTGATAAGAACCATGGTTTGTTGTTGCTAAAGCTGCAGATGTTCTGAAACTGCACATTGGTGAAAATTGCCTGAAATTATTGCGGTCATTTGCACAGCAGGCAAGAGCTACAGCACAGCGGGTGACAAGCCAGAGATACAGTAGTACAATAGCACTATCTAGTGACATTTTCATGTCCCTGCCTCTCCAGCCTCATCATTCACTCTTCTCCAGGCTTATAATTGGTTGAGACATACAACTCAGGCTGACCGCAGACAGCCACTATAATTTTGTCTTCCATGTTGAATGAAAACTGCTTTGTTCCCAACAGAGTCCTTCACCCCATGTCACAGCCACATCTAGTTCCTGATTTGTTGTCGTGGTGTGACAAGACTAATATGTACAGCTTTTTCAACTCCAACAACTGTTGTGTTGCATCCATCACAGGTTTTGTGTCGCTCCCATGTGGCACCTGTGCATAGGGATATCGTGTAAATCTCTATTGCCACATTCACGTTCAATGTGAACGCACCTTTGGTCGTCATGCACGTGTCCTCAAAGAAACTGATGTGTGACAACACTACATCAATTAGTTGGTTTAGGTCAGAGGCTGAAGCTTTGAATTGTTCCAGTCACTGCAGTCCAGACAGCCCTGAAGCATAAGCTTTGAATCATTAGTCCATTTTCAACAGTCCAAATGAGGTTTTCAGATTCTACTTGTAGGTGGGTATAAGTTGGAGCAGACAGTGGTTGGAGAATCCAATTTCTGCACATGGGGCTACAATTTAAAACCTTGTAGCAGTGGTTCAGTGTTTCTTTCCCTCTGTTGAGCAGGTAACATGCTGTCTATATCTGGGAAGTTGATTGGTGAAGTTTGCACTGTTAAAGTCACCCAGAAAAATTATGAGAGAGGTGGGGAATATCCTCTCTAAATCCGTTATCATATCAGCAAGCATTTTTTCTGCCTCAGACAAGCAAGAGGAGGGGGATGTAGGCTCTAACCACTATAAACGAGGAGAATTGTTTTGGTGAATAAAAGGGATTACAATTGATAAAGAGTGTGAGGGCTGCATGATTTCTGCAACAGTGCAATATTGGGTACCAGTCCCCATTAATATAAAAGCAAATGCCACTTTCTTTGTTTTACTCTGACAGCTCTGCGCAGCTGTCTGCCAGAAACAGCTGGAACCCTGGCTGTGCTGGAGCATTGTCTGCTCACCCAGACATGTTTCAGAGAAGCATAGTGCGACAGATTGGTGAAAGTCTGAGGAGGAGCAGTTCCTCCATTTTGTTCACCAGGGAGCAGACATTCACCGGGTGGATGGATGGAAGCTGAGCACATGGTCCCCGTCTGTGAAGTCTGATTAGTTTTCCAGTCCGTGTCCCTCACTTGCGTCTTTGGAGGATTCCACAGATAGCTGCTGGGCTTCGAACCAGGATCTCTGGATCAATAAAAAAGGAAGAGAAACTGCCCGGTTTTATGTTTAAAAGTTTCTCCCTGATAAAGGTGGCTGCCGTGTGTTAACAGAAAAGAGCGGGGAAAAAAATGAATGAGCAGAGTACTTGGGCAGGCTTCCATGATGCC
This sequence comes from Fundulus diaphanus, assembly GCA_037039145.1. Classification (NCBI taxonomy): domain Eukaryota; kingdom Metazoa; phylum Chordata; class Actinopteri; order Cyprinodontiformes; family Fundulidae; genus Fundulus; species Fundulus diaphanus. The sequence continues at coordinate 59,179,935 of CM073124.1, forward strand.
ATAATGTTCACCTATTTTGCAGATCATCTGGTAGAGGGATCTGGTTTCAACAAAAAAACGTTTTTCATGGCAATTTTCATTAAATTTGTTCTTATTATTGTACTCTCACAAATCAGAGTCATGAAAGGACACTGTTTGATTCTTGTATGTTGCCTTCCCAAAATCTTTGCTTGCTTGTTTTTGTTCATCCCTGTAAGTTGGAATCATATCTTAGCCCCATACTTTCATATTTATCAATTTTGACCCTGCTCTCTATGAGAGAACCCATGAAGGTGTATTAGAGTCCCAAAACTAATTTAACTCCACCACAGCTATTAATTCTGTGGCATCACGTATCTTTTTCTACTCAACCCTTGACCTCCAATCAACCCCTCCCTTTTGTCAAGGTGAAACCCAGCACATACAGTTGAAGCATAGTTTTTACACACAATGTATAGAAACAAAAAATATTTTGTGTCACTGTTTGATATTAAATCAGTATAAGTTTTCCTATTTATGGCCAGTTAGGGCTACCAGAATTATTTCTACTTGCCAATAGCTAGATTTTTCTTCCCATTCTTTTATTACTTCAAGGCCAGAAGATTCATTCTCAGTTTTTTGTTGAAATTCCCTTTAAGCTGCATGACTTTGGTCAAACAATTGGGGTTTCCTTGTATAAGCATCTTACATTAATTGCTGAAAATATGGCCTATTGCTCCAGATGGAACTTGCATAAGTTGGTCAGGTTTGAAGACCACCTTTCTCAAACACAACTTTTTAGCTCTGCCCTCAGTTTCAATTGGTTAGCCGGTCTCATGCCACCAAACATATCCAATATAATTTGAAAACTTCCGAATAAGTTACAAAGTCGCTTAATGTTTTGCAGCAGCCATCACCAAGCTCTGATCTCGGTGCCAGAGAAAAATGTGGGATGAGCAGAAATTGGTGTGGGTGACCAAGGTGGCCCTCACAACTGAACCAGTTCCACAAGTTCTATTGGGACAAATGGTCCAAAATTAAAAAAACTTATTGTGAGAAACTTGTGGAACAATGTTCAGAACATTTGGCCTGAGTTTTACAGTTTAAAGACAATTATACGAAATATTAAAGAAGTGTAAGCAAATTTCATAATTTAAAGAAAATTTAAAATAAATTGTCTCTGTCATTATTATTGTTACCTGGCAAATTCTGTCCCTCCACCTGCCAAAATGAACAGGGCAAAAATCTTAACTTCAACATATTAGCAAATGCAAGTATTTGACATTTTATTGTGAACATTCCTTCCCTAGAGAATGATAGAGTGAAATATTTTTGTAAACCCAGTAATACGTCAAAGTTGAGGTTTCCTAGTTGTATTTGAAATGTTAATTAAAAGTTGAATATCATTCAGGTTTAACTGAGATGGACACAGAGCCATTTAAAAGGCTGGCTGGCAGCAGTTATTAAAGGATGTGACCGAATCACCGACAGTCCTCAGTCCTTTTTAAAATAAAAACATAGTCTGACATATAGGGTGACAATTTGAACTACTGTGATGTACACTATATACAACACAACACCACCACTAATGATACAAAAGCCCTAACAGTCTGCTGCACACAGATTTGAACTACTTCCTTTAAGTCACTGTAACCTATACTTACAGCTAGTGTAAAACTCACCCTCATCACTGGCCAAAGGGCTCTTGCATATGGAGTCACAGTCTGAGCGACAAGGTGAGGCTGGTGGGAGGTTGGGGGCCACGCTGCACACCACCACTCCTCTCCTTATGGTTCCAGAGAGGATTCTTGGTGATTCAGGGTGAAAGGTGCTCTTCTCAGTGTGCTCCCCAGTATGTTTCTCCGACAGCTTTTCTAGTTTCTCCAGTGGGTCTCCTTGGAAACATGGTGTGTATGCCATGGGTCTTACTGGGACCTGTGGAGGTCCAGTTACACCAACCCCTCCCACAAAGTTGGGCTGTATACCTGAGTCTGAATACATGGTTTGGTGGTCTCCAGGTGTACAGTGTAAAGTCTTTAATGGAATACAACTGGCTTTGTTGAGAAGTGCTGCAGTGGCTGGGTCCTGGACCAGAGATAGATCGTTCCTTGAGTAGTTTTTATTAAAAACTTTCTTGCGGAAAGCAATAAAGAGAACAATAAGGATTATAATGACAAAAAGCACTACAGTAATGCCAATTAGCTCCTCCTTGCCAACCACAGCATGACCAGCCTGCATGTCCGGGACAACAACGGGTCGTAAAGTGCAGCGTTGACCCACAAAGCCAGGTGTGCAGTTACAGTAGAAGGAGCCGGGAGTGTTGATGCAGGTGCCTCCATTCTCACATTCACCCTCAGGATTGTTTCGGTCACATTCATTCACATCTTCCTCACACCTGCAAGATCAATGAAATGAGAAGAGATCAGTTGTTGTTCCATTTAGCAGCTCCAACATGGGTTTGTATCAAAATATCTCAAAGAGTTTTTAGGAGGAATAATTCCTATGCGAAATATGGGAACAAAATGAATCATCTTTGTATCGTAGTAATATTAGGTGTTATGTCTTAGATGTTAGACATTTTGAGACAGAAAATTATCACTGGTACTGGTGCAAATGGATGGTTCAGTTCTGGGGGGATCTACAACCTCAAACAAAGGTTCATTTTAACAATTATCAGGCTGGGTATAATAAAGAGAATCAGAAGTTTCTTGTTGGGCTGGATGGGTTTTTGAGTTTTACGAAGTCAGTGACTGGGACCCTTGGGTTTTGCACTCTTGTACAGCCAGTGATCACTCGTGTAGCTAGCTCACCCTATTTTGACAAATTATTGCATATTTGTTGAAATCCTGCTTTTGTGTCTAAAACTGTCAGTGTGGCGCCCTTCTTAGGTTGTCTTGCATAACATTTCGAATCTGTATTGCTATTGTTTCAAAAGTTTTTGTGACAGCATTTGGAAAAACTGATGTCAGTAGCTCTGCTGCTATGGGGCACAAAAGCAGCGGCGTCTTTAAAAAAAACACAGCTCCATCTTTTCTCTTTGTAGCAAGCATTGTTGCACTTTTCACCCATCTAGTTGCTTTTATTCTTCAAAAAAGTGACTAGCAACAAATCTAACGACTTTATATGTGTTATTGGCGAATTTATGTAAAAGCACAAACTGTTCTGCAGTTACTGTCTTGAGGCAGCAGTGAGTCCTGCAGTGAGACCTTCCTACTTCCCTTAGTGTTGTCTCACAGGCAGACAGCTGCTGCCTTGTCCTGAAATCCACCTGCAGAGTGGTGCAAGAGTATTTTAAAATGCCATACAGGACAACACCACAGTGTATTAAAAGCCAGGAAAAAAGTGTGTTTTTAAAAGAGATAAACAGGAATAGAGGAGGCCTATCTGATACTCAATGGTAACTTTTATTCCATAACTTAGGAGCAGCAACAGAAAATGCTCTGTCACCTCTGAGCATCAGCCTAGTTTTAGGGACTGTCACCTGCAGCTGATCAGCTGATCTAAGGGATCGGGGTGGGCAGTAAGACTGAATCAGCTCACATAAATATGGTGGAGCTAGGTTGTTCAAACATTTAAAAACAAATAACAAAAGCTTAAAATTAATTCTGTAGCACAGGGAGCCAGTGAAGGGATGCCAGGATGGGAGTGATATGCTCGTGCCTACGGTTCTGAGTTAACAAATGAGCAGTAGAGTTTTGCACAAGCTCCAGACAGGCAAGTAAGGTCTGGATAATGCCTATATACAGTGCATTACAGTAGTGAAGACGAACTGTGATAAAAGCTTGGACTAGTTTCTATTTATAGATTTATAGATTTGTATAATCTGATTGAATTTGACTTGAACGTGCCTTGAGATGACATGTTTTATGAATTGGCGCTATATAAATAAAATAAAATTGAATTGAATTGAAAAATTTAATTGAATAGTTTCTCCAAGTCAGGTCTTGTTAAGATTGATTTTACATTTGCTTTTTGAAGAAGTTGATAAAAACGTCTCTGAACAACACTGCGGATCTTTTTATCAAATTTAAAATCAGAGTCAAACTTTACCCCCAGATTGGTGACAGTCCCTGAGATAAAATGACAGTGAGCCAAGATCTACGTTTGGGAGAGGGACAGTAACTCGGTCCAAACAACATAACTTCTGTCTGGTTCTAATTTAAATTAAGGAAGTTCAGAGAAAGCCATGCTTTAATGTCCTCAAGGCAGTGTGTGAGTTGCTGGACAGTGTTGTTTTGTGCCAAAGGGAAATAGATTTGGCAATCATCAACATAACAGTGAAATGAAATGTCACATTTCCTAAAAACAGAGCCGATGGGGAGTAGGTAGAGAGCAAACAAAAGAGGGCGGAGAATTGACCCCTGAGGAATTCCATATGGAAGAGGAGCTGTGGAAGACATAAAGTTGTCAAATTTTACACAAAAACACCTACTAGTTAGGTAGGACTGAAACCAGTCTAGGGCAACACCCCTAATACCCACACAGTGCTCAAGACGAGAGATTAAAAATACTGTCATCAACAGTATCAAATACAGCGGACAAATCTAAAAGCACTAAAACAACAAAATTTCCAGAGTCTCTTGACAAAGGTATATCATTAGAAACCCTCAGAAGTGTGCTCTCTGTACTGTGAAGGGCTTTGAACCCAAACTAAAATGGTGCAGTGATACCATTGTCCTCTAAAAGTGGTAACAACTGGTTGTAGACAACCTTCTCTAATATTTTAGAAATAATGGAAATGGGCCTGAAATTAGGGCAGAGAGAAGGATCAAGGCCTATTTTTTAAGAAAGGGACGTGCAAATGCTTGCTTAAAAACCCCTCGAGCTGTACCAGAGGAAAGACTACTGTTGATAATCTAATGTACACTTGGTCCAATAGTAGCAAATACCTCTTTAAACAAGCGAGGTGGGATGGAGTCTGTAGGGGAACCAGAGGGCCTCATTTGACCAAATAAGTCCTTTAAAAAATAACCTATTTTGTTCATCTGTTTGGCTCAAACTGATCAAAAACAGATGAATAATGCAAAGAAATAGAAGGCTGAAAGATACAAGCTCTAGTTGACACAATTTTATCAGCAAAAAAGTGGAGGAAACTTTCAAAGGTTTCAGGGGTAGCGTCAAAATCAGCAATCTTGGGAGCATCGAGAACAGTCTATGGTTTTAAACAGAACTCTGGGGTTGTTACAATTAGAAACAATTATGTCAGAGAGATATTTATTCTTCTCATCTTTAACAGTCATCTGATAGCACAAAAGGCTCTCTTTGAGAATCCCAAAAGAAACATGTAGCCTGTCCTTTTTCAACCTGCACTCCATGCTCTTGCACTCACGGCTGGCAGCACGAGTGACGTCATTCAGCCAGGGCTTGGGTGCAGGTCTGGTGCGCCAGCTCTCTAAAGGAGCGATAATGTCCAAAATTTGTAGACAGATACAGTGGAAGCTGGAAACCAGTTCATCAGTATTTACATAAAGAGAGTTAAACGTACGACAGCGCTGAGGAAGAGCATGGAGTTTAACCGGACAGTGTGTGGGAATGTCAAACAGAATTGCCATATGATCTCAGAAAACAGCATCACAGATGTCCAGATTGGTGACATCCAGAGCGTTAAAAGACGTTAAGTAAAAAGAGTCAATAACATTTAAAAAGCTCCTGGAGATTGGCTCTTCTGGACAACAAGTGTTAATATTAAAATCACGAGAATAAGAACACGATCATATTTAGGCATGATTTTGGCCAAAACTTCAGAGAAGTCACTTATAAATTCATTATTGTACATGGGTGGCTGATAAATGACCACATACAAGACAGCATGAGAGAGACCGAGTTCAAATGAACAATGTTCAAAGCTTGTGATGGAGGATTGAAGGAGAATCTGCCAGCATTTAAAGCCGCTTTTAAAAACAACTGCTATTTCTCCTCCTTTGCGACCTGACTGACATAGGGAATTAAAATAGCAGCAATCCAGTGATGACAGTTCATTAAGAGAGGTTGATTCACCGGTACTCAGCCATGTCTCAGTCACACAAAGAAAACCCAAACCACGGACATGAAGAAATTCCTCAAAATAAATGTTTTACTTGCTTGTGATCTTATGTTGACAAGTTCGAACCTGGCAGGGGCCAGTGTGTCCAAAGCAGCAACTCTCTGTGGAGCACAGGGGTCGTAGATGATGGGGATATACACCACGCCAGCGGGGACGGGGAGAGCAGGGGCCGCAAAGGTGGACAACTCAATTTCAAATAAATTTTATTTATATAGTGCCAATTCATGAAACATGTCATCTCAAGGCACTTTACAAAGTCAAATTCAATCATATTATACAGATTGGGTCAGATTATACAGACTATACAACTTCATCCGAACCAACGGTGCCGCGATCGGTGTTGCATAAAGAGACTAGGTACTGCTCCATTTCTCCTCTGGGAAGCCACAGGAAATCGTGCCAAGAAGGCCTTAAACTTTAGCAGTCGGCCACTGCTTTTACCCCGGCGGTGCCAGCGTTTTTGCCAAGGAGGTGGAAAAAGGGTACAGCAAAGGTGAGCAGGTATCCGACCAGGGTAGCAAAACGGTTGGAACTTTGTATGAACATCATAATCATGGTTGGTTATAACAAAATCCTTGGCAGAGAGGCGAAGATCAGTCAGTCCATCGCCTCTGTCAGTCTGCCCCAGGGCAGCTGTGGCTACTAACATAGCTCACCACCGTCAGGGTGTGAATGTGTGTGTGAATGGGTGAATGACTGATTGTAGTGTGAAGCGCTTTGGAGGTCGTCAAGACTAGTTAAAAGCGCTATACAAGCCATTTAGCAACCAGCAACCAGAAGATCCAACAGAGTTTGGCCATCATACACAAGCAGTGAACTGACATTGGAGATGATAGACAGAAAAAGATGATAGAGAGAAAAAGTCACGGAGGGCGACGACCGCGCTCTCAAACTGCAGCTCGGACCCTCCCGTGCTCTCAAACTGCAGCTTGGACCCTCCCGCTCTCTAAAACTGCAGCTCGGACCCTCCCGCGCTCTCAAATTGCAGCTCGGACCCTCCTGCGCTCTCAAACTGGGTTGTCTGGGATAAAATGTTTCCTATCTAAGGAAACCCAGTAGATTGCACCAAGTCTTGACAAACAGCATTCACTCCTCATGAAAGAGCGTAGAGCCACAGTGGATAGTCGTCTGCATTGTCGATGGCTTTGCAGCAATCCGTCATACTGAGCAAGCATGAAGCGACAGTGGAGAGGAAGACTCCCCTTTAACGGGAAGGAAAAACTTCCAGCAGAACCAGGCTCAGTATGAACGGTCATCTGCCTCGACCGACTGGGGGTTAGAGAAGACAGAGCAGAGACACAAAAAAGAGACAAAAAAGGACAGAAGCACACATTGATCCAGGAATCCTTACAACGTTATATGGTAATAGTGGATTATCTGTCTTCCCTGGATGATGTCACAGCTAACAGAATGCCAGACCAGGTGTACCTACTATGAAGAAAAAAATGACAGAACAAAAAGGTAAAAGATGAAATAACAACAAACAATGCAAATTGCAGAACAGTAGGAGAACTCAGCAGAGTGAGAAAAATAGACCCTGATGTCCTCCAGCAGGCTAAGCCTAAACTAAGCCTAATCTCAGCATAAGCCAAGCCACGATAAGATTTGTCAAAAAGGAAAGTTTTAAGCCTAGTCTTAAAAGTAGACAGGGTGTCTGCCTCACGGACCAAATCTGGGAATTGGTTCCACAGGAGAGGAGCCTGATAGCTAAAGGATCTGCCTCCCATTCTACTTTTACAGACTCTAGGAACCACCAGTAGACCTGCAGTCTGAGAGCGAAGTGGTCTGTTAGGAATATACGGGGTAATCAGAGCTCTCATATACACTCAACAAAAATATAAAAGCAACACTTTTGGTTTTGCTCCCATTTTTTATGAGATCTTAAACTTTTCCCACATACACAATATCACCATTTCCCTCGAATATTGTTCACAAACCAGTCTAAATCTGTGATAGTGAGCACTTCTCCTTTGCTGAGATAATCCATCCCCACCTCACAGGTGTGCCATATCAAGATGCTGATTAGACACCATGATTAGTGCACAGGTGTGCCTTAGACTGCCCACAATAAAAGGCCACTCTGACAGGTGCAGTTTTATCACAGAGCACAATGCCACAGATGTCGCAAGATTTGAGGGAGCGTGCAGTTGCCATGCTGACAGCAGGAATGTCAACCAGAGCTATTGCTGGTGTATCCATCCATCCATCCACTTCCGCTTATCCGGGGGCCGGGTCGCGGGGGTAGCAGCTTCAGTAGGGAGGCCCAGACGTCCCTCTCCCCAGCCACTTGGGCCAGCTCCTCCGGGGGAATCCCAAGGCGTTCCCAGGCCAGCCGAGAGACATAGTCCCTCCAGCGTGTCCTGGGTCTTCGTCTGGGTCTCCTCCCGGAGAAGCATCCAGGAGGCATCCTAACCAGATGCCCGAGCCACCTCAACTGGCTCCTCTCGACGTGAAGGAGCAGCGTTTCTACTCTGAGTCCTCCCCGGATGACTGAGCTCCTCACCCTATCTCTAAGGGAGAGCCCAGACACACTACGGAGAAAACTCATTTTGGCCACTTGTATCCAGGATCTCGTTCTTTCGGTCATGACCCAAAGCTCATGACCATAGATGAGGGTAGGAACGTAGATCGACCGGTAAATCGAGAGCTTTTGGCTCAGCTCTCCCTTCACTACAATGGACCAGTACAGTGCCCGCTTCACAGCAGACGCTGCACCAATCTGCCTGTCGATCTCCCGCTCCATCTTCCCCTCATTCGTGAACACGACCACAAGATACTTAAACTCCTACACTAGGGGCAGCACATCCTCACCAACCCGGAGGAGGCAATCTACCCTTTTCCGGCTCAAGACCATGGTCTCGGATTTGGAGGCACTGATCCTCATCCCGGCCGCTTCACACTCGGCTGCAAACCGCTCCAGTGAGAGTTGTAGATCACACCCTGATGAAGCCAATAGAACCACGTCATCTGCGAATAGCAGAGATGCGATCCTAAGGTCAACAAAACGGATCCTCACCTTGGCTGCACCTAGAAATTCTGTCCATAAGACCGACTTACTGCCTGCAATGCGGACCAGGCTCTGACACGGTCATACAGAGACCTAACAGCCCTTATTAAAGGGCCCGGTACTCCATACTCCCGGAGTACCCCCCACAGGATCCCCCGAGGGACACGGTGGAATGCCTTCTCCAGATCCACAAAACACATGTAGACTGGTTGGGCAAACTCCCATGCCCCCTCCAGGATCCTGCTGAGGGTGTAGAGCTGATCCAGTGTTCCATGGCCGGGACGAAAACCACACTGCTCTTCCTGAATCTGAGATTCGACTATCCGACGGACCCTCCTTTCCAGAACCCCGGAATAGACCTTACCAGGGAGGCTTAAGAGTGTGATTCCTCTGTAGTTGGAACACACCCTCCGGTCCCCCTTTTTAAATAGGGGGACCACCACCCCAGTCTGCCAATCCAAGGGAACTGCCCCCGATGTCCACGCAATGTTGCAGAGTCGCATTAACCAACATAGCCCCACAACATCCAGAGCCTTAAGGTACTCAGCGCGTATCTCATCCAACACGGGGGCCTTGCCACCGAGGAGCTTTTTAACCACCTCGGTGACCTCAGCACCAGAGACGGGAAAACCCGACCCAGAGTCAGGCTCTGCTTCCTCAATGGAAGACGTGTTGGTGGGATTAAGGAGGTCTTCGAATTATTCTGCCCACCGACACACGACGTCCCGAGTCGAAGTCAGCAGCACACCACCCCCACTATAAACAGTGTTGGTACTGCACTGCTTCCCCCTCCTGAGACGCCGGATAGTGGACCAGAAACGCTTCAAAGCCATATGGAAGTCTTTCCCCATGGGCTCTCTGAACTCTTCCCACACCCGAGTTTTTGCCTCAGTGACCAGACGTGCCGCCTGCTGCTTTGACTGTCGGTACACATCAGCTGCTTCTGGAGTCCCACAGGCCAATAAAGCCCGATAGGACTCCTTCTTCAGCTTGACAGCTTCCCTCACCGCTGGTGTCCACCAGCGTGTTCGAAGGGTTGCCGCCGTGACATGCACCGACAACCTTGCGGCCACAGCTCCGACCAGCCGCCTCAACAATGGCGGAACGGAACATGGTCCACTCAGACTCAATGTCCCCCACCTCCCTTGGAACGTGTTCAGAGCACTCTCGGTGGTGGGAGTTAAAGCTCCATCTCACGGGGGACTCTGCCAGACATTCCCAGCAAACCCTCACAATACGTTTGGGCCTACCAGGTCTGACCGGCTTCCTCCCCCACCATCAGAGCCAGCTCACCACCAGGTAGTGGTCAGTGGAGAGCTCCGCCCCTCTCTTCACCCGAGTGTCCCAGACATGCCGCCGCAGTTCAGATGAAACAACAACGAAGTCGATCATTGAACTACGGCCTAGGGTGTCCTGGTGCCAAGAGCACATATGGACACCCTTATGCTTGAACATGGTGTTCGTTATGGACAATCCATGACGAGCACAGAAGTCCAACAACAGAACACCACTCAAGTTCAGATCAGGTGGGCCATTCCTCCCCACCACGCCCCTCCAGGTCCCACCGTCATTGCCCACATCAGCGTTGAAGTCCCCCAGCAAAACGAGGTAGTCTCCAGGAGGAGCACTCTCCAGTACCCCCTCTAAGGACTCCAAAAAGGGTGGGTAATCTGAACTGCTGTTTGCCGCATAAGCACAAACAACAGTCAGAACCCGTCCCCCCCACACGTATGCGGAGGGAGGCCACCCTCTCGTTCACCGGGGTAAACCGGGGGATATTTAGGGCTTTGTACACGAGAAGGAGAATTTTAAATTCTATTCTTGATTTAACAGGAAGCCAATGAAGGGAAGCTAAAATAGGAGAAGTATAATCCCTCTTGTTGATTTTCATTAGAACTCTTGCAGCAGCATTTTGAATGAGGTGAAGGCTTCGAACTGCATTCTGTGGACTTCCTGATAGTAAAGAATTGCAATAGTCCAGCCATGAAGTAACAAATGCATGGACTAGTTGAATTCAATTCAATTCAAGTCAATTATATTTTATTTATATAGCACCAAGTCACAACACATGCCATCTCAAGGCAGTTTACAAAGTCAAATTCAATCATATCATCCAGACAGATTGGTCAAAATGTTTTCCTATCAGAAAACTCGGCAGTCTTGACTGCTGAGACATTCGTCCTTTAATCCTTGGAAATGTTCTTCAGGTGTTAGAAGGCCGACTTTGTAATTGTGTTTAGATGTTTTTGGAGGTTAAGGTCAGAGTCCATCAGTACACCCAGATGTTGGGCCTGATCAGTGGTTACTAGCTGAAGCAACTGAAGCTGTGCACTACCTCTTGATCGCTCCTCTGTTGATCCGGAAATAATTACTTGCGTTTTGTTTTTATTCATTTGCAGAAATTTTGGCACATCCATACATTAATGGGTTTGGATGGTTTTGTCATCACCTGTAGACATGGTGATGTAGAGCTGTGGTCGTCAGAATAGTTATGGTAACGGATATTGTTTTTATGATCTGAGCTAAAGGAAGCCTGTAGATATTGAATAAGAGGGGATCCTTCTTATGATGTCCCTTTGGCTAAATGAGAGGAGTGGTGGCCTAGTGTTAGAGCATTGCGCTTGTGTCCTGGAGGTTCTGGGTTCAACTCTCACAGATTGCCAATGTGGGTCCCTGACCAAGACCCTTAACCCCCGATTGCTCCCCGGGCGCTGCACAGTGGCAGCCCACTGCTCCCCAAGGGGATGGGTTAAATGCAGAGAACAAATTTCATTGGAATGTCTGTTGCAATGACAATAAAGATGATGATTATTATTGTTATTATTAAAAAACGAGTCATTGGAAATTATGCTTTCAAAGGTAAGAGAAAAATGAGTTACATTGACCTTGGAAATGTTTAGACCCTTAGTGATGATCAGGTCCAAAATATGTCCCATGTGTTAACATGTGGAGTTAAACGAAACTTTCTAAGTGTGTCATACATTTCTTTTGCACCTCTGTCATAATCAACACGTATAACAGATAGGAGGTAATTAAATCCATTAAAAAAGTTAGAACTGAGACTGTTAACTGAAACATGATTAGTTAAAGTTTGCAGTCCAACTGTTTTTAAAATCATTAATATTTGCATTTAGTTTCCATTTTCTATTTTGTATTTTGTTTAAATTTTCCTATATTTTATTCCAAAGGTTTTTTACTTGCTTTTATTCTGTTTTTATTTTGCTATATTTAAATCATGTAAAGCACTTTGCATTGTCCTTGTACTGGAATGTGCTATACAATTAAACTGGTCTTGCCTCACATGCTCAGTGGAGAACAACAGAATGTGTTGTGTTGTGTTGTGGAACATTTTATTTATGTATGTAACTCTGATCATATCTTGTCCAGATGCACCTGCATAACTTTCCTGTGTGAAAGAAGCTCACATGGTTACGGAGTGAATTATTGTGTTTCTTTAACCAAGGACTCAGAGACAAGTTGTTAGATAAAAACTGGATCGTACCAGTGGGTGCACTCCTTTGAAGTTCTTCCCACTTCCTATGTTAACCCAGAATGTATAAAAGTCTAGTTTCCTGACATAAAGCCTCAAAAGGGGGAAAACTTTGAGAGTGTTAAAATTAAAAAGGTAATTTATGCAGCTGAGAAAAGAAGTAAATTTATTTTCTCAGAATCAGAATAAATTTTATACAGCAAGTATGTGGGTTCAAACGAGGAATCTGACAAGGATTCCAATGCTTGCATTTTGTAAAACAAAACAGGCAGGCAGACAAATAACAGTAAGCAGAACCGCAACTACAATCTACAACAGAAAAATAAATTACTCAGCAAAAGAAAGGAAATAACAGGGGGAATATGTACAGAATAGTTTTTTTTTTCACGGCAGAATAGAGTCACCGCCTGGGGATAGAAACTGGTTCTATGTCAGCTCACTTTAGTTATCAGCCCTGTGTAGCACTGATCTGAAGGTAAAAGTCTTAACCTAGGAACTGGAAGTGATCCAAAGTAGACACAGTTTTGCTCAGGATAGTCAGGTGGGGCAGAGTAAGTGGGGTTTACCCGAAGTCCTGAAGGCCTGCAAAAGAAGTGGTTCTGATCCTCAGCTAGGCGGGGGGTTGACACTGCATGTGGAGGAGGGGTTCAATAGATTGTTATGAATTTTAGTCTTCTCCACACTTCTTCAGTGTGGAGAAACTATTTTTAATTTTATCACTCAGGAGTCTTTGCTAACTTGATCTCCTTTGTCAGCTTATACAGGGCCAGGCCTTCACTTTAGAAAGCTTCTTTTTTGGTGTGACGCAGCTGCCTTAAATATAATGAGAACCATGCTTTATTAGCCCCTTTTCCATTAAAAGCCACAGGATTTAAAGCACCAAGCTTTGGTTTCCCAAAGTAAACCAAAGTCCAGGGCTTTTATGTTTTTGTGTTTCCATTAGCTCAAGGCTATTTATGTAAAAACAGCCCAATTATGCATGGGAGGTTGGGAGACACAGGGAAACACATCTAGAAATCTGAATTGTGTTTTATATTTATTTTCCCCATGGTTCATGGTTTGTAAATAGTAAAATAGTTCACAGTCCACCAACTTCGGTTTACATGAAAAGTCTTAGGGAAATGTGTGTTTTCTGTGCAAAAGGAAAATGAAAGGGCTCTGTTTGTTCATGAGTACTAAAATATCAGTCTACCGAACTGTGGTGAAACAGTTTAGAATGAACTCAAAGCAGCAACAAAATCCAGCCAAGATTTTCATAAATGATATTTGTTATATGCAGATATTCCCCAATAACTTAGTAAACACTTTATAGTGACTTTTCAGCCGCGACAAACAGATCCAGTCTGTGAGAAATCATAGACGTTCTGGCTAACTAACCCTGCAGTCTCTCCGATGAGACCATCTCTGTTTGGTTTAGTTCATCTACAAAACTGCAACATTTCCAAACTGCAACAAACAATTTCAGCTGCAGAGAGAATCATCAGGACTGAACTTCCATCCATTCGTGACCCCCACATGTTTAGGGCCAGTAAAAATAGCTGTTAAAATAGCTGTCTATCCTACTCTTCCTAGTCACAGGTTATTCAGACTGTTGCCTTCAGGTCGGTGCTACAAAGTACTGATGGGTAAAACGATCCAACAGAGCCAGTTTTTACCACTTTACAGTTAGGGTAGTTAGGGTAGTTAGTGACTACCTTTGGCCCCTAAGAATGTATTTCACTAGCACTTCTTTACCTGTTCCTTTGGATCAGAAGTCAAATTCCTTGTTTGTATCCTTAAACTTCGCAAAATAAAGTTGATTTTGATACAGAAAAAGATTATCAGTGCATCTGTCTGTTGAACTAGTCTTTACAGTGATGTGAAAAAGTTTTGCCTCCTTAAAAGTTTCTTGTGTCATGCTAAAATGTTTTGACGCCATCAAGCAAATCTTAATATCAGACATTAGCTACGTTTACATGTACAAAAGTAATAGGAATAAAGGGACAATCAGAATAAAAATGAGGAAGAGGAGACTGAGGTAAGTTTATGTAGGAGAGCTGACAGGTGGATTGAGTCCGGGATGATTGAGACGGCAGGTGGAGATGATCGGGGGTGAATGGAATCGGGGCTGAATGAGAGGAGGAAGGTGCCAGAAAATGTCTAGGATGCAGCAGGCAAAACTGCACACTGACAGACGGGTGGTTATGCTGAATGATAATCCAATCAGCATGCATGTAAACGCTTGTCAGGCTCACATTACTCCGAATGTGGCAAACTGAGGTGAGGGCGAATGTGCACCCGACATAAACGTGGTAGGGTACGTGTGGCCTGTCATGCTGTTCCTGATCAGCCAATCAGACAGATGGAGAGTTCCTGACCTTCCTGCAGCACAGTGTAAAACGTGGTATGTGCGTATGTTTCATGGAAATGGCACGTAAACAGGTTTCTAAATAAATCAGCCGGCGGCAGCGCAGGACCCTCCGATGAGGCCGGCAGCGGCGGCGGAGCAGCAGGCCAGCAGGGGAGTAGGTCGTCTCGGTCACCGTAGAAAAAGTCCCACAGCTGTGACTCCTCGATGCGCGGAGCTCGGACTGGTGGGATTATAACCCTCCGAACCCTGGCCAGAGCTCGCACTCGAGGGACCAGCTGAGTATCATGGAGGTGGTGACCGAGACAACGAAGAGCAGGAAAGCATTCCTTCTCGCTCGCCGGAGCAGCCGCGATGCCGTCAGGCCGGACCACTAGGGAGATAGAGGTGGTGTCAGCCCCGGTCAGCGGGGTCGCAGCATTGGTGCCCAGCTGAGCCTCAGACGGAGCAGAGGTGGTGTTCTTGCACCGGCGAGCTCGGCGTCTGCGCTGAGAGGAGCCGGGCACGGATAGGGAGGCTGCTGCGGGAGCTACGGCGAGAGCTGCGATGGGCGCAGCGGCAGCAGTGGGAGTTGCAGCAGCAGCGAGAGCAGAAGGAGCGGCGGGAGCAGCAGCAGCGGCGGACAGAACAGAGAAAGGAGGAGAGCCGAGTGGTGGAGAGACTCCCGCCCAATAGTCCCAGTCTATCTCTTCGAAGAAGTTCATCATTTCGGGCTGTCCGGAATACTGCCGTGCCAGGCTTGAAACCTATCCCTCCCAGACGGCTCGAACCTGGGCTGCTGCCTCCGCCCACAGCTGCGATGGGTCCAATGAAGCTACAGTGGCCAGGCAGCGCTTCAGTCCCTGGAGAGAGGTCTCTACTGCACTGACCACGGAAGAAGGGAGTGGATCCATCCAGCCGGCTCCTGCACGATATATTCTCAATCCTTTGGCTATGTAAACATAGCCAAAGATAACTTGAATAAAATGGTTTGTAAATTATAATTTATTTAAGGGAAAACGTTCTTTAAACGTTGACCCAACCGGGTCAAGTGTGATCAGGAATTAACTGTAATTAACGGATAACTGCCAACCTTGCAGAATCAAGAAATCACTTATATAGAACTTGATTGACTGCATGAAGTATATTCCAATTTACAGTAATTAAAGAACAGATGAGAACCAAAATGCTTGACATTTATTAGTCTAGAAAGAGTAACAAAGCCATTTCTAGTGTGTTATGATGGTTCATTGGTTCAATGCACAACATAAAGTCTCCTCAACGTTATACTTTGGATGTTTGGGTTGAAACTCACATAAGGCCCCTGAAGCCTCTCCTGCAGCTGCAGAGGAATGCTTTGCCGATGGGTTTACACACACCACTGTTTTGACAGGGGTTGGGAACACATACAGTGATCTCCATCTCACAGCTACCTCCAGTGAATTGGGCATTACAACTACATGTAAACCCTAAAAGACAAAAAGGTGGTAAAAAGAAAAGGTGATTAATGCATTATATTATGTACAATAGAAGTCACATGTCTACAATATCTCACTTACAGATTACACAAAACAATAATGTTCAGACTGTAATAAAATACAGAATAAATCTGGTACATCAAAAATAATCACAACAAAACTAAAACTGCAACTATCGCTGAAGCTTGACATATAGTGTCACTTTGTCAGTATAAAACTGACAAGTAAAAATGGATGCAGAAATATCTAAATAAACTGTTAAAATAATTACTCTGCCAAAAAATGCAATTAAATAAATACATAATTTTGTCATTCCAGCAGTGTTTTATATAAGAAATTGATATTTCTATTTAATTGGAATTGTAAAAATTTATTTTAAAATAATTTTTAACTTCCATCTTTATTTTTCACCTTGTATTTATTTAAGTATTATTTTTTCTTTGACATTTTTCCCATATTTTCCACCCTTTTTTATTTATGCATAATTTCAAGCTATTTTTTATTTTATCATTATTGTGTTTTTTTTTATTTGGTGAACTTTGTCCTACATTTATATTTGTTTCCCTTCTGTTGTTCAAACCTTTTGTCTGCTTTAATAATAATAATAATACATTTTATTTCAAGCGCCTTTCAAAACACTCAAGGTCACTGTACATGTAAAAACAATAAATGGTAAAAGCAATGTTGTCATAATTAAAAGAAACAACACAAACTACACACAGGAAAGTAATATAAAATCTTAATGAAAAGGCAATCTTGAACATGTGGGTTTTGAGTTTAGATTTGAACAAGGGTAAAGACTTGGTGTTGCAGATGTCAGGGGGGAGAGAATTCCAGAGTGTGTGCGCAGAACGAGAAAAAGCTCTGCTCCCCATGGTGCTAAGACGGGCTGAAGGAACAACTAAGTGAGTGGTAGAAGAAGATCTAAGTATGCGGGAGGGAGTAGAAATTTGAAGTAAATCAGAAAGGTATGGAGGGGAGAGATTGTGAATAACTTTAAAAGTAAGTAGGAGAATTTTGAACTGAATTCTGAACTTCACAGGTAGCCAGTGGAGCTGCTGCAGGACTGGGGTGATGTGATGGAAAGAGGGGGTTCTAGAAATGATGCGAGCTGCTGAGTTTTGTACTGACTGAAGCTTGTGAATGGATTTTTGAGGAAGACTGAAAAGAAGAGAATTACAGTAATCGATGCGGGAAGTGACCAGACTACGAACAAGAGTGCAGGTGGAGCTAGGGGAGAGAGAGGGGCGAAGGCGATTGATATTGCCTAAGTGAAAGTAAGCGGAACGGGTAAGGTTGTTAATGTGAGAGGAGAAGGACAAGGTGCTATCAAGGATGACACCCAGACTCTTGACCTGAGGTGAGGGGGAGATTATGGAGTTGTCAAATGAAAGGGAGAAACTGTCAGCTTTGGATAAAGTGGATTTTGTTCCCACTAGGAGGATTTCGGTCTTGTCATTATTCAGTTTAAGAAAGTTGGAGGTGAACCAGGATTTTATTTCGGTTAAGCAGGAGATTAATGAAGGAGGTGGGAGTGAAGAGTTTGGTTTATAAGAAAGATAGAGCTGGGTGTTATCTGCATAACAGTGAAAATTGATGTTAAATTTCCTAAAGATATTGCCAAGGGGGAGAATGTAGATGATTAAAAGTAGGGGGCCTAGAACAGAGCCTTGGGGAACACCGGTGGTAACTGGAGAGGAGTTGGAACGATATGACTTAATCTGAACAAACTGAGTGCGGCCAGAAAGATAGGATTGAAACCAGGCTAGGGGAGTATGAGTGATGCCAATTGCGTACAGTCGATGGAGTAGGGTAGAGTGGGAAACTGTGTCAAAGGCTGCGCTTAGATCAAGAAGAATGAGGATGGAAATTAGACCAGAGTCAGCTGCTATTAAAAGATCATTGATTATTTTTAAGAGGGCGGGTTCAGTGCTATGACGGGGACGGAAGCCAGACTGGAACTGTTCATAAAGGTTGTTGTGAGTTAAGTGAGAATGAAGTTGAGAAGCGACTGTTTTTTCCATTATTTTTTAAATAAAAGGTAAATTTGAAATTGGCCTGAGATTATTGCTTTGATCTCTTCTTTTAAAAAAAAGTTGAACCAGGGAAAGAAGAGGGAAGTGTTCAAAGTTTGGCTGCAATCTGACCTTCTCCACTGTGATTTTGGGATTCTGAGAGTAAATACAACACACACACACACACACACACACACACACACACACACACACACACACACACACACAAAAAACAAAAAAACAACGAGAAGTCAGTGCAAAAACACAGCAGAGACTGTGTGCACTTAGGGCATGAACACGTAATGCTAAGATAATACCATTTCAACCCCCCAGTTTAATCTATTTTGAGCTCCTTCCAGAATTAGCTGTTTTTAGGGCTCTGTCAATTTTAGGTAAATAAGCTGTAGCTGGCCATGCCCCCCACTCACTCAATATTTACAATTACACTTTATACATTTGAAAATTGCTGCAAATGTGCGAAACTTGCTGCAAAAAGATGCACAATGGTACAACAGTACATCTTTGACCCTTAATCAGACCTAGAAGCTGAATAAGTAGTGTCTTCTGCACAACCAGCAAAGATACAGCAAGTGGTTTCTGAATAAGTAATGCCCCCTTTCAACTAGCACCAACTCAGAACAGTCTGCTATGGGTCAGGTCACTTTTTTGGATCTTCATTTTTACTACCTGTTTGCTTGCGGTTCCAATCATTCCAAGTCGCATTGAAAACACAATGTCATAAGACTGTCGGTTGCTGATTGGTTAGGGGGCAGCGTTACTAGTAGGATACTTACAAGGCTGTATCTCCCTGATGCATCATTTGATCTGTGGAACGGCAGGCGAATACTGCGGAGGCGTGTAGGCAGCGCAGTCGCAACACATGCCGGAGCGGCTCTGAGTTGCGAGGGCCGCATATCACCGCTTGCGGCTTTAATATTTAAGTATTTATATTTATTTATATTTATGCAATTATTTATTTTTATTTTTTCATTTATTTATGTATTTATATTTATTTACATATTTAACTGGGCTCGAGCAGCTAAACCCTGCGAAGGCCTATTTTAATTCTATTGTTTATGATTTTCGTATTTTAATGGAATTCAAAATGGGCGTGGCCAAATGGCTCCACAGTGCCCCCTAACGTGAAATAGAGAAACTGGCAAGTCCTACAGACTTGAAATTCGGTATAAAGGTAGATTTACCTGATTAAAAAAAAAAACTCTTGGAGGTATGCCCTATTTTTGCATCTATTTTTGGTCAAATCGTAATTTTGGCAATTTTTCATTGCACAAGGTATATGTCATCTTGCTTGTAACACTGGAGATTATGTGCATTTTGATTATAGGCATGTAACATAAGCACTATGAGGTCACTGGACTTGGTTTTTCTCCAAAAGTCTACTGTAAAATTATGAAATTGTTATTCAGGTTACCGTGCAGGTGACACTTTTAACATAATATGAAGAGTTTGTTGTCACCTCTTAGCATTTTGTAAGAAAGAAATCCTGAAAAAGGAGTCAAACCCATGAGGAATTTTGATATTGCATATCTTCCCAAATCTACAGCAAAATTGTGAAATATTTCTTGTGGTTATAGTACATATGTATGTGAAAGTAATAATTTGTAATAAATATACATTTTCTGAGGGTCTTGCTCAGGGGTGGCCGGCCCATAGTGGGCGATAGTGGACTACCCTCCCTAAATCACATGAGAAAAAGTGAGGGAAAGGAGTTTTTTGTCGTCCTAAGTCTTAATATTGTTCAATCAGTACCCTGAATATTGTTGTGACATTCAGCAACCTCTTACAACCAGAAACCCCGCCGTCTTGGGGCGATTTCAGTCAAGTTGAAAATCGCGCCAGTCTTTTTTTTCCAAATTTTGGAAGCAGCAATTCATTTCTATGGGCTCTGGGAGGGGTTGCCCCAACGTGATTTCGTCACATGCACTCTTGCGTGGCCGATATTACAGCGCACAAACATTGGTTTAAATTACGGATTGAGAATATTTTAACCGGAAACCGCTATGGAGGAGGGGAGTGAAAAGCTATGAATAAAGTTGAATATATTATGCTTTCTATGACATGAATGTTTTTTAAAAAAAATGCCTGTGCAAATTCTCAGTTATCTGGTTCATTGCAACAGAAGAAAAGCCTTAAATTGGAGGCAACTGGACTTTCGTTCAGTTCTTTCCGAAAACGTTTCGACACCTATCCAGGACTCAATTCTGGTGGCTCACACTTGAGTGAGCTTTTAAAACGTATTTAGGCGAGAAGTTAGCTATGTTAAACTGGAATATCTGCTTGATTTGCTGGCATATCGCTTAATTAAAAAATGCTTGGAAGTGCTCGGACTACAGCCGCTTGCCTTGTCGACTTCCAATTGGCTCGCTATGCCGGGAAAGAAAGACGTTCTCCTGGCACATTGCTTTCTAACTCCTGCTGGCTTTTCACTGAGAAATAATTAAGATATCTAATGTCAATGTTTGGTTATTATTATTATTATTATTATTATCTACAAATAAACCGATTTAAGATTTGTTCAGAAATTTGGAGGGTTTATGTTACACAAATGATATTTGTCATCAAGTAATATTGTTTAGTGGTATATTTCAACATAAAATTAAACATTTGGCTGATTAATGAATTAGAATATAAGAGAGGATAAAGCAACATGTGGGCCATAATGCACATGTAAATGGGAAAATAAAAACCGTGTACACTTATTTCCAGTGGAGACAACGGGATTAACCTGTGGTTTCCATGATAGCAATATTACAGACTGTGCGAAAAGTGATTTTAAGGCCAAAATAGTAGATGACAATAGTATGTCTTATGGCCACAGTGTAACTGTTCTATTGTGGAACCACATTTGTTGTATTTGAGAATTTAATTTATGAGCTGTACAAAAGTACTGTACAGTATGTACAATTCATGTGTTCTGTTGCCATGTAGTGGATGAACAAGAAACCACACTAAACATTGCTATGTAATACTACAGTTAGCTATCTGACTTTTCTTAGTATTTTTCTTAGTATTTTACCAAACCTTATTCATCATAACATTTGCCCCCCCCCCCCCCCCCTGAGAAATTTGGCAGAGACGCCACTGGTCTTACTTCTATCTCTTTTTTGTTTTTTACACCTGAAAGGCCTAAGACCGTAATGCACGGCGTATGCGCAAAGCTAATCTTCAAGAGAGCGCTAACATCAGCTGGCTTGGTCGTCTATTTCCAAGTGTCGGTTCACTTGACCAGAGTGTTACTTGTTGTTTTCATAGAGCTGGTCGCTTGTTTTTCATACAAGATCTGCCCGCTGTCACACAGCATGTCGATAGAGCCTCAACAAACTGTAGTCACATGAACCAACATTGCTTCTGCTCATTAGTCTGGCAATTGGAAATCATGCTTAAGCCAGCTTCTCTGTATAAATAGGTTGTCCTGTCAGGATACCAACTTTTAACTAGTATGTAAAATTTTATTACATCGGGTTGTTTGTCCTCAACCTTCACCTGAACTGCTGCAGTTATCCAACTGAGTACACAACCTTCCTGCCCCACAGTTTCCCAGTCATTCAGCATTGCGGTATGACCATGGCAACTAGAGTTGAAGCTTAGCTGACTGACCAGACAGAGCCACCTGGCCCCACACAGAAAACTCTGCCCCCTCATTTGAATATAAGAAAAAAAAAATAGAAGTAGTGTAAAATAAAAACGGAGTACAAAAATAAAAGTCCAGGAACTACTTAAAGTAGCTTTACAAAATAAAAGTGTTTCAAAATAAAAAGCTTTTAGAAAATAAATAAGTAAATAAATGAACAAATATAAATAAATGAAAAAAATATATATAATTGACTAAATATAAATAAATAAAATGAAAAATAAACAAATTAATTAATTAATTAAATATGAAATGAAAAACCATGCTAAAATTATTTAATAATTTTTTCATTGTTTGGTATCATATTAATATTAATTTTTTGGATGGATAATTCTTTTAATATATTATAAATAACAGTATTTATTTGTTGAATTATGAATAAAAAGGCTCTCCATACAAGTATACATATGGGACATTTCAAAAATAAAAAAATGCGCTTACACCATCTTAAATCTAAAATACAAGTCTGCACAATATTTTTACCATCCTCTTGCCAATGATCACCAGGGTGACGTGTACCACAGATTATTGTGACAACGTGTGCGGCAATCAATTTAGCTTCTGTCAACAGTCAAATACACTCATGTGTAATGCTGCTTGGAGGATGCATTGGCACTGCTGGAAGGGAGAGTTGAGGAAATGCGGTTTCAGGGATCAAATATTTCCTAGCCAATAATGATGACTGGCTAAGATCCCGCTTTAGACTCCGAGCATTGCGTTCCGCTATAACCAGTCAGTGCTCAGTTCCCATCGGCTTCTTATGATGCTTTTTACACTTTTTCTTTGGGGGTGGAGGGGTCTCATTCCTCCTGGTCTCCCTCCCTCCTGTGAATGTCGCTGTGAATGCACAGCCACAGGCGAATATCAACACGGAGTATGGCCTTGATTACATTTTAACAACTTATTTAACAACTTATTACGGACTTATTATGATGTGGGCATCATGGTTGCTTTTACCTTTGATTGTTACATTTAATCAACTTCTCTCTGAATTTTTCTCACAGTTTCTTTGCCTTTTCTCTGTGGCTGCCACGTCACCATGATGAAAAAAACTATCAGCTGGCCCATTTTTAACACACATTAATATTCAAGAGGTGCTTTGCATTGACCATTTATCGTTGAATCTGGGTGTCTAGAGTGCAGAACATGAGGCAGAACATAATACGCAAATGTTCATGTACAGATATGATCTATAAAGAAAATTTATGTGCTGGTGTGCGTGCGCATGGTTTTATCAATAAGAATTTTTTTTTGCATACACCCTTTTCTTTGCGTACGTACACTTAAGTATGGACTCCATGCAAAGGCTTATAAATCAGACTCCAGGACCCTGCAAGTGGACAAAGCCATTTGTGCCAAAATAACAAACATGGTTAGCGCCACATTTGTGACGGGAGCTGCGGGAGCAGGGCTGTCAGATGCAGAAGTAGTCCCATTCAAAGCTTTGTAATACGTAAATAATGCAGTACTGGTTCCACCAAGTGCTCAGCAGTAATGCATAGGAAACTACGGGGAGGAGTGAAAGTTCTTGCTGCTCGACTCACCTGAGTGAAGTTACTCAGGTGAGTCGAGCAGCAAACTCAGGTTCTTAAATAAAGAACTGATTTGTTTTTACAAAAGATGCACCAGAAAGACACACCTGCATCTGCATAAGAGACTTCCTGTTTGAACACAAACGTTATTGTTTTAATGTTATTTTCTATCTACTGAGCCATTTAGAGATCAAGTGAATATACAAGAACAAATATTACCTTTTGTACTGTCATGATATTTTTCTAGGATGAACCCGGACACAGCGCGCACACACAGAGTTGGATTTTAGAGAGTTTATTGTATAAGTGGATGATGAATGACATGAGGAACCAGAGTCTATTACCAGGCGGAGTTGTAGGGTGCAGAAGCTGGCCGGCAGGAGTAGTGCGGAGAGACTGACCAGGAAGTGATCTTTAGCTGATGACTGGAGACCAGGACGGAACACAGGAGTCGAGAACTTGAGACCAGGACGGAACACAGGAGCCGAGAACTTGAGACCAGGACGGAACCCAGGAGTCGAGAACTTGAGACCAGGACGGAACCCAGGAGTCGAGAACTTGAGACCAGGACGGAACACAGGAGCCGAGAACTTGAGACCAGGATGGAACACAGGAGCCGAGAACTTGAGACCAGGACGGAACCCAGGAGCCGAGAACTTGAGACCAGGACGGAACACAGGAGTCGAGAACTTGAGACCAGGACGGAACACAGGAGCCGGCGAACCCTTGACTGCGGGCTGAGCAGGAACGGAGTCTCTGGCTGTGACTGAGCTGGAACAGAGTCTCTGGCTGTGGCTGAGCTGGAACAGAGTTTCTGGCTGTGGCTGAACTGGAACAGAGTTTCTGGCTGTGGCTGAGCTGGAGCAGAGTTTCTGGCTGTGGCTGAGCTGGAACAGAGTCTCTGGCTGTGACTGAGCTGAAACAGAGTTTGTGGCTGAGCTGGGACAGAGTTTCTGGCTGTGGACTGAGCAGGAGTTGAACCTTTACGGACCGGCGAGCAAGAGCAGACTGAGGTGAGTAGATATAGTGGTGAGAGCAGGTGGAAACAGTCCGAGGTTAATTGCAGCCTGACAGGTGAAACCAATCAGGCTGCGCTGGGAAGGGAGGAGGCAGGAAAGCTCAGAATGCAGCCTACAAGCTGCATCCTGACATGTACTGGTTTCAAAAGTTTAATTTTGGAATTTGATTTAGAATAGTGTTCCTTCTGCATGCATCTGTTAGTTTTTGTATCTTTTATATTAGTGCTTAAAATACCAGAATTTGTGCCAAACTTTACATTTGTTTCTGTTTGATTACATAACATTTGATGACACCATCACTTGAATACAATTTTTTGGTTCAAAACAAACTATTAGAATATTTTGGAAGATTATAAATTTATTTAAACAATACGTTAACTATACCCTGGGTTTAGTTGCTTAGTTTTTATTCTGCTACTATGATTAGCTGAGTAATTACTATACACAGCACATTTAGTTTTCTGTATTTCCTGTTACTCACCACCAGAGGCCAGACTGGTACAAGTGGCACCATTGCGACAGGGTTGATGTTGGCATGCATCAGGGTAGAGAATGCAGCCAAGCTTCAGCTCTGTCAGTTCCACTACTTCTGCATACTGTGAGCGTTTGTTCTGCAGAGGCAGCTCTCTATTATTCAGCATGACTGAATCAAGGCATCCTTGGAATCCCTCATGCACCTGCAGGTCCTTTTGGGAGACTACAAGACTGCGCGAGTGTGGGGGCTGTACCTGAAATTAAGAGTTCAGAATTTAAACAAGAACTGACAGAGACAGAAATATGCAATCATCATGTAAATCTATAAATGTTGAAAACAAGAACGAATATGATGTAATGTTTAATATAAAGAAATAAAGCTGCTGTATAATGCCATTGTGGGCAGAGTTTTTTATTCAATCAAAAATATTGTAATTTCAGCATATTAAGCTGTGTTACCTACTGTGTTGCCTTTGGACTTGGATGTAGGACCAATTCAGTAATCTATTAGTCTAAGTTAAGGTATTATTGAATGAGTATAGAAATGGTATTGAATACTCCATCCATTCATTTTCTGACACGTCTATCCCTTGTGGGGTCGCAACAGGTGCAGGTGCCTATCCCCAGCTGTCAATGGGCGAGAGGTGGGGTACACCCTCAACAGGTCGCCTGTCTGTCAAGCATTCTCGCACAAACTCATACCTAATGAGAATTTAGAGAGGCCAAGTAACCTAACAGTCATGTTTTTTGGACTGTGGGAGGAGCCGGAGTACCCAGAGAGAACCCACACATGGACAGGGAGAACAAGCATTGTGGGCAGAGTGGGCGCCACTGTGCAGCCTAAAGTGAATAATCGTAAGACATTATTAACATTATTCATTAGTGAACAATAATGTGTGTCGGGTGGGCAAGGTACAGCCTTGACAGGCTGTTCAATCAGCGAACAACAATGAACAACAAAAAATAGTAAACAAAGCATTGTTATACAAGTTCTTTTGTCTTCTGAGTGCACAGGCTACACCTGCACGAGGTTCTAGTTATGGCTCAAACGTTACTGAATAAATATCTATTCTGAGCTTTTTTTAACAGGTTGTATCGGGAGCCCCAACAGTTTTCCTTCCCGACGTATTTCCGCCACTCAACAATGTGGAAATACGTCACTTTTACGTCGGGTGCACATGTGTACTCGGGTCAGTTTGCCTCATTCGGAATAACTTTAGCATGACGTGTTTATATGCATGTTGATCGGATTATCAATCAGCATGAACATCACTCTCATTCGGAATACAATTTCATTACGATTGAGCTTAATCTGATCACAATATTCCGATTGCTCCAGATTTATTCCAGTAATTTTATTAAAAAAGTGAAACTTGTATATTATTATTCATTCATTATACAGACTGATATATATATATATAAGTTTGGTTTATTAAGTGTTTATTTCTTTTAATTTTGATGATTACAATTGACAAATTCAGTATCACAGGGCACCCCTTACACGGTGCCCTGTGGGCACCGTGTAAGGGGGGCCCTTGGCAGCATGGCCTCAGTAAATCGTCTCTCCCTGAAATGTTTGTGATTTATGTGATGGCGGTTGTACTAAAACAGTAATTTCCCTCTGGGATTATTAAAGTATTTCTGATTCTGATTCTGATCTTAGAAAATGTTAATATTGTGAAAAGGTTCAATATTGAAGACACCTGGTGCCACACTCTTATCAGCTAATTAACTTAAAACCTGCAAAGGCCTTTAAATGGCCTCTCAGTCTAGTTCTGTAGGCTACACAATCATGGGGAAGACTGCTGACTTCACAGTTGTCCAAAAGGCGATAATTAACACCTTGCACAAGAGGGGCAAGACACAAAAGGTCAATGCTAAAGAGGCTGGCTGTTCACAGAGCTCTGTGTCCCGGCATATTGGCAGAGCGGCGAAGGGAAAGAAAAGATGTGGTAGAAAAACGTGTAAACGCAATAGGCATGACCACAGCCTGGAGAGGATTGTGAAACAAAACCCATTCAAAAATGTGGGGGAGATTCTTAAAGAGTGGACTGCAGCTGGGGTCAGTGCTTCAAGAGCCACCACGCACATACGTATGCAAGACATGGGTTTCAGCTGTTGCATTCTTTGTGTCAAGCCACTCTTGGACAAGAGAAGCGTCAGAAGTATCTAGCCTGGGCTAAAGACAAAAAGTACTGGACTGCTGCTGAGTGGTCCAAACTTATGTTCTCTAATGAAAGTCAATTTTGCATTTCCTTTGGAAATCAAGGTCTGAGTCTGGAGAAAGAGAGGAGAGGCACAGAATCCATGTTGCTTGAGGTCCAGTGTAAAGTTTCCATAGTGAGTGATGATTTGGGGTGCCATGTCATCTGCTGGTGTTAGTCCACTGTGTTTTCTGAGGTCCAAGCCGTCTACCAGGAAGTTTTAGAGCACTTCATGCTCCCTGCTGCTGACCAACTTTAGACTTCACTTTAGACTTGACACATGCACACAAGGCAAAAGTTACCAGTACCTGGTTTAAGGACCATGGTATCCCTGTTTGTAATTGGCCAGCAAACTCGCCTGACCTTAACCCCATAGAAAATCTATGGGGTATTGTGAAGTGGAAGATGCGATACGCCAGACCTAACAATGCAGGAGAGCTGAAGGCCACTATCAGAGCAACCTGGGCTCTGATAGTGGCTGTGCCACAGACTGATCGACTCCATGCCACGGCGCATTGCTGCAGTAATCCAGGGAAAAGGAGCACCAACTAAGTATTGAGTACTGTACATGCTCATACTTTTCATGTTCATACCTTTCAGTTGGCCAACATTTCTGGAAACCCCTTTTTGTATTGGTCTTAAGTAATATTCAAATTTTATAAGATACTGAATTTGGGATTTTCATTAGTTGTCAGTTATAATCATCAAAATTAAAAGAAGTAAACACTTGAAATTTATCAGTCTGTGTATAATGAATGAATATATGTATAAGTTTACTTTATGAATGGAATTACTGAAAAAAAATTGTTTTCATGATACTGTAATTACTTACATAGACGTGTAAGAAAATGGATGGATGGTGAAAGTGGTTGACTTATGTGAATGTAAAAAGGCCCGATTTTGTATGTCATATTTGTATAATTTCCCCCACTATCATACTGTTGTACAATCTTAATGTGTGTTTTTGTAGTTAACAAAAATTTAATAAAAAAAGCTGACCATTGAGGCAATCAAGGTTTTGACATTTGTTAATTGAGACAGAATCGTCTTTATGCAGACAAATTCTTTCACCCATTTCTGCCATATACCAAGTTTAGTAAAAAAAGAGCTCTTAATTATAATAATGCGTTGTACAGGAAACTAGGATGCCTATGTCAATGTCAATGTCAATGTCAAATTTATTTATATAGCACTTTAAAACAGGCATAGAACTGCACCAAAGTGCTGTACAAGAGTGACAACAACACAAATGAATAAAAACATAGTATCAAACACTAGTTTAATTAAATGCCAAAGAATAAAAATAAGTTTTAAGAAGCAATTTAAAATGGTCCAGGCTGTGGCCAGATCTAATTTGGAAAGGTAGATTGTTCCATAGAGAAGGAGCAACAGCAGAAAAAGCCCGATCTCCTTTCCTCTTAAGTCTGGTCCGAGGAACTGTTAGTAAAAACTGATTATTAGAACGTAGGGTTCTGGACACGGGCTGAAATTTTAAAAGTTCCAGAAGATAAGGGGGAGCCAATCCATTTAAAGCTTTATAAGTTAATAAGAGAATCTTAAAATCTATTCGATAAAAAACAGGCAGCCAATGTAAAGAGGCCAGTATGGGCCTTATATGGTCACGCTTCCTGGTTCCTGTAAGAAGCCGAGCCGCTGCGTTCTGGATCATTTGAAGTCGCTGCATCTGTGTTTTGTCCAGGCCTCTATATAATGAATTGCAATAGTCCAAACGAGATGTGATGAAGGCATGGATAAGTCCTTCAAAATCTTTTAAACAAAAATAAGATTTAACTTTAGCTAAAATACGCAGGTGATAAAAACTTGATCTGACGACAGAGCTAATTTGTTTATCTAGCTTTAAACAACTATCAAAAGTAAAACCAAGATTCCTAGCAGAGGTCTGACAAAACCGAGCTAAAGAACCAAGAATCAGATCTGGATCTGTTGTGTGAAGACTCTGACCAAATAGTATAACTTGCGTTTTACTTTGATTGAGGTGAAGAAAGTTTTGTTCCATCCAAGATTTGACTTCTGTTAAACAATTGTTCAATAGTTGAATGCCTAGAACGTCCCATTGTAATATTCTTATGCAGGTACTGACCAGTGCTCCAAAGTAGAATGTTCGATCTGGAGGTAATGCTTGTATTAAGGATGGAGGATGCCGTTGCTCAATATAGCTGTCGTCTAGTGCCAGGCTACTGAAATTGTGATTCAGCTCCAACCCCACAGTGTGCCAATTGCCATCATTGATGCGACGTCCAGCAGGCCCCAACATGTCAGGACCTTCAGCACCTCCACTCATGAGAGGGGCACAGGACAGCTGGAACCATAGCTTTCCTTCCTCTAACTGTGCAAACACACATACGCAAACAATCACTAATAAATATAGCATAGAGCACTCAGTAAAAGAAGATCTACGGACAAAATATATTTTGTGAAACCTATGTTTAAGTCATAATCTGTTTGCCGTCAAAATAGTCAATATGTTGATATAAAATTTCTCAAAAAAATAATTCTTTTGAGACATGCATTTTCATAAAAGTTAAGCTAACTTCAATATCGTGAAAAGTCTGGAAAAGAGTATTTGCCCCCCTCTTGCAACAGCTACCTAACCAACCATTGTTGCTGACCATGTACAGTCATTCATGGAAACAGTATTCCCTTCTGGCTGTGGCCACTGTCAGAAGGAAAATGCTCCCTGCCACAAAGCAGTAATGGTTCAGGATTGGTTTGTGGATCATAACAATAAAAAAAAAACAAAAAAAAAAAACTGGCATCTGCATTAACAAATCCAATCCATCTATTGCCAACTTCTTTTTGCACACCTTCAGGGGACTGGTAAAATCCATGCCTGAATCGATTAAGGCAGCAAAAGGGCCAACAATGTACCATTAGGCAGGTCTTCATAATGTAATCCCTGATTGATGTATATATGTAAACTGCCAAAAAAAGATTAAGGCCCCATGGATTACTTATGTTAATAATAACAATTAAATACGCTATGGCCCTGATTGTAAAAGGTTCCAAATACCTCTAATTTGTGTTGGACTGTGAGAGCAAAAAGTGGGCATGTTGCACCTGATCATCAAAGATTGCATCCCTAGTGGACAAGAAGTACAACACAGATTGGTCCGCCCCATTTAAATGAGTAAACTGTGTGTACTGCTAATGTCTTTACACCCTCCAGGCTCTTCTTAGGAGGCAGTTCTGTTTCATTCCTTCCTGACTGCCAGTGGATGTTAACAAAGTGGATATGTCTCCTCGAGCTCAGCGCAGGTCGAGATTAAATGTAAACAAAGTCACGCACGTGACACGCAGCCTACCTGGGGGTGCGTCTATAAATAGCAAGTGGAAGGCTACTTTCGGCCTTTGATCTTCTCGCTGTCAACCTTGCGTGCTTCGCCGGCTGTTTGCTCCTACAAGTCCATGTTTCGGCGCTTGTCGGATAAGAGAGGTAAGCACACATTTGGGGTGGTACAGCGTCGGCCTGCCTGTGACTGTGTGGTCGGAGTGCTCTTTGTAGCCCTCTAAGGCTGTGTCCCCGAGCTGCCTCCCTCAGTGATGCCTCAACCGTGTTCCGGGAGGAGGCGCTGGCTGAGGGGCAGCGTGGTCCACGGAGGAAGAGGCCTCGGCTGGAGCGCCCATCTCGGCAGGAAGTGGACTCTTTGAGAGCTGAAGTGGCTCCAGGCCCCTCACCTCTCCCCCAAGCAGCAGCCTGGGGATCGGGGGAGGATTTGGAGGATGACAGTATCTCTGTGAGGGCCTCCAATTCGGAGTTTCAGTTCCTCAGGGAGCAGGGGGACCCCTTCCAAGATCGTCGGGGTAGGGAGATGGATCCGCCGAGTATGGAAGGGAATGATGGGTAAGGGAATTCCCTCAGGAGTTTAGTTAGCTCTGACCCAGGGGAGGACCCATGCCAGCTGCGGGCAATTATATTGGCAGCCTTGGCTAGGGTCGGCCTGGAGGACTGCACCTGTCCCGCGGGAAACCCTTTTTCCGTCGGGCTCCAGTGGCCCCTCCTTTTGAGGTCCTACCATCGCCAGCCTTCTTGGAAGAGCTTCAGCACTGGTGGACAGATCCTAGGTGCATCTCCCACCACAGTAGAGATGCACGGATCCTGGCGTCCATGCATGATCCTGCGCATGCCTCTTGTGGATCAGCACATGGCGTCGCTGGTTCTTTCCCCAGATGAGGGGCTGAAGGAGAAGTCCTACTGCCCCAGTGCCCAATGTCGGGCAACAGATGACCTTTTGTGTCAAGCCTATGACATTTCAGTTCATATGGCATGTATGTGCAATTCACTCTCGGTTCTCCTGCTGGCACAGTCCCAGATGCTGCAGGCAGGCATGGCAGGAGCAGCACTGGGTGATAAAAACGATGCGGCCCTTCAGACCTTTGGACTCATGGCCAGGGAGCTGGGTCACCTTTTGTCCACTCTGGTGGTTGCCCAACGTCAGGTCTGGTTGGCACAGGCCCTGATTTTGGATGAATGTAGGCAGAGCTGGCTAAGGTTGTCAGTGGTCCCGGGATGGCTGTTTGGATCAGTGGCCGACAGGAGAGTCCAGCCAGGGCCCTGAAGCTTGGGGAGGTTGTAGTTGGGCCATTGGATCCCCTGCTCTGCAACCAAGCACCCCCCCAGAGGCTGGAGTAGGCGGCAGAAGGCAGCTTGAGGGCTGCAGGCCGGCAGCTGGGAAATTTTCACAGCAGCACCTGGCTTATTGGGAAACCCACTGCAGGGATGCATGCGTGTTACGTACTATGTCCAAATGGTACAGGTTGCTGTTCCGCATTCGGCATCCACCCCCATTATAGGTCAGGGTGACCTGGGTCACAGATCCTGCATGAGCTGCAGTCTTGTTGCAGGAGATAAAGACTCTCCTAGACAAATAAGCTATAGTGGTGGTTCACATTTGCAGGCTTACCGGTTTCACTCAACCTATTTCTTGATTCTAAAGAAGGACGGTTCGCTTTAGCCAGTGTTGGATCTCAGGGGGCTGAACCGCTTTTTGAAGGTTCTACCATTTCACATGCTTTCACCTGTGACGTCCTTCAGGTAATTGGTCCAGGAGAGTGGTTTACATCTGTAGACCTGAAGGACGCGTACTTCCATTTTCTAGTCCACCTAGAACACAGGAAGTGTCTGCAATTTACCTTCCACGGCATAGTTTATGAGTTTTCAGGCTTTCTTTAGCCCTTCGGATTTTTACAAGGTGCATAAAAGCGGTCTTAAGCCCTCTGTGCCTGTCAAAGTGAGGGCATACCCTCACTTTGCCTCCATCAGGGCTATGTACCTACCGGGGTTTGGTTCAGCAGGGCCCAGGTTGATCTTTTTGCCTCAAGCAGCAGTACAAATTGCCCCATGAGGTTTTCCCTGGTGGAGGCCAGCGCCTCACCAGGAATGGATGCCCTTGCAAATGCATGGCCACCCGGTCTGCTGTATGGTTCTCCCCCCGTTTGACTCTAATCCTTCTCCGGGCCGTCTTCTCCTCACAGTGTGGCCGTCGAATGGTGCTGGCAACCCTTGACGGTTGTGGAGCCCTCCATTCAGCGGATGCTGCAGATTGTCAGGGCCCCTTCCACAAGGAGGACTTATTCCCGTTGCTGGAAGCATTTTTTCAGCGTGGTGCAGATGCACAGGGGTTGACCCAGTTTCATGTTCCCTGCATAATATATTGAGGTACGTGCAGGGCTTATTGGAGGCTGGATGGGCAGCATCAACCCTGAAGGTGCACTTAGCAGCCATTCCAGCGAGTCATGACAACATTGAGGGAAGACGGGTGGGGGGCACACTATTTGGTGTTGCAGTTTCTCTGGGCTGCGCCTCCCATTGCGAAGACCAGTGGCAGCATGGGACCTCCCACTGATGTTGAAGGCCCTGAGTGGGCCGCCTTTCAAGCCCATGTGCTTCCCCACTGAAATTAGTGTCTATTAAGACGGCCTTTCTGTTGGCAGTAAAAACAGCTAAGCGGGTCAGTGAGCTCCACGCATTCACAATCACCCCTACCTGCCTGCATTGGAAGGCAGATGGGTCCGGAGTAACATTGTGGCCAAAAATCACCTTTCTTCCTAAGCTTCTGTCCCTGGGCTATGTGAATACAGCCACTGAACTGGGGGCATACTGCCCTCTCCATTTCAGTCCGAGGAACAGAGGTAGGTGAACACGCTGTGCCCGGCCCGCGCATAGCAGCCGTACATTGTGGCCACAGGAGCTATTCGCCGGTCAGACCAGCTGTTCGTGTGCAATGGTGGGCAGAACAGGGGGTGAGCCCTTTTTTATGACTTGGTG
Source organism: Fundulus diaphanus (assembly GCA_037039145.1). Lineage (NCBI taxonomy): Eukaryota > Metazoa > Chordata > Actinopteri > Cyprinodontiformes > Fundulidae > Fundulus > Fundulus diaphanus. The sequence goes on from CM073124.1 coordinate 59,213,419, forward strand.
GGGGCAGCTGCCCAGAATCAGAAATCCTTCTGTTGTTTTGTGCCATTCTACCAGGGTGTGTCTAGGTCCTGCGCAACTGCATCATGGACAACACCGTGCACATTTGCACGCTTCTACCACCTCAATGTGGGACACGAGTCCACACTAGCTCCGGCGATCCTGCCTCTGGCTTCTTCTGCCTCCTGAGGGGCAGATGAGTACGTGCCTCATCACATTGCTGGCATTAGTCATCCACTTTGTTAACTGCCACTGGCAGTCAGGAAGGAATGAAACAGAATGGAAGTTATGCTGTAACTATGTTTCTGTGAATTCCTGGATGACTGCTAGTCATACTGGTCCCTCTGAACTTATCCCCCAGCGAGAAGATCCCAGGAGACCGAACGTAACCTTCCACGTGCTATTTAACCCACCCCCGCGCGCGGTCCCTGGACGCCCCATCTAGCAGCCACTAAAATGTTTCTACTGTTGTTATTCTGACAGGTCAAATATGATCACATGCAGAGAACATATTATACCCTCCTTCTTCTGTCATTATATCAGTGTCCTCTGGCTACAAGGACTGCAGGCGTTGTATGCATGTGAGTTTGCACATGACTCTAATCTATTTATACCTGTTTTAATACGTACAAACTTTTTGAAAATCAGGCCCAAAGTAGTTCAAATAATCATTTTGTTTATTAAGCGAGAAATCTATTCAAACTAACCTGGCCCTCTGGAGAAAAGTCACTGCTTTGTTAAGCTAATGTCATTGAGCGTTTGTGATAAACAACTGGCAATGTGTCTTTTCCATCACAGTTTTGGCCCACTGTAATTTGTAGAATATTTATATCTTTCTTTGTAGAATACTTTTTCATTTTACCATACTGGAGGGTTTTCCAGCATGAGCGCCCAGACACTGCATGTCAATCTTTGACAAGGTGTCTTGAAAACCATTTTATTTATTTAGCTATTTCCTGGTGAACTTGCCTGACTTGTCCTGCTCCATAACCCACATGTGTTTGAGCTTAAAGGGGAACTGACACCCAAATCAACTTTTTTTTGCCAACAAACTGTTAACATGGTTGTTTAATAGTACTGTCTACATATCCTGGTCATTATTTTGAAAAATGAGTGCATATTTGTGGAAATCCTGCTTTTGTGTCTAAAATTGTCAGTGTGTTTTATCCTAGATAAAATGGTAAATGGACTGAACTTATATAGCACTTTCCCAGTAATACTGACTACTCAAAGCACTGTACACTATAGCCACATTCACCCAACTGCAATCACTAACGTGCACACATTCATACACCAAGACGCTGATCAGTAGGTAACTTGGGGTTAAGTGCCTTGCCCAGGGGCACATTGACATGTTTGGGGGAAGCTGGTATTGAACCCACAATCTTCCAATTGCAAGACAACTACTCAACCCATTGACCTGATATAATTCTGATCTAGTAGGTAGTTCTGCCGCTGTGGGTATAAAAGTGGCCCCCTCTTTTAAAACAAAAAGAAACCAACAACAAAAACAGACAGCTCTATATTGTGCCTCCATAGGGAGCACTGTCACACTTTTCAAACCCTCTAGCAACTTTTTTTTCTTCAAAAAAGCGACTAGAAACAAATCTTTATGTGTTTTTTGTCTTTATATAAATTTACTTCAAAGCAGCCAATTCTTCTGCCATTAGCGTCTTGAAGCAGCCAGGAAGGGGCTGGTGTGAGGCTGTGGTGAAGCTGGTTTTGAGTTGGATATTGGATATATCAGACAGAGAGCGGCAGCCCCAGATCAGCCACCCTGTATCGGCTCGAACAGGAGGCAGACGCCGCTGAAGCTGTGGAGCGCGAATGTCCACTGTCCAACGTAGTACTTACTTCACCGCGGTTGCTGTGAACATCCCTTTCTGCCTTCCCTCATATTGAAACCTGCCTGCTGCAGTCAGAACAAAGAGAAGATCAACCATGCTTTGTGTCCACATTACAAATGAATCATGATGCACAAAGCTGCTGGTGATCCCACATGGATTACAAAGCGGGAAATAAATATGATAATATATGACTGGACTGATCCTGTCCTCCACTGCCTTGGCAGTGCTTATTTTGGGCTTCTCTGAGTCAACGCCTTGAGCCAGCGGCTCAAACTGATTTGGCTCTGTTCTGCTGGGCTCCACAAAGCCTCCCTCAACCTCCAGGGATGAGAGGGTGAAAAATCTAGACGACCCCCCCTCCCATTCCTTTGATGGAGTTTTTCAAATTTATCTGGGGGCGGAAATCTGTCCGTCCGTCCATCCGTCTTCTTCCGCTTATCCGGGGTCGGGTCGCAGGGGCAGCAGCTTCAGTAGGGAGGCCCAGACGTCCCTCTCCCCGGCCACTTGGGCCAGCTCCTCCGGAGGAATCCCAAGGCGTTCCCAGGCCAGCCGGGAGACATAGTCCCTCCAGCATGTCCTGGGTCTTCCCCTGGGCCTCCTCCTGGTGGGAGGTGCCCGGAACACCTCACCAGGGAGGCGTCCAGGAGGCATCCTAACCAGATGCCCGAGCCACCTCAACTGGCTCCTCTCGACGTGGAGGAGCAGTGACTCTACTCTGAGTCCCCCCCGGATGACTGAGCTCCTCACCCTATCTCTAAGGGAGAGCCCAGACACACTACGGAGAAAACTCATTTCAGCCGCTTGTATCCGGGATCTCGTTCTTTCGGTCACGACCCAAAGCTCGTGACCATAGATGAGGGCAGGAACGTAGATTGACCGGTAAATCGAGAGCTTCGCCTTTTGGCTCAGCTCTCTCTTCACCACAACGGATCGGTACAGCGCCCGCTTCACAGCAGACGCTGCACCAATCCGCCTGTCGATCTCCCGCTCCATCTTACCCTCATTCGTGAACAAGACCCCAAGATACTTGAACTCCTCCACTAGGGGCAGCACATCCTCCCCAACCCGGAGAAGGCACTCTACCCTTTTCCGGTTCAAGACCATGGTCTCGGATTTGGAGGCACTGATTTTCATCCCGGCCGCTTCGCACTCGGCTGCGAACCGCTCCAGTGAGAGTTGTAGATCACGCCCTGATGAAGCCAATAGGACCACGTCATCCGCGAATAGCAGAGACGCAATCCTAAGGCCACCAAAACGGATCCCCTCAACACCTCGGCTGCGCCTAGAAATTCTGTCCATAAAAGTTAAGAACAGAATCGGTGACAAAGGGCAACCTTGGCGGAGTCCAACTCTCACCGGAAACGAGTCCGACTTACTGCCGGCAATGCGGACCAGACTCTGACACCGGTCGTACAGAGACCTGACAGCCCTTATTAAAGGGTCCGGTACTCCATACTCCCGGAATACCCCCCACAGGATCCCTCGGGGGACACGGTCGAATGCCTTCTCCAGATTCACAAAGCTCATGTAGACTGGTTGGGCAAACTCCCATGCCCCCTCCAGAATCCTGCTGAGGGTGTAGAGCTGGTCCAGTGTTCCACGGCCAGGACGAAAACCACACTGCTCTTCCTGAATCCGAGATTCAACTATCCGACAGACCTTCCTTTCCAGAACCCCTGAATAGACCTTACCAGGGAGGCTTAAGAGTGTGATTCCTCTGTAGTTGGAACACACCCTCCGGTCCCCCTTTTTAAATAGGGGGACCACCACCCCAGTCTGCCAATCCAGGGGAACTGCCCCCGATGTCCACGCAATGCTGCAGAGCCGCGTTAACCAACACAGCCCCACAACATCCAGAGCCTTAAGGTATTCAGGGCGAATCTCATCCACCCCCGGGGCTTTGCCACAGAGGAGCTTTTTAACAACCTCGGCAACCTCAGCACCAGAGATTGGAGAACCCGACCCAGAGTCCTCAGGCTCTGCTTCCGCAATGGAAGACGTGTTGGTGGGATTAAGGAGGTCTTCAAAGTATTCCGCCCACCGAAACACGACGTCCCGAGTCGAGGTCAGCAGCACACCACCCCCACTGTAAACAGTGTTGGTACTGCACCGCTTCCCCCTCCTGAGACGCCGGATAGTGGACCAGAATCGCTTCGAAGCCATACGGAAGTCTTTCTCCATGGCCTCTCCGAACTCTTCCCACGCCCGAGTTTTTGCCTCGGCGACCAACCGAGCTGCCTGCCGCTTCGACTGCCGGAGTCCCACAGGCCAAAAAAGCCAGGTAGGACTCCTTCTTCAGCTTGACGGCTTCCCTCACCGCTGGTGTCCACCAGCGGGTTCGAGGGTTGCCGCCGCGACATGCACCGACAACCTTGCGGCCACAGCTCCGACTAGCCGCCTCAACAATAGAGGCGTGGAACATGGTCCATTCAGACTCAATGTCCCCCGCCTCCCTCGGGACATGTTTAAAGTTCTCCCGGAGGTGGGAGTTAAAGCTCCATCTAGCGGGGGACTCCGCCAGACGTTCCCAGCAAACCCTCACACTACGTTTGGGCCTGCCCGGTCGGACCGGCTTCCTCCCCCGCCATCGGAGCCAACTCACCACCAGGTAGTGGTCGGTGGAGAGCTCCGCCCCTCTCTTCACCCGAGTGTCCAAGACATGCGGCCGCAGATCAGATGAAACGACAACAAAGTCGATCATTGAACTGCGACCTAGGGTGTCCTGGTGCCAAGAGCACATATGGACACCCTTATGCTTGAACATAGTGTTTGTGATGGACAATCCATGACGAGCACAGAAGTCCAACAACAAAACACCACTCGAGTTCAGATCAGGTGGGCCATTCCTCCCAACCACGCCCCTCCAGGTCCCACTGTCATTGCCCACGTGAGCGTTGAAGTCCCCCAGCAGAGCGAGGGAGTCCCCAGGAGGGGCACTCTCCAGTACCCCTTCCAAGGACTCCAAAAAGGGTGGGTAATCTGAACTGCTGTTTGGCGCATAAGCGCAAACAACAGTCAGAACCCGTCCCCCCACACGAATGCGGAGGGAGGCCACCCTCTCGTTCACCGGGGAAAACCCCAACGTGCAGGCACAGAGATGGGGGGCAACAAGTATGCCCATCCCAGCTCGGCGCCTCTCACCAGGGGCAACTCCAGAGTGGAAGAATGTCCAGCCCCTCTCAAGGAGACTGGTTCCAGAGCCAGAGCGGTGCGTCAAAGTGAGTCCGACTATCTCTAGTCGAAACCTCTCAACCTCGCGCACAAGCTCAGGCTCTTTCCCCACCAGAGAGGTGACATTCCACGTCCCAAGAGCCAGCTTCTGCAGCCGAGGATCGGAACGCCAAGCCCCCCGCCCTCTACTGCTACCCGTGGCACAATGCACCCGACCCCTTTGGCCCCTCCGACAGGTGGTGAGCCCATCAGAAGGGGGGGGCGGAAATATGCTTTCAAATGGGTGTGAGTCACAACCTGAGGGTGAGGAATTCTCCCTTGCAATTTTCTGCTGGAGAGCAGCGTTAATGGTTTCATCAATAACAGAAAGGTGTCAAGATCCTGAACCCACAAAGCAGCTCCAGACCATGATACTAGCACTTCCAAATTTGAGGCAACGATGGCGCAACTGTTAAGGAGGTTGTCCTGTAACTGGTGGGTTGCTGGTTCAATCTCCTGCTCAGTTGTTGTGTACTTAGGCAAGATGCTTCACCTGCATTGCCTGCTGGTGGTGGTCAGAGGGTTTGGTGGCACCGATGTATGGCAGCCTCACTTCTGTCAGTCTGCCCCATGGAAGCTGTGGCTACTAACATAGCTCCTCACCGTCAGCGTGTGAATGGGTGAATGACTGACTGTAGTGTAAAGCGCTTTGGGGTCATCAGACTTGATAAACCGCTATACAAGCACAAGCCATTTACTATTTTTACCATATTTGACAGTACCCATGATGTTCCATTCATGAAATGCTGTGAAACACTTACACCACATGTAATGGGACACATACCTTCTAAAAAGGTCCAAATTGGTCTTTTCAGTTCTAAAAAATGTTGGTATTTTCAATGTGATTCGGGCCTTTGTGCTCTTTTCAATCAACAATATATTGCCAAATTGTGTGTGTGTGTGTGTGTGTGTAAAACTGTTAAGCAGACAACTGTGCGTGTGCAGGTACCTTGAGAATAACGCAGCGCTCATTGTGCATATACATGATGATTCCTCGGCTCTGCAAAGTCCTGATCCTCAAGGTAAGTTTCATCTCCTTCTGCAACTGGTTGGACAGCCTGTATTTTATGTAGCTGTTGCCTGAGAAACTCAGAGACGAATGACCTGCATGCCACCATAACAACACCTTTCAGGCTTAATTCTAAACACTGTTCTGCTTGTTAAAGTGAATCTGTTTTATTTTACATCACACCTGCACATTCTCCCAGTTTGCCTCTTGGACACTGGCATGCATAGCGCCCTCTAGTGACCTCTACTGAAACACATTGCATGTCTGGTGGACACAACTGTTCTTCACACTGTTCAACCAGAATTGCACAACTGGCATCTGTACAAAATAGACATGGACAGAAAAAGTTATTTCTTGATTGACAGCAAGATATTCTTCATATGAATATTGAAATGAGTACAGTATACCAACCATAAAGTTTTAAAATTGTGGCAGTTATTAACAATTATTAACTAGAATATTTTCAGAATTCAAAAAGGAGGGAAAGGAAGGTAACAATGTAAGTAATTCTTTAAAAATGTCACATGATACACAAAATGTGCCTCATAATACTGTGTGGACATTTCTAAATCAGTACATAAATTTCACAATAAGATTAGGAAATCCAATTTCTCACCATGGCATGTACAGCGTGAGGTCCGGTGGAAGCCAGGTGAGACAAAACTGACTCGAGGAGTGCTGTATGTAGCCAAGTTGTGTGAATCCAGAATGATACTTTGTTCACATTGTGCTCCACGACACTCTAAACCTGAACAGTTTTTATCGAGAATAGCAGATACTCTAAGAACATCCTCCAGTTTCTGACGTGAAGTGCTAAGTTTCTGAGTGAGGTAAGCTGCCTTGTAGTAACCCCCTCCTGCTGTTTCTACTGACACAAGCAGGTCTAGTTGCTGTGTCCCACCAACTGGTTGCAGACTAAGCAGGTGGAGTGTGTCATGCTGTTGGGATGTGGCAGCCTGCTGCATAACCTTCAACACATTCTTTAGGTACAATGCTACAAAATCTTGTGGCGCTACACTTTCAAAGCGCACTGTCACAGCATCACGTAGCATCTCAGGTGTTGCTTGTTCTACATGCACGCTCACAGAAACAGGTACACTAAAGCGGCCATCACTAACACTGGCATTGAGAAAGTATTCACCGGCATCCAACCCACTGAGAGCAATGATCTTTCCATCATGGGGACTGATCTTGAATAGACTGCGCTGGAAGGGTGCGGCATGTCCGAAAATCAGTGCATCATAAGGGTCACCATCGGTGGCATGGAGCTGCCCAATTACACCACCAGGAAACTCATCCTCCATAGTGACAATATGAATTTCCAATGGAAATGCTACTGGCCGATGAAGACTCTCTTCAATCACTCGAACAGTGAGGTTCGAGAAGGAGGACAAAGGAGGCTTGCCAGAGTCCGACACCTGGAGGAGGGGGAAGAGGCAAAAAAAACCAAAAAGGAAACAAATTTATTCTTGAAAAGTAGATGGACAGAAAGAAAGTGTACAAGATTGATTGAATCTCTGTAAATTATTTAAATCTTGCTAGAGTAGATTTGTTTCTCCTGTATTATACACTACCAGGCAATCTTCCCCCCAATTTTTCATGTATCTGAGCATTCACTGGACCTCTGACCAAAATCACACATGCACACTGAGGCTACACCAGTATTACACCTGTCCAAAACCTCAGATTATAACAAATTACATGGTTTACTAAAATAATCAAATTACAGCAATAATTTCTTTTAGATTACTTAGTGTACATACAACTGTTTTAACGTGAAAACATGAAAAAGTCAAAAATCTTGGATTTTTTTCATGAGCTGTGTAGTATGTTTTATCTCAGAGTAGGGGTCCTACTAAGGAAGAACGGAGAGACATGTACATCTTTCAGAGTTCAAATTTTGTTGCAATTAAATTATTTATATTTAGTGCAATGGGATTTAGCATAAGCATGTAGTACTGTGCAGTCTCACATATGTCTGTCTGCTAGAAGGCAGCCCTTGCTACAATGTAGCACACCACCACCAGGGTGTGAATGTGTGCATGAATGGGTGAATGACTTACCAGTGTAAAACGCTTTGGGGTCGTTTGATTTGATAAAGCACTATGCAAGTACAAGCGATTTATATAATGTACTGTATATTGCCATAGTCATCAGGCATTCACTCTTAAAATAAGAAATGTATAAACAGAGCTGCTTTTCAAAAACAGGGGTAGAACAGGAAGGCTGGTCAGAAAGCACAGAAGCCATGTACTGCAAAGGACTCCAACTCTAGCGGAGCAACAGGGCTCCAGAAACAAACAGCAGGTGTAGCGCTCAAAAACCAACCAAATTGGTTGAAAAATGACACTTACGATCTCAGATAAGCAGATCCCAAAAACAAAGCCACACAAAAAGCTGACATGCAGCAGGAACAACAAAGTTGCACACCGCTACCTGCCCAACTATAAAGGTGTCTGCCCCACCCATCAATCAGTTGTGCGCTCCGATCAGCACCTGGCGCACAAAGAGTGGGACCATGGAACAACATCTCACCAAAATTGCAAAATGGTACAAAACAACTTAGTTTATTATTATTTTTATTACAGTTCAGCTTGGCTTTTACGTTGTGTGCTGCATAGATTTGCTATGGGCGCTGAATCCAGATGCAGTGCGCGAATGCATCATTCACTCTTCATGAAAGAGTGTAGAGCCACAGTGAACAGTCGTCCGCATTGTCGATGGCTTTGCAGGTGAAGAGGATCCTGAAGTCCCGTAAGTGGGGCAGGGGCACGCAATATCTTATCGATTGGGAGGGGTATGGCCCAGAGGAACGTCAGTGGGTTCCTCCTCGCCACATCCTGGACAGGTCCCTCATCAGGGACTTCCACAGAGCCCACCCAGACCATCCTAGGGCGTTTGGAATCCGCCCTTGAGGGGGGGGGCTCTGTAATGATTCTGGCACTGGAGCTGATTCTGCTCACTATTCACACCCCTGTCCAGTCTCCACCCCTCTGCAATCAACTTCTACTGGCTTCACCTGTCTGCACTTGCATAAAGGTTCCGTCCAAGTCACTCTCCAGTGCCAGATTGTTTTCGAGCCTTGTGTGAGTAACTTTCCAGCGTTGTATCTACCTGTCTGTCCCAGTACTTGACCCCGACCTGTAACCAGTGTTTTTGAGCCTGCCTGTTCCTAGCCTGTGTCTGCATGCCTGGTCCCCTGTCTCCTGGAACCCCTACCCTTGGACTGTCTCCTAGTGAACCGGATTTTGGATTTGGACCTGGACCCCCCGCTTGGATTTCCCCCGTGTACTTCGCTTGGTTTGCTGGATTCCCCGATACTGGACCTGGATTGCCTTGTGACAAACGGCCCCTGGAAAGCCCCAAATCTGACTGACTTCCTCCTCAGCCGCTCAACGGCTTTAGTCTCCCCAGCGGACGGATTCAGCTCCCGTGGCAGTTCGTCTGCACTGCCCCGCTCTCCTGATTACAAGGTCAGTTCCTTACAGAGTCTTTCCACTCACCTCGTGACTGAGACTAACCCTGTACCTTCGCCTTCAGGAGTTTCCAGCAAGTGAGCGCGAGTCGAGAGAGAGCCGAAGTGCGCTACAGCCGCGAGAGCCGAAGCGTGCTGCCCAGGATTAAAATAAACCTTCATAAAACGTACTGACCTGTTGTGGTGAATCTTGGATCCAGTTTTCGGTTCATTCAACTTGCACACCGAAGCAACACTAACTTTAGTGCCATAACTGGGTGTCATTAATGCGCACGTGAATAACAATCTTACTGTATTTACGCTTATCCATAGCCAGCAGTTTCAGGTAGGATTTGATGTCGGTGATTATGGTCCCTGGCAGGCAATTCACTATGGTTCCTGGTGTCTCTAATGCCACATTTCTGACTATGGAGCTGCCAATTACCAGAGTCGGCTTCTCAGTGGGTGTGTGGCTGAGTGGTGAAAATCTGTTAGAAACGCTGGAATCTAGAGCTATGTTTCCTGCGTATTGTCAGCCAGCTGGCCTGGTTACCCTGCTGCACGGGTACTGTTGGGGGACCGCTACATGAGGCTAATCTCTGAGGCTCCGTGCTAGCTAAGGGGTGGCTATCTGCTGGTTTTTCAACAGCACTGAGCCGGGTCTCCAAATCTGACACCCTCGCCTCCAAAGCTACAAAAACACTTAATTTATTACATGTACCATTATCACAAAAAGGAAGCAGAGGAATAACTAAACTAAACTAGGAGGAGGAGAGAGGGGGAGACTTAGACTAAGGATAGGGCAGGAAATCATTTTAAAGCTGACGCTAGATAGGCTAGCGGCAAATTACCACGCCGAGAAAAGCAAACTGTGTGAAACACGAGGAGTTCCCAAACGTGAAGTGCAGCAACAGAACGATGTCATAACAAAGAGATTTAAGATAAAATCGAGAGAGCCTGGAACACCAAACCACAATCCACATGAAGCAACACAAAATGCCTTATTGCAATCTAAGCAGCTCATTCTGATATCCAGTTGGCCTGCATTTTGATTACAGGAACCAGGGGCCAAACAATCTTCAGTGGTAAATATGGGTTAAGGATTAGGGTTGTGCTATTGGCACTGGGTGTACACAACTAAATATATTTTGTTTTAGTTTATAGAACTTACTATACACTACTCAAAAAAAATAAAGGGAACACTTGGAGTTACTTGTTGTTTAAGTGTTCCCTTTATTTTTTTGAGCGGTATATATTTAGTCCTGTACTGACTTAACACTGAATCTCCACCATAGTTCACAAATAGTGGCTTGCAAAATATTCATACCCCTTGAACTTTTCCGCATATCGTCACATTAGAAGCACAAACGTAGATATATTTTATTGGAATTAGTAGTATACTTTTGTTCTAGGATTGCCCTGTATTTGGCTTCCCATCAACTCTGACATCTTCCCTGTCCCTATACTGAAGAGAAGCACCTCCAGAGCATGATGCTGCCACCACCATATCTGATAGTGGGGATGGTGTGTTCAGAGAGATGTTCAGTGTCAGTTTTCCGCCACGCGTTTTGTATTTTTGGCAGAATGTTTAATTTTGGTGTTGTATGTCCAAAGCACCTTCTTCCACATGTTTGCTTTGACCCCAACACAGCTTCTGGCAAACTGCAAACGGGACTTCTTAAAGTTTTCTTTTGACAATGGCTTTCTTCTTGCCATTTTTCCATAAAGATCACATTTATGGAGTGCACGACTAATAGTGCTGTGGACAGATTCCCCGACCTGAGCTGTGGATCTGTGCAGTTTGTCCAGAGTCATCATGAACCTCTTGACTGAATCGCTGATTAGTACTCTCATTGTTCGGCCCCTAAGTTTAGCCTTGTCTTGGTAGGTTTATATATGTGCCATACTCTTTCCATTTCCGGATGATGGATTGAAAAGAGCTCCATGAGATGTTCAAAGTTTGGGAATTGTTTTCATAAACTAAGACTAAGCTTCTAACTTTATCCCTGACCTGTCTGTGTTCCTTAGACTTCATGATGCTGTTTGCTCCCCAATATTCTCTTACCAACCTATGAGTTCGTCACAGAGCAGTTTAGATTAGATTACACACAGGTGGACTCTATTCAGTCATTAGCAATCATCAGGCACCTTCTTAAGGCAATTGGTTACACTCAGCGAAAACGAGGCTGAATACTTTTGCACACTGCACTTTTCAGTTTTTTTATTTATAAAAAATGTTTTTAATCATGTATACATTAATTTTCTTTCTACTTCACAATTGTATGTATTTGTGTTGGTCTTTCACATAAGATTCCATGGCTATAACATGACAAAATGTGGAGAAGTTCAAGAGGTACTTTTGCAAGCCATCTGTAAGCTTTAAACTGTACAGCAGCAAAAGCTGCAAAATAACAGCTACAACTATAACAGTAATTTGACCTTTGGCCAATCTATTTTTGTGATGTGAAAATAAACTAAAATGATTTAACCACCATATTCTTTTTTTTCTTCATGGTTGGACAACACCAGCTTTTTAACACTACCTCTATCTGAAGAACATAATCCTTGGCTATGTCCCTTCTGAAGACTTGATTTGCCACCAGTGTCCCGTCTGTCTCCAACTCAAACTCCTTGCCATCATTTCCAGATAGGATACTGAAGGAAAAAGGTGGACCATTATGCGAAGAGTCCTGATCGATGGCTGACAGCTGCAGGATTTTGGTGCCAATGGGCTTGTTTTCCTGGAGCAGAGGTTAAGATTAGGAAGATTGGAGATGAAGAAACAAAATGGAAAGAAATTGATTAGTATAAAAGGAATTGTGAGGGAAGTAGGACATGATAACATTTTACTTGCGGTCAGAGCACAATTCAGAGCACAAATTCAACAGGGTTACATTTGGAACCAGAAGTACCTGGTGAACCAGCTGTTATCTGTAAATGCACTGGTCTTTTTTAGAAGAAATTGTAAATGCAGTTCAAAGACTTTTCTGCATTATGGTTCACATGGTTTAATATCCACTCCATTTATCCTGTAGATGTATTAATAATTCATCATCTATCTCCAGGTTTTACAATCATTGTTTTCACAAGTTTAACTGTTTCCGATTATGCCATTACAGCCACCAATGAGCCAATAAGTAAGTATGCCAAATTCTATAATCCCACCTTCCTCCCTCACCTCCTGCCCACCCGAACCAAAATCTTGGTTCAGTACTAACTTCTTAAAACTAAATAGAGATAAAACTGAGACTCTCCTTGTAGGAACCAAATCTGTATTATCCAAAGTTGACAGCTTCTGGTTGTCGAGGCAAAAACTCAGGCGTGAGAAGAGTTCGGAGAGGCCATGGAGAAAGACTTCCGTACGGCTTCGAAGCGACTCTGGTCCACTATCCGGCGTCTCAGGAGGGGGAAGCGGTGCAGTACCAACACTGTTTATAATGGGGGTGGTGTGCTGCTGACCTCGACTCGGGACGTCGTGTGTCGGTGGGTGGAATACTTCGAAGACCTCCTTAATCCCACCAACACGTCTTCCATTGAGGAAGCAGAGCCTGAGGACTCTGGGTCGGGTTCTCCCATCTCTGGTGCTGAGGTTGCCGAGGTTGTTAAAAAGCTCCTTGGTGGCAAGGCCCCGGGGGTGGATGAGATTCGCCCTGAGTACCTTAAGGCCCTGGATGTTGTGGGGCTGTGTTGGTTAACGCGGCTCTGCAGCATTGCATGGACATCGGGGGCAGTTCCCCTGGATTGGCAGACTGGGGTGGTGGTCCCCCTATTTAAAAAGGGGGACCGGAGGGTGTGTTCCAACTACAGAGGAATCATACTCTTAAGCCTCCCCGGTAAAGGTCTATTCCGGGGTTCTGGAAAGGAAGGTCCGTCGGATAGTCGAATCTCTGATTCAGGAAGAGCAGTGTGGTTTTCATCCTGGCCGTGGAACACTGGATCAGCTCTACACCCTCAGCAGGATCCTGGAGGGGGCATGGGAGTTTGCCCAACCAGTCAACATGTGCTTTGTGGATCTGGAGAAGGCATTCGACCGTGTCCCTCGAGGGATCCTGTGGGGGGTACTCCGGGAGTATGGAGTACCGGGCCCTTTAATAAGGGCTGTCAGGTCTCTGTATGACCGGTGTCAGAGTCTGGTCCGCATTGCCGGCAGTAAGTCGGACTCGTTTCCGGTGAGAGTTGGACTCTGCCAAGGTTGCCCTTTGTCACCGATTCTGTTCTTAACTTTTATGGACAGAATTTCTAGGCGCAGCCGAGGTGTTGAGGGGATCCGTTTTGGTGGCCTTAGGATTGCGTCTGTGCTATTCGTGGATGACGTGGTCCTATTGGCTTCATCAGGGCGTGATCTACAGCTCTCACTAGAGCGGTTCGCAGCCGAGTGCGAAGCGGCCGGGATGAAAATCAGTGCCTCCAAATCCGAGACCATGGTCTTGAACCGGAAAAGGGTAGAGTGCCTCCTCCGGGTTGGGGAGGATGTGCTGCCCCTAGTGGAGAAGTTCAAGTATCTTGGGGTCTTGTTCACGAATGAGGGTAAGATGGAGCGGGAGATCGACAGGCGGATTGGTGCAGCATCTGCTGTGAAGCGGGCGCTGTACCGATCCGTTGTGGTGAAGAGAGAGCTGAGCCAAAAGGCGAAGCTCTTGATTTACCGGTCGATCTATGTTCCTACCCTCATCTATGGTCATGAGCTTTGGATTGTGACCGAAAGAACGAGATCCCGAAATAAGTTTTCTCCGTAGTGTGTCTGGGCTCTCCCTTAGAGATAGGGTGAGGAGCTCAGTCATCCAGGGAGGACTCAGAGTAGAGCCGCTACTCCTCCACGTCGAGAGGAGCCAGTTGATGCCTCCTGGACGCCTCCCTGGTGAGGTGTTCCGGGCACGTCCCACCGGGAGGAGGCCCAGGGGAAGACCCAGGACACGCTGGAGGGACTATGTCTCTCGGCTGGCCTGGGAACGCCTCCCTACTGAAGCTGCTACCACCTCTTAACCTTGTGGGTGGAGTTTCCGGCTTAAATACGGTCAAAAAAATTTTGTTAAATAAAAACAAAAAAAAAACAAAGACTCACCACAAATTGGAGAAAGGGTCACTGGATAGAAATGGATGAAGAACTAGGCTCAGCCGTCTTCGATAATACGGATGTAGCATGCGAGATTGCTATTATCCAACCCCGAGAAATGGGGAATGCTGAGAACCATCATGGGACATACCCTTCTTTGAGAAAACATCAGCCTCTAGAACCAGCCCTCTTCTAAGACTCCGCCCCCTCTTCCTAATAAATGGAGTGAAACAATACACTTCCCTAGTCTTTTCAAACAAGATGTTTGAAAAGACTAGGGAATTGTATTGTCTGAGACAGCTTAACATCTGAGAGCTGTTGGTAAACATTGTAAACTTTTGAATAACAATGTTCTCACCCAACTAGATTGTGTCATTATTTAAGCAGCTTCTATATGAGAAACAGAGACATGGGAAAATAACACATTATGAAGAAAGTGTATTACAGCCCATCCCACCCCGGGAGTTTGGGTGGAGTAGATAGGTTTAGGAGGTGGGTGCAGGCTGAAATGGTGCAAAATATAGGCCTTGAGGAAGTTAAATATTTTCTAGCGAGCAAGATACTTATACTCCTCATAAACCAGCCGGGATACATTTTCCGAGAAACAGAGTTTTTGTCTCAGGGCCTTTAAAGTAGTTTCAGGCTGATACAATTATTTATTAACCGTGATTGATATGTTTTCAAAAAAGGCTTACCTCAGAGTTAAAAAAAAACAGCAGGGGAAGTGGTAAACGCTTTTGAAATTCAAATCAGAAAGTCAAATGCCTAAAACGTTTCAGACGGACGGCAGTAAATAATTTTTTAATAAAAGTTTTGAAGCTTTCATGAAAAAACACAGAATTTTGTACTTTGCTACAGCCAGCGATCTCAAGGCCTCTGTTGTAGAACGGTTTAACCATACTCTGAAAACGAGAATGTGGAGATATTTCACGGCTAATAACACCTGCAGATACATCGACGTACTTCAGGATCTGGTAAAAAGCTATAATCATAGCTATCATTTTAGTATAAAAATGGCCCCTGTGGAAGTATCCTCTGAAAATTCGATTCAAGTTTTAAGAAATCTATATGGAAATACTCCTACAAGAACAAAAATAAAATGGAAATTTAAGAAAGGGGACCAAATTAGAATATCGAAGCTACGGGGAATTTTTGATAACAAATATGAACAGAGTTTTACGGATGAAGTATTCCAAATGCATCCCTCGCTATCCTATGGTCTATAAATTATGGGATTATGATGGAGAAGTCCTCATTGTGAGTTTTTATGAAGAGGAGATCCAAAAAGTAAAAATGGGTAAAGACAGGATGTATCATTTGGAACGGATATTAGAACGACACGTGGTTAGAGTGGAAGAGAGAGTTTTTGTAAAATGGAAGACCAGGTTGGATAAATTTAACAGCTGGATCAGAGCAACGGAGCTACGTGACGTATAAAAGAAGCAGTAAACGTCTCAAATGATATATCAACATGGACCCAATGAATGAGGATCACGGGCTTCACATCACTCTACCATCTAATGCATTTCACGATGTATTTAAAGGAAAAGTCCGGTCAAAATCAGAATTCAAACTGCTGAAAGTACTTTAAATATAAAACTATTACATACTGTGCAATAAATCATAAGTTTTTTTTAATTAAGAATTATTTTCATTTAATCGTGTTTATGTGGCAAAATCCATCTTGGTCAACAATAGTACTGTCACCTCCCATTTTGTGACATCACGAAGCGGACCCTGTTGAGCAAGCGACACTGCCGCACTACAGCCAACAGCAGAAATATCCCTCCGCCTCAAAACGCAAAACAGAAACAGTCCGCGGACGGTGAGGGGAAAAAAAACACAAACATTCCGCGGACGGTGAGGGGAAACCCCAATACAGTCCGCGGACGGGAAAACCCCAATACAGTCCGCGGACGGTTGGGGAAAAAAAAAACAAAAAAAAAAAACACTGCTGCTACCGCGCGCGAGAGCTGCAGTGGACGGCACAGGCTTTGTTTCCCTCGCTTGCTTCTGAAGCCCTGAATTAGGCGGATGCACGGGGTAAAACATTGCAAAAAAGTTGTGGTGGTCTGCACATTAGGCTAAAGACCAAAACACACAGACCAGCTCTGCCCAGACGATGGACAAAATAATAAGGCACATCACATGTGATATCCCTCCGCCCGGTAACCAAATTAGAAATTATAAAAAATAATAACCTACCGAAAATCCTCACTCTCATGTCATGTTCAAAACATTCTTCTTTGAAATAGTCGCTGCATATGACGTGTTTTTTCTCTGGCCAGAAGTTAGATGGCAAATCCGCTCTCTTCTAGTTGGCTATCCAGCGATGAGCCCGTGGTGGCTCATGAATCGGAAGGGTGAAATAAGCAATATTTTTTCCACTTTTACCAGTTGTGTTGGAACATCCTACGGCCATGCACGTGGGCATTGTTGCTTCAACAATAGCTCTCGTGAATGTCAATGGTGAAGTCCTCTGGAAAATCCGAAAAAAATGCTGATGATCGCAGCTGTGTCGAACAGCTCCTATTGACTTTGCTTGGAAAGCGGGGAGAAATGCTGTCGGCGCTCCGCTTTCCCACGTCAAAGGATGTGATGTCAGGCGGCCCTTACTGCCCATATATGGCCAGTAATGTCCGCCCCCATACACAGTGATCCAGACGACAATTTATGTTTTTATTTTCTTATTGATTAAAGGTAAGTTCATTAAATAACCACAAACGTATTAGTTTTAGTTATAGCTAATGATCACCTGATTTTTCCTTGTTAACCGGACTTCTCCTTTAAGAATAATACTAATTAGAGTTTCCGTGTTAATTTAGCCCTGCGCATGCCTTGACCGAGATTTCATACCCCCATACATGGTTTAATGTACCAGATCATTTAGCCTATTGTTAGTGGAGGAAAGTTGACAATGCAAAAATTTATCAACAAAGATTTAGAGGAAGGTACTATAACAGTCTCATTCAATTTGAGACAGAGCTGGAAGAAAAATCAACTCAGATATTGACATCAAATATAACGCAATTGAAGGGAGATTTGCGTTTCAAGCAGGCTGTCATTATCAAATGCAATTCAGGAGCCCTGTAGCATTTATGCTGGGGGGGGGGGGGGGACCTGAGGAATGGACTTGTATAATTGATCGAAGAAAGGCTCCGTACCTGGTGTACAATTCCGGTTTCTATCACCTATACTGTTACAGCGATGTGGTCGCCCTGCAAATAGTATGCGACGCTTATGCACCTTTACTGCGAGCCCTCAAAGTAGGAGGAGACTGGCGATATGGTTACCCAGACTTTTAACCCTCCTAATTACCTACCCGTTTCCAAGAAACATATTGAAAATATCCACATAGAAATTAAATTAGATCAGAACGTTCCTGTAAATTTCACCTAAGGAAAGACTATCGTCAGACTATACTTTAAACCGACGCTATCACAGCGTAAACTGAGATGAATCTCATACAGCCTGAGATACATAATCTGTACTACCAATAGGTCATCATTCATTTTATCCTGTTCCTTCACCTCGCTGTATCAAAGAAGAAACATCATGGTTCAAGTAACCCTGAGAGATGACCCCCACCATTTTGTACCATATTACCAGAGCCAAGTAGGGGGTGATTTACCCAGTGTTTAGGGGCCCATGTGATAAGGGGGATAGGATTGATATTTTCAAGACTATTTTGATTTATCTCGCCTTTACTTAAATCGGGTTTCGGCATAGCTAAACGTTACCTCAAAAAAGCAGCCACAAACATTGCATCTGACGTCATAGGAAATGCTGTGAATAAGATATCCACAGAAATGAACAAGAGTGGTCAAGGATTATAGTTCTGTCCCACAGAGACAAAAAATGGCCCCCAGGAGAATGTGCGCGGGGACTGCATAAACATGTTGGAGGGGAAAAAAAAGAAATCAGTTGTTAAGAGCAAAGCCAAGGGAAGGACGTCTGTGCAGAGCAGGGATATATTTCACTAACTGAACACACAGAAGACATGGCTCTTTTGCATCAGAAATCTACGGAATGCATCCTGACAGAGCTGTATTTTTTTCAGCTCCCATGACTCAACTTTTTTATAGAGGATAAGTTCTATACAGAAATCCTCCCTCTGTCTGTGATAACAGATGGTGGGCCTATAGAGTTTTTTATACTTGGAGATAGTGAAAAGTATTTGGATCTGAACGATACCTGCTTCATCTGTGCGTCAAGATCACAAACAACAATGGGAGTAACATAGCGGCCACGGGTCTTGTTAATTATCCTCTAAATACAATTTTGAATCAGTTCGACGTTATTCAGGGGGATAGGTTAATTTTTCAGTCTATCGCCACCCACCCCTACAAAGCTATGTTAGAGACCATACTGAAGTATTTGGAAGAGGGTTTAAAGAGTCAATTCAGAGCCGGTCTTTATTTTAAAGATATGGCGGGAGCTATAGATTCTATCGTGATCACCTGTGGCGTATTTAGGCCATTTTTATGGGTGCTCAAGCACCCCTAAATCTTAGCTCACTACCCCTAAAAAAATACTGATTCAGAGTATTCCTGCGTGTCGGTTCGGCTCTGCCAGACGTGCCCAGAGCACCTCCGTTTGAAGCGCTCGGTGTTCCCACGGTGTCATTTCAACGCTGCTGTGCGCAGCTTCACTGCCTGCTTTTTCTTTCCTGTCCCTTTAAATCTGCAGCACACTGGACTGTGCTGTGTGCTGTTTAACTCCACTCTCATTGGTTGTGCTGCCTTAAATCCCGCCTTCCCTCTTCCTGATTGGCTGTTTTCTATTGCGTGTGTGTGCGTGCATGTTTGTGCGTGCTTGGAGCGCGATATTTGTTTTGATTCATACTGGGATACTGCGGTTACCACAATTAATACTATGCTACGAAACTGGTCCCAGTTAAGAAACTAAATATTATCTGCACTAAATTAGGTGAAAGCTGCTGAGTGCAGTTCTGTAAAGAAGCAGGAGAGAGTTTTGATTTGTTGAACTGGAGAAATGTAAGTAACTAACGTTAGCGTCTCAAAATAGCATTTAATTCTGAAGTATAATACATTTTATCAACAAAAACCCAATCTGTTTTATAAAACTAAATATTCTGTGCCAGGCAGGAGTTCTAAAGACTGCTGGAAAAATGGAAAAGCAAAGACTGAAGGCTATTAAAAATTCAGATTCTTAGCCACAGCGGTCTGAAAAAGAAAAGGTGAGGGTGTCCCTTTTACCAATATTTTGTTGCTATTGTTGCTTTCATTTTTTTGTCGACCCTTCGAGGGAGTTCAGGTATAAATAGCAGGTGTAATTTATTTTACATAATATACAGTATAAAAACACTAGGTGCCGCCTAAA
The DNA here is from genome assembly GCA_037039145.1 of Fundulus diaphanus. NCBI lineage: Eukaryota > Metazoa > Chordata > Actinopteri > Cyprinodontiformes > Fundulidae > Fundulus > Fundulus diaphanus. The sequence goes on from CM073124.1 coordinate 59,233,332, forward strand.
CAACTATTTTTTGTTTAGACTTTTGCTTAGTTATAATAGCATGATTAGGGTTCCACAAAATAATAGTGCTATTTATTTGACTATTTCTATTTCTAGAATTAGGATAAAGACAAATAAAACAGAGGAATACAATTTACATTGGTTTTATTGTACATAGATTTCCACACTGTCCATTAGTAGATTAGTACAAACCAGGGGCGGAGCTAGACACTCAACATCAGGGGCTTAGCCCATAAAATATTACATCATTACGAGGGTAATTTGGTACACCAAAAAGTAAGCAATTATTTAACTTGTTGATGTGGTCACAAAATTAATTTAATATAGGCCTTTACATATCTTAAAGTTTAATCTGCTGTTCTTTAATAGTCGTACTAGTATATACCAGTAGTATATTAATATGTTCTCATTTCAATGATGAAATGGACAACCACTCAGGTTACAATTCAGTCTTGGTGTCACCAATCTTACTCAAAGGACAGTTTTGGGTCCTCCATGCTTCTTATGTATTAAGATTTACTGCACATTTAAACATTGACAACTCACTATTGTTAGGGAAATAATTAGTTGTCTGAGAGGATGTAGGTAAGAAGAAGCTGTTATCTACACTTTAGATATATGATGTAAGAAATGTGTTTGGAATGTTAAGATAAATTACATGAAATGGGCTAAAGAGCGTAACTACAGCCCATTGTACATTTGTTGTTTGAATTTAATATTTGAAAGGCTGTCAGTGTCAGTGACACTTCTACTTCCAGTGCAGAGTAAATACCTGAAATTTATTTGCAGTCCCTTGAATGTATAATTTTGCTGTGTTTTATGATGCAGTATCTTATGAGTATCTTAGATAAAAAAAAAAAAAAATAAGCGTGGGGTTTATCTCTGCGCATTTCTATATCTTCAAAAGAAAATACAGGATAGACAACAGACATATTGTGACTATATTTGGTTTAATAGGCACATATTTACCGTTTGTCTCTGTTGCTGTTAGTTCAAATGGAAAAAAAGTCCCAATTTGACATTCATCAGATTCTGTGATGCTTGCATCTAGTCGTGGTTATAAAATTTGTATAAATGTAGCAAGAAATACTGCTTTTCTCTTTAGACAGACGAAACGCGTCCTGACACTCAAGTCAAGCATCAAAAAATAGGAGCATGCATATTGCGTAGGACCAATGACGTCAGACCATGGAAGGTTTGTTTGTAGGTGTCCCTACCAAAGTTCAAATCAAACCAAGCCCTTGCATCTTTGTTTCACAATCAGATGGGACCACAGATATTTTTAGTTGCTGAAAAAAAGCAGAGCGCAGCTAATTGGATCTATTTCTATTGGAACATTTTACATCTGCAGCTATATTCTTTTCTGCACATGTGGAATCTGTGTCCGAAGCGCTTCAGCTGTTCTAATGAATTGTTTCTAAACATGAGCTCAGTAGATGCAGCCGTGGATTCAGAATGCCTGTCTGAAAAGTTAAATCTGAACTGTATGTTTTTTTTCCTAATAATGAAACTATTTCTCTTAATATGAGTTTTAAAAAAGACAAAGTTCAGTATGCAAATTCATAAAGTATATCCATATCCAAACTGCTAAATTTGTCTCTCTTGTAAGCAAAGCAATAGCAGCCCTTTTTTTAGCCAGCTGACAAACACTGTGCAGCAAAAGGTTTTTGTGGGCTACCACGTTTTGCTCTGTTAAGCCAGAGAAAATTAAATTTCAAGAAGGCTAAGTTAGTTTTGTGTCTTTAGGGAAATTATTCCTCACTTTTATCAATATAGCTAGTCTAACTATTGCCATCATGCAGGTTTTACAAATGCACAAGGTTTTATCAAGTGAAAACATTTCCATCTGTTTGTCACTGCTTTTGGATCGGCCTAGCTTGTTTGACGAGCTTTAGCTCAAAAATGTGTCAACTCTAAGAATCTTACATCTGGACTAAAAATGGAAAGCCTGTTGTTCATGCCAGGAATCACAGTCAACACTGGGGGCGTAGCACCCCTAAGGTTCAGATCCTAGAATCGCCCCTGGTGGTCACAAATAGCCCTAAAAACGATCTAAATAAAAGAGCCGCTTTTACTTCTGAATCCAAGGAGGTTCAACTGCTGGGACCTATCCACAGAGATATTTTTTCAGTGAAAGACTCCTGCTGAACTCTGTGGATATGACAAATAAGTTAACCAGAGCCGGCAATGCCTTTTGTCTCATGGCACCATCTTTCGGGTAAAAATACTTTTTGTTAAAAAGGTCACTGTTTCCCCAGCCATTCGGTTGGGCCATGCATCGCCTTTGATGAGAAGAAACGCTTTGTATCTGTTGTCACACGTGAATGTAAAAACATACTCTATCCTTAAAAATTCCAATGTGTGTACTCAACAGAATGTCTTTCTTGGAACCATGCCAAAATATGTGGTTCTTGGAATGGTCCATCACAAGGCCTTCACAGGCAGAAGAGATTTATCAACTTTCAATTTTAGACATATGGATGTAGAATATCTGGCGCTTTGCCTCCTGAAAAAGCCTTTTAACCGCAATTTAAAAAGGGGATTTCGGTCAGAGAATTTTACATGTTCACAGCCATGGGGCATCATTTAAAAGACATCCCTCTAAGCATCAATCGTGAGGAATTCAACTAAGGATACTCACTGTCTTCAATCTCAATCTGGGGGAGGACATTGAGACCTTATCCCCGGTATCAAACAGGAGTTTAAGGCTGGAAATGAGATTTAGATACATGCAACTTCACTGGTCCTCTATGCCTTTTATGACTCTATTCTGGAAATTAATTCAAAAAGACTATGTGCTGGTGGATTACTATTAAAGGATGAATAATCATCAGTTGGAAAGCTTACTGCATCATCTTTTGGGGGATCTATTTTGTGGAGGTTGGGCATGCAATCATCTGTCCTTACTCTGAAAATCCCTTGCGTCAAGACCAGTGTGCTTTATATTGAATACGCACCCTTTGCATATGCCCAGGTAACAGTGGCTGGCTCTAACTTTGGATGAAAACAGTAAAGCCACCTTTTTCTACTCCTTTGGATTTCCCCCCGATTTAGATTTCTACCCCTCAACCATCGTGTCGTTTTTGAAAGACCGATCCTCTGACATTTTATATCATAACTACTGTTTTTAAACCCCATATTGTAGCACTTTGAGATTTTATTTGAAATGTAAAGTGCATTATAAATAGAATTTATTATTATTATTATTATTATTATTATTATTATTATTATAACCAACAGCTTCAAAATACAACCACGGTCGTGAGTGGACAACATTGCGCTTATTATCTCTGTTACAGAGCATGCGGATCCATGCAGCAAGTACTAGTGACGTACGGCGACAATTTGATTTAAAATTATTTATTGGTATCAGATTTTGTGAAAAAATAGCAACGATGTTGTAAAAAGTAAAACTCATTTATCCACGGTTCATAGTCACTGCAAATGTTTAAAGATCGTTATAAAATGTGTTGTGCCATATTAAAGCCATGATGAAATAATTGATGTCAGATTGAATTCTGGCCATGTAGACAGTGGACAACTCAGAAGGGGGTTGTGTGAAAGATGTTTCATGCTTTCAGGCTGGGACGGCCTCTCTCTCATGCTGTTAGACCACCCCCCACAGACAAAAAGATCAGAGCACTCCAGGACAAAGCCAGTTCTTCTTCACCATTTTCCCTCTTCCTGATCTGCTCTGGAGGACAGGGCCCGTGTGGCTGGGACTGCCAGCCATGCCCTGGGAGCCACACAGACAAAGGTGAGAGCACTTCTGAGTCAGTCTGTTCTTCCTCCCTGCTGCCGAGGAAAGGTTGGCTAGCGAACCACTCCTGCAAGCTACATGGAATCCAGTATTCTTTCTTCTGCCTGAGACAAAGGAAGAAGGAGGCCAGCCTGCACCATGAGGGCTCACGGGCCCAAAAGACAGGGGAGAAATCAGAGTTGCCCAGGGGGATTCGTCCTTTGGTACCCATTTGCTGCATGTCTCCCCTGGTTCTCTGGAGGTCCAAGGGCTGCTCAGCCCTCCTCCATGCTGGGAAATAGAGCTCTTTTGCGGGGTGTATATGCTGCATGTTTCCCCCTGCTTCTCTGGATGTCCAATGGATGCTCAGCCCTCCTCCATGCGGGGAAAGTTAAGGGTTGTACCCATCTGTCACGTGTTGCGTCCTAACCGGGTATCACTGTGTATATGTATGTGAGCATATGGTTAAGTTAAGGGTTGTACCCATCTGTCACGTGTTGTGCCCTAACTGGGTATCACTGTGTACATGTATGTTAGCATATGGTTAAGTTAAGGGTTGTACCCATCTGTGCTCAGCCCTCCTCCATGCGGGGAAAGAGAGCTCTTGCAGGGTGGAGATGCTGCATGTCTCCCCTGGTTCTCTGGATGTCCAAGGGCTGCTCAGCCCTCCTCCATGCAGGGAAAAAGAGCTCTTTTGCGGGGTGTAGATGATGCATGTCTCCCCTGGTTCTCTGGAGGTCCAAGGGCTGCTCAGCCCTCCTCCATGCGGGGAAAGTTAAGGGTTGTACCCATCTGTCACGTGTTGCGCCCTAACCGGGTATCACTGTGTATATGTATGTGTGCGCATGGTTAAGTTAAGGGTTGTACCCATCTGTCAAGTGTTGCGCCCTAACCGTTTATCACTGTGTATATGTATGTGTGCGCATGGTTAAGTTAAGGGTTGTACCCATCTGTCACGTGTTGCACCCTAACCGGGTATCACTGTGTATATGTATGTGTGCGCATGGTTAAGTTAAGGGTTGTACCCATCTGTCAAGTGTTGCGCCCTAACCGTTTATCACTGTGTATATGTATGTGTGCGCACGGACATCCCCATCTGTCATAAGTTAAGTCCCACCGTCTGTCATAATGGTAAGTGCAACCATCTGTCAAAATGTTTTTGAGTGAACTTTGCCCTCTTTGGGGGGCTGTCACGGGGGCACGAGGGGTGTTAAAAATCGGGGTCCCCTTGCAGATGGATGACGAGGGATGGGGCTATTATTTGAGCCACGCCCTGTGACCCTGTGACCTTTGGTATGGCCCCCAGGATTTTTCAAAAATCGCCAAAAAGTGCTCCCCTTTGTAAAAAAAAAAGGCCAGTCCCCTAAAGCCGGGCGTACACTGTACGAGTTTTTGCCCTATTCGGGCCGATTCTTCAGTCGTGCGGGCATTTTTTGAATCGGGACGAATTTCAGCTTGATCGTAGAGGGGGGGAGGAGGGGGGAATGGCTTCTCACGACTACCTCCCGATCAGGAATCGGACGATCGGTGAAAATCAAACATGTTTGAAATTCAGTCGGCTGTCGTGAGGTTTTCGTGAGCGCATCCTGCTGTTCAAGCAGAAGTACGAGGGGGCGCCCTCCCCTCCTCTCCGTCCCCGCCAGCGGAGGGAGGGAAGCGGGCGTCCCTGAAGCAACCTCCGCCCGGTGTTGAGGAGGGCGAGCCGTCCGGTCCGCGCAACGCGCTGGCCGCCTGTTTCGGCACTCCTCCGCGGTCCGCGCAACGCGCTGGCCGCCTGTTTCGGCACTCCTCCGCGGTCCGCGCAACGCGCTGGCCGCCTGTTTCGGCACTCCTCCGCGCAACGCGCTGGCCGCCTGTTTCGGCACTCCTCCGCGGTCCGCGCAACGCGCTGGCCGCCTGTTTCGGCACTCCTCCGCGGTCCGCGCAACGCGCTGGCCGCCTGTTTCGGCACTCCTCCGCGGTCCGCGCAACGCGCTGGCCGCCTGTTTCGGCACTCCTCCGCGGTCCGCGCAACGCGCTGGCCGCCTGTTTCGGCACTCCTCCGCGGTCCGCGCAACGCGCTGGCCGCCTGTTTCGGCACTCCCCCGCGGTCCGCGCAACGCGCTGGCCGCCTGTTTCGGCACTCCTCCGCGGTCCGCGCAACGCGCTGGCCGCCTGTTTCGGCACTCCTCCGCGGTCCGCGCAACGCGCTGGCCGCCTGTTTCGGCACTCCTCCGCGGTCCGCGCAACGCGCTGGCCGCCTGTTTCGGCACTCCTCCGCGGTCCGCGCAACGCGCTGGCCGCCTGTTTCGGCACTCCTCCGCGGTCCGCGCAACGCGCTGGCCGCCTGTTTCGGCACTCCTCCGCGGTCCGCGCAAAGCGCTGGCCGCCTGTTTCGGCACTCCTCCGCGGTCCGCGCAACGCGCAGGCCGCCTGTTTCGGCACTCCTCCGCGGTCCGCGCAACGCGCAGGCCGCCTGTTTCGGCACTCCTCCGCTCGCTGGGGGGGGGGCCGGGCGACCTGCCGTGCCGCGCGGCCGCCGATGCGTCTCGTCCCTCCTCTCTCCCCTCCGTTCCCCCGACGCCCGCTGCCTCCTGCGGGCCTCGCCAGAGCTGGGCTCGAACCCCTGCTCTGGGTCCCTGTCACCTACCGCCTGCCTCTGCCACCACAGCGAGCGGTCCCAGAGGGGACACGACGTACAGTGTCCGGTCTCGTCCGAGCGTCGCGCCGCACAGATCGTGAGCGGTGAACTTTTTAAACCCCGCGGTTCCGACGCACAGTTTGAGATGTATATAAGTACCACGACTGAAAAACTCGTACAGTGTACGCCCGGCTTTAGTAGGGTTATACTCCCGGTAAACATGTAAGTCTGCTGTCTTAACTTCAACGTAAAACGCCAGAGGGGGAAAATCCCTCCATGCCAAAAACACCTTTGTTTATTTCTTCTCAGCCTTTACAGGAAAGCGGACTCCAGACGGAGCTGAAAAGCCGGCAAAAGGACCCAGTTCCCCATGCTGAGGAAAATTGGCTGAAATCGTGATTGCATCCAGGTCAGAGCCCGACCAGGCCGATCCCGACCACGTGTCAGCTCATGGCCACGTCATGACCAAAGTGGACTGAACTCACACGAGGCAGTGACAGGTTGGACAGAGAGACCCAAAAGGAAAGGTTACATGGTCATTGGGAAATGTTTGTTTAATGCGTTCACATGTGTCTTTAAACAAAGGAACTAACGGAATAAGCTCATGCTAGCATCCTGTTCCATGGTATTGCTGATATGATTCATGTGTGTTTTATGGTTATAACAAACGTTATCTCCACAAGGGTTTCATACGTTGATGGGATATTAATGTTTATGTTATCCGGCCACTCATTATGTCTAAAATAAAAGTCGAAGCTTTGAAAGTCAGCGCCAAAAATCCGCTAGCCAAAATGCTATTTAGCTCCTGGTTACATCTGGTTCCGGACTTTCGAAAGGAGCTTGTTTTATAGCATAAGGCTTGTTTGTTTCGCTCTACCGTCATTTGATAGTGCTATGAGCCTTATTGTTGCATTGATTTGGAATATTAATGTTGATTTAAAGGCATTTTAGTTAACTTTAGGAGTAACCGATTTTAGCGACCGATCGCTACAGCGACCGATCGCTACAGCGACCCCTAGCGACCGGAGGTAGAACCGCATTCATAAAATCGGTTGTTCATAAAGTTTTCATGATTTTACTGAGCAAATCATTCCTTAAAATATTATTTCCTCAAATAATGTTTTGTGTAACTCAGGATTTGCATTGTGAATGGGTTGAAACACATGCCAAATGTTGTTCTGAATTAGTTAAACTAATTTAACTTCAATTCACATTCTTTAAGATGAACTTTGGTTCATTAACTCAGACAAAATGTTATTTCAACTAACGTTTTGTTTGCTCAGGATTCACATTGTGAATGGATTGAAAACATGCCAAATGTTTTTCTAAATCAGTTAAGCTAATTTAACTCCATTCCATGCTTTTTGAATCAGATCTGCAGTGAACAGGATTCACTAAATTATTCTGATTATGATCAACCACTTTTGTTTGTTTTTCATGTAAATAGTTCCTTAGCTTAGTTTCTTTCTATCTTCATTTTGCCTAGTAGTTTAGTTAGGTTTCACTAGCCTAGTAGAGAGGATTTGTTAATCGAAATATTGTGTTAATTCAGATAAACAGCATTATTTAGTGATGTTCTCTGGATGGTATTAAATTCTTGAACCCTTGTATGGAGGCCTTAGTCCTTGACGCGGTCGGCCCGTGGTCCTTTGCCGCATGTCTTTCCCCCCTCTTCTACCCCCCTTCCTTTCAGCCTACTATCTCAAAAAAATCCGAGCCGCTAGAGCCGCAAAAAATCCCACAAAAAAATAAAAAATAAATTTCTTCAACTAGAAGAGAAGTTGTCACTCATTTATTCTGTGTGTGCAGAGTTTACTGTTAAAAATCGCTAGTGCTCAAATTCATCCCTTTCAACCATTGTCCTGATATCAGCTTAAGAGCTGATTATCACCAGACAATACTTGACAGACACAGTTATTTATGAAACATTAAATAACTTTAAACTGAGTATAATTGCACAACAAATGTATACCGTAATAAAAAGACTGTACACAGATAAAATTCTTTAATGTCTTCGGATCTCCTTCAATGGCAAAACAAAGGTGTCTGTTTCTCCTGAGACAGCGAAAAACTACATTGAATCCAAGTTTGGTGCTTCTCCTGAGTGCCCAGTACAAGAAAGGGTGTGAGGATACTGTTAAGAAAAATAAAATATCTTAGTGGGGGCTACTGAGGAATGCAGAGTGTTGACTGTCTCTCACTGTTGCTGGGTAGAATATCACAGAGTTTTATGGCCCCGGGAGGGGGAGTAGGCCAGAAGAGTTTCTTTGTTCGAACAAGATCCCTCCCTAATTCAGCAGAGGTGGGCAGACACTGTAGTAAAAAGGAATGTCTTGGTAAAACTTACTTCAGACAGACTTCTCCATCGCGCGGTGAAATCATCTTGATTGGTAATGTAAACTCTGTCTCCATATTTCATTTCTATGAATTAAATATGCATATTACAATGTTTTACCTCTTGATCAATGCTTTCCTCATTTATTGCCAAATCTGGAACCGAGGTAAGATGGGTTTTCAATAGATATGTAGCAGCAGGCTGGTGTACCCATTCTTTAACATGGTGCCGTGACCCGGATTTGGCGGTAATTAGAGAAACTGTTTTTCAGCAACTGAGTGATGCTGAAAAACTAGTCCATGCATTTGTTACTTCAAGGCTGGACTATTGTAATTCTTTACTATCAGGAAGTCCACAAAATGCAGTTCAAAGCCTTCAGCTGATCCAAAATGCTGCAGCAAGAGTTCTGATGAAAATCAACAAGCGGGATCATATTTCTCCAATTTTAGCTTCCCTTCATTGGCTTCCTGTTAAATCAAGAATATAATTTAAAATTCTTCTTCTAACGTATAAAGCCCTTAATAATCAAGCTCCATCATATATCAGAGCTCTGATTACCCCGTATGTTCCTAACAGAGCACTTCGCTCTCCGACTGCAGGTCTGCTGGTGGTTCCTAGAGTCTCTAAAAGTAGAATGGGAGGCAGATCCTTTAGCTATCAGGCTCCTCTCCTGTGGAACCAACTCCCAGTTTTGGTCCGTGAAGCAGACACCCTGTCTACTTTTAAGACTAATCTTAAAACCTTCCTTTTTGACAAAGCTTATAACTAGAGTGGCTCATGTTACTCTGAGCTACCTTTATAGTTTTACTGCTATAGGCTTAGGCTACTGGAGGACATCAGGATCTAATTTTCTCACTTTATAGAGCTCTACTGGTCTTCAATTATGCATTACGTGTTGTCATTTCTGCTTTAACTTTCTGTTCTCTCTCTTTTATCTTCATAGTAGGTACACCTGGTCTGGCGTTCTGTTAAATGTGACATCATCCAAAGAAGACAGATCACCGGCTATTACCATCTAATGTAGAACAGATTACTGGATCAATGTGTGCTTCTGTGCTTGTTTGTCTCTCTTGTTGTGTCTTTGCTCTGTCTTCTGTAACCCCCAGTTGGTCGAGGCAGATGACCGTTCATACTGAGCCCGGTTCTGCTGGAGGTTTTTCCTTCCCGTTAATGGGTGGTTTTTCTTTCCACTGTCGCTTCATGCTTGCTCAGTATGAGGGATTGCTACAAAGCCATGGACAATGCAGACGACTCTCCCTGTGGCTCTACGCTTCTCCAGGAGTGAATGCTGCTTGTCGGGACTTTGACGCAATCAACTGGTTCCCTTATATAGGAAATCTTTTGACCAATCTGTATAATTTGACCCAATCTGTATAATATGATTGAACTTGACTTTGTAAAGTGCCTTGAGATGACATGTTTCATGAATTGGCGCTATATAAATAAAATTGAATTGAATTAAATCTCATCTCCTCCGCCTTAAGGTATATTTAAGGTACATTTCTGCAAGAAACACACCTTAAAGACATAGATCATTCAAGGCTTAAAATAAGTTGGGTTGGGCAAATGTTTCATTCCAGTTTTAAAGGTAAAATGTGAGACGCAGCAATTCTGATCACTAAAAATACTCTACTTATTGTATCGGATATATTAGCTGACTCAAATTGAGTTATGTAATTGTGATTGGGTCACTTTTTTAATACTTCTATTATTTTAGCAAACATATACACCCTCAACTTTGACAACACTGAATTCTTCACGATTTGATCCAAATTGATACTCCCTTCCTTAAATTGATGCTCACCAATTGATACTCGGAGGTGACATGAATACCGTCATGGACTCAGTATTGGATCGTTCTTCGACCAAAAACTTTTCAGTCTCGAAGTATACTTTAGTTTTACAATCATTTTTACAAAAAGTATGTGTGGCGATATTTATACCTATCCACCCGACAATATTCCTTTTTTTCTGCTGTTCATCAAACGTATTCACGTATAGATAATTTTTTTGTATATGAAAAAAATTCTTTCTAATATTAGGACTTATAGTATAGTTATATATGATCATAGCCCGCTTATTTTAGAACTCTGTTTTCCAAAAAAAATGTTTTGTGTATTCTTGGTGACTGAATTCTCTCCTGTCAGATAAAGAATTTGTACAACACATTTCTGAACAAATTGATTTTAAAAAATACAAACAAAGAGTACACCTGGTATGGCCATTAGTACAATTTGGGAACTGCTCTCATTTCCAGTACTGCTCATATACTAAGAAACAAAAGGTCAAACGTTTACCTGAACTGACAGATCTGATGTCACAGCTTGATAAACAGCATTCCACAACCCCATCTTCGGATTTGTACAAACAAAGACTATCTTTGCAAACTGTGTTCAATTTAATTTAATTTCCACTCAACAATCTGAAAGTATGATTCTTAAGGCTAGAAGAATGTGGTATGAGCATGGGGAGAAAGCATCTAAGATTTTGCCGCATCAACTCCGTAAATCCGAATCAAGTAATTTAATTCCTGAAATTAGAACCCAATTTGGAGAGGTCACTACAAATCCACAAGAAACAAATGAGAGTTTAAAAATATTTAATCTGACCTCTATGAATTCCTGTGCTGTTAGACACTTTTTTCAAAAGGATGGGGATTCCAAATTTAGATTCTACGTTTAGGGACCAAATGGAGGAGCAAATTAATTAAATGCAGAAAGGACAGTCTCCAGGACCAGATGGCTATCCAGTTGAACTTTTCAAGACCTTGAAAGATAGTTTGTCTCAGTTATTACGAGATATGTTCATTGAATCATTTAATTGGCAAAGTCTTCCCCCAACTCTCTGTCAAGCAACTATATGTTTATTATTTAAGCCAAATAAGGATCCACTTGAGTGTTCATCATATTGCCCTATTTCGCTGTTAAATGTGATCAAACAGGATTCGTAAAGGGTAGGCATGTTTTTTTTTCCAACTTGCATAGGCTTTTCAACTTATTGCACACGGATTCAACTACAACTCCTGAAATCGCCTTATCACTTGACGCTGTAAAGGCTTTCGACCGGGTGGAGTGGGATTTTCTGTTTTAAACTTTAAATATATTTGAGTTTGGCCCTAAATTTATGTTTTGGTTTCAGGTACTCTACTCTTCACCTATGGCGCGTGTTCAAACAAATTCATTATACTCATATACATTGTTACACCTGCTCAATCGTAGGACGAGACAGGGGTGTTCTCTGTCCCCTCTTCTATTTGCGTTAGCAATTGAACCATTAGCAATCGAGCTAAGAGCAGAAATTATCATGAATAAATTATTATTATCATTAGCACAAATTATCTTTATATGCTGATGACCTCCTGCTGTTTGTCTCGAATCCATTGTGTTCTCTTCCCAATGCTCTTACTGTTTTTGAACAATTTGGTACTATTTTGGGTTACACGTTAAAATGACATAAGAGTGAATTACTTACCGTGAACCCTACGGCCAGGAAGATTTAATTTACAGACTTTCCTTTCAAACTTAAATTAGATTAGTGCTGTCAAATGATTAAAACATTTTATCGCAATTAATTACATAAAGTCAATAGTTAACTCAAGATTAATTGCTAATTAATTGCATATTTTATCCTTTTATTTCTGAAAGTGTAAAAGCCTATTTGGGCATTTTTAATACGCAATTTTACAATAAATGACGAGTAAATACATGCTTGTACAAAAAATTGTTGTTTTTTTTCAAGCACTTTGGAGAAATTGTAATGAAAAAATCCCGGTGCCATAAAATGTTAAAATCTGGCCAATAATGGCTAAATCATTAATCATAATGCCTGATGTTTACACAATGTGTAAAATAAATACCTGTTTTCATGCTGAAATATTTTTTTGTCTCTTAAACAAAGATAGACATGGTATTATGCATTAACATATAAATTAATACATTTTAATAAAGTCACAAGTTTTATTGTTCATTTTTTCACTCACACACATAAGTTGGTGTGAAACCTGAGCTTTGCATATGGAGCCTTGATTCACTCTATTTATTGGGTAAAGGGGGCAGGATCTTAGAAGAGGGATGGTTCTAGAGGCGGGTCCTGGCTTGTTTCACTCTATCTATAGGATGGAGGGGAGGGCGGGGTCTTAGAAGAGGGGTAGTTCTTGAATCTGATGTTTTTTCTCAGAGAGGCGGATGTCCGGGGGGGGGGGGGGGGGGTCATCTTCAACATTTTCCATTTCTCAGGGCACTAATAACAGCAACCTCGGCCACTGCATCTGTTTCATCGAAGACGGCTGAGCCTAGTTCTTCCATTTCTATCGCAGATGATCCAGTGACCGCTTCTCCAACATGTGGTGAGTCTTTGTTTTTTGTTGTCTTTTAAAAAAAAAGTTTTATTTAATGGAATTTTTTTCCAACCATATTTAAGCCAGAAACTCCACCCACAAGGATGAGAATGTGGCCCAGTTAGGATGTGGTCATCAGATGGTTAAAGCCTGTGTTGCGCTAAATATAAGGAAGCAATTGTCTTAACATGCCTTCTAGCATCTGGTCATCATTAAGGCGGTCATAGGTCACAAGTCATAAATACCGTGTCACAGGTCTTAGGTTGCATGTCATAAATCATAGTTCATAGGTCACATTTTCAAAGGTCATGGGTCATAAATCATGGGTCATCAATTGTGATTTGACTGAAGGGGTCTCATACCTTCTCTCGCCTTTGTCCCTCCCTTTCCCATCACTCTGCATCAATTCCTGTCCATAGCCTTGTCATCTCCCGCATTCATTACTGTAACTCTCTTCTATTTGGCCTTCCTGAAAAATCGGTCCATAAGCTTCAAGTGGTTCAGAATTCAACTGCTCCATTATTACCAAAACCCCCTCATCTCATCACATCACCCCAGTCCTACAGCTGCTCCACTGGCTCCCTTTAAAGGCCATCCACAACCTTGCTCCCCCTACCTCTCTGATCTCCTTCACATTACTACTTCTTCGCACACCCTTAGATCCTCTTCCGTTCACCTTACTTTTCCTCCTTCCTGTCTCAGCACCATGAAGAGAAGAACTTACTCCTGCTCTGCTCCCAAACTCTGGAACTCTCTCACACCAGACATTCGTAACACTGGAACTTGTCCTACTTCAACTCTAAAACTCAAAACAAAATTCCTTAATCAGACTAAAATGTGTTTGGATTGAAAAGGGAAAGAAATCTGAATACAACATTTATATTGTGCACAAAATCAATTAATCTAATCATGACATGCATTTACATTCACCAGGCTGTACTCAGAATAGAAGCACTCAAAGTTCTCCAATTTTCCTTTAAAACCACAGAACCTTTACTTCCATCTGTGCAGAGAAAAGTGGGAAGTGCAGAAGTGTATTCTTATTTTTTATTGAACAATCGTATAAAGACATGGAAAACAAAAACCAAATACCTATACAAACAATCGCAGAAGTGCATTCGTTCTATGTCTTCTGAGTGCCCCGAATGAACTCACGGCAGGTTCTAAGAATGGCTGAAACCTTACTGCACTCCCTAATCAAGCTACAGCCTCAGCTGCAACACATGCAGTTGGACTCCCTGCATTAAAGCATAAAAGACATACTATAGGGCACACATTTGCAGTCAGGAGAGTTTGCTCCAATTCCAATGATATGCTAGAACAAGTGTTTAGATGGATGCTGTTCGGATTAAGGGGGAATGGAAGTCAGAATAACTTGATGAAACTCAAAGGTGGAAGAACACATATTAACAAGATAGAGTCCCTACAGTAGAGGCCTTCTTCACAGTCAGGTGGCAGTGCCCACCACAGTCTCATTATGCAGCACACGGCTGAAATGATGTTTAACTAATCTGTATTCCTCATACTAATCACCATATTCCTTGAAATGAATTTCTGAACCATCATCTTTACCTGTATGACAGCAGTAAGGTTTGCTGGGAAGAAGGTGGGTGAGTTGTCGTTGATGTCAGAGATTTCTATGTTGACTACTGCAGTAGACGACATTGGTGGGGTTCCAGTATCGAGTGCTCTCACAGCAAGTGAGTATCTCGGAACCTAAAAGCACAGAGCAAATGGAGGATTTATTGCTTCAGTGGTAGGAATGAGACTTAGAATAAAGACAATAAATCACGTTTTACACAAAGGACAGTTAGGGCTGTGCGACATGACAGCATATGCACAAAATATAACGTGCAAGTTGTGCAGCAATGTTACAACCATTTTACAGATTTAGAGCTAAACTATTACCACATGTCAAACTCACAGATATAGAGAGCTCACACGGTCAAAGAAAAATAACTTGAGGATAACAGACAATGAAAGTTAAGTAACACTTACCTCAAAATTTAGTTAAAGCAAAATTCCACAGCTAGAATATGTCTAAGTGACGGAGGGCCAGTCTTGGCATGTGCAGTATCAAAAAGTAGGATGGACTGACAAGTAGGATATTTCACTAGAACAAAGCCTCTTGCTGCAAACCTTACTTAATGTAGGCATGTAGTATGGACATTTTTAAACTGATTGCCATAGGATATCTCCATCCCACACAGTTGCTAGGCGCAAAAAGACTTGCAAGTCAATTTTGTTTTTTTGCATGCTTATAGCAACAATTGGCAATAAATGCATTTCAATTTAAGATTATGTTTTATAAACAGAAGAAGTATTATACTTATGGTTCCTTACTGTTTCACGGTCCAGTGGCTTGTTGACCTTTACAATACCGCTTATAGGGTCAATGAAGAACTCGTTCTCCTGGTCTCCGCTGAAAATGGAGTAGAGGATGGCTCCATTCAGACCACTATCAGCATCTTCTGCTACCAGCTGTAGGCAAAAAAATAAAAATGTTTGGTAACTCTGTAATACAGAATTTCTTGGATTACAAATATATACTTCTGCGACTAATTGTAATAAAAAATTAGATAAGACTTTTTTAGTTTAATTTTACTTAGATATTACAAAAAGTATGTTCAGACTGTTTCTACAATCTTTTGTTAAAGATTGCTTTAGTTAATTGCAGTGTGGCAGCTCGATAGAATGCCACCTGTGAAATAAATCTATTTGTGAAGTGTCCTTATCCTAAATATTTTACAGTCAACTATAAGTGGAGATTCTTTGACTCTACGGTGGCATCGGCCATCTTCTATGGTGTGGTTTGTTGTAACAGCGGCTTATATGTTCTGAGAGGGCTGGATACAATCATTAGGAGGGCCCATGGACTCAGTATATGTGATGGGAGACAAAAGGACTGTAACCCGATTGCACAAACCCTTCTTGCTTGCTCCGTTCCGTTCACGTACATGGACGCCTGACCGACGGAGCAACTACGTTATTTTAATTAATGAGAACGGTTCCACATTATCCGCAACTACTCCGACACGCTCTCCATCTTTCACTGTCAAAATACAGAACAGGTCCAATTTTCTGTTCCGTTCCAGTCCGTCTAGCCAGGTCATGCTCCACAATTGCAATTGTAGCAAACAGGAAAAAAAATGTCAACAGCCTCCAATTTCTCAAAGTCAAATACTGTAAATAGAGATTGTTAACCACAAATTAAATACATTGTTTTAATATTCACAATAAAAATATAATGTTTTATTTAAATATCGGATGCAACCCACTCTTTTTGCACCTAATAATGAAGCAGATTTGTTATTTCAACATTTAATTTGAAACATGGTAATTCTCTCCAAATAGATGTATTCAGCTCATAATAACAATGATCGCACATGCTCTCTTGGAGCTAGTGCAAAACTGGAGAGCTCTCCTAGTGACAGACTACTGCTCACAACAGACTCAATAACTGTTTACTGGAGCCCAAGGCATTTTTAATACATTTGCTAATGAAACTCTAGAATTGCATTTAATTTATCGATTTGTAATGTGGGGTGGTCTAAAATCCCATACTTTCACTATATTTCAATTTATTCTAATTGAAATTATTTATTATTTTGGTAGTACGACCCATTAGACTTAGACTTAGACTTAGACAACTTTATTTGTCATTTTGTATGCACAGAGTGCGTACAGAACGAAATTTCGTTTCGCATACAGCTTGAAAAATTACAGTGCAGCAGTGATTTCCTAGTAAACAATTGAAATGTAAATAATGTAAACAGTGCATTAGTATGTCTGTTATCAGCTAATTAACACACATGGATTATTGCTAACCTAGTGACTTTTCAAAACCATCTAATCCCTTTTTTTCCCAAATAAGCGACCAGGTCACTTTGCTAGCAACAATTCTACTGACTTTTTTCTGTGTTGTTGGAAGCTTTGGTGAGAACACGTAAAAGCACTGATCGCTCTGCTTCAAGTCCACCTCCGAAGCACTGACAGCTGGTCCGCCTCATCATGAAGCAAACCCTGTCAGATCTCCACCCTGTTTCCCCATTAGAATGAGTTTTGAATGTGCACAGCTGCCCCTAATCCCACCCTGATTACAAAGTGGGATGTTAATAAAATGTAAATATAAGTTTAAAGTATAAGTTTTTTCTCTCTGAAACTACTGCACTGAAACAAATCCCTGCATTGAATTCACACTCAGCCACAGTCGCTGATTCACCTTGTCCATTTGTATGTGCCTCTCTCAACTGTCTTTTGGTTAAGTTTCATATAACAGAATTGATTTATGTAGTTTGGGTTCAGGTAAAGTATTACTGAATACCTAATTGAAATTATTACATTACTGTATTTTATAGAGTTAATTTGAAGTTTTAAAATATTTATTGTGTTTTTAATCACATTCCGTCTTGCGAACGTTGATATTCCTCTCTCTTACAGCCTACATGAAAGCATGACAAAATATTCAAGTTAGGTGATGATGTTATGTAGAGATTCTTAGGAAAGCCAATAGCGACTTTCCTTGAGGAGTTGGCAACAGTGCACATAGGCGCATTCAAATGCACCACTGATTAGCTTAACTCGTATGAGAGAAGAGTACCCTGATGGCAAGTGGACTTAATGCTAAAAATAATGTATCAAAGTCATTGGACTTGTGGCTTAAAAGTGGTAGCATTTCAAAGAGATCTGATGTGGTTGTTGAATAACAGAGCAGAGAACAATGACCATGAATCCCTCTCAAATGCCAGCAACGGCAACTACAGTAGGGAACTCTAGGCATCAACTAGCAAGAATGCTATGCAAAGCAACAAGAAAATATGAACCAAACTATATAAAGCTAAGGTACAAAAGATGAACCAAGACCACAGTGTGTTGTGTGGGGAGAACTTCTTAGTAATGATTCATGAAGCGAGCACAGCTCAAATGAGACCTTACTACCAAGCATGCTGCTTTAAAACACAAACCAGTGTACTCTTTCATAAGAAATTGAATAGAATTACAACAGCCAAAAGAAACAATACAGTTTATGAGCACAGCTAAAACCAAATTTAGACTTGATAAAGCGCTCTACAAGTAAAGACTTTTCACGTATCTGAAGCGATATTGTGATATTTTTGAAGCGTAATATTATTATAGTGGTTCAAGTGCAGAGCTTACAAACCCACGCCCTCACGTGACGGTGCCTCCACCAGAAGTCCCTGTCCGGCAATTTATGAATGAAGATGGATTGGCAGTTGTCTGGAAGTGGCACATGTCTAACTAAGCTCTGACAAATGTAAAGTTTAGTGGAGGAAGGATTGTGGTGTAGGTCTGGCATTCAGAAGATCTTGAATTATCCCTGTAAAAGTGAGTGCAAATGGCCACATCACTTTTATTAGTCAGATTTGTATTTGCATTTTCTCCTGTGCGATTTCTCCAAACATCACCACTGAGCTGGATGTACTAGGTGTTGTGCAATCAAGCTATGTGGGATAAATCAGATTGAGTTGAAAGCCACATGAAACATGATACTTTTACAGGCACCCAGGCACTGCCTCTCTCTGCAGCGGGGCTCACTGTACAAAGATTTGCTGGCCAGGTTTATAACCATCTTTCGCCTGTTGCTTAGCAGCATTGGGGACAACACTTTTCTCTTGTTCCTCAACAGCAGCATTGGAGGGACACCCACGAACATTTGCAGTGCCGGCCAGGCTACGTAAAATCTGTTTTCTGTGAAGCAAACATTGGAACTAAACAGCCGACTGCCCTGGAGACGGTCTGCTAGAAACCTTTCGCAGTTATTCTAAAAGTAGAATGGGAGGCAGATCCTTTAGTTATCAGGCTCTTCTCCTGTGGAACCAACTCCCAGTTTTGGTCCGTGAGGCAGACACCCTGTCTACTTTTAAGACTAATCTTAAAACCTTCCTTTTTGACAAAGCTTATAACTAGAGTGGCTCATGAGGCTGCGGATGAGAAGCTCTTCTCAAAATTTCAGGGGTTGAACAGAGCAACTAGTATGAGAGGATTGAATGGATTTATGTTGAAACCGAGAAAGGACTGAATGGGATTTATGTTTAAGTCTACGTCAAAAACGTAAAATAAGATAGAAACGATAAAATATAAATAAAATTAAAAGCGGTGATGATCGGCCCTCGCAGCCAAGCGCCGCTCTGGCCTATGGGCCACCGCTAGGGTACGCGCACCTCCCGCCGCCAGCCACCGCAGAAGCTGTCATGCATTTTCCTCACCCGTCTAACATGCAATACACACGTATGCGTTGGGCAGCGCTCCCCCACGACTCACAAAAAATCTGTTGCAGATCGGTCGATGCACCGAGGAGACACAGCCGTTGAATAATGAAAATGCATTTGGCCACCGGGCCGGACTAAATCGTTCGGCGGGCCAGATCCGGCCCGCAGGCCGTACGTTTGACACCCCTGGTTTAAACATTAGTATACCAACTTAATCAAAGGTATCTTACTAGCTGTTAATCCAGCTTCATGTGAAAAGTTAACAAAACCTTTTTAGTTATTTAAAGTTAATTATTTCATGTGTTTAAGGGTTTCGTTTCTTGCATTAAGACAGCTTTTATGAAAGTTTGACAGTTAAATTGGTGGATACACACCCAAAAGTAATAATGTAAAAGTAACACTTTAGCAATTGGAATATTGCTAAAGTAACACGTTAGCAATATTCCACATGTGTATGTTGTGTACAAACTTTAGTAATTTCTAACAGACCACTTCACTCTCAGAAAGCAGGTCATCTGGTGGTTCCTAAAGTCTGTAAAACCAGAATGGTAGGCAGATCCTTTAGCTATCATGCTCCTCTCCAGTGGAACCAACTCCAAGTTTTGGTCCGTGACGCAGACACCCTGTCTACTTTTAAGACTAATCCTAAAACTTTCCTTTTTCCATCCATCCATCGTCTTCCGCTTATCCGGGGTCGGGTCGTGGGTGTAGCAGCTTCAAGAGGGAGGCCCAGACCTTCCTCTCCCCAGCCACTTGGGCCACTTCCTCCGGGGGAATCCCTAAGCGTTCCCAGGCCAGCATAGTCTCTCCAGCGTGTCCTGGGTCTTCCCCTGGGCCTCCTCCCGGTGGGACGTGCCCAGAACACCTCACCAGGGATGCGTCCAGGAGGCATCCTGACCAGATGCCCGAGCCACCTCAACTGGCCCCTCTCAATGTGGAGGAGCAGCGGCTCTACTCTGAGTCCTCCCCGGATGACTGAGCTCCTCACCCTATCTCTAAGGGAGAGCCCAGACACACTATGGAGAAAACTCATTTTGGCCGCTTGTATCCGGGATCTCGTTCTTTCGGTCACGACCCAAAGCTCGTGACCATAGATGAGGGTAGGAACGTAGATCGACTGGTAAATCGAGAGCTTGGCCTTTTGGCTCAGCTCTCTCTTCACCACAACGGATCGGTACAGCGCCCGCTTCACAGCAGACGTCGCACCAATCCGCCTGTCGATCTCCCGCTCCATCTTCCCCTCATTCGTGAACAAGACCCCAAGATACTTGAACTCCTCCACTAGAAGCTGGCTCTTGGGACTTTCCTTTTTGACAAAGCTTATAGTTAGAGTGGTTCATGTTACCCTGAGCTACCTCTATAGTTATGCTGCTATAGGCTTAGGCTGCAGGAGGACATCAGGGTCTATTGTTCTTCAATTTTGCATGACTGTTGTCATTTCAGCTTTTAACTTTTTGTTTTTTCTATTTTTTCTTCATAGTAGGTACACCTGGTCTGGCGTTCTTTTAGCTGTGACATCATTCAGGGAAGACAGATCACCTGCTATTACCATCTAATGTAATCAATGTGTGCTTCTGTGCTTTTTTGTCTGTCTTGTTGTGTCTCTTCTCTCTCTTTTGTAACCCCCAGTCGGTCAAGGCAGATTACCGTTCATACTGAGCCCGGTTCTGCTGGAGGTTTTTCCTTCCTGTTAATGGGGAGTTTTTCCTTCTGCTGTCACTTCATGCTTGATCAGTATGAGGGATTGCTGCAAAGCCATGTACAATGCAAACGACTCTCCCTGTGGCTCTACGCTTCTTCAGGAGTGAATGCTGCTTGTTACGACTTTGATGAAATCAACTTGTTCCCTTATATAGGAATTTATTTTACCAATTTGGATAATCTGACTTAATATGTATAATCTGATTAATTTTGACATTGTAAACTGCCTTTAGATGACATGCAGGCATGGACTGGTAATCGGGCGTACCGGGTATTTTCCCGGTGGGCCGACGTGCTGTTTGGGCCGGCAGACCCGACATGTATATTAATAATATGTATTATTATTATTAATATTATTATTATTATTATTTTATATATCTGCCTCGTTATATTTGCATAATGCATGAAGAAAAATATCAGCAGCGCAAGAGTCTGTTCCGATCATCCGGCCCTTACCACAGGCTACTGCAGCCCATTGGTTATCATCCCTGACAGTCTAAAGGGCTAGGCCAATCATAAAGTAGAAAAACACCTTCACGCTCCATGTGGAACTTTGTGCAGCGGTGTTCACAGTAGTAATGGATAAGAAACGCAAGGGAGGCGCAGAGAAACTGCACAAAAAAAAGAAACGAGTTCTTCAAACGGATGCTGCGAAATGTGTCAAACTGACTGACATGTTCCCAACAGCAGGCCCTTCATCTGCTCCGGTGTCTGATGTAAAATATGGTGGTGGTTGTAGTCAGTGACGTGCGGTAGGGTTCATTGCTGGTGAGGCACTGACGTCATCACTCTACAGAGTAGACTCGTTGCAAAGTGCTGAAGGAGACTGATTGAGCCAAATAAATTCACCAAGATACATGGAAAAATATTGGTTCTTTGATGAAAAAAAATTGTCATTTGATTGGTAACAGTTTATGAGTTATGATGGATTTCTGCATTTGTAACACATTCTAAAACTATAACCCACATTACGCACATTTTATCACAAAAACAAAACATGAATAAGTATCGCTGTCTTACCTCTACTTATAATTTAAGTCCCTGTGGCGCTCTTTCTGAACAAAAATATCATTTTCCGGTAAAAGTTCTCTTTATCTTCTTCAGTTTTAAAAGTCTCTCAGTCTCAATGGAGCTCACTGCCAGGGAGGAAAGCCTTCCCTGATCAGTACTGTTCCAGCTGTATGTTTAGAGTCTTTTTAGTGCTTTACTTGTTTAGCAAAACTCGCTAATAAAACATCAATAACTTGTTTTGACTCTACTATTTGGGGATCACGAGCGGTGCCCCTTGAGCGCCCCCTGCCTAGTGGCCAAGGAACTGCCGGCCTCACCTACAACCAGTTCTTTGCTGTTTATGATCGGCCAGCACCACGAAAACATATTATCTGCACACAGTTTGATGACCAAAGCACAATTCGTAATCCACATATATTAAATTGTGGAAAATCAGTTCATAACTGTTTGAACAATTGAATTTATGATCTAGAGACAGGAAGATGCATTCACAGAATGGAAGTCAGCACAGTTAACATGGGATTGCGCAATCCCAGGGGAGGCCAAGCTCGCTGCGGCCTCACCGGCTTCGCTATGAAGCGCCACCAAGGATTTACATGAAAAATAGCGAAAAGTCTGCGATTTTAAAGAAAATATGATCAAAAATTAGGAAATTAGATAAATAAAATACTTATTACAAATGACTGAGTAAATCAAAATTTATATTATGTTATTATATATTTTCTTTCTTTCCATGATGACAAGTGAGGCATTTCTCTGGTTCATTTTTTCATTGGCATCCTTTTTTACACAGTGAGTGCACATTAGTCCAATGTTACCCTACAGTATCTGGAAGACCGAATAGATCTGATGAGCAACTTACAATAACTTCTTATAATGATGTAACGTGATAATATGTGTGATTGACCATGACACCTCTCTTTCTCTCTCTCTCTCTCTGATCTAAGAATAGTTGCTGTGCTGTGGTGGAGTTTACATTTTACAGTGTTAATAAATTAAGATTTTGGAAGTATTTTAAGTGTCCACTCTCACTAATTTCCATTATCCTGACCTCAAGGTATTGCACAGTTGGTATTGCACAGTTGGTATACACATTCAGTACACAAAAAAAATGTGGTGGGCCAGTCTAATCCAAAATGCCAGGGCCGATTTTTTTGTCCCAATCCACCCCTGATGACATGTTTCATGATTTGGCGTTATATAAATAAAAACTGAAATGTATTGAACAAGAGTAAGTTTGTCAGTTTTCAAGCAGGATTTGTATATCTGTTCAACTTAAATATATAAGGAAACCAAAGAGTTAAGATCACTTACTTACCAAGAGAAATTCCTTTGGGGTTTATTTGTGGTCTCTTGCTGCCCCCTGCTGGACAAGTTTGATCAAATACATATGCTTTACATGTCAACTTGGTATCAAAATTCAGATTTCAATCTAAAATGGCTTACTTCCTGTGATACTTGCACTATGACATTAATTGTAAATTCTGAGCATCTTGCTGAGATCTACAACTGTACAAAATTTCATTACTCTACGATGAAGTAAGTGAATACCAAAGGGTCCTTTGAAATTTGCTTGGTGGCGCTATAGAGAAACTAAGTCCTGCTCACTAAAGTTTGTTATGGATTCCTGTTGGGGGGTGGATAAGGATGCATCGAAATGAGTTTTAAGCAGCTCGGCCCAAAACTGTGGAATTCAGAGCCAAACGTATGACAGCAGCGTTTGAGGTGACTATGCCACGCCGCCACGCCCCCCTGCTCCATCCAATCCAGTTGGGCCTGAAATCCACAACACAACAACATGTGTTCTGTCTGTGGACACAGTTTCATGTTGATTAGCTCAGAGGGGTAACATAGCGACCGCTTACAACAAAACATGACACTTCCTGTTGTCAGGGGGCGTGGCCTAAGCAATGTCATCATTTGACCATTGGATATTATAGGAGACCTGATGGTGATCAATTACTGAAAGTTTGGTGCCTCTGTGTGTTTCTGTGTAGGAGATATAACACTTTTATTTTTTGTGGCGAATAGGTGAACTTTGACCCCTGCCAACGCCCCTTCAGCATGCTCAAAAACGCACCGTTTTGATAACTTTTGATTGGCCATGCCTTATGATCAGACTGCCCGAGTTTCAAGCCGATCGCTCGATATCTCTAGGAGGAGTTAGATCTTATACCAATGCTGTAACTGTCAAAATTGAGGTCAAAATCAGACTTTCAGTCTAAAATGGCCAACTTCCTGTGATACTTGCACTATGACATTAATTGTAAATTCTGAGCGTCTTGTTGAGCTCTACAACTATATCAAATTTCATGTCTCTACGACGAAGTAAGTGAATAGCAAAGGGTCCTTTGAAAATTTCTAGGTGGCGCCGTTGAGGCATTTTTCTTTAGATTTTTGTGACGCCCTTAAAATACAAAATTTTTAAACAGTCACCATGCATCTGCAAAGTTTGGTGAGTTTTTGTAGGTGAGAAAGCCCCCAAAAAGGCCCCTCTTTAGGGGGGCAGAATAAGAAGAATAATTAAAGCCGCAAGCGGCGTCGATCGGCCCTCGCAGCCAAGCGCCGCTCCAGCCTATTGGCCACCGCGGGGGTTCGCGCACCGCCGGCCGCCAGCCACCGCAGAAACTGTCACGCATTTTCCCCGCCCGTCCGCCGGAAGATTCCCACGAACGCATTCGGCAGCGCTCCCCCACGACTCACAACAAATCTGGTGTAGATCGGTCGATGCAGCGAGGATATACAGCCGTTGAATATTGATATTGTATTTGGCCACTGGGCCGGACAAAATCGTTCGGTGGGCCGGATCCGGCCCGTGGGCCATACGTTTTGACACCCCTGGTTTAAACATTAGTATACCAATTTAATCAAAGGTATCTTACTACCTGTTAATCCAGCTTCATGTGAAAAGTTAACAAAACCTTTTTAGTTATTTAAAGTTAATTGTTATTTCATGTGTTTAAGGGTTTTGTTTCTTGCATTAAGACAGCTTTTATGAAAGTTTGACAGTTAAATTGGTGGATACACACCCAAAAGTAATAATGTAAAAGTAACACTTTAGCAATATTCCACATGTGTATGTTGTGTACCAACTTTCGTAATTCTATCTTAAAGCATGGCTTGGGGCTGATCATTTAAAATATTCTAGGGGGCGCTATAGAAAAATTAGGTCACGCCAACCAAAGTTTGTTATGGATTCCTGTCGGGGGTGGAAAAGGATGCATCCAAGGGAGTTTTAAGCAGCTCGACCAAAAAATGTGGAATTCAGAGCCAAACGTATGGCAGCGGCGTTTGAGGTGACTTCACCACGCCACCACACCGCCCTGCTCCATCGAATCCACTTGGGGCTGGAATCCAAAACACCAACATGTCTTCTGTCTCTGGATACATTTTCATGTTGATTAGCTCAGAGGGGTAACATAGCGACCGTTTACAGCAAAACATGACATTTCCTGTTGTCAGGGGGCGTGGCCTAAGTGATGTCATCATTTGACCATTGGATATGATAGAAGACCTGATGATGATCAATCACAGATAGTTTGGTGCCTCTGTGTGTTTCTGTGTAGGAGATATAACTGTTTTATTTTTTGTGGCGAGTAGGTGAACTTTGACCCCTGCTAACGCCCCTTCAACAAGCTCAAAAACTCACTGTTTTGATAACTTTTAATTGGCCATGCCTTATGATCAGACTGACCGAGTTTCAAGCCGCTCGCTCGAAATCCCTAGGAGGAGTTCGATCAAATACCAATGCCGTAAACGTCAAAAATGGGGTCAAAATCAGACCTGCAATCTAAAATGGCCGACTTCCTGTGATATTTGCACTATGACATTAATTGTAAATTCTGAGCGTCTTGGTGAGCTCTACTACTGTACCAAATCTCATGTCTCTACGATGAAGTAAGTGAATAGCAAAGGGTCCTTTGAGAATTGCGAGGTGGCGCCGTTGAGGCATTAGGTCACGCCCACCAAAGTTTGTTATGGATTCCTGTCGGGGGCTAGATAAGGATGCATCCAAGTGAGTTTTAAGCAGCTCGGCCCAAAAATGTGGAATTCAGAGCCAAACGTATGGCAGCGGCGTTTGAGGTGACTTCACCACGCCGCCACGCCCCCCTGCTCCATCGAATCCACTTGGGGCTGGAATCCACAACACACCAACATGTCTTCTGTCTCTGGACACAGTTTCATGTTGATTAGCTCAGAGGGGTAACATAGCGACCGTTTACAGCAAAACATGACACTTCCTGTTGTCAGGGGGCGTGGCCTAAGTGATGTCATCATTTGACCATTGGATATTAAAGAAGACCCAATGATGATCAATCACAGAAAGTTTGGTGCCTCTGTGTGTTTCTGTGTAGGAGATATAACAGTTTTTTTTTGTGGCGAGTAGGTGAACTTTGACCCCTGCTAACGCCCCTTCGACATGCTCAAAAACTCACCGTTTTGATAACTTTTAATTGGCCATGCCTTATGATCAGATTGACCGAGTTTCAAGTCGCTCGCTCAAAATCCCTAGGAGGAGTTCGATCAAATACCAATGCTGTAAACGTCAAAAATGGGGTCAAAATCAGACCTTCAATCTAAAATGGCCGACTTCCTGTGATATTTGCACTATGACATTAATTATAAATTCTGAACGTCTTGGTGCGCTCTACAACTGTACCAAATTTCACGTCTCTACGATGAAGTAAGTGAATAGCAAAGGGTCCTTTGAAAATTGCTAGGTGGCACCGTTGAGGCATTTTCCGTTAGATTTTTGTGATGACCTTAAAATATAAAATTTTTAAACAGTCTTCATGCATCTGCCAAGTTTGGTGAGTTTTTGAATATGATAAAGCCCCCAAAAAGGCCCCTCTTTAGGGGGGCAGAATAAAAATAATAATAAGAAGAAAAAACACAGAAACAATAGGCCTTCGCAGCGCTTCGCTGCTCGGGCCTAATTAAAGCCGCAAGCGGCATCGAGCGGCCCTCGCAGCAAAGTGCCGCTCCGGCCTTGGCCACCGCTGGGATTTGCGCACCGCGGGCCGCCCGCCACCGCAGATGCTGTCACGCATTTTGCCCGCCCGTCCACTGGGCGATTTACACGAACGTGTTCGGCAGCGCTCCCCCACGACTCACAAGAAATCTGGTGCAGATTCACCACAACGGACCGGTATAGCGCCCGCTTCACAGCAGACGCCGCATCAATCCGCCTGTCGATCTCCCACCCCATCTTCCCCTCATTCGTGAACAAGACCCCAAGATACTTGAACTTCTCCACTAGAAGCTGGCTCTTGGGACTTTCCTTTTTTAAAAAGCTTATAGTTAGAGTGGCTCATGTTACCCTGAGCTACCTCTATAGTTATGCTGCTATAGGTTTAGGCTACTGCAGGACATCAGGGTCTATTGTTCTTCAATTTTGAATGACTGTTGTCATTTCAGCTTTTAACTTTTTGATTTTTCTTTTTTCTTCATAGTAGGCACACCTGGTCTGGCGTTCTGTTAGCTGTGGCATCATCCAGGGAAGACAGATCACCCGCTACTACCATCTAATGTAGAACTTCTGTGCTTTTTTGTCTGTCTTGTTGTGTCTCTGCTCTGTCTTCTGTAACCCCCAGTCTGTCGAGGCAGATGACCGTTCATACTGAGCCCGGTTCTGCTGGAGGTTTTTCCTTCCCGTTAATGGGGAGTTTTTTTTCCTGCTGTCGCTTCATGCTTGCTCAGTAGGTAGGATTGCTGCAAAGCTATGGACAATGCAGACGACTCTCCCTGTGGCTCTACGCTCTTTCAGGAGGAGTGAATGCTGCTTGGAGAGACTTGATGCAACCTGCTGGGTTTCCTTAGAGAGGAAACTTTCTGACCAACCTGGAGGATCTGATGGAGTCTGACTTATAATAAACGGCGAGACAATGTGTTGTAAATTGGAGCTCTAGAAATAAACTGCATTGAAATTAGAAATTTTTTATAGATATTTTAAAAATACTTAGTTGATTACAGGGATAAAATTGTTTTTTAGATAAAATATGTTTTTTAATATCAATTTGCCCACAGAAAATAAAAACAATCATGTCAACACAAAGAAATCAGTAATAATAATACATATATTTTACTGTATTTAAATATAATCTATGTATTAAATGTATATATTATTACTAAAAAACATTTTCAACAAAAGGCAATTTTAGTAATGGCCTTGCGATTTTATATCTAAGCATTAAAAATGATAATATTTCACAAATTTTCACAGCAAGATGGAAATAACGACTATCCAACATTTTAAGATTTTGTAAAAACTTTTTTCCTTTTTTACCTACCTTTTGAAATTAATACTTGTTTCTACTTCTCCAAAATTATACTTCAAGAAAACTATTGTGCTGTCCTGGGGCCATATGCAGCTAGTCAGCTAGGACAAAAGTTCCCCACACAAAGCTTCCTTTTCTTGCGTTGTCTGAATAACCTTTGTTCCCAAATCTGGCTTTAAACATTCTTTTTGTAAAAAGACGAATATTTTTCCAAGGCAGAAGCGTGTAGAACAAATTCAACTTCAACGTTAGCAGTTTCCCTAGCTTCATCGCTGAAAAGCAGCTTTTAACGGGAGCAAAATACGTCAAAGATCTTTTTTTAAGGTGAGAGCACTCACTATCTCACGTAATTCACATAGAGATCTAACAAAGTTGTGATGTCTCACTCTGATTAAATATGAACCCAAAACTTTTCTAACTGTTTTTGCCTTGGATTTCCTCTGACTAAGAATTAATATCTTATTTATGTAATGTATTCACGACATGAATTCCTTGCTGTCTTAACAAAAGGCAGAACAACTATAATGTTACTTTCTATAATTATTACAGGCTCTGCTGAGATGTCAAATTCTGGAGAATGCTTAGACACCCTGACACACAAATATGGATTAACTTCATTTCATGTGCACTCGTGAACTTGTTTTAGTTGATTTAGTTTTCTTGATGTACTGTAGAGCGTGATGAGGTCTGTTGTGGTATTGTGTGCACTGGATTGAGGGGACAGTTGGTGTTGTCTGTCAAACCCAATCTTCTTAAGCTGCAAATTCAGTAAAGTTACCAGATATATATATATATATATATATATATATATATATATATATATATATATATATATAAAAAACGGTTGCAGTTACAGCTCAAACGTCGTAACAACACTTCTAAATCTGAGTCTGACGCACAATTTCAAATACAAACACGATGCAGTTTGACTTTTGTCCGATGACGAGCGAGCGAGCGAGAGAGAGAGAACTGGTAAAGCAGCACATAGTAACAATAAGTCTAGCGCGCCATAAAGATGTTATTAATCAGGGAAATCTTTCTGATTGTTTCACAGCGGTTACCTGCAGCGGGTAAACACGCCCACGACAACACACTTAGGCTCCACGCAGCCCGTTTCTATCGGAATATGCGCCAAAACTGCCTCTTTAAAATGAACTGCACGGTGCAGTCTGCGCCTGTCTGAATTGCAATGTGAAGTTTTACACATCTATGCGTGAGCATAATCAAAAATTCCCCCCAGGAGCAGCGTTTTTTTTTCCCCAGGACCCGCGGTAACGACAGCGGTGTTCTTACGATGGAGTATTAGGGCCACACATGAAGAGAAAAAATAATTTTGCCATGACGAGATTAAACTGGTGCAGATCAGTTGATGCAGCGATGCATTTGGCCACCGGAGGCAGTGGCGACCCACCAGCTTAAAATCTATGTATTGATGTCTATGTATGTATTTTAATCATCTTAAAAATGGTCTTATAGCTTAAAAGATCATCCTGTTTTGGTTGGTTTTGTAGCCGAATAGAAGAGATGTTCTCAAAGCATTAAATAAGCCTTTTGACTTTTAAAAATGTTGTGCTTTTAAGGTAATTTTAAGTTACTTTTTATTAAATTTATCAATATCCTATGGAAGTCTGGACATATGGCAGTGGCGTTTCAGGTGACTTTGCCACGCCACCACGCCGCCCTGCTCCATCGAATCCAGTTGATCTTGTAGCCGAATAGAAGAGATGTTCTCAAAGCATTAAATAAGCCTTTTGACTTTTAAAAATGTTGTCCTTTTAAGGTAATTTTAAGTTACTTTTTATTAAATTTGTCAATATCCTATGGAAATCTGGACATATGGCAGCGGCGTTTCAGGTGACTTCGCCACGCCACCATGCCACACTGCTACATGAAATCCAGTTGGGCCTGGAATCCACAACACAGCAACATGTCTTCTGTCTGTGGACACAGTTTCATGTTGATTAGCTCAGAGGGGTAACATAGCGACTGCTAACAATAAAACATGACACTTCCTGTTGTCAGGGGGCGTGGCCTAAGTGATGTCATCATTTGACCATTGGATATTGTAGAAGACCCGATGATGATCAATCACAGAAAGTTTGGTGCCTCTGTGTGTTTCTGTGTAGGAGATATAGCAGTTTTTGCTGTTGTCAGGGGGCGTGGCCTAAGTGATGTCATCATTTGACCATTGGATATTGTAGAAGACCCGATGATGATCAATCACAGGAAGTTTGGTGCTTCTGTGTGTTTCTGTGTAGGAGATATAACAGTTTTTCCTGTTGTCAGGGGGCGTGGCCTAAGTGATGTCATCATTTGACCATTGGATATTGTAGAAGACCCGATGATGATCAATCACAGAAAGTTTGGTGCCTCTGTGTGTTTTTGTGTAGGAGATATAACAGTTTTTCCTGTTGTCAGGGGGCGTGGCCTAAGTGATGTCATCATTTGACCATTGGATATTGTAGAAGACCCGATGATGATCAATCACAGAAAGTTTGGTGCCTCTGTGTGTTTCTGTGTAGGAGATATAACAGTTTTATGTTTTGTGGCGAGTAGGTGAACTTTGACCCCTGCTAACGCCCCTTCAACATGCTCAAAAACTCACCGTTTTGATAACTTTTAATTGGCCATGCCTTATGATCAGACTGACCGAGTTTCAAGCCGCTCGCTCGAAATCCCTAGGACGAGTTCGATCAAATACCAATGCTGTAAACGTCAAAAATGAGGTCAAATTACGACCTTGAATCTAAAATGGCCGACTTCCTGTGATATTTGCACTATGACGTTAATTGTAAATTCTGAGCGTCTTGCTTAGATCTACAACTGTACAAAATTTCATTACTCTACGATGAAGTAAGTGAATAGCAAAGGGTCCTTTGAAAATTTCTAGGTGGCGCCGTTGAGGCATTTTTCTTTAGATTTTTGTGACGACCTTAAAATACAAAAATTTTAAACAGTCACCATGCATCTGCAAAGTTTGGTGAGTTTTTGAATATGATAAAGCCCCCAAAAAGGCCCCTCTTTAGGGGGGCAGAATAAAAATAATAATAATTAAAGCCGCAAGCGGCGTCGATCGGCCCTCGCAGCCAAGCGCCGCTCCGGCCTATTGGCCACCGCGGGGGTTCGCGCACCGCCGGCCGCCAGCCACCGCAGAAACTGTCACGCATTTTCCCCGCCCGTCCGCCGGGAGATTCCCACGAACGCATTCGGCAGCGCTCCCCCACGACTCACAACAAATCTGGTGTAGATCGGTCGATGCAGCGAGGATATACAGCCGTTGAATATTGATATTGCATTTGGCCACTGGGCCGGACAAAATCGTTCGGTGGGCCGGATCCGGCCCGCGGGCCATACGTTTGACACCCCTGGTTTAAACATTAGTATACCAATTTAATCAAAGGTATCTTACTACCTGTTAATCCAGCTTCATGTGAAAAGTTAACAAAACCTTTTTAGTTATTTAAAGTTAATTGTTATTTCATGTGTTTAAGGGTTTTGTTTCTTGCATTAAGACAGCTTTTATGAAAGTTTGACAGTTAAATTGGTGGATACACACCCAAAAGTAATAATGTAAAAGTAACACTTTAGCAATATTCCACATGTGTATGTTGTGTACCAACTTTCGTAATTCTATCTTAAAGCATGGCTTGGGGCTGATCATTTAAAATATTCTAGGGGGCGCTATAGAAAAATTAGGTCACGCCAACCACAGTTTGTTATGGATTCCTGTCGGGGGTGGAAAAGGATGCATCCAAGGGAGTTTTAAGCAGCTCGACCCAAAAATGTGGAATTCAGAGCCAAACGTATGGCAGCGGCGTTTGAGGTGACTTCACCACACCACCACGCCGCCCTGCTCCATCGAATCCACTTGGGGCTGGAATCCAAAACACCAACATGTCTTCTGTCTCTGGATACATTTTCATGTTGATTAGCTCAGAGGGGTAACATAGCGACCGTTTACAGCAAAACATGACATTTCCTGTTGTCAGGGGGCGTGGCCTAAGTGATGTCATCATTAGCTGTGGCATCATCCAGGGAAGACAGATCACCCGCTACTACCATCTAATGTAGAACTTCTGTGCTTTTTTGTCTCTCTTGTTGTGTCTCTGCTCTGTCTTCTGTAACCCCCAGTCTGTCGAGGCAGATGACCGTTCATACTGAGCCCGGTTCTGCTGGAGGTTTTACCTTCCCGTTAAGGGGGAGTTTTTTCCCCCGCTGTTGCTTCATGCTTGCTCAGTAGGTAGGATTGCTGCAAAGCCATGGACACAGCAGACGACTCTCCCTGTGGCTCTACGCTTCTTCAAGAGAGAATGCTACTTGTCAAGACTTTGATGCAATGAACTGGTTCCCTTATATAGGAATTTTTTTGACCAATGTGTATAATCTGACCCAATCTGTATAATCTGATTGATTTTGACTTTGTAAAGTGCCTTGAGATGACATATTTCATGAATTGGCGCTATATAAATAACATTGAATTTAATCATCTCTTTAGACCAAGTAAACTATCACATTTTATGAGACAGTTATCTCATTTTAAAGATATAATCATCTAACGTTATTACTCTTAGCAAGTTAAAGCTCCATAAAAATTTTAGACCAGCTTTTAGTTCCACTCTTTTATTATGCACATCTAGGCTACCTATAAATATAAAGTATGGCATGCCAAAAAACATTTTCAACAAAAGGCAATTTTAGTAATTGCCTTGCAATTTTATATCTAAGCATTAAAAATGATAATATTTCACCAATTTTCACAGCAAGATTGAAATAACGACTATCCAACATTCTAAGATTTTGTAAAAACTTTTTTCCTTTTTTACCTACCTTTTGAAATGAATACTTGTTTCTACTTCTCCAAAATTATACTTCAAGAAAACTATTGTGCTGTCCTGGGGCCATATGAAGCTAGACAGCTAGGACAAAAGTTCCCCACACAAAGCTTCCTTTTCTTGCGTTGTCTGAATAACCTTTGTTCCCAAATCTGGCTTTAAACATTCTTTTTGTAAAAAGACGAATATTTTTCCAAGGCAGAAGCGTGTAGAACAAATTCAACTTCAACGTTAGCAGTTTCCCTAGCTTCATCGCTGAAAAGCAGCTTTTAACGGGAGCAAAATACGTCAAAGATCTTTTTTTAAGGTGAGAGCACTCACTATCTCACGTAATTCACATAGAGATCTAACAAAGTTGTGATGTCTCACTCTGATTAAATATGAACCCAAAACTTTTCTAACTGTTTTTGCCTTGGATTTCCTCTGACTAAGAATTAATATCTTATTTATGTAATGTATTCACAACATGAATTCCTTGCTGTCTTAACAAAAGGCAGAACAACTATAATGTTACTTTCTATAATTATTACAGGCTCTGCTGAGATGTCAAATTCTGGAGAATGCTTAGACACCCTGACACACAAATATGGATTAACTTCATTTCATGTGCACTCGTGAACTTGTTTTAGTTGATTTAGTTTTCTTGATGTACCGTAGAGCGTGATGAGGTCTGTTGTGGTATTGTGTGCACTGGATTGAGGGGACAGTTGGTGTTGTCTGTCAAACCCAATCTTCTTAAGCTGCAAATTCAGTAAAGTTACCAGATATATATATATATATATATATATATATAATATATATATATATATATATATATATATAAAACGGTTGCAGTTACAGCTCAAACGTCGTAACAACACTTCTAAATCTGAGTCTGACGCACAATTTCAAATACAAACACGATGCAGTTTGACTTTTGTCCGATGACGAGCGAGCGAGCGAGAGAGAGAGAACTGGTAAAGCAGCACATAGTAACAATAAGTCTAGCGCGCCATAAAGATGTTGTTAATAAGGGAAATCTTTCTGATTGTTTCACAGCGGTTACCTGTAGCGGGTAAACACGCCCACGACAACACACTTAGGCTCCACGCAGCCCGTTTCTATCGGAATATGCGCCAAAACTGCCTCTTTAAAATGAACTGCACGGTGCAGTCTGCGCCTGTCTGAATTGCAATGTGAAGTTTTACACATCTATGCGTGAGCATAATCAAAAATTCCCCCCAGGAGCAGCGTTTTTTTTCCCCCAGGACCCGCGGTAACGACAGCGGTGTTCTTACGATGGAGTATTAGGGCCACACATGAAGAGAAAAAATAATTTTGCCATGACGAGATTAAACTGGTGCAGATCAGTTGATGCAGCGATGCATTTGGCCACCGGAGGCAGTGGCGACCCACCAGCTTAAAATCTATGTATTGATGTCTATGTATGTATTTTAATCATCTTAAAAATGGTCTTATAGCTTAAAAGATCATCCTGTTTTGGTTGGTTTTGTAGCCGAATAGAAGAGATGTTCTCAAAGCATTAAATAAGCCTTTTGACTTTTAAAAATGTTGTGCTTTTAAGGTAATTTTAAGTTACTTTTTATTAAATTTATCAATATCCTATGGAAGTCTGGACATATGGCAGTGGCGTTTCAGGTGACTTTGCCACGCCACCACGCCGCCCTGCTCCATCGAATCCAGTTGATCTTGTAGCCGAATAGAAGAGATGTTCTCAAAGCATTAAATAAGCCTTTTGACTTTTAAAAATTTTGTCCTTTTAAGGTAATTTTAAGTTACTTTTTATTAAATTTGTCAATATCCTATGGAAGTCTGGACATATGGCAGCGGCGTTTCAGGTGACTTCGCCACTCCACCATGCCGCACTGCTACATGAAATCCAGTTGGGCCTGGAATCCACAACACAGCAACATGTCTTCTGTCTGTGGACACAGTTTCATGTTGATTAGCTCAGAGGGGTAACATAGCGACTGCTAACAATAAAACATGACACGTGCTGTTGTCAGGGGGCGTGGCCTAAGTGATGTCATCATTTGACCATTGGATATTGTAGAAGACCCGATGATGATCAATCACAGAAAGTTTGGTGCCTCTGTGTGTTTCTGTGTAGGAGATATAGCAGTTTTTCCTGTTGTCAGGGGGCGTGGCCTAAGTGATGTCATCATTTGACCATTGGATATTGTAGAAGACCCGATGATGATCAATCACAGAAAGTTTGGTGCTTCTGTGTGTTTCTGTGTAGGAGGTATAACAGTTTTTCCTGTTGTCAGGGGGCATGGCCTAAGTGATGTCATCATTTGACCATTGGATATTGTAGAAGACCCGATGATGATCAATCACAGAAAGTTTGGTGCCTCTGTGTGTTTCTGTGTAGGAGATATAACAGTTTTATGTTTTGTGGCGAGTAGGTGAACTTTGACCCCTGCTAACGCCCCTTCAACATGCTCAAAAACTCACCGTTTTGATAAATTTTAATTGGCCATGCCTTATGATCAGAATGACCGAGTTTCAAGCCGCTCGCTCGAAATCCCTAGGACGAGTTCGATCAAATACCAATGCTGTAAATGTCAAAAATGAGGTCAAATTACGACCTTCAATCTAAAATGGCCGACTTCCTGTGATATTTGCACTATGACGTTAATTGTAAATTCTGAGCGTCTTGCTTAGATCTACAACTGTACAAAATTTCATTACTCTACGATGAAGTAAGTGAATAGCAAAGGGTCCTTTTAAAATTTCTAGGTGGCGCCGTTGAGGCATTAGGTCACGCCCACCAAAGTTTGTTATGGATTCCTGTTGGGGGGTGGATAAGGATGCATCCAAGTGAGTTTTAAGCAGCTCGGCCCAAAAATGTGGAATTCAGAGCCAAACGTATGGCAGCGGCGTTTGAGGTGACTTCACCACGCCGCCACGCTCTCCTGCTCCATCGAATCCACTTGGGGCTGGAATCCACAATACATCAACATGTCTTCCGTCTCTGGACACAGTTTCATGTTGATTAGCTCAGAGGGGTAACATAGCGACCGTTTACAGCAAAACATGACACTTCCTGTTGTCAGGGGGCGTGGCCTAAGTGATGTCATAATTTGACCATTGGATATTAAAGAAGACCCAATGATGATCAATCACAGAAAGTTTGGTGCCTCTATGTGTTTATGTGTAGGAGATATAACAGTTTTATTTTTTGTGGCGAGTAGGTGAACTTTGACCCCTGCTAACACCCCTTCAACATGCTCAAAAACTCACCGTTTTGATAACTTTTAATTGGCCATGCCTTATGGTCAGACTGACCGAGTTTCAAGCCGCTCGCTCAAAATCTCTAGGAGGAGTTCGATCAAATACCAATGCTGTAAACGTCAAAAATCGGGTCAAAATCAGACCTTCAATCTAAAATGGCCGACTTCCTGTGATATTTGCACTATGACATTAATTGTAAATTCTGAGCGTCTTGGTGAGCTCTAACACTGTACCAAATCTCATGTCTCTACGATGAAGTAAGTGAATAGCAAAGGGTCCTTTGAAAATTGCTAGGTGGCGCCGTTGAGGCATTAGGTCACGCCCACCAAAGTTTGTTATGGATTCCTGTTGGGGGGTGGATAAGGATGCATCCAAGTGAGTTTTAAGCAGCTCGGCCCAAAAATGTGGAATTCAGAGCCAAACGTATGGCAGCGGCGTTTGAGGTGACTTCACCACGCCACCACGCTCTCCTGCTCCATCGAATCCACTTGGGGCTGGAATCCACAATACATCAACATGTCTTCCGTCTCTGGACACAGTTTCATGTTGATTAGCTCAGAGGGGTAACATAGCGACCGTTTACAGCAAAACATGACACTTCCTGTTGTCAGGGGGCGTGGCCTAAGTGATGTCATAATTTGACCATTGGATATTAAAGAAGACCCAATGATGATCAATCACAGAAAGTTTGGTGCCTCTATGTGTTTCTGTGTAGGAGATATAACAGTTTTATTTTTTGTGGCGAGTAGGTGAACTTTGACCCCTGCTAACACCCCTTCAACATGCTCAAAAACTCACCGTTTTGATAACTTTTAATTGGCCATGCCTTATGATCAGACTGACCGAGTTTCAAGCCGCTCGCTCAAAATCTCTAGGAGGAGTTCGATCAAATACCAATGCTGTAAACGTCAAAAATCGGGTCAAAATCAGACCTTCAATCTAAAATGGCCGACTTCCTGTGATATTTGCACCATGACATTAATTGTAAATTCTGAGCGTCTTGGTGAGCTCTAACACTGTACCAAATCTCATGTCTCTATGATGAAGTAAGTGAATAGCAAAGGGTCCTTTGAAAATTGCTAGGTGGCGCCGTTGAGGCATTTTTCTTTAGATTTTTATGAGGACTTTAAAATACAAAATTTTTAAACAGTCTTCATGCGTCCGCCAAGTTTGGTGAGTTTTTGAATATGATAAATCCCCCAAAAAGGCCCCTCTTTAGGGGGGCAGAATAAAAATAATAATAATAAGAAACAACACAGAAACAATAGGCCTTCGCAGCGCTTCGCTGCTCGGGCCTAATAATAATAAGAAACAACACAGAAACAATAGGCCTTCGCAGCGCTTCGCTGCTCGGGCCTAATAAGAAACAACACAGAAACAATAGGCCTTCGCAGCGCTTCGCTGCTCGGGCCTAATAAGAAACAACACAGAAACAATAGGCCTTCGCAGCGCTTCGCTGCTCGGGCCTAATAATAATAAGAAACAACACAGAAACAATAGGCCTTCGCAGCGCTTCGCTGCTCGGGCCTAATTAACACTACAGATACAACAGGCCTTCGCAGCGCTTAGCTGCTCGGGCCTAATAAGAAACAACACAGAAACAATAGGCCTTCGCAGCGCTTCGCTGCTCGGGCCTAATAATAAGAAACAACACAGAAACAATAGGCCTTCGCAGCGCTTCGCTGCTCGGTCCTAATAATAATTAACACTACAGATACAATAGGCCTTCGCAGCGCTTAGCTGCTCGGGCCTAATTAAAGCCGCAAGCGGCGTCGATCGGCCCTCGCAGCCAAGCGCCTCTCTGGCCTATTGGCTACCGCGGGGGTTCGCGCACCGCCGGCCGCCAGCCACCGCAGAAGCTGTCACGCATTTTCCCCGCCCGTCCGCCGGGCGATACACACGAACGCGTTGGGCAGCGCTCCAACTCTTTCTTCTGTAACCCCCAATCGGTCGAGGCAGATGACGTTCATACTGAGCCCTGTTCTGCTGGAGGTATTTTCTTCCCTTTAATGGAGAGTTTTTTTTCCCGCTGTCGCTTCACGCTTGCTCAGTATAAGGGATTGCTACAAAGCCATGGACAATGCAGACGAATCAACTGGTTCACTTACATAGGAATTTATTTGACCAATCTGTATAATCTGTCCCAATCTGTATAATCTGATTGATTTTGACTTTGTAAAGTGCCTTGAGATGACATGTTTCATGAATTGGCACTATATAAATAAAATTTAATTGAATTGAATAGCTTAAAGCATTGCTTGGGGCTGATCATTTAAAATATTCTAGGTGGCGCTATAGAGAAATTAGGTCACGCCCACCAAAGTTTGTTATGGATTCCTGTTGGGGGGTGGATAAGGATGCATCCAAGTGAGTTTTAAGCAGCTCGGCCCAAAAATGTGGAATTCAGAGCCAAACGTATGGCAGCGGCGTTTGAGGTGACTTCACCACGCCACCACGCTCTCCTGCTCCATCGAATCCACTTGGGGCTGGAATCCACAATACATCAACATGTCTTCCGTCTCTGGACACAGTTTCATGTTGATTAGCTCAGAGGGGTAACATAGCGACCGTTTACAGCAAAACATGACACTTCCTGTTGTCAGGGGGCGTGGCCTAAGTGATGTCATAATTTGACCATTGGATATTAAAGAAGACCCAATGATGATCAATCACAGAAAGTTTGGTGCCTCTATGTGTTTCTGTGTAGGAGATATAACAGTTTTATTTTTTGTGGCGAGTAGGTGAACTTTGACCCCTGCTAACACCCCTTCAACATGCTCAAAAACTCACCGTTTTGATAACTTTTAATTGGCCATGCCTTATGATCAGACTGACCGAGTTTCAAGCCGCTCGCTCAAAATCTCTAGGAGGAGTTCGATCAAATACCAATGCTGTAAACGTCAAAAATCGGGTCAAAATCAGACCTTCAATCTAAAATGGCCGACTTCCTGTGATATTTGCACCATGACATTAATTGTAAATTCTGAGCGTCTTGGTGAGCTCTAACACTGTACCAAATCTCATGTCTCTATGATGAAGTAAGTGAATAGCAAAGGGTCCTTTGAAAATTGCTAGGTGGCGCCGTTGAGGCATTTTTCTTTAGATTTTTATGAGGACTTTAAAATACAAAATTTTTAAACAGTCTTCATGCGTCCGCCAAGTTTGGTGAGTTTTTGAATATGATAAATCCCCCAAAAAGGCCCCTCTTTAGGGGGGCAGAATAAAAATAATAATAATAAGAAACAACACAGAAACAATAGGCCTTCGCAGCGCTTCGCTGCTCGGGCCTAATAATAATAAGAAACAACACAGAAACAATAGGCCTTCGCAGCGCTTCGCTGCTCGGGCCTAATAAGAAACAACACAGAAACAATAGGCCTTCGCAGCGCTTCGCTGCTCGGGCCTAATAAGAAACAACACAGAAACAATAGGCCTTCGCAGCGCTTCGCTGCTCGGGCCTAATAATAATAAGAAACAACACAGAAACAATAGGCCTTCGCAGCGCTTCGCTGCTCGGGCCTAATTAACACTACAGATACAACAGGCCTTCGCAGCGCTTAGCTGCTCGGGCCTAATAAGAAACAACACAGAAACAATAGGCCTTCGCAGCGCTTCGCTGCTCGGGCCTAATAATAAGAAACAACACAGAAACAATAGGCCTTCGCAGCGCTTCGCTGCTCGGTCCTAATAATAATTAACACTACAGATACAATAGGCCTTCGCAGCGCTTAGCTGCTCGGGCCTAATTAAAGCCGCAAGCGGCGTCGATCGGCCCTCGCAGCCAAGCGCCTCTCTGGCCTATTGGCTACCGCGGGGGTTCGCGCACCGCCGGCCGCCAGCCACCGCAGAAGCTGTCACGCATTTTCCCCGCCCGTCCGCCGGGCGATACACACGAACGCGTTGGGCAGCGCTCCAACTCTTTCTTCTGTAACCCCCAATCGGTCGAGGCAGATGACGTTCATACTGAGCCCTGTTCTGCTGGAGGTATTTTCTTCCCTTTAATGGAGAGTTTTTTTTCCCGCTGTCGCTTCACGCTTGCTCAGTATAAGGGATTGCTACAAAGCCATGGACAATGCAGACGAATCAACTGGTTCACTTACATAGGAATTTATTTGACCAATCTGTATAATCTGTCCCAATCTGTATAATCTGATTGATTTTGACTTTGTAAAGTGCCTTGAGATGACATGTTTCATGAATTGGCACTATATAAATAAAATTTAATTGAATTGAATAGCTTAAAGCATTGCTTGGGGCTGATCATTTAAAATATTCTAGGTGGCGCTATAGAGAAATTAGGTCACGCCCACCAAAGTTTGTTATGGATTCCTGTCGGGGGCTAGATAAGGATGCATCCAAGTGAGTTTTAAGCAGCTCGGCCCAAAACTGTGGAATTCAGAGCCATACGTATGGCAGCGGCGTTTGAGGTGACTTCACCACGCCGCCACGCTCCCCTGCTCCATCGAATCCACTTGGGGCTGGAATCCACAACACACCAACATGTCTTCTGTCTCTGGACACAGTTTCATGTTGATTAGCTCAGAGTGGTAACATAGCGACCGTTTACAGAAAAACATGACACTTCCTGTTGTCAGGGGGCGTGGCCTAAGTGATGTCATCATTTGACCATTGGATATTGTAGAAGACCCGATGATGATCAATCACAGAACGTTTGGTGCCTCTGTGTGTTTCTGTGTAGGAGATATAACAGTTTTATTTTTCATGGCGAGTAGGTGAACTTTGACCCCTGCTAACCCCCCTTCAAAATGCTCAAAAACTCACCGTTTTGATAACTTTTAATTGGGCATGCCTTATGATCAGACTGACAGAGTTTCAAGCCGATCACTCGAAATCCCTAGGAGTAGTTTGATCAAATACCAATGCTGTAAACGTCAAAAATGAGGTCAAAATACGACCTTCAATCTAAAATGGCCAACTTCCTGTGATACTTGCACTATGACATTAATCGTAAATTCTGAGCGTCTTGTTGAGTTATACAACTGTACCAAATTTCATGTCTCTACGATGAAGTAAGTGAATAGCAAAGGATCCTTTGAAATTTTCTAGGTAGCGCTGTTGAGACATTTTTCTTTAGATTTTTATGACGACCTTAAAATATAAAATTTTTAAACAGTCTTCATGCATCCGCCAAGTTTGGTGAGTTTTTGAATATGATAAAGCCCCCAAAAAGGCCCCTCTTTGGGGTGGCAGATTAATAATAATAATTAAACACTACAGATACAATAGGCCTTCGCAGCGCTTCGCTGCTCGGGCCTAATAAGAATAAGAATAATTAACACTACAGATACAATAGGCCTTCGCAGCGCTTAGCTGCTCGGGCCTAATAAAATAAAAAAGATAAAATACAAAGAATAAAAATAGTCCTAAGATTTGGCCACCTGATGAATTCTGATGAATTTAAGGCCGGGATGGAAAACTTTCCTTGAGAAAGGGGACTCTCAAAAGTAGTTTAGCGATAGGAAACGGTCAAGATACGTTAATATTTTTAAAAGTTGAGTTGAATTGATGAATACAAGAGAAGAGAAATAGAAGAGAAGAATAGAGATTAAAAAAAGGGATCCCAGGGAGATCATTTAAATAGTCTCTCAGCTTCCAAAAAACGGGGTTTTTCGGAAGCACGGCAGTGAGATCAGGCTATTTGTTTAATTAGAGAAGATTCTGCTGAATACGGAAGGGGCGTAGTAGTCTCTCTGTGACGCGCAAAGCTGTCTGTCTTTATATGTTATTTTTTTCATGTCTTGTCCAACATTTTGTCTCGGTTAAAATGGCATCCATTGTGTGAGAGAGAAGGAGAGACTGATTGAGCCCGCGGCTCTTAAAAGTGTGGGTGTCCCTGTGTGTATTTGTGTGTGTGTGTGTGTGTGTGTCTCCAAGATAGTGAGAATTTCCCCACGGGTGTGGGCTTTACAGTGTAGAAGTACTGTGGAGCAGATTACATTTGAGTAAGTAAAAAGTCTTCATTATGGAGCAAGAATCTGGCTAAGATATGGGTGAAAGTGAAGGGGAATTTGGAAATCATTCGGAAAAAAGGTCGATGCATTAATGATGTTTGTTGAAGAGCAGGAAAAGTTTGAATGGAGAAAAGTGATTTGAAGTGTTAACAGCAGCTGATGGGAGAGTTTCATTGGAGAAAACACGGCTGGCTTGACGGTGAGTTTTGGAGCAAATTTTATTTTAAACCGTAGCCTAAAAGTCAGAAAGAGGTTAGAACTTGGGAAAAGTTGTTGGAAATTTGGGGGAGCATTAAACATTTGTTTGAGGTAATTGAAAAAAAAATTTTTTGAAAAAAAAGGGGGGAAGATACCTTTTGTAAGAGCATCATTTTAATTAGTGTAATCTATTGCAAAATAGCATATTAAAATGCCTAAATGCCTAAAATGGTATGTGCAGTTGGATGGCATGGGTTCTCATATTTTTCTTTCTCTCCATGTTTTGAGCACCAGGTAAATGGATCAGGAAATAGGTAAACGTTTCCTTCAGGCAACCGATTGAGTCTTTACCAGCGTACAGGTTTGCTGTTTTGAAAATATACTAATATCTATTAGATTTTTTGTTATGTAACTGATATGTTCCTTTTAAACATGAGTTTTGCTTCTATTATGGCCAGGACCGTATTGATCATCATTAAGAAGCAGAAGGTGTACTTTACCATTACAATTATGAGCAGAAAATCCACTGGGGTGGGAATACTTTCACTTGCTACACTTACATTTTAGGTTACTTTGAGTTGTCTCTCTGGGTTAACTAGTGCATGTCATAAATTTAGCGCAGGGGGGCTACTATCAGTTTGGCCTTCGTGTGGTGACGGTTTTATTATACTGGGCCTCACTCTGGAATGCACAGATGTCGTCTGGGTTTAACATTCTGTTTTTAAACAAAATATTATTCCTTACCAGTGGTACACATCTATAGATTGGACAAATCTGTTAGGTTATTTCTCATTAGCTGAAAATATTAAGATTTTTCTATTTTACATATAACAGTTGCCAGCTATGATATACCAGACAGCCACCAGGATTTGTTATTTTACAGACATGTCCTTTGTCCAGAAACACCACCCTGACTCGGTATGTTAATGACTTGGAACATCCAGCATTCTCACAAAGCCGAATTGCTGTGTGCAACTGAAACCATCAGTCTGCAGTCATAATTTCATTTAGGTACACTGATCTTACACAACCTTTGAAGGACCTCTTGCAGATACATGGTATGATAGAATTGAATAATATTTTGATTTGGATTCAGGATACAAGGAAGTGTTTTTCCTATTTCAACAAAGATAAGCATTTGCAGTTAAATTGCCTCCCCTTGACGACCATATACTGTTCCCGGTTGATGTTTTGTAACAAAATTAATTTTGTTTCAAGGAGGGAGAGAGAGAATAAGTAAATGTTAGATAAAATAGAAAAACAGAGGGCAACATAAGGCAGATAAGTTTTATTCTATTCGTGTGTGCAGCTGGTGTCTAGGATGGGAAAGGTGAGATTAAAATTGGAAGCTAGTTCTATTGAAGGCCCTGTTAAAGTAGTAGTTTAAAAAGATGGTTGTTGTGTCAGGCAGGATAGTTAAAGATTGAAAGCCGCATATATCATGTTGGAATTAACTGGATCAGGATTTGTAACAAGTTGATAGAAAGATAAGTGAATGTGTATGGGGATTCAGTATGTGTTGGAATAACGGTGCATGTCAGATGATGCTAAAGGGTGGATGCAGGAATTGTTTGACATGGTATATATTGTAGGAAAACGGAGAGAGGAATTTATTGCAGGAGGAGTG
The DNA here is from genome assembly GCA_037039145.1 of Fundulus diaphanus. Taxonomy (NCBI): domain Eukaryota; kingdom Metazoa; phylum Chordata; class Actinopteri; order Cyprinodontiformes; family Fundulidae; genus Fundulus; species Fundulus diaphanus. The sequence goes on from CM073124.1 coordinate 59,277,448, forward strand.
AAGCTGCTGTAAAATGACCTGATGGAGGATTGCATTTCCTTCAGGATTAAAACAGGGACTTTTTCCGCAGCACACAGGGTAGGACATCTGGGATTGGAGTAGAGGTTACAGAAATGTTTTGTGTAAAGTGGTGCGATGCGTGGTCTATCCATCACGTCAAACTCCGCTGATCGTCTCGTGCCAAACCTGTTCCCTTCCCTCCAGAAGACTGCCAGACGGTTAGCGCTAGCAACGCGCCCCGGGAGCCGCACTCCTCCTCCCTCTAAATAAACTAAGCTTTAAACGCAACTGACCTGTGTCGGTTTTCATTGGGGTCCGATTCCTGTTCATTACAGTTACGATCTGGCCACCATGGACCCTTCTCCCGACAGTCAGTGGCGAGAAGGAGTGGAGAAATCCATTTCTCAGCTAGAGGCCGGCGTCTCTGAGATTCTCAATCATCTCCGCGGCCAAGCTACTTCCCCGCCCGCACTTCCGCAATCGCTTCCCTCTGCCCCTGCGTCACTCCAGGTGACGTCGTCCCAGCCCGAGCCGCGTCTCACCCCGCCTGGGCTTTTCAGCGGTGATCCCGAACATTGCCGAGCGTTTCTCACTCAATGTGAGATCCACTTCGAGCTGCAGCCTTCCTCTTTTCCCACCCACCGATCTAAGGTCGCATTTGTTATTTCATTATTGGCCGGAAAGGCTAGACTTTGGGGGGCTTCCGAGTGGCAAAACGACTCTCACCTTTGCCACTCGTATTATGAATTCTCCAGAGAGTTAACCAGGGTGTTCAGCCCAGTGCTGCCCTGCAGAGAATCCTCCAGGAGGCTCCTGTCTCTGAGACAGGGGGAGAAGTCTGTTTCAGAGTATATTATTGATTTCCATTTGTTAGCTGCAGAGAGCTTGTGGAATGAATATGCACTCATGGACGTTTTTATTCATGGTTTAAAAGACCGAATTAAATATGAGCTGGCTACTCGGGAGTACCCGAAGTCCCTTAAGCAGCTAGAAGAGCTGGCTACCCGGGTTGATCTCCGTCTTCTGGAACGACGGAGAGAGCGTCGTTCAGCCCCCTCTCCACGTCCTCGGTTCCCTGCGATTCCCTCTGCCGCACCCTCATCTTCTCAGAGGCTACCGGAGCCCATGCAGCTAGGAAAGGCTGGTTTGACCAAGGAGGAGCATCAGCATAGGCTGCAGCAGGGCCTCTGCCTCTATTGTGGAGGAGCTGGTCATCGTGTCCGCTCATGCCCAGTTAAAAGACCTAGCTCAGTAGTCGGGGGGAGATCTCTACTGAGCTACACCCAACTTGCTGTCTCTCCAGACCGGTTACTTCCTGCCACTTTAACCATCTCTACCAAGTCTCACAGACTCTGTCTTTATCGACTCTGGGGCTGACACTGAGTTCATGGACGAAGGTCTGGCCAGGAGGTTAAACATTCGACTACACCCTGGCTCGTCCCCCCGCAGTGTCCTCGCCTTGGATGGCCACGAACTCAATCACTCTCGCCTCGTCTCTGAGCCCGTGGAGCTGGTTTTGGGAGGTAATCATAGAGAGAGGCTGGCCTTTATGATCATTAATTCTCCGCAGGTTCCAGTTATTATGGGTGCCACTTGGCTCAGGAGGCACAACCCCCTGATTGATTGCCGACGGGTCGAAGTGATGGGATGGGCTTCCTCGTGCTCTGAGTCCTGTTTGCGCTCAGCTCAGCCACTTCATTCTCCGTCGGGTAAGACTGAAGATCTCTACCCTGATTTGTCTAAGGTCCCTCCTGAGTACCATAATTTAAGGGAGGTGTTTAACAAAGCCAAAGCCACGAGTCTTCCTCCTCACCGTCCGTTTGATTGTGCTATTGACCTGTTACCTGGCACCACTCTACCTAGGGGTCGTCTCTACTCCCTGTCTGCCCCCGAGTCCCAAGCTATGCAGCAGTACATAAATGAGGCCCTAGGAGCAGGCATTATTCGCCCCTCCTCTTCACCAGCTGGCGGGGGCTTCTTTTTTGTGGGGAAGAAGGATGGTTCTCTCCGTCCCTGCTTAGATTACAGAGGATTGAACCACATTTCTGTCAAGATCCGTTACCCAATTCCCCTCATGAATTCGGCCTTCGATCAGGTCCAGCGGGCCAAGGTCTTTACAAACTTGGACCTAAGAAACGCCTATCATCTGGTTCGTATTAGCGAAGGCGACGAATGGAAGACCGCCTTTAACACCCCAACCGGGCACTATGAGTATCTGGTCATGCCTTTTGGCCTCACCAACGCCCTTGCTGTCTTTCAAAACCTAGTCAATGAGGTTCTCAGAGACATGATTGGTCGTTATGTTTTTGTGTACTTAGATGACATCCTCATCTACTCCGAGAACCTCAGCCTCCACAGACAACACGTTCGTTCCGTCCTGCTCCGTCTGTCCGGTCAGATGTCTATGGACCCGGCCAAAGTTCGGGCAGTTGATGAATGGCCCGTCCCAATAGACCGTAAGCAGCTACAAAGGTTCCTGGGCTTCGCCAACTTTTATAGACGTTTTATTCGTAGCTACAGTCAGGTAGCTGCCCCGCTGCATGCTCTCACCTCCAGCAAGACCAAGTTTGTCTGGAACGAACAGGCTGAAGGAGCCTTCAAGTGTCTGAAGGGCCTATTCACTTCTGCTCCGGTCCTCGTCTCTCCTGACCCTGAAAGGCAGTTTATTGTGGAGGTGGACGCCTCTAGCTCTGGGGTTGGCGCTATTCTCAGTCAGAAGGCCATGGATGGTCGCATTCACCCGTGTGCTTTCTTCTCCAGAAAGTTGTCCTCCGCAGAACAAAATTATGACGTTGGAAATCGGGAGCTTTTGGCTGTGAAACTGGCGTTAGAAGAATGGAGACACTGACTGGCTGGAGGGCGCCAAACTCCCCTTCTTGGTTTGGACGGACCATAAGAATCTGGAGTACCTCAAGACTGCCAAGAGGCTCAACCCCAGCCAGGCCAGGTGGGCTTTGTTCTTTGACCGGTTTAATTTTTCTCTGTCCTACAGACCTGGGTCAAAGAACATTAAGCCGGATGCCCTCTCCAGGATGTTCGAATGAGAGGGGGAGAGGCATGACCGAGCCTCAGGGTTTATCCTGCCTGATTCGGTTCGTTGTGCGGTCACCAGACTCGATTTGGAGAAGGGGGTCAGAGACACCCTGGAAGGGAAACCCATTCCCGAGGCCTGCCCTAAGAACAGGCTTTTCGTTCCCGACTCCCTCAGGTTAAAGGTCTTGGAATTCTGTCATAGTTCTCACCCGTTTTGTCATCCTGGCATCACTAAGACCCTCCGTCTGGTCAATACCCAGTTCTGGTGGCCCACCTTACTTAATGATGTAAAGGATTTTGTTTCTGCCTGCTCCCTCTGCACCCAGGCCAAGGCTTCTCGCCGGCCTCCCTCTGGTTTGCTTCGCCCGCTCCCTGTCCCTTCCCGGCCTTGGTCCTGTCTGTCTATGGACTTTGTCACTGGTCTTCCTTCCTCCGAGGGCCATACGGTCATTCTCACTATCGTTGATCGTTTTTCTAAGATGGTCCATCTGGTCCCCTTGCCCAAGCTTCCTTCTGCCAAGGAGATGGGGTTAATCCTGGCGAAGGAGGTGTTCAGGCTGCATGGTCTACCGACAGACATTGTGTCTGACAGGGGCCCTCAATTCGTGGCTCGTTACTGGCGGGAGTTCTGTGCCATGCAGGGCATTTCGGTTAGCCTGTCCTCCGGATTCCATCCTCAAACCGAGAGAGCTAACCAAGAGGTCGAGACCAAGCTCCGCCTCTTCTGTCAGTCCGACCCTTCCAAGTGGGCCCAGAACCTGCCTTGGGTGGAGCACACAATAAACGCCACACCCTCCAGCTCCACTGGTCTCTCCCTATTCTATGTGGTATACGGGTTCCAGCCGCCGGTGTTCACCATAGAGGAGGTGGAGTCACAGGTCCCGTCTGCCCGTCTGTCTGCCCTGAGGTGCCAGCGTGCCTGGAGGAGGGCCAGGAGGGCCATACTCTCTGCCTGCCAGAACCAGGCCCAGGCTGCAAACCGCTGGCGGGTCCCAGCCCCACAGTATCAGGTGGGAGACAGGGTTTGGCTTTCCACCAAGGACCTTCCCCTGAAGGTCGATAATAAGAAGCTGGCACTTCGGTTTATCGGGCCGTTTCTCATCTCCAAAGTGGTGAACCCGGAGGCGGTCCGTCTCCGCCTGCCCTCAGCCATGAAGGTCCACCCCACCTTTCATGTTTCAGTCTGGTTCCCGCCTCCACGTCCTCTCCACCTGCCCGTCTTTTTGATCGCTCTCCTGCATTCACCGTGAAGAGGATTCTGAAGTCCCGCAAGTGGGGTAGGGGAACTCAGTACCTCATTGATTGGGAGGGTTATGGCCCGGAGGAACGCCAGTGGGTGCCGTCCCGTCATATTCTGGACAACTCCCTTATTAGGGATTTTCACAGAGCCCATCCGGACCAGCCAGGAGCGTCTGGAATCCGCCCTTGAGGGGGAGGGGGGGCCTTTGTGATGATTCTGGCACTGGAGCTGATCCTGCTCTCAGTTAATCACCCTGCTCAGTCTCCACCTCTCCGCAATCAACCTTCACTGGCCCCACCTGTCTCCAGCTGCATAAAAGCCCCGTCATTGTCAGTCTCCAGTGCCAGATCGTCTCGTGCCAACCACTGAGTACTTTCCAGCGTCCTTTCTGAAAACCTGTCTGTTCGTTACCGACCTGATCCGCCTCCTGATTCCCGAGTTTGCCGAAGCCCTCTCTGACCCTGCCTGTTTGGAACCCATTCCCCCTGGACTGTCTCCCCGTGCACCGAACCCAATCTCGGATACCCCTGTCTGTGCTGCCGCTGGATTCTGGATTCCCCGTTAACGGACCTGGACTGCCCCTGGATTCATGCCCCCTGGATTGTCCCAGTCGGGCTCTGCCTGTCAGCCGCAGTTTTCCCCGGAGCCGTCTACCAAGCCAGCTCTCGTTCAGGTTAGTGATTCAGCTTTACTATCCATCACGTCAAACTCCGCTGATCACTAACCTGTTCCCTTCCCTCCAGAAGACTGCCAGATGGTTAGCGCTAGCAACACGCCCCGGGAGCCGCACTCCTCCTCCCTCTAAATAAACTAACCTTTAAACGCCACTGACCTGTTTCGGGTTGTCATTGGGGTCCGATTCCTGTTCATTACAGGTATAAGACTCCTAGAGTCATTTTCAATCATTATAACAGTAGTGCATACATTTAATAGGAAATCTTTCAGTGTGGGAAATAAGACCTCCTCTTCAGGTATAAGATTAACAGCTTCTTGGCAGTTGCAAATATATCATGGGATAACACCTAACGGATAAATGTGCTTACTTTTATTGGTTCTAGTATGTTTTAGGATTTAGATAAGATCAGTAGCTTTTCAGTTTATAAATTGGGTTATCTTACTATTGAGGGGTAAATTACAACTTAATTTGGTTTCAAAAATAGGTATAGTATTTCACTAGTCACCAACATAGGAGACAGTGGATTAGGAAATTCCATCTTATCATTTACACTTTGTTTGAGGGTTCCAAGACATTAAATTAGTACTAGCTCAGTTTTTGGTTTAATCTGTTGGATCAAAACAGAGGGAATGGCGTACCGCGCACGTGACATCACCATCTCATGAGCAACGTCCCTTGCCGCTAAGGTAGGACAAACAGTGAGAGAGCGCATGTAGCAACCAGCCAACGATATGACCGACTTTTCAGCTGTTAAACGATCGCAAGAGGATGTCCAGAAGCCCAGTTTACTGGTAGAACTGTCGAAGAACATACTCAAACGATGGCTTGAGTGTCGAGGGCTTAGCAAGACTGGAAAACGGGCCGAGTTGATAGAACGGTGAGTCGATGTTTTTCTCCTGCTCGGCGTTCATGGCGTCATCGGCCGTTTTTTTCTGTTTGTAATCACCGTCCAAGAATCGGTGTAAATTGTCAGGCCCGCCGAACAATTTAGTCCGGTCCGGCCCGCCGCACAATTTAGTCCGGTGGCCAAATGCATTATCATATTCCAACGGCTGTATCTCCTCGCTGCATCGACCGGTCTGCACCAGATTTTTTGTGAGTCATGGGGGAGCGCTGCCCTACGCGTTCGTGTGAATCGCCCGGTGGACGGGCGGGGAAAATGCGTGACAGCATCTGCGATCGACTTCAGGAGAAGACCCCCACCTCACTCTCCCGTGAACATCCAGGGGCAGGACATAGAAACTGTGGAGAGTTTCAAATATCTGGGTGTTCACGTCAATAATAAACTGGACTGGACTCAAAACACCGATGCCCTGTACAAGAAGGGCCAGAGCCTCCTCCTGAGGGTGCTGAGGTCCTTTGGAGTGAGCAGACCCCTGCTTAAAACCTTCTATGACTCTGTAGTTTCCTCAGCCCTCCTCTACACTGTCATCTGCTGGGCCCCAGGCAGCGCAGAGCGGGACAGAAAGAGACTGAACAAGCTGGTGAGAAGGGCCACTTCTGTCCTGGGCTGCACTCTGGACTCGGTGGAGGAAGTGGCTGAGAGGAGGGTGTTGTCCAAGCTTACATCCATCATGGACAACACCTTTCACCCCCTGCACCAGACTGTAGAGGAGCTGAGCAGCTCCGTTAGTGACAGACTTATACACCCTGTTTGTAAAAAGGAGCGCTACAGCAGGTCATTCATCCCTGCTGCCATCAGACTTTACAATGCTGCACTATAACTGCAATAATTTGTGCAATAACTAATGTGCAATTACTATTTAATACCATGTGCAATAACCTGTGCAATAATCCTGTTAAATAAGAGACTTTAGCTGTTATAGTTATCTCACTACCTCACTGTTGTTCTTTACCTGGTACCACTTTAATGTACAAAGTCAAATCCATATGTATATAAGTCACCTTAAATGTACATAAGTCATCTTAAATCTCTGCTTTATTTCTTTTTTTTCTTGATCCACTGTATATATGTGGACGCACTGTATATACCTCATGCACCTTTTCCTCCTTTTGGCACCTTCTTTTGATTATTGTGCCGATGTGACATGTGAATTTCTCCACTGTGAGATCAATAAAGTCTATCTTATACAGGTCAAAGACAATTTAGGATGGGTTTTGTACAATCCAATATGTGTTCACAGTGCACAGTCTGTAGTCCTGAGAATTATATTCATGAATTATGGTTATGTACACATGTTCAGAGGTTCTGGGTCCAGATATGTAAGGACTTGTCAAAGTGCCTGAGTTGTAAAATTTCACCATCCCCTTCAGTTTGCTTGCTGGGTAATTTAGATGAAAGCACTTTGGAAAAAAAAATCTGTTTGCATGGCTTTTACTGCCTTATTGCAAAGAAAACTATCCTCATGAATTGGAAAAGCAAAAAACAAATATCTATCAATATAGAGATTGCTTGTTGGATCATATTAGTCTGCTCCTGGGTTGTGACGTCACTGGGCGGGTGTCGTTGCGGGGCCTCGGGGGCTTGGGTTCTGTGGAATATGTCGCTTGGGGTTTGAGCCAATGTATGCCTTGGTGCCTGGCCCTACCATGGCCTCTGGTGTGCTCCGCTTGTGAAAGCTAGGGTATTGAGGGGAGGGTGTGCTACGGCGTAGCTGGCTGCCGGCGGAGCCCACAGGCTCGTCCCCGCGGCTCCCGGGGGCTTCAGCATTGTGGCTGTTGGGGGGGGGGGTTTCCTGGGGGCCCCTATTATTATCTCTCACTTTATAAATTCCATATTAAATAATACTGTATATTCTTCAGTGACGGTATCAAGGTGTTGCTTGTTTGTTTCTTTATCGGCTGGTTTTGCTGTTCTTTTTATATCTCTATTTGCATGTGAAGAAGCAGACTGAGGATATTGTATCATTCTCTCCCATTTGTTTCCTCTTTCTCTTTCACCTTTTCTCCTTTTTTTCTTCTACCTTCTTATTTCAGTGTCCATTTAACATGAAATATTCCCTGCATAAATTATAATAAAGTTTCTTGCATATATAAATCAAGTGGAGCACTATGGCGAAAGCATTAAGGCTCCGGTTGGGAAAGTAAAATCTGTTGGGCTCTTTTTGGCATTTTGCCAGACAGGACACAAAAAAAGAAGAACTTCAGTAAACCAGCGAGCACTGTTGGCATCATATAAGGTGGTGTACCACATTGCCCCTTGCTAAAAAAAAAACCACACTAGCAGAGGAGCTGATACTAGCTGCAGCATTAGATATTGTTTCTGTCTTGCTGAATGACGCAAGTGGTGCAAAAGTAAAAACTATCCCTCCATCCAATGATACTGCCGCCCAACATATAAATGACATTGCTAATGATCTTCAAGGACATTTTGCCTTACAATTCGATGAAGCAACTGACAGCAACAGAAACTTTATTGCTTATGTATATTGTGATATGACAAACACCTTGTGTGAGAATCTACCTTTTTGTAAATATGTCAGTATGAATATTTGAAATCAGAATAACAATATTTATTTGTCATTGCGTGTTACTGCTGTGAAATTTTCTTTGTCTACTCTGGTTCACACTACAGTTCACATTATACATATACATAATGAAGGCAAAAAAGTGACAAAAAACATGCAATGGAGAAGGGTTAAAAAAATTTAGCATTCAGGAAAGTCACAGATAAGTCTCTGGTCTGGAACTTAATAAATGTACGGAACTTGGGGAGCACAGACTTTAAATGAATATGGTTAAAGTCCCCAGAGATTATCATAGCCGCTTCTGGATTACTGTTCATTTGGCCAGTAACAAAGCTGTAGAGTTCCTCAAGCGCTAGTCTAGCATTAGCTCTAGGTTGTACGTACGTTGCAATGATTATCACAGATATGAACTCTCTAGACAGTTTAAATGGACTGCACTTAACTGCAAGGTATTCCAAGTCAGGTGAGCAGAAGGTTCCAATGACTTTTGCCGATGTCCACCAGGAGTTGTGGATGTAAATTGCCATACCACCTCCTTTGCTTTTATTAGCATCTGCCTTTTGATCGGCCCTGTACACATGCACTCCTCCAATCCTACCGCTTCGTTGGTGACGTTGCCGTCTAACCACGATTCTGTGAAAATCGCTACACAGCTGTCCATCTTGCGCGCAGCAATTCTTAACCGGATCTCGTCAAGTTTGTTGCATGAGATCTTACATTGGCCAGAGTGAGGCTCGGAAGTGTTGGTCTGTAAGGGTTAGCTTTTAGAATTTTGTTCATTTTTTTAAGTTTGCAAATTGAACGCACTTTGACATTCAAATGTTTCTTTTATATACTAAAAACAATGTTAATAAAGTTATGTTTATCTTTCTTGTAAGAACATCTATATTTCTTTTTTCTTTTAATTTTTAAAAAGGCTACTTGCGTCTTAAGTATACCTAACACAATTTTCATAAGCCTTATAAGAATTTTATGGACAAATCATACTATTTACAGTCGCGGCGGATAGTGAGGGATATTTTTCTTTTTCTTTGGGGGGTGACAAAAAATAATTAGGAAGCACTGGTATAATCCACCATAAGAACCTGACACATCCTTTAAATTTACCTGGACTACAAACTGTCCAGTTGTGGAATCTTCAGGTAACACAGCAGTGTAAAGGTCATGGCTGAACACTGGAGCATTATCGTTAACATCTGTTAGGTATATGTTCAGTGTAGTAATGGCACTCAAAGGTGGAGTTCCCCCATCACGAGCCTCAACTGTTAGGAAGTAGTCCTTGCAGGTCTCATAGTCCAAAGGCTGGGTGACTAAAATGGCACCTGAGAGAGAGAGAGAGAGAGAGAGAGAAAGAGAGAGAGAAAGAGAGAGAGAGAAATTCAAGGAATTCAACTGAGACATTTGTTTGAATATTAACATACTCAATAACTAATTTGTGCAAAGCTAAACACACATTAACATTTGCAGTGGTTTCCTGAGAACATTTTAAAAAATCTGTATGAAAACATTCCGGTTTAGAGCTACTCTTAATTTTTTTTACAGCAGGGCGAGAAAATTATAAAGTTCGCAATAAATAATGAGCTTGTAAGGAAATAATCTGTTTCAAACTAATTTAATATCCAAGCACAGATTTTAGAAAAAGCTTACAATAAACATTTTCCAAACTTTACATTGTCCCATACCCTAAAAGTACAGATCCGTGAAGCTGTATAGAACATATTTCTTAAACCCAAGGTCATTAGGACATATTTGGCTAGAGGTACAGTTTTATTTGGCCTGTGATATACAACCCACTCATAGTGACAGTTTATAAAACTATAAAATATATCCCAGGACACAATGGAGCACATATTGTACAGTGATGCTAGGCAGGGTTTATTTTCCTCCCTCTTCTTTCTTTATTTATAGGGACAAGTCACAGAGGGTGCATATGAAGTCCAGAAAGAGAAAAATCTGTCTTCATCCCAAGGAAAAGTTAGGATCACATGGGTGAGGCAATCTGAGTTTACAAAAAGTAAAGTGGGAGACACAATGATTGTCCGGGGATGAAAAAAGTAATTTGGGTTTCTGTGGAACTAAAACATTCACTTTAGATAGCATGTAAGACATGTTAGAGAAATGTAAATATTATCATTTTATTTACATTAAGTTACAGGCATTTGTTCTGTTTCAAGAGCTGGCTTGCAGGAATGTTCTGTTGTTTTAACTTCAAACAGGGAGAACAAATGGTTCTCCCAGATAAAGAATGTCTTGCCTTATCCAGCTGTGCATCTTGCAGGTGATCACTACCCCCAATAAACCTGCACCCATCTTTCTATACCGACCCACATGTAAACTCCTGTCACCTCCTGACCCTTCTTTGAAGTCCGATAATAAAGGCAGAAAGACAGAGGTAGCCCAGCGGAGATGAGCCAGACATTCAGGGAGCGCTGTTCTCCGTTTGGCTCCTCTGCCCTTCTCTGCAGAAAAGTAACTTGAGTTTGTGTTGGTTTTTCTAGGACAATAAAGGGTTATTATCATAACCCTATCAAGCTGGTGCCATGATTTGGATCCCAACATATGGACTTGCTGACGAGAGGAGCAATGCACTGAAAACCACCGGTGGTCAGAGTCTACAGGACCTGACAAGAAAGTCCCGGGGGGTAATTTGCTCACTGGGCCAGCATCATAGGTTAACTCCTTTCGCCAACAAGTGATTGACGGGATCCGACCGGGAGAGAACCAACCAAACCAAGTGTTAAGACGAGCGGTTAAAGTCCCTTATAAAGGTAGACGAGCGGTTAAAGTCCCTCGCAAAGGTAGACAGATGGTTTAAAAAAATAAAATCCTCCAAAAAGGTAGACGGGCGGTTTGAGTCCCTCGTAGAAATATTAGGAAAAAAACGGTTAAAGAAACAGGTTAAAGTCCTGGAAGGTAGATAAAAAGGAAACAGATTAAAGTCCTGGAAGGTAGATAAACACAACGCAAAAGTAAATAGGATGGGTTCAGGACAAAGTAAAAAGGGAGATCCCAGAGGGGATGAAAAGTTTATGTATCAGATTGATCCAAGTAATTTAAAATACTTGCAGAAGTGGAAGAAAATAGTGCGTTAAAGGTAAATCAATGGAAAAATGTTGTGTGCCGGCTAGAAACAAGTGCTAGTGCAAAAACAGGAAATAAAAAAACAGAAAAAAATAAAAGAGCTCGAAATTGCATGTTGTTGGTTAACTCAAGCACAAAATAGGCAGGATGTGCGAGCTAAAAATAAAACAGACCGTCAGACGAACGTAACGTTTGTGCGCCCTGAAGACAATGAAACGCAACCGCGCGGCCGTAGACAGAGACGACAACCCGCGCAGCTTCTCCAATTACAGGATCAGGGAGCTGCGGCTGCGGAAAAGCCTTACAGTCATCAGTGGGAAAACATTGGTGAAAAATAAGGATGAATTATACAGGCAGAACATCAAGCGCAAATGGGAAACGAACTAAGACAGCAATGGACTGCTGTAGCAGAAGCAGCACGTACAGTTTTCCGCAGGAGGGCGGATTATGGACATTTGGGGTCCATAAAACAAAAAACAGGAGAAGATGTAGACGAGTTCAAAATACGTTTTGAAAAAGAATACAGGTTCCACAGCGGCATACCCCACGCTGATGGAGATGAGACACCATATCAGCAACAACTAAAAAATATGTTATTGGGAGGTTTCCAGCCACATATATTCACGTGGGTTAAAAAACACTTAGTTACACTGACAACGTCTAATGTACCCACAGTAATGGAATATGTGTGCCACGCCGAAAAACACGCTAAAAAGAGAGGTGGTGCGTCTGGAGGGGGGCTTAAATTTTCTGGGCCAATCCTACGTGTGACCCAGAAGAAATATTTTCTTTCCAAGCCACTGGACCCCCTCGATGGCATCAAGGAGGTTTCCGAGGAGGCAAGGGCGGTCCGAGGGGGCTTTTAGCCCAGACCAAAAAAACAGATGAGGGATGTTGGAATTGCGGGTCACCCGACCATTGGTCCAGGGATTGGCCCAATCAGGGAGTGATGTGCTTGTGTCACCTCATCCCCGCGGATGAGGTGACACAAGCAGCTCATCCGCGGGGACGGGGAAGAAGCCGCAGGGGCGGTTCTACATATCAGGCGTGACTAGGAGCCAGCACAACTTCCTAGTTGTGCTGGATCCAGAGCCATTAAAAACAGTCGATGTGTATGGAGCATGGGTGCTATTAAATGCATTAAATAGCCCGCGTTTAAAAGCTGCAGAAAGCGCATCTGATTTTCAGCCGTGTCTACACAAAACAGGCTGGCTCTATAGCCCTAGCACAGAACTATGGAAACAGCCTTACAAAGTTCTGTTCGATGCAGAACCTCGCGTCCAAGATTTAGCATGAGACAAAATAACCCAGCATTCTTTGCTATCAGAATCTGATGAAAATGATTTAAACGATATCCCAAATGTCCTGTGGTCCACAGAACCAACTGATGTAGGACTATTGACAACTGTAGAATCAGTTAAAATAGTTCCTAAATCACAATACAGGTCGTAGACAAAACATTACCTGCTAAAACGTGAAGCAGAGGAAGGTATAAAGCCAGTTCTAAAAAATTTATTGGATGCAGGAATAATTAGACCATGTCCAGATTCACCATGTAACATGCCTATTTTTCTCGTGGAAAAAGCAGATGGAAAGAATTGGCGCATGATACAAGATCTCCGTGCAGTGAACTTAGCTGTGCAAATGCACGCTCCGAATGTCCCAGACCCCAACACATTGTTAAACACACTGGATCCTGACAGCAAATTTTTCACAGTGATTGACCTAAGTAATGCGTTCTTTTCAGTACAAGTGCACCCAGACTCTCAATTTTGGTTTGCTTTTACTTTTGAAGGGAAAAAATGCACGTACACACGCCTGCCACAGGGATTTGCAGATATTCCTACAATTTTCACCCAGGCCATTTTAACATGTTTGGAGAGCTTTAATCCAAAGCATGGAAACCAAGTGTTAATGTACGTAGATGACCTTCTGGTTGCGTCTAACACAGCATAACTTTGTAGAGCAGACTTCCTGCAGCTACTACATCATTTGGCTAAAATAGGAAACAAAGTTAGTAAAGACAAAATACAGTGGGTGCAAAAACAAGTCTGTTACTTAGGCCATGTTATCTCAGAAGAAGGTAAAAAGATCCAGGAAGAGCGAAAAACTGCTATAGCAAGTGCGCCCAAACCAATCACCAAAAAACAAATTATGTCCTTTTCAGGATTGTGCAATTACTGCAGAGCTTGAATTCAACATTATGCAGAAAAAACTCAGCTTCTCTTAGATCTTATCTATGACACACCAATGGCCATGTCAGACACAATCCAGTGGACCTCAGAAGCAGAACAGCAGTTCACAGAGCTAAAAGCAGAGCTTATCTCAGCAACTGTCTTAGCTCTACCAAATTATCAAAAACCGTTCATCCAAACGGTCGACTGTAAAGCTAGTTTTATGACCTCTGTGTTGTTACAGCCTTATGGTGATAAGCTCAAAGCTGTAGCTTACTATTCTAAAAGGTTAGACCCCATGGGAGCAGCACTTTCCCGTGTTTGCAAGCTGTTTGTGCAGCTGCCATGGCTGTAGAAAGTTCAGCTGAAGTGGTCCTTTTTCACCCAACCACTTTATTGGTCCCTCATGCAGCTATTTTCATTGTACAGATCAGTTATCAGCTGATCGCTGCGCTGGTGGCTCCGCTGTCTGAAATCATGCCGGTGATTTCAGACACTCCCCTGTGCTGCCTTCATAAACAGAACTGCAATGAAAGCCATCAGTTCATACACACTCATTTTCCAGCCCTGTTCTGTTCTGCGACCCTGCTGGACTGTGCAGTCTCTGCGCTGCGTCTTTGCGCTGGAAATCGCGAGCGCGCTGCAGCGGAGGAGAGATCGCGCTGAAGTGACTTGAGTTATATTTGCCCCCTAGTAAATAGGGCAGATGGTCATTATTGTATAAATATTCTTGCTTTCCCTCTCTTCCCAGCTCATGCAGCTATTTTCATTGTACAGATCAGTTATCAGCTGATCGCTGCGCTGGTGGCTCCACTGTCTGAAATCATTCCGGTGTTGGTGACACTGATGACGTAGACCTAGTTATATTTAATTACAAATATGATTTTTCCCCCCCTGCTCTCAGGTATAACACTCGTCAACAGAGAGGTTTGAGCTAAAACGGAAGGGGGGGGGGGAATGGTTCTCCAACGACAGCGCTAATGGGGCATTTACATCTGAAAAGGGATTCATGAGTGGAGAAGTACTGTCGGGGGGACTGGAGGCTGACAAAAATTCTCGTATCTCTGGGACTTCTAGTGTTAAAGAATCACTGTGCTTATCATCCACAAAGTGCAGGACTTGTGGAAAGAATGAATGGGACAGTTAAATTCAGGCTTAAAAAGCACATGGAAGAAACAAAGAGGCCATGGCCAGAGTGCCTGGACCTAGTAAAACTGTACATGAGAATAACTCCAACGAGCAGTGGTTTGACTCCGTTTGAAATAATAAATGGCAGACCATACAAATTACTGCTGTTCACAACACAAATACCACCTAAGGAGGAAGAAAAGACACTAGCAGACCACATGAGAGAAATGTTGCAGTCTAAAGAAGTGTCCAATGCAAATTCACTGCCAGAAGAACCTTTGTCTCCACAGGATCCACAAGCAGTGAGACCAGGAGACTGGGTGTTCATCAAAGTCATCAGAAGGAAGAACTGGGTGAGCCCAAGGTGGGAAGGACCATTCCAAGCACTCCTGACCACGCCAACAGATGTGAAGATCGCTGAAAGACCATCCTGGATTCACCTCAGCCACTGTAAGTTACAGAGAGTGTTAAATGCCTACTACAAAGTGTTAAATTTACAAACACAAAGACCTAAGTTAATAAGTTGGACTTATTAAGTGTTAAAGAAGTCCGACTACAAAGGGGTTTGGATTTTTAGGGCTACTCATCTCAACGTCGGTGAAGAAATCAACTGATCCCTGTTCTTTAGAGTCCTGGGTAAAATTAACATCTCTGCTAACCTAGCAAAAATGCGTTTCCATGGAGATGGGCTTCTTTTGCGTTGTGGCTGTTGCGTGCATTATCTGTTTCAGTCCAGACCCGCTGAGTGCGAGAGGAAAAAGATTCATCCATTCAACTGTGGTAAAGATTTGGCTGGGCAATATCCCAAACCATCATGTTGACAACCTATGGGAAATGTATGCAAAGGCTCTAGCCCTACAGCATAACAAGACTGATTGCTACATGTGTTCTGTCATGCCTACCTTATATATAATCCCCATGAACGCCTCACATGCTATTTGTTTTGCATCATGTGCATTCCAGTTTATGCCTGCTCAGTTAATGAACGCCACGATTGGGGAGATTATGATGGAACAAGTGTGCAAAGGAGTAAAGTCGTCACTGTTCTCTAACAGCAATGTTGCAGGTTATCCCACCAAGATGAAGGCTGTTATTCCTAAAGGAATGACACATCCAGTGTGTATTCGCTTACCTAGAGGGAATGATACGGTGAAGGATGGACATGTAACAGGATGCCAGAATACCATCACTGACCTCTACCCTTACTTTGTCTGCGGCATCCTCCCTAATGGAACGCACACCAACTGTTCTACTTGGAAGCCACAAGTCAACTTTCCTACAGAGGGTGGCTGGTTCCTGTGTGGAGGAGACAACATCTATTCATCGTTGCCTGTAAACTGGTCAGGCACCTGTGCACCTGTGTTTGTTTCTGACCACACCGTCACTCCTCTAATAGGAGGAAAAGAGAGCTCAGCTCCAGCTCAGTGTTCCAACTCCATGATCCCATATGGGGTTCCAACATTCCCTCTGAACATAAGAACTGGAGCACAGCGAATAAAATAGGACTTTCACTTTTCCCGTGGTTTGGAATTGGTAAATCTATGCTGATGATCGAGACATTGGACTACAGAATGAAGACACTGGTGAACATGACGATGGACATCAATAAAGGACAAAACAAACAATTAAGTGAAATGCGTTTAATGGTACTGCAAAACAGAATGGTTTTGGACATGTTAACTGCTAGCCAAGTATGTGTAATGATTGGAATATACTGCTGTACACACATTTCTGATGCTAATGAAACTCATGTTACTGAAGCGATGTCTGTTTTAAATAATCTGCAACAAGCAATGTCCCAGGACGCTGTTCCTCTAAGTATGGATTTCCTCTCCTGGCTCATTTCAGGACCGTGGTGGAACCTGTTGCTGAAAATAATGACACCCATTATTATTGTTCTTATAATTTGTTGTGTTTTTACTGCCTGTGTAATCCCATGCCTAAAATCTATGATTGCTAAAACTATGGGAAATGTAATGTTTCAATATCAAATGCTTTCACAAATCCCTCTGGAAGAAATACAGCCTGTGGTTTAAGTTTTCCCTTGTTAAATGCTTAACAAAATGACAGTCTCATTGAAAATGCGGCATGCAAGAAATGAGTACTTGAAGTAGGTTAAGTTAAGCTTCAATTGTAGATAAAATGAACAGGAGGGAACTGTTAGAGCTATCCGTTTCTGTCGGCAGGACAGAGTAGTTGGACTACACTGCCCAGTTTCTAACATAAGGCCAAAAGAAATGTAACTTTTATATTGAATTAACTCACTCGGTTTATTGTTGGTAGCTCGTACTCCGGGCGCGGGCTGCCTAACATGAATGCACTTCTAGTTTAGACATTACTGTTAGGCAGTCTTGTAGAGTGCTCAGGGGGCCGATCAACTAGTGACACAATGTACCATAATGCTCCGAATATCCATTGAGCAGAGCGGCTTTGATGATAACCAAGGTTGTACTTAAACATTTTAACAGATTTTTGAGAGCATTGTACCTGTTGAGATTAATGTTTATACTTCATTAACCGATTTATCTTGTTATGATGTAGTAATGTAAGCTTCTGATATAATCATATTACTCACATGATAGCTTAATCATGTCCACTGTGAAGAAACAGAAGAGACTCTGTTTCTTCCCTTCCTGAAACAAGAAAACTCAGCTACAAGATTATGTGCTAACTGAACGTGATTACTCAGCTGTGTATCTTTGTTGACAACTGAGGCTGTAAACTATCTGTTCCCCCCACCCCTCAGTACAGCCTCAGTCATTGTAACTAGGGACACGCCCCTTTCTTAATAAAATCGAGGAGAACGTTGAGACCGGCAGAGTGGGTAGGAGATTGTAACTGTGCGGTCTCTCCCTACTCTCCTCGAGAACGAAACCAAACTAATTGCCTTTGTGTCTTTCTTTCCCTGTTTATATGATGTTCTAGGTGTTTAGACCTGACATTAACTTGGTCCTTCGAGTTGGATACCAACATACCTGAAGATACTGGTGGACGCGGGTGAAATCCAGAAAGACTGGCCACAGCAGGACTGAAGAGTCCTTCAGACCCTTTAACGGGACTGGGTTCCCCCCCCCCCCCCCCCGTCCCCTAGGATTCTGAAGGTTGACGGTGATCCGAGGGATTAAGGCACAAAGGAGGACGATGGAGTCCTATAAATTCCGTAAGTAGGTTTTTCATTGAAACAAAAACCTGATTGAAAAAGGAAAAAAATAGAGTAGAACAAAATAGAGCTAGGTTTTCATTGGAAAAAAAAAACCTGAGTGAAAAAAGACAAAATAGAGTAAAATAATTCCTGCAAAGGGAGCAGGCCCCTAAAATTGTCTGTGGTAAAAGTAGGATATTTTACGTCTATGAAAGAAAAGACCTGAGGAATTCTGGACTCTGTTCGGGCAAAAATAATATAGAGAACTAGTTCGTCTACTGAGGGAGCAGGCCCCTAAAATTGTCTGTGGTAAAAAAAAGTAGGATATTTGTCATCTCAATTAAATAGGCCTGAAAGTGTGACTGAGAGTGTGATTGGGAACAATATAACCACTAGGTTCTATTTGCTCCATACTAAAATAGCAGGAAAAGTACAATGCGACTTTTGTGGATGCAAAGGCAAGAATTTCTCACCTGAAAAGGTTGAAGCAGAAATTACCACAACAGTTTTTAGTATTGTCCTGCTGAAAAATAAACTCCAGTGTTTAGAATACCCTAGGTATTAACACACTGGACCAAACTGATTCAAAATGGGAAAAAACTCAAGCAAAATAAGAGAAGGATAAACCAGCAGTGACTGGAAATTTGTACAAAGTAAAGATCCTAGCAAAAATAAACATTTAAATAGGTGGATTGAGAAATATGGATTTGATTCCCAAAAAATTGGGAAAAAATTGCAGAATTAAAAGACAAAATAACAAAGAAGTGCAAAAATGATGAACACAAAATGGCAAAGGAAGGATGGCAGGATTTAGGATGGTGGGAAAAAGTAGCAAAATCCAGAGTAAAAGGGCAAAGAAATAAGAAAACGGAGGATGAAACAGGGCCCGTAGACCAAGGTCATGATAAAATAAAAATAGGAAGAACCAAACAAAAAACAGATGAAAGTTTTGATGAACACCGAGTAAGGATGACCGCTGTGTTCAAAATACATTCAGGTCTGAATGAGGAACAAAACGCCTAAAGTCCCTATCAGCAGCAGTTAAAGAACGCTCTGCATGCAGGTTCAAATAACTCAATACAACAGTGGGTAAATCAACATTACATACACATGGCGTCTGGTAAACCAGAAGAGTACATTAATCATGCACTCCATGCAGAAAAAGTAATCAAAGATAAAGAACGACATAAAACCAAAACAAAATCAGACACCTTCCTCTCAGAAGAAGAAGTGTTTTATCAAGGCCATAGAGGCCAGCCCGATAACAGACGCAGGGTCAGAGGCAGAGGCCGAGGGGGAAGAGGGAAAGTCCACAGTGGCCCTTACTTATCAGATAAATGTTGGCAGTGTGGACAGGTTGGACACATCAAAAGAGATTGCCCTGATTTAAAACAAGGGAGAAATCATTTAGCATGACTAACCGATGAAGAGAAAAATACAAAAGATCCCCCAGAGGAAGAAGTAATGCTAAATCTGTATGAACTATTTTTGATGGGGGGAATTGTATCAATTAGGATTAGCCTGGTGCCCACAGCAAATGGAAGCATTGTGGTAAAAAGACAACATGAAGATGTACTTGTGCAAAGGGGTTCAGGAAACCCTCACTATTACTATACTCTCCACATAAATCAGCCTCAGCCCTGAAACAGGAAGGGAGACAAGCTATAAGCAAAAATAGAAGATGAAATGACAGAAACAGATCTGCATGTCACTCTCTGGTACAAATACAGCCCAGGATCGGACCCAGATTATGAAAAACAAGTTGAAAAGTGTACACCGGCAACAATAACAGTAGATTACCTCTACTTGGATGCTCACAGCACCACGGTAGCAGGAATAATCTTGCAAAAAAAAAAAAAAACTAAGAGGTTTAACAGAATGCATTTCCCCTCACATGTCGTTTAAAAAAAAAACAAAAAAAACAAACCCAGTTTTTAGAAACAGTTGGGACAGTGTATCATGCACAAAGGGCAGAGGACTGGGGAAGCACGCCTGTACAGTTTGGAGTACATCTAGATGAAGAAACATCACAAACATGATCTATGATGAATTTAACGAAGGAAGAGGAGATTCTGTTAAAAGATCTACCACCTTCCCTCTGGTCCCAGGGTCCCACTGACGTAGGACTGGTTAAAGGAGCAGTACCAGTGCAAATAACACCCAAATCTGACTACAGACCCTGTGTCAGACAATATCCTTTAAAGCCTGATGCACAACATATTACACTGTTGTCGACATCAGCAATGCATTCTTTTCTGTGCCAATGGTCAAATCAACAAAAACAAACTTCAACTATGCAAAACAGTGAAGGAAATATTTAGGTCATAACCTGAGTGCACAAGGCAGAACCGTCCTAGAGGAAAGGAAGACAGCTATAACAAAACCTGTAACGAAAGCGCAAATTATGTCCTTTTTTAGGCCTCACAAACTACTGAACCCAAATTACTAGGAAAAAGCAGGGCCTCTACAAAAACTAATGAATGATCAAGAATTGAAAATGTCAACACAATTAAACTGGACGGCAGAAGCAGAAAAAGCCTTTTGTGATCTAAAACAGGCCTTAGTTTCCAGCACCGCTCTAGCGTTGCCGGATTACAATAAACCGTTTATTCAAATATTAGACTGCAAAGGCCATTACATGACCTCGGTTTTAGTACAGCAGCACGGTGCAAAAATGAAGCCAATTGCTTACTTTTTATCTAAACTAGATAGTGTGGCCTGTAATCCCGGCCGGCAGCAAACATGACTGTCAATAAACAGCTGAACAGTTGACTAAATCCAGACCAGATCTAAAAGATCAACCCTTAACCGAGGGACAAACTCTTTTCATAGATGGCTCATCAAGAAAAGACAACTATGTTAAAACACAGACAGGTTATGCTGTTGTTACAGCAACAAGTCTTAAAAGCAGAAAAACTACCATCAAATACTCTGCAAAAGCTGCAGAACTGGTAGCCCTCACAGAGGCTTCAAATTAATGAAAGGAAAACGAACCACTATTTACACAGACAGTCAGTATGCATTTTCAACAGTTCACACTGTGAACTGAGGCAAGTTTGCATCTCCCAGCTACCCATTTCAAATAATTCACATGGACTTCATTGAATTAAATCAGAGTGAAGAGAAAAAGTATTGTCTAGTGATAATAGATGCTTTTCTAAATGGAAAAGCAGTAACAGTAGCTAAAGCTTTGTGCAAAGACATTATACCTAGATATGGTATATGAAAAGAAAAAGAAAAAGAAAAAAATCTACAGTGACAATGGCACTCATTTTGTAAACCAAGTGATCAAAAAGATAGGACAATGCTTTCACATAGACTTAAAGAATCATTGTTCATATCACCCTCAAAGCTATGAGACCTATGAGACATTGTTTGGCAAGCAATACAGGCTGCCATATTTTAAGAATGAATGGGAACTGAAAGAAGAAACTGACTTAGCAGATTATATGAGAAAAATGTCACGGTGCAAACATAAAATAAGGATTCATAGATCACTGGGTGATTATAATTTAACAAACACAGATCCTACATTTGTAAGAACGCAGAAAATGCAACAATAATAATTAGGGATAAATGAAAATGTAAGAAATCACTCAGAGTAATGTCTGCTTAAAGTTTTTTTAAGGGTAAACTAAACACATGAGAACCGAGAACAAGATACTTGTTAAAAGGTTGAATTAGATGAGGCTAAGATTGTATTGGGGAGTATTATCAATTAAACTAATGTTAGATGACTGAAAAAGGTTTAAAGACTCATAAAAAGTCTATCTAGAGCTGTTTGGAGCAGTTAAATGATCAGGGGGAGATGTTTTTAAAAGAAAAACAATGAATTATTGTTCACAGCATACTACAGTTTCAATTTTATTTTATTTTTTTAACAACCAGGGTTGCTTACAAAAGCTGTCTGTTAAAACAAGCAGAAATGATAAAAAAAAATAAGAGAATAATGGGGTTAGAATAGCTCTTCGCTTTGGGTGAAAGGCATATTCAAGTCCTTTGGTTTGATGCATGTCAAGCTGAAACTGATTCACAGAACTACTTCCTGTCTCCGCCCTGGGCTACACCCACTTCCTGAGTAGCAACCAATTACGACTTTGTGTGCGCTTTGGGTATGCACACACTTCCTTTTTCTCAAGCTGAGCTTTTCAAAATAAGACAAAAGATACATGGGAATGCTTCTGAGTAACATCACAACAATATTCTGGAAATATACATAGTGGAGCTTTCTTTTACAAACTTAAGGGTTTTCTGTTTGGGGTTTTTAGAAAAATGTGAAGTATTTTAAGGCTGGTTCAGCAAGTTTTTGAAAGGTTTTAATACAATTCTTTGTTGAGACTGTTAAAGAGTGTGTTAAATGAGTTGAGATGAACCTTGACACAGTAGCCATGAAACAGAAACTTCACCCAAGTGGGAAGGACCCCTTCAAGTGCTCCTTACCCCCCCTACAGCAGTAAAAACAGCAGAAAGGTCCACCTGGATCTCATTGTAAAAAGGTCATTCAAGCTGAAAGCTCTCTCTGTCTCTCTCCGAGGTCAGTCGTGTCTTTTGTCTCTCTGCAGCTTTTACCCCCCCCCCTATCCTGCTTTGCTTTGCTATGTCTTGTCTTTCTGAGCACTTTCTTCATATCAACCGAACTCTGAAAAACATGGATCTGGTAAGCTGGTCTCTCAATACTATTGATACATTTTTTTCGACGGGTAGGCAACGAAAGGGGGACCCGTCCGGTCCTGATTTGACTTATTTTGTGAGATACACCCTAAATTCCTGGAGGAAAACGGTGTGTCTTTCGACCTTGTCATTCCTGGACGTTTGAAATTTTCACATTGGATTAAGGATACTGGGATCTCTACTTATTGGTTTTTGTGGATTTTTGAAGTATCGGCAAATACAGCGGATGTCGGAGCCATTTGGCCTTGATCAGGCTGTCGGCTGCACTCTGGCTGTGAACGGACAAACCTGGCAGGTGAATGGAGCGAAGCCGAAAAGCTGCCTGTGTTGGAACGCAGACTGACTTTGGTGGTTGAACTCAAGGGGAGATGGGATAAAATCTGGGAGTGAAGCGCGAAAAAGCCCAATAATTTGGAAAATTGGATTTATGTGGAGCCAGCAAAAGACTTAAAAGCTGACAGGAAAGGCAGTGCAGCTTGTCTCATAACAAATAACATATTTGGATTCCCTCCCTATCTACTCCTGGATTGTTATGGCGGAGTGCTCAGAAAAGCCCCCCCGGCTACCCCCCTCCCCCGCTGACACCTGAGGATGCTTCTCTGAACTGTGGGCCGGCTGATAACATCAAGGACAATGGCCTCTGGAGAGTGTTCACGGAGAAAAACTCTTTCGCCCATACACACACGCATAACTGATGCTCATAAAACTGATGAATTACGCACACGCGACAGGTCTCGAATGTTTACCTTCTGCATACATGTTGTCTTGTGTTTATTTGTGCTTTTCTTGCTACGAGGGTTTTTTTTGTGTCGGTTGTTTGTCTCTTTATAGGTGAGAGCATAAATAGGCAAACATCTGTCTCTTTTTTTTCTCCCCCCCTCATGTTGTTGCTCTTCCTTCGAGAGTTCCAAGGTAGCGCCTGTAAACTCCGTTTAGGCGGGGTCCGGGCAGTTTGGAGGAATGTGGCCTTGACGGCTGCGCTTTTTAGCAGCGGCTGGCTGGCTGCGTTCCTTGGCAACGCAAGGCCTCAGTCAATCGTTCCCCCCAAAATGTTTGTTTGTTAAGTGTATGTGATGGACGGTTGTACTGGAACTGACTTTTCGATTGCAATGCAAATTGTAATTGACAAATAAAATTTGATTGATTGATTGATTGATTGATTGATTGATTGATTGATTGATAGGGGAAGTACTTACCAGTCTGATAATAGGGTGGACCCAGACATCTAGAGTCGGGAAGACCCAAAATTCAGTGAAGAAAAAGAGCATTACGGAACCAAGTAGAGGAATTCAGCTTGAATGTCGCATTAAGCCGTATTGCACTAAAGAGGCAAGATGAATACCCTTTTACTGCTGACTGTATTGTGGTTTCTACCAGACTGAAGAAAACGCACAGACTATTATGACAAATCACACGAAATATCAACAACCTTCCCGAACCCATGTTTAAAAACAGAACATAGAAGAACAGAAGATCTGTAGTTCTGTTATAACAGTACAAGATTTCAGGCAGTTCTGGCACAAGACATCAGCAAAATAAAGGCTACAGCGGAGATTCCTGGAAAGGGTACGATTGGTACTTGGACAGCACCGGCCTAAAACAGTCAGGACATTACTGGGGAAATGTTTTTGCAACAATACATAGATCCTCCTTGTCATGTATTAATGCTTTGTATTTGGAGAGAACACAAACAGGACCCTTATGTTCATTTAGGATTTTGTCCTAACGTAGCTGCCTTCAATATAAACAGAATGAATAACAAAATCTCGGCAGAAGGAACACTCACACGGGAACCCAAAACAGATTCAGAGATGGTACCCTTAATAATAAACAGCCCCCTTACTACCAATGAATGGTTTCAGGTCACAACAGGAGTCTCAGGACAAACAAACAACTGGCTGAGCAAGCTGCTAACATGGCTGGACAAAGCTGCGTAGTGTGCATGGGTCCCAGGCCGCTACTCCAAGTTGTTCCAGCAGTAATGGATGCTGAATGTTTACTAGAGGTAATGAACAAAACTGTTCCAACTACCAACTGTTCACAATGGACAAAATTTACCCTTTGGCTACAGCACAAGAACAAAAACTCTTGTTCTTGAATCAGCATTGAATCAGCATCTTGCTGGTGGTGTACTATCTACAAGAATATGGAAATCACATTCATTACAATGTGCAACGACTAGGAAATTGGACACAGAGTGTTTTTGAAGCAGTACATGGACAACTGGCTGCGACTTCACTCATGGCTTTTCAGAATAGAATTGCTCTAGACATGTTACTGGCAGAAAAAGGAGGAGTCTGCGCAATTTTTGGTGAGCGACGTTGTACTCTTATTCCAAACAGCACAGCCTCAGACGGCAGTCTCACTGTCGCCCTAGAAGGCCTACGGTCACTGAATGGTAAAATGAAGGAGCATTCCGGCATGGACACGTCCATGTGGGACTCATGGTTGGATGTTTTTGGAAAGTACCGCACCCTTATTTCATAGGTGCTTGTGTCCACAGCTGTGTTTGCCGCCATCTTGACCCTTTGCGGCTGCTGCTGCATTACATGTCTTGGAGGTTTAACGCAGCAGTTAATAACAACTGCAATAGCTCCTCCGCAGGAACAGTATCCTCTTTTGGCTCCCAGTGACGATGCAGATGACCAAGAAGAAGAAGACAATTGCAACATAGAAACTTTATTTGCCGACCAGGTGTAAACTCACGACCCCTCCGAGTGTACGTGATAATGTTGCTGCTACTCCATGATCTAGCAGCCGAAAATCGTCGATGAAGTGACTGTTTAGTGAAAATTGTAATAGTATTTTTCATCTGACATTATACACCATAAACAGGGGGAAATGTTGAGATTAATGTTTATACTTCATTAACCGATTTATCTTGTTATGATGTAGTAATGTAAGCTTCTGTTATAATCATATTACTCACATGATAGCTTAATCATGTCCCCTGTGAAGAAACAGAAGAGACTCTGTTTCTTCCCTTCCTGAAACAAGAAGACTCAGCTACAAGATTATGTGCTGACTGAACGTGATTACTCAGCTGTGTATCTTTGTTGACAACTGAGGCTGTAAACTATCTGTTCCCCCCACCCCTCAGTACAGCCTCAGTCATTGTAACTAGGGACACGCCCCTTTCTTAATAAAATCGAGGAGAACGTTGAGACCGGCAGAGTGGGTAGGAGATTGTAACTGTGCGGTCTCTCCCTACTCTCCTCGAGAACGAAACCAAACTAATTGCCTTTGTGTCTTTCTTTCCCTGTTTATATGACATTCTAGGTGTTTAGACCTGACAGTACCACATAAAATCAGTCCTTAAGCACAACGATAATCATATGTAAGCTGCACCAGATTATAAGGTGCACTATCAATTTTCGAGAACATTTAAGGATTTTAAGTTAAGGCGCCACTTCCTGTTTGCGGTAAGGCATATTGTGTCACTTCCTGTTGTCACGGTGTCAATTGCTGTCTGTTGCTCCAGACTCTCTCACTTTTATTTTTAATCTCTTTGCTATAACATCTGTTTCTAATACATAAGCACTTTTAAAACATTCTCTGTTGCTGCACATCGCGCTTGGGAACTCCTCGTGTTTCACACGGTTTGCTTTTTTGGCGTGGTAAAAGGGCGCTAGCCTAGCTTTAGCCTAGCCTAGCTTTAGCTCCACAATGGCTTCCCCCCTTACTCTCTCCTCTGCTTCTAAGTCTCTGTCTACGTCTCCCCCTATCTCCTGCTCTCTGTGTCAGATGTTTAGTTATTCCTCTGCCTCCTTTAGTGATAATGGTACTTGTAGTAAATGTAGTGTTTTTGTAGCTTTGGAGGCGAGGGTGTCAGAATTGGAGACCCGGCTCCGTGCTGTTGAAAAACCAGCTGATAGCCGCCCCTTTGCTAGCGCAGAGCCACATAGAGTAACTTCACGTAGTGGTCCTCCAGCAGCAGCACCTGAGCAGCCGGGTAACCAGGCCGGCTGGGTGACGGTTCGTAGGAAGCATAGCTCTAGATTCCAGCCCCCAGGTCACCACCAACCCGTCTGCGTTTCTAATAAATTTTCCCCACTCAGCGACAGACCTGCCGAGAAGCCGACCCTGGTTATTGGCAGCTCTATAGTCAGAAACGTGGCACTAGAGACACCAGGGACCATAGTCAAATGTCTGCCAGGGGCCAGAACGGGCGACATCGAATCCTACCTGAAACTGCTGGCTAAGGATAAGCGTAAATACAGTAAGATTGTTATTCACGCTGGCGGTAATGACACCCAGTCACGCCGCTCGGAGGTCACTAAAGTTGGTGTTGCTTCGGTGTGTAAGTTTGCTAAAACAATGTCGGACTCCATAATTTTCTCTGGTCCCCTGCCTGATCTGACCAGTGATGACATGTTTAGCCGCATGTCATCATTCAACCGCTGGTTGTCTAGGTGGTGTCCTGAAAACGACGTGGGCTACATTGATAACTGGCGAATTTTCTGGGGAAAACCTGGTCTGATCCGGAGAGACGGCATCCATCCCACTTTGGATGGTGCAGCTCTTCTTTCTAGGAATCTGTCCGGATTTATTAGTTCTCTTAAATGCTGACAACCCAGGGTCCAGACCAGGAAGCAGAGCCGTAGTTTAACACACCTCTCTGCAGCTTCTGTACTGTTACCCACCCATTACCCTATTGAGACGGTGTCTTTCCCACGGCCAAAACTGAATAGATCAAAAACTGATCTAAAAGGAACAAATCATAAAAATCTAATAAAAATCAATACGGCTCACCTTGAACCAAAACATGAAACAATTAAATGTGGTCTATTAAATATAAGGTCTCTCCCTCCAAAGACTGTTAGTTAATTAATTGATTTCTGATAATCAGATTGATTTATTTTGTCTCACATAAACCTGACTACAAGAGGACTACGTTAGTATAAATGAGTCAACTCCCTCCAAATATTCAAATTTCCACATTCCCAGATCTGTATGAAGAGGAGGAGGAGTGGCAACCATCTTTCAGTCTGATTTAATAATTAGTCCCAGGCCAACTAATAACTACAGTTCTTTTGAACATTTAACCCTCAGTTTCCCTCATCCAAACTGCAAAGCAATAAAACCTCTTCTGTTTGTTGTTTTGTATCGTCCACCAGGTCCTATCTGATTTGGTGATAAACACTGACAAGGTTATTATAGTGGGGGATTTCAACATTCATGTTGACACAGAATGTGATAACCTTAGTGTAGACTTTAAAACTATCCTAGATTCAATTGGTTTTGCTCAAAATGTGTCTCTAAAAGTAGAATGTAGGCAGACCCTTTAGCTATCAGGCTCCTCTCCTGTGGAACCAACTCCCAGTTTTGGTCCGTGAGGCAGACACCCTGTCTACATTTAAGACTAATCTTAAAACTTTCCTTTTTGACAAAGCTTATAGTTAGAGTGGCTCATGTTACCCTGAGCTACCTCTATAGTTATGCTGCTATAGGCTTAGGCCACTGGATGACATCAGGGCCTATTTTTCTCACTCTACTGATTTCTTTTTTTTTCCAACATTATCTTTATTGATTTTTAACAGTATTTCCAGTAATATACAGAACATAAGTGTGCTCTCACATTAAAGGAAAAGTTCAGGGTAGCTGACTATTGTCCAACATTCAGCTTGTCCCTTCTTGCATGCCAGATCGTTACAGGATATTTTAGAGCAACACTTATTACATACAGAGCATATGAGAAAAGAAAAACAACAGAAACCCCAACCCCAAATCCCCCTGAAAAAAAAAAAAACAGAAAAAAGTTCCAACAATAATGGTTTCTCTATTTTCCAAAAGATTAGCCCAAATTGTTTTAGTATTCTACTTAGTTCAGAAAATACAAACTCAAATGTATAATTCAAAGTAAAATAAAAGAAAATAGTCGGGTATACAAATAACAAAAGTTATTTCAGGACACTCCAGGAGACCAACTGCAACTATACTCTCTCTGTCTCTCTCTGAGGTCGGTCGTGTCTTTTCTCTCTCTGCAGCTTTTACCCCCCCCCCTCTCCTGCTTTGCTTTGCTATGTCTTGTCTTCTGAGCACTTTCTTCATATCAACCGAACTCTGAAAAACATGGATCTGGTAAGCTGGTCTCTCAATACTATTGATAAATTTTTTTCGACGGGTAGGCAACGGAAGGGGGACCCGTCCGGTCCTGATTTGACTTATTTTGTGAGATACACCCTAAATTCCTGGAGGAAAACGGTGTGTCTTTCTATCTTGTCATTCCTGGACGTTTGAAATTTTCACATTGGATTAAGGATACTGGGATCTCTACTTATTGGTTTTTGTGGATTTTTGAAGTATCGGCAAATACAGCGGATGTCGGAGCCATTTGGCCTTGATCAGGCTGCCGGCTGCATGACGCGCTCACTCTGGTGGTGAACGGACAAACCTGGCAGGTGAATGGAGCGAAGCCGAAAAGCTGCCTGTGTTGGAACGCAGACTGACTTTGGTGGTTGAACTCAAGGGGAGATGGGATAAAATCTGGGAGTGAAGCGCGAAAAAGCCCAATAATTTGGAAAATTGGATTTATGTGGAGCCAGCAAAAGACTTAAAAGCTGACAGGAAAGGCAGTGCAGCTTGTCTCATAACAAATAACATATTTGGATTCCCTCCCTATCTACTCCTGGATTGTTATGGCGGAATGCTCAGAAAGGCCCCCCGGCTACCCCCCTCCCCCGCTGACACCTGAGGATGCTTCTCTGAACTGTGGGCCGGCTGATAACATCAAGGACAATGGTCTCTGGAGAGTGTTCACTGAGAAAAACACTTTCGCCCATACACACACGCATAACTGATACTCTGAAACTGATGAATTACGCACACGCGACAGGTCTCAAATGTTTACCTTGTGCATACATGTTGTCTTGTGTTTATTTGTGCTTTTGTGCTATGAGGTTTTTTTTGTGTCGGTTGTTTGTCTCTTTATAGGTGAGAGCATAAATAGGCAAACATCTGTCTCTTTTTTTCTCCCTTCCCTCTTTCCCCCATGTTGTTGCTCTTTCTTCGAGAGTTTCAAGGGCAGCGCCTGGGGACCCCGTGTAAAGCGGGGTCTGGGGCAGTTTGGGGAACACACCTAACGGCTGCGCTTTTTAGCAGCGGCCGACTAGCTGTGTTACTGGCAACGCAAGGCCTCAGTCAATCGTTCCCCCAAAATGTTTGTTAAGTGTATGTGATGGACGGTTGTACTGGAACTGAATTTTCGATTGTAATGCAAATTGCAGTTGACTAATAAAATTGATTGATTGATAGTTCACCCTCAACACCCCTCATTTTCATGTTTTCTATATATTCCATAAAAGGACCCCAAATATTTTGAAATAGCGATAATTTCCATTTCATAATGAAAGTAATCTTTTCCTTTTTTTTTTTTTTCCCAGTGTCCTGTCTAGCAATGTGGCAATAAGAATTGACGTCTTAATGCCAAATAGAGCTCGACAGATTTTGCTTTCACAAGTGGAGCAAACAGCTTTCGCCATAATGCTCCGCTTGATTTGTGCATGTAAATAGCTTTATTGTGATTCCTGCAGGGAGAATTTCAAATTATATGGACACTACAATGGGAAAGTGGGAGAGTAAAGGAAGAACAAGAAGAGAGAAAAAAAGAAAGAGAAGAGGTGAAAGAAAGAAGAGATAAAAGGAAGAGAATGATAAAACGTCCTCTGTCTGCTCCATCACCTGGAAAGAGACGCAAAAAGAACAGCACAACCAACGGACATAAAGCAACAGATACAATCGAGTAACACCTTGATACCATTGCTATTATTATTTAAGCTGACATGTGTAATGTGATACCTTAAAAAAGAAAGTGAAAGAAAATAAATAAATAAATTATAGGCTTTCTGTATATAAGTGAACATTTAATACCTGGGACCCAGCACCTGTGGGAGTTTGTGAGAGTGCACTAGTTTAAGTGAAAATTATACAGAAGGAAATAGCTCGCTAGTGGTTGTGGAGAACCAAAGACCCGCGTTCCCCGAGCACAGAGGCAGGGGTCAGGGGACCCATAACCCCGGACTCCCAAAGGGGCCCCCAAAGCAGGGCGCCCAGGAGGGGAAATCTGCAACCCCCCCCCAAGGAAAAAGGAGAGACGACCCCGAGGAAATCCCCCAGCCACCGCAATGCCGACGCCCCCAAGAGCCACGCGGACGAGCCCGTGGGCTCCGCCGGCAGCCAGCCGCGCTGAAGTGGTCCCGGCCATGGGCCCTGGGGGCCAGGCCCCGCAAAGCCGCCCCCGGGAATGGGCCAGCGCCCACCCGGGAACCCGCCCCAAACCCGAGCACCGTCAATGCGCCAGAGGGCAAAGGTGCTCGCCAGCGCAGCGGAGGAGGGCAGGACGTGGGGGGATGGGCTCCGCACCTAGCGGAGACTTGAGATGTTCTTGGGAGAGGGAGCGGACCACACCCATACCTGGGAAAAAAAAGGAAAACTCATTCACACCATCCCTCCCTTGTGCCCCACTCACCACACACAAATTTAAAAAAAGAAAAAAAAAAAAGACGCTGTACACACATTCCCACATAACACTCGCATCCAACACTGACCAGAGGGGCGGGGGGGGGGGGGTCACCCCAAATCGACTATACGACTGCTTGTGCCCGACCCCCGGCCCCGCCCCCAGACCAGACGCCCCCCGGACCGGGCCCCCCAAAGAGGGCGGACCAACATGACCCGTACGAGCCACCCAGCCAGAACCCCCCCTCACCACCTAAATACATAATAAACCCCCTCCCTCCCCCACCTTACCCTAGCCACCCCTGCCCCTCCTGGGGGGAGCGGAGGCGTCAGCCCAAGACCTGGCAAGCCACTGACTACCCGTTGCAGCCCCCCGCCAAGACCCCGGACACAGTGGCCCGCACCTCCTCCAGGCCCCAGACCCCAGAACGGGGGTGTGCAGAAGACCCCGATCCTCCCTACGCCCGCTCAAATGTTGTGTTGTTGCATTTTGTTCTCAAGTGCGTTTAAAAACTGGGAGCGCCGAAGGGGGTGCACGGCACAGCCCACCCCCCCTCCGGAAGGAAGCTGGTGCCAGCGCCCCCCCTCCAATCAACTACCCAGAACCCTCAATGTCTAAATGCGAGAGGGGGTGAAGGGAGCCGTCCGAAGAGAGGCTCACACAACATAAGCCCCCCCCCCCCCCAGACGTCTTCCCCCATCCCCCATATCTTGGCCTACATGAATGTGCGTTGTGAAAATGTTTGAAGTGAAAGTGTCTAAAATGCATGATAAAATTGGGGAGAGGGACGTCACCAGAAAGTGGCAACCTCTAGTAACGCCCCCTCCCCAAGGACCTACATGTGTGGTGGCGTGATGGAGCAGGCAGAGGGAGGAGTCCGGGGATGGGGAGCAAATGACTGGGGAGCCAACCCAGGGAGCCAGCTCCCCTACTGACTCCAATAGGCACCCCCGCTCCCCGAAAGCCCCACCCGGAGAAAGGGGCCCCTCCAGCGGCACCACCGTAGCCCGGGGGCCGGGGAGAGGCCGCAGGTCCCGCCAGCCACCCATCCACCAGGACCAACACCTCCACCTCCCCCAGCCCACCCACCAAGCCTACTGGCTTTAACCCCCCCCAAAAAATAATAATAGTAATAATAATAATATATATATATATATATATATATATATATATATATATATATATATATAAATAAATAAAAATAAATAAACAAATAAATTAATAAGATGGGGGGACCCTGGCCAGCCAGCCCGCTCGAGCCATCCCAAACCCCACCCCCCAGGCGAACGAAACCCGCACCGGGAGACTACACGGACCAGGACCGGGACAGGGGGCCGGACACAAGCCCACCAGAACGTCCACCCCCCCCCCCACCCGTACACTTAACCCCTCCCCAACACTAACATTCAAACATCTCACCATACATTCGACAGTAGACATCCAGGCTGGGTAAGTCACTACTCCCCCTCCCTCCCCTCCCCCCACTAGCAGAGTGCCAACCCAAAGAAAGGGAAGAGCATCTGCCCTGAGATGTTAATGACCATGCCCCCCTACCAGCTCAATAGGCCCCGAGGCCCCCCAGCGCACCAGAGGCCCCGTGCAGGGGCAGACACCCGGGCGCACGCCGGCCCAGACCCCAAGCGGCACACCCCCCGGAACCGGAACCCCCGAGGCCCCGCCGGGGCCCCCGCCCGAGGGCGGCGTGCCCCAGGGACCCCAGGCCCCCAGACCCACCCAGGACCCACCCAGCGACAGCACAGCTACCAGGTCAGTAACCCACGTCCGTCACCGCGTAGCTCCCCAAGAACGACGCAAGCGGCGCTGTAGGCCACCCGTAGGCCTCCCAAGCTCCTCCCAGATGGGGGCAACAGACCCTGGAGTCAGACCCACCAAGCACCCCACTCCGAGTGCCCCCAGAGTCCCAGGAACCTCTCCACCCAGCCACTGCGCCCTGCAGGAAGCAACCCACCGCCCCCCATTCCACTAAGTGATGGTGCTAATCAAAGGAGCCCAAAGAGATCGATCAGATGTGGAAGCAGATGCTGTCTCAAGATTAATATGATCCAACAAAAGATCTCTATACTGATTGATACTGAGATTCTCCTTACTTTTCCAATTCATGAGGATAGTTTTCTTTGCGATACATAGTGCAGTGAAAACCATGTAAACTATTTTATTCCCCAGAGGGCTTTCCTCAAAATTACCAAGCAAGCAAACTGATGGGGAAGGTGAAATTTTACAGCTCAAGCACTTTGATAAGTCCTTACATATCTGTGTCCAGAACCTCTGGACTGGTGTGCATAACCATAACGCATGAATATAATTATCAGGATGATTGCCTATGCAGTGTGGACAGATATTAGATTGTGCCAAACCCATCTTGAATAATCTTTGTCCTGTGTAGTGTACTCTGTGAAGGATTTTGTATTGTATTAGTTGTAAGTTGGTGTTTCTAGTCAATTTGAAAGTTCTTAGACATATCTGAGCCCAGAAGTTTTGTTCAAAGCTAACTGATAAATCCTCTTCCCATTTCATAATAGGAAGAGATACTGAATCATCTATTTTAGTCAGTGTCCTGTATGATTTAGACAGTAGTTTGGGGGGGTTTAAATCTAGGAACCCTAATATATTACTTGGAATTTGTAAACCACCTTTAATATGCTCAAATTTTTTTCTAATTATAGATTTAAGTTGTTCATATTCCAAAAATTTATTTTTACTAATGCCATATTGCATATTTAGTTTGGAAAAAATGATGAACTCATTTCCATCAAGTAAATGTTCCAGATATTCAATACCTTTATTCTTCCAGTATGTAAAGTTTATCATATTATTATTTTGTAGGATGTCAGGGTTGTTCCAGATGGGTGTACGACTGCATGGGATAAGTGATGACTTTGTCATTTTAAGAAACTCCCACCATGCTGTCAGAGTAGAGCTGATATTGATATTTTTAAAGCATGTATGCCGTTTTATATTTGAGCTAATAAACGGCAAATCTGAAATCGTGATATTATTGCATATTTTCTGTTCTATATCTATCCAGGGCTCGTCTAAAGGATTATGCTTTATCCATTTAGTGATATATTGTAGTCTATTTGCCAAGTAGTACTTATGGAAGTTAGGCAGATAGTAAAGTAATCTTTTCCATTGGCAAGGTTGTGGAGATTTCCTTAATCCAATTAATAAATTTTGGTTTACTGGTACTCTTCCATGAAAGTGCTATGACTCTTTTTGCAAGTAATAGACATAAATCCATGGCATTAATAATTTTTCTGGACATATGATGTCTGTTTGGGTATAATCCTAGAATAAACAATTTAGGATCAAAAACTAGCTTTATACCTAATATAGTCTCTAGAGCTTGTTTAATCTCCCTCCAAAATTGTGCTACTTTCTTGCATTTCCAGATACAATGAATAAATGTTCCCTTCTCTTCTCCACACCTATTACAAAGGTCTAGGATGGCCCCATTGTACTTATTAAGCTTTTCTGGTGTCACATAAATTCTCATTAGCCAATTATATTGCAGTACTTTGAGGCATGTATTGATAGTTTGTGTTTGTGCTTCAGCTCACACCTTCTCCCAGTCCTCTGAAGATAGATTTTCCTGTAGATCCTGCCTCCAGGTATTGAGGTTCCACAAAGAAGACTCAGAGGATCCCTCCACCAACATGTTGTATAGTTTGGAGATGATTCCTTTTCCAAAGCAATCTTTCATCATTTCAGTTTCCAAAATGGACAGTGGAGGGATGAATTCACATTGATTTTGAGATGATCTAATAAAATTTCTCATCTGTAGATATTTAAAATAATGTTTACTTGGGATATCATACCTGGCCTTCAACTCTTCAAATGACATCCAGACCCCCTTCTCTGAATCCACAAGGTCTCCTTTTGTCTTTAAACCTTTTTCAGCCCATTTCCTAAAATCAGAATCTGCTCTGCCTGGTGGGAAAGACTGGTTTCCCTATATCGGGCTGAAGCGTGTTAAGGAGGAGGGGTCGCCTAAATATTTCTTAACCTGATACCAAACCATGATCATGTTTCTGACAATAGGGTTTTTTGTCTTTTTTTCAGCATTCTGATGTTTGTTGAGTAAATATACTGGGGTAGAGGGAGAGGTACAGAACAATTTTCAATATTCACCCAAGGCAAGAGACATTTATCTGTAAAATAGTACATCATGGTCCTCAGTTGAGCTGCCCAGTAGTACCAAAGTGGGTTGGGGCACCTGAGGCCTCCTCTATCATATGGTAGATATAGAAGTGTTAAACGAAGCCTTGGTCGTCTGTTATTCCACAGAAATCGTTTGAAAATATTTTTTAGGGTCGAAAATAAACCGGCAGGAGGCGGCAGTGGGATGTTCTGAAACAAATACAGAAGTTTGGGCATTATATTGGATTTTAGGACATTGATTCGTGCTATGGGTGACAAGGGCAGATAATTCCATCTATCGACAGAGGCAGCAATTGAGTCCATCATGGGGTTATAGTTAACCGCGACAATATCATTTATACATGGTACTATCCTAACCCCCAAATATGTAGTCTACCTTTTTGAATTGGAAAGGATTCCCAACACTGTTTCTTTCTGCTGAATTAAGTAACATTAACGAAGACTTATCTTTATTTACTTTATATCCTGATATTCTTCCAAATGTGTTTATTAGATCTAACAACGCTTGAATAGTGTCTTTCAGTTTTTCCATAAAAAGAATGACGTCGTCAGCAAATAAGGCAAATCTATGTTCTTGTTGACCTATTGTCAAGCCAGTTATGTTTTTATGAGACCGCACCGCAATGGCAAATGGTTCTATTGCTAAAATACATAATAGAGGGGAAAGGGGACACCCCTACCTACAACCTCGCTTAATTTGGAATGGTTTAGATCTAACTCCATTTGTTACAATTTCTGCATAAGACTTGTTGTATAAAATATTAACCCATCGACAAAAGTTGTCCCCATAGCCAAATCTTTTCAGTATCTCAAATAAATAGGGCCATTCAACTATATCAAAGGCCTTTTCTGCATCCAAGCAGTGTCTGTTTTTTCTTCTATATTATAAATGATATCCAGCACTCGTCTCACATTGTGAAATCCCTGTCTCCCTACAATAAACCCATTTTGGTAATTATTTCGGGCAAAATTCTCTCCAGTCTTCGAGCCAGGATTTTACAGACAATCTTTAAATCAACATTAAGAAGACTTATTGGCCTTAGATTTTCACATTTGTTGCAAGTTTTGCCAGGTTTTGGCATTAAAGTAATCAGGGCTCCTCTTAGTGAGGTAGGAATAATTCCCTTTTCAAATGAGTCAAGATACATGTCAAAAAGGGGGTCTATCAATTTAGCTTTAAATATCTTATATAATTCTGTTGGCAGCCCATCTGGGCCTGGGGCTTTTCCCATTTTCAAGTGATCTATTGCTATAGAGATTTCCTCTTTAGTAATAGCTGCACTGAGATCTGTACTCATTGAAGCTGAGATATTGGTAATATGGAGGGATTCTAAGAAGACATTTAGCTCTTGTTCCTTATGCATCTTGTCTGAGCTGTATAGTTTTTCAAAAAGACCTTAAAAATCTCATTGATTTCTAATGGATCTGTAGTAATCTGTTCCTTATTATTTTCGACTGAGGTGATATTTTTCTCATTTTGTAATTGTTTAAGTCGCCAGGCTAATAATTTCCCAGGCTTTTCCCCTTGATCATAGAATGACTGCTTAAGACGTAAAAGTTGTGAGGCAGCCTTGGATGCAGAAAGTTCATTATACTGCGTTCTTAGTATCAAAAGTTGTTTATGGGTGTTTGGACATAGTGTTTGATAGTAATCCCTATCAAGCAGCTCAATCTCAACTGCCAATTCTTTTGTTTTTTGATACGTTTTTTGCCTTGTAGCTCGTAAAGCTAATTATTTGACCCCTTTTATAAGCCTTAAAGCCTTCCCACCTTGAAGAGGGTGATGTTTCATCCGTATTGGTTTCGAAGTAAATGTTAATTTGGTTATCTACAAAAAATATAAATTCTGGGTCTGTTAGCCATTTTTGTTTAAATCTCCACGCAGGAGGGTCTCTCCTTAGTTTTACGTATTCATAGATGAGTGAATTTGGTGCATGATCCGAAATTACGATACTATCATACTGACAATCTCTTATTTTGTGTCTCAAATTAGCAGAAATTAGAAAGTAATCAATACGTGTGTCAGGGTTCTCTGTGTTTCCGTGCTCTAACTCTGCTCCACAGGTGGTTCTAGTTGACTGGGGGGCGTTGCCCACACCTGCGGCTTGTTAGGAGCGGCTTCCACTGGCTTTTTAAGGAGTGCTCAGACAGATGGAAGACGCCAGAGTGTTAAACCAGTCGTGGTATGCCGTGGCCTCTGACCTATATCCTGAACTCCGTATTTTGTGAGTCGCTTTGAATCCCATTTTTGGACTAATGTTTTTGTCTCCTGTTGTTCTCAGTTTTCGTGTTTGGATTTACTCACCTCCCTGGACGTCGTGTTCGAAGAACCAGATCCACAGAATCCCTGCTGCTCAGATTTTGCTCTGGCATCTCTACTCATACTCCCTTGGTGTTACTAAGCCAGGCTTGAGACCCCCTTCCCTGGATTCTTCTGGTTCACCTGCAAACTCTCTGGTTACTCCATCTCTTCCTCTCGTCTGCTGTGGTGCGCTCCGGATCCCTCGCCAGCTTACCATCTGTCAGCCCTCCAGTCACTACCACCTACGAGCTACGGTCACAGAGTTCCCTCGTCATTATTCTCCCCGGATAAACCCTGCTAAATGCTTCTGGTACTTTCCCCTGGTTCGTTTACTCGTAACATTATTCCTCCTTCTTTCCGCAGTCGCTCCAGTACTGACGTTCAGACCTCGCCCGAGCCACACGCTGTGTCTCTTCCCGCAGCCTGAACCTTTAAATAAACATCTTAAAACTGTGCTTGTCTTCCGTCTGTATCTGCATGTGGACTAAACACTAAAAACCATGACAACGTGAATATGATTTATGTGTATTTGAATAACACGAGTATTTTAGACTTTTGGGATTCATGTCTCTCCAAATATCCATCAAATGAAGCTCCTTCATATAGTGTTGAATTGTTTGTCTACTTTTAGAATGAGAGTTGTCAGTAAATGAGCTTCTGTCCAGTTCTGGGTTAATTGTGCAGTTAAAATCTCCTGCTATAATATAGCTGCCAGCCAAAGATGAAATTGTAAGAAAGAGATTTTGAAAAACCTTTGGGTCATCAACATTTGAGGCATAAATATTTGTGCCCTGTAGAATAATGTACCTCCCAGCCCTGTCTTTAATAACCCTTGTCACATGGAATGGTATGGATTTATGAATCAAAATCATAACCCCTCTTGCTTGGGAGGTAAAGGGTGCCGAGTATACACTGCCCTGCCACCTCCTGCCAATCCTCATCTCCTGACCAGACAGCAGGTGAGTTTCCTGAAACAGCACAACATCAGAGTGTATAAATTTCACCCTATTCATTATCTGTTTAACTTTTTTTAGTTTCTGTAATCCCCTGCAGTTCCAAGAAGACACTTTAACTTTATTTAGTTGCTAATCAACTTTGTGAACATTTACAAAGTAATGACCTACTTGAGGAGTTTCAGTCAGGCTTCAGAGCTCATCATAGCACTGAAACAGCTCTGGTGAAGGTCACCAATGATATTCTCATGGCCTCAGATAATGGACTTGTGTCTGTACTTGTCCTGTTAGATCTCAGTGCTGCATTTAATACAGCTGATCACAATATTCTCCTACAAAGACTTGAGCATACTGTAGGGATTAAGGGGAAAGCATTAGGCTGGTTTAAATCTTATCTATCGGACAGATTCCAGTTAGTTCATGTTAATAATAAATCTTCTTCAAACTCTAGGGTCACTTGTGGAGTACCACAGGGTTCAGTTCTTGGACCAATTCTCTTTACTATATATATGCTTCCGATTGGCAAAATTATCAGACAGCATGGGATTAATTTCCACTGTTATGCTGATGAGACTCAGCTATATTTATCCATAAATCCTGATGAATTCAATCAATTACTTCGATTGCAGTCATGTCTTAATGACATCAAAAGCTGGATGACTTTAAATTTCCTGCACTTAAATTCTGACAAGACAGAAGTTGTAATCTTTGGACCAGAGTCCTCAAAAAATAAAGGTTTTAATCAATCACTTAATCTGGATGGCATTAACTTGGCCTCTGGTAATAAAGTAAGAAATCTTGGTGTTATTTTTGACCAAGACATGTCATTTAATCCCATATTAAAGAGGTTTCCAGAGTTTCCTTTTTTCACCTCAGGAATATTGCCAAAATAAGAAACATTCTGTCCAGGGGTGATGCTGAAAAACTAGTCCATCCATTTGTTACTTCAAGGCTGGACCATTGTAATTCTTTACTATCAGGAAGTCCACAAAATGCAGTTCAAAGTCTTCCGCTGATCCAAAATGCTGCAGCAAGAGTTCTGATGAAAATCAACAAGAGGGATCATATTTCTCCAATTTTAGCTTCCCGTCATTGGCTTCCTGTTAAATCAAGAATAGAATAGAAAATTCTCCCTCTCACGTATATAGCCCTTAGTAATCAAGCTCCATCATATATCAGAGCTCTGATTACCCCATATGTTCCTAACAGAGCACTTCGCTCTCAGACTGCAGGTCTGCTGGTGGTTCCTAGAGTTCTGCATTGCATTGCATTGAAATGACTGTTGTCATTTGAGCTTTTAACTTTTTGTTCTCTCTCTTTTTTCTTCATAGTAGGTACACCTGGTCGAGGCAGATGACCGTTCATACTGTGCCCGGTTGAGCTGGAGGTTTTCCTTCCCGTTAATGGGGAGTTTTTCTTTCCGCTGTCGCTTCATGCTTGCTCAGTATGAGGGATTGCTGCAAAGCCATGGACAATGCAGACGACTCTCCCTGTGGCTCTACGCTTCTCCAGGAGTGAATGCTGCTTGTCGGGCCTTTGATGCAATCAACTGGTTCCCTTATATAGGAAATTTTTGACCAGTCTGTATAATATGACCCAATCTGTATAATATGATTGAATTTGACTTTGTAAAGTGCCTTGAGATGACATGTTTCATGAATTGGCGCTATATAAATAAAATTGAATTGAATTGAATAAACCAACGCACTCTTTGCTCCATACTTAAGACCTTGTGCTGACATATGGCATTGATTGTGAAGAATTAACAGTATTTCCTCACAACCCTGTCCTATCTGATCATTTTTTAATAACATTTGAGTTTAATCTAACTGAGTTCTCCACCCCCAAAAGAGGGTTCCATTATAGTAGATCTTTATCGGACAATGCTGCATCAAACTTTAAAGAGTCTGTCCCCCTTTTAATATCGTCAGTATTGCAGAAATACCCTGCAGATAGCAGCAATATTGTTTCTTCCCATTCACAAATAGATGTCTTTGTTAATGGTGTGACTTCGTCATTGCGTTTTGCATTAGACAATGTAGCTCCCTTGAAAAAGAAGGTGATTATTCACAGGAAGCTGGCTCCCTGGTTTAATTTAGAGCTGCGTTCCTTGAAGCACAATGTTAGGAAATTGGAGAAAAAATGGCACTCTATACACCAAGAGGAATCCTACCTAATCTGGAGGGACAGTCTATTGTTGTATAGAAAGACCCTTCGCAGAGTTAGAGCAGCATATTTTTCATCATTAATTGAGGAGAATAAAAATAATCCTAAATTTTTGACCAATCTGTATAATCTGACCCAATCTGTATAATATGATTGAATTTGACTTTGTAAAGTGCCTTGAGATTTACCTGACTCCGCCAGATGGATTTGCTCTGCATATCCATCTGGAAACCTTCCGTTGAAGTAATTTTGGGAAGGGGCGAAAATACTGGTTAGCTGATTGGCCTATGTTGATGATAGACGGGCCAAATAAACCAATCAGATCAACGAAGCATATGACGTACTCGTCAACATGCTTCGTTGCGACGACGAAAACACAACCACAAGCCAAACTACTCTTGCTGCTGCAGGTAAAGGCTCGTTAGCTCAGCAAAGAAATACTCTGTAATTCCGATAAAACTTGCTCGATAGCCACGCTAACGCTAGTTTCATCGGCTGAAGCTGCCATGTTCTTTAGACTGAACTGTCGCGCTTCTGGTTGCTTCACACCTCAACCTGCCTCAAAGC
Organism: Fundulus diaphanus; assembly: GCA_037039145.1. Taxonomy (NCBI): domain Eukaryota; kingdom Metazoa; phylum Chordata; class Actinopteri; order Cyprinodontiformes; family Fundulidae; genus Fundulus; species Fundulus diaphanus. Next base: position 59,318,646 of record CM073124.1, read on the forward strand.
CAACGCTGATTGGACGTTCGTTTGGTGAACGGCTCCAAATTTTCTTTAACGGAGAGTAGCCAGACTGATCTGCGAGTGAAACCTTGAAAGCTCGCGAGATCAGGATGGTCTCACGAGGCAACCTTGAGATGACATGTTTCATGAATTGGCGCTATATAAATAAAATTTTATTGAATTGAATTAAGTTCACCTTATAGCCCCCCCCCAAAAAAGTAGGCCATTGAAAATAATTTGAAAATGGAAGCCAGTCAAGGCCTGAACTGTTCTGGAGCTTCCTCACAAATTTACCTAAAATTCAAAGAGTCACTGGTTGCATAATACAGGCAGACAACTGCCTCACATACCTGTAAGTGGATGAATGTAGAAGTTCTTGTGCTCGTTGCCTGATCTGATGCTGTAGGTGATCTCAGCATTTGTCCCAATGTCTTTGCTGGCAGCATATACTCTCAGAATTTCAGTGCCAACTCCCACATCCTCTGGAACTGTTGCCAGCTGATCACGGCGCTCAAAAACAGGTGGGTTGTCATTAATGTCAAGCACAGTAATTGTGATGTTGACCAGTGAGTAGAGAGGCAGGGGCAAACCCTGATCAGATGCACACACAGTTATGTGATGAGTTGACTGGACTTCACGGTCAAGAATGTGCTCCAGGATTATTATGCCTGTGAACTTATCAATGGAGAAAAAACCTCCAGCAGAGTCAACCAGGGAATAGACCACCATGCGACCTGGACCTGCTTCATAGAAAAGAAAAATTGTTGATTATGTATTTGAAATTCATAGGTCTTTGGGTTTGTAAAGTTAAAGCTTCTGTAGTCAGTGTTTTTATAATGACAAAGACATTAAGACATTTTCATCATTTCTATTTACCACATAACAATTTGTGCCAGTTTTCATAGTGAAGTAGGGTTATAATAAACAGGATTATACTTGACATAACTGGTGTCTGCTGTCAGTCTACAGCATTCAATAATAACCGTGCTGCACTGCCCTCAGAGGGTGGGAGATCCAGTTTTTAGAGTTGGAAAGCAGCAGTTCATCTATTTTATTAGCCAGGGAATGGACATTAGCTAAGGGATAGAAAGCAAGAGGTCCGCAGTGTCTGCTGCTAAAGCTTCATGAGCACACCTGCCAGTTTACGATCTTGAAAGATAATTAGAACTACCTTTTGGTTTAATTACAGCTAACACTATTTTGTGGCAGGTTTCTACCAGCTTTTCACACCTACAGGCCAAAATATTTTGCTTATTTGTCTGTGTCAAAGAGCTCAAGCTTAGTCAGAGTAAATGGAGATGGTCTGGAAACAACTTTTGTAGTCTTGTCTCATATCCTCAGTGGAATTTAGGTCTGGACTTTAGCTGGGGAATTCTTAAAGGAATACAGTTTCTTAAAGTAGGATGGGAGGCAGATCTTTTAGCTATCTGGCTCCTCTCCTGTGGGACCAATTCCCACCTTTAGAATTTTAGGTAGACACCCTATCTACTTTTAAGACTAGGCTAAAATGTTCCTTTTTAATTCATCTTATAGTTAGAGTGGCTTAGGTTATCCCGAGCTATGCTAGGTTAGCATGTAGCATGCTCAGTATGAGGGACTACTGCAAAGTCAGCCAATGTAAGCAACTATTCACTGTTGTGAAAGAGAAATGAAAGCTGATAGTCAATGACTTAATGCTATCTGCTGGGTTTCCTTATATAGAAAACCTTTTAACCAATTCGAATAATAAACTGAACTTGACTAAATTGTTTGCTAACTAGGATCAAGTGGAATTGATTGATTGTGAATCTGTTTGACCCTAAGACCCTATTGAATTGATTGTTTTTGGTAAAGTTCCTTGAAATGATATTTCTCTGAATTGAATTGAATTGAATGTGCTTTGATCTAAATCATTCCACTAAAGATGTGGTTGGAAAGGTGTTTGTCGTAAAGTAACCTTACAGGTTGATAAAGCTGTTTGAAAAAAATAATTATGCATTTGATCACTTTACACAATAATCTGAAACCGATATAAATCATCACAACGGAAACCGAATCCAAACACAGCGCTTGTGTCAATGTGTAAATATTTGGTCATGCCTTCACATTATATATAACAACATTGTCAGTAATTACAGTTAAACAGGAATCAGGAATCTGTATATTATGCTATTGTACATATCTGTAAAAACTCTATTTATAGTAATATCCACCTGTATATTATATTCGGTACATATCCAGCTGTAAATTTAGTTCACAATACTAGTTATCTATATATTATATTCATAGGACAAATCTATCTGTAAAATTCTGTTTATAATAGTATCCATCTTTATATTTATTCAGTAAAAAACCCATGTCCTGTACTTATGGAACCATTGTTTATCCTGCACTTGCTGCTATTGCACTTCTAGTTAGACCTAAACTGCATTTCGTTGCCTTGTACCTGTAATGACAATAAAGTTGAATCTAATCTAATCTAATCTAATCAATAGCAGATCTGTTATCACCTTCATCTGGATCTATGGCATGGATGCGAGTGAGCAGAGCCTTTACTGGAGTATCTTCATACACAGCGGTAAGGTACTCTGATAGCGTGAAAAGCGGCGGGTTGTCATTCACGTCTGTCACCACCAGCAGCACTTCAGCATGACACCAGCGTCCTCCACCGTCAGTTGCTTTAGCAATTATTCTGTAGTTAGGATTGATCTCATGGTCGAGAATTACTGCTGACTTGATTTCCCCTGGACAGATAAGAAGCAAAGAAGGGCACATTTGGAGACCAGGGGCCAAAGGTGTGGCAAACAAACACATATTTACCACAGCTTTCACAAAAACACAAACTACAACAAAGTGTACACAACCATGCCACAATGCTAGAAGGGTCTCCAGCCACAACACAACACATAAAATTCGTGTATGCTTTTATTTTCAGTAGGTTGGATTGTTGTAATTTTATCCATACTGGTGTCTGTAAAATCAGGTTAGCTGCAGCTCATTCAAAAGTTTACATCCAGCAGATAAACAGACATTGTTAGACTGCAATGGCCCTTATTTAAAAAAAAAAAAAGAATATATTTTAAATGTGTCCTTGTCTATAAAACACTATATGGGCAAAAATAAATTTCTGAAAAACTGGTCAAGAATGGACCTTGCAAACCTCTTAGTTGTTCAGAGATCAGCTGCTTACTCTGTGTTCCCATATGGGCACAAATTCCAGTGATATTTATATTTTATCTATAACATATTTATATTTTATCGATAAAATATTTATATTTTATAAAGAAAGTTCTGGGGACCCTTCTAGAACCTCTGGAGATGATTGTGCAAAGAATGATTCTTTATAAATAAAGCACATTATGGACAACCCTGAGCGTCCTCTTCATCAAACAATACCAGTGTCATAGTTTGAGTTCTGTTTTAGTTTAGATTCTGTTGATGGTTCTTTCTTAGTTTGGTTTCTGTCATAGTTTGGGTTTGGTTCTGTTTTGCACTTCTCCTTATTTTATCTCTTCACCTGCCTGCATCAGCCAGCTCACTTCACACCTCAGCCATCAACCATTAATCAGTCTCACCTGTAATTAGTTTTCACTCCAGTTCACCTGTCCACTGCTCTATTTATACCTGCCTCAAACCTCTGCTCAGTGCCAGATCATACGAGCCAATTGGTGAGTCATATCCAGCATCTTTATTGCCTGTAGATACCGACCCGATTTGCCTCTAGACATCTGAGCCAGCTCGATCCCTGTTAACTTGTTTTTCCTGCCCGATTCTGACTGCTAACTTGTGTGCCTGGCCTTGCCTGTGTCCAAGTAGCGCAACACGGATCCCCCCTACGGATCCACAGCCACCGCAAGGCCTTTTCTGCGGCCTCAAGAATGTTCTTGGTGGCTTTGCTCAACTGCAGTCCTCTAACACCAAGGAGTTTGAACACTTTCTGTAATGAATGACCTGCAAAACCTCTGCACCCGATTTCGACAGGTTCGCAGCGGGCCTTCCAGCCATTGCTCCGGCACTCTGCGGTGAGCTCCGAGTATTTGGCCCTCTTGTGCTCGTTAGCCTCCTCAATACGGTCCTCCCATGGTACAGTCAGTTCCAGTAAGACCACTCGCTTGGTGCTCTCTGATGTTAACACCATATCTGGGCGGAATGAAGTGGTAGCTATGTTAACTGGGAACTTGAGTTGCCGTCCTAGATCAACTTGGAGCTGCCAGTCACGGGCGGTAGCGAGGAGCCCTCCTGAGGAATTGGGCTGGTGGTTTACCTTCTGCCCTGCTCTAACAAAGATGATTGACTGCTTCGGAGCAACCTGGGTCTTGCTGTTCTGTATCGCTGTGCTGAGTGAATCGCCAAGAATTTTAGAACTTGGTCGTGGCGCCAGCGATACCGCCCCTCTCCTAAAGCCTTCAGGCAGCAGCTCAGAATGTGCTCCATGGTGCCCCTTCTCTGGCACAGTTTACACTCGGGACTATCCGCCAGGCCCCAGGTGTGAAGGTTGGCCGGACTTGGAAGGGCATTGTAGACAGATTGTATGAGGAACTTCGTGCGAAGAGATTCGGCTCTCCAGAGCTCTGCCTACGTGCATTTGCGAGGGTCCACGTGCTCCCACCTGGTCCATGCCCCTTGCTTGGACATGCCAACCATCTTGATGTGACGTTCTTCCTCCACCTCTGCACGGATCTCATCTCGGACCAGTTGGCGCTTCTCCTTTCTGCTGGCACGGTCGTAGCGCAGCTTGGGAGAGCTACCCAGGCCTGCCCTCCCCACTGCCATAGCTCCGACCAAGGTTTTATGCCTCAGCCTTGCCTCCGCTCTACTGACGGCTTCTTGTGCCTGCCACTTCTAGTATTCTACGCAGGACTCCGTGCTGGTACATCCAGGCCTTGTACTTTCCTGGAGACACGATGACAAGTCACTCTTGGTTTGCTGCAATGCCGCTGCATCCTTCAGGGAGCTGTCAAAGATCTTACCCAGGCTCTTGACAGGCTTTTCGGTCACTGTTGGAATCTTGGTCCCTTCCAGTGAAAAGCAGAAGTGGTCGGCCACTCTACCTTTCTTCAGAACCAAAGACCTACTTCTCTGGCTTGAAGCTCATCTTTGCCCATGAGATGAGCTGTTCGAGCCCCCGAAGGAGCCACCTGCACACCGGGACAGATGTGGTCATCACTGTTAAGTCATCCATAAAGGCTCTTATAGGCGGCTGTCGGGTCCCAGATCTTGATTTGGGCCCTCTGCATTCGTCCTCGGCAGACTTAACAATCATGGTCATGGCCAAGGAGAAGAGTGACACCGAGACAGTACAGCCAGTAATTATGCCCTTCTCCAGGCGGTGCCAGGCAGTTGTTACTTGGCCTGAGGAGACTCTTATGCTGAAGTTGTTGTAATAGTTCATGATGAGGTTGCAGATCTTCTCAGGAACGTGGTGTCTTGTCAGTACTGTTTCGACAAGCTTGTGAGGGATAGATCCGTATGTGTTGGTTAAGTCAAGCCAGACGGTTGCCAATTCTCCTTTGATAAATGATTGAGAATGAATGAGAATTATTTTTACTATTCTCTACATATTTTATGTTTATGTTATTTACTATGTTCATTGCATTTATTATATATATATATATACTCTTTACTACTAAGAAGTTTTAAGGTTTTAGATATTAAAGTGTATTTCATGTGACTGATCTCTCTCTCTCATCGTTGCAGAAGACCTACAGAAAGCAGAGAAATATGTTGTGACGATAATAAGTGTTTTTATGAACTCTATTCAGCCATCTGGAGTGCTTACGCACAACTGTACTGTGTGAACTGCTTGGTATTATGTCGAAGGTCACATAGTTATTTTGCTTTTCCCTACCCCTTAGCTTGACAAATGTAACCAAGGTTCCCTTTTCCTAAATAAAAAGACGAGGCGACGGATTTGCTTCAGAGCGAATTTGGAGATCTGTATTAAGCATCTCCGTTTAGCTCTCCTTGCAAGTTTTGAAAATGAACTCTTCTGTTGTCTCTCCTCCTTGTGTTTGTTTAATTAATGTTTTAGGTATCTGAACCTGACACTTTCCCTTGCCTCTCGGATCAACTGCTTCACCACTCCTGTATGCTCCAGGCACCCAGGTACTCCCGGAACTCCACCCTTCTGGACAGAGGTGTCTATGTAGGCGTTCTTCAAGAGAAACTCTGTTAGACGTTGGGACACGATCTTAAAATCTTGTTCTCAACGCTGAGCAGTGAGATTATCCGAAACTGCTCGATGTTACTAGAGTTCTCTTCCTTCGGGATCCAGACGCCTTCGGCGTGCCTCCACTGGGCGGCGACTTTCCCCCTCCTCCAGATCACCTTTAAGATCTTCCACAGGTGTCTGAGGAGCATTGGGCACTGCTTGTACACCTTGTAGGGTATGCCGCTAGGGGACTGAACCAGATCTTGCAGCTTTAACAACCTTTCTTACCTCTGCCAGGGTGGGCTCAGCACTGTTGAACTGATACACTGGTTCTGCGGGTGATACCAGTGCCTTGCAAGGGCCAAGCTCTTGATCTCTTGAAGTGTCACTGAAGGCTAAAACTACTAAGCAAAATCAAGATTAAAGAAGCTAATAAACTATGTACACACAAAAGAACAAGAGGACAAATAAAAATAATTGAAAGGCATCACCATAAGAATTATTCACTGAAGATCTAAGTTAGAGAATCAAAGTTTAACTTAAAGAATTTGGAATGAGGTCAAATTAGCCTAACTAATTTATAACTTAATTATTTAGTGGAAGAAAATTAAATCAATCATAAATTCTATAGTTTGTGAAAATCAAGTTTTCAATCAGAGTGTCGTCCTCCTTCTTTAACATCCATTACTCTTCCAGGACTTGCAGCTCAGTAGAACATCCCTCACTGGGGGACTTCCAGTGTCATGGCACAGTGAGCAAGACATGACTGGTAACTGCTCCTCAATATTGAACAAAATAATCCACCAAAACTCATCAGAAATAAATACATTTGAGCAACAAATTTGAAGTTGGTAGTAAAGACGGTAAGAAGCCTGGAAGATTGTGTTATGCCTAAATGACAGGAGAAAGACACAACATGTTTAAAAGCTACCAATGTAGCAGAGCTAGCTGAACCTATCATCACGGCGATTGATCTACTGATTTAAATCCGAAATGAAAAAAGGACAACGCAACTTTAAGGAAGGACATAGTTACAATGCAGCAAAATCAGAGAGAGTTGACAGAGAGAGTGGAGAGTGCGGAGGACCGTGCGGGGCATGTTGAGGATGTGACACTGGAGTTGACCAAAGTGCTAGCTGAGTGCATTAAACAACAGAGAATCAATCAAAAAAAATGACGGACATTGAATCGAGATTCAGACGAAACAACATTTGTTTCTTGAGAAAAAAGGCAGAAGAAAAAAAATCTGTGACACAGTTTGTTGCTGATTTTCTACGGCTGGACTTAAAGATCCAGCGTACGCATCGCGTCTCCACACACAGGTCTCGCCCCGGGGCTCCCCTGAGGCTGATCGTGGTTAATTTCCACGAATTCACCCCTTGTCCTCACACATAACAGCAGAGACACTTTATAAGGCTTTTTTAATTCAATCGACAGGAGGAGCGGTACTTGAAGACAATAGACGTCAAGATGTTGGACTATTAGGATAGAAGTGATTTCACCAGCCTCCAAACCTTATACAGGGCCACTCCTACGGGAAGATAATTGCCCTAGACCTACCAGTGGGATCAAGATGGGAAAGACTTTACTCCCATTGGATGGGAATCATAGGTATTCCTAGTATGTTTGCTGGTTCATTAGAGCTGTTTTTATTTTTTGTTCTTCTGTGGGGTCTACTACTCAGGATATGAGTGCCTTAGCTAAACTGAATTTCGTGTCAAAGAATGTTAACGGTCTGGGTAACCCAATTAAAAGCAGCTGACAAAATTAAAAAGACTAAGAGCACAGGTTATATTTAGTCAAGAAAATCATATAGCAAAAGTGGGACACAATAACGTAAAAAATTGGGTTATGCAAATTCCTTGTACTGTTCATTTAAACATTGTAGGAGAACAGGAGTGATAACCCTAATATAAAACACGTTGTATTTTGATATGCTGGAGGAGTGCTATGATAAAGAGGGCAGATTTGTGATTGTTAAAGGGAGGATGGACAATTCTATGGTCTCCTTGATTAAAGTGTATGCATCTCCAGAGGAAAATAAAAAATGTTTCAACTACTTTTTGATCAAATCTCTAGCTTAACTGAGGGAATTTGGATTTGTGGAGGTGACTGGAACACAATTTTGAATTATTGTACAGACACAAGAAGTGTTAAAAAATGCAACTGTAAAATCAAAGGCTCTTAATTCCCTCAGGAAGGAGACAGGCCTTGTGATGTCTGGCGAGAACTGCATCTTTTGTAAAAAGAGTATACATATTAATCAGCAGCTCATAAGGTTCAATTAAATATATTTTTCCAACCTATTATAAAACTCTGTATGGCCAGTCAGAAACTATAAGAGAAAATGAAACTCAAGATTATTATACATATATATATATATATATATATATATATATATATATATATACATTATTATACATTTAGATCTTCCCTCCATAGCAATCATTCAAAAAGAATCTTTAACAAAAACGATTACTAAAGAAGAACTGAATCAAGCTATTAGGCGATTAAAAAAATAACAAAAGTCCAGGGAGCGACTGCTATCGAACAAGTGAGTACAAGGTTTTTAAAGAGGACCTTGTCCCTTTATCATTGGAGTCCTTTAACTGGACACTTTGCAACATGCAAAAATCCTACCTTCCGGCAAGGATGCAAGATGAAAATAAAGAACATTGAGTCTTATCATCCAATCTCCAATTTAAAAGTGGATTATAAACTTATAACATCACTAATTTTTAACCGACTGGAAGTCTTTCTTCCATATCTGATTGATGACGACCAGATGGGGTTTATAAAGGACGCCAAACGCAAGACAACATCTGATGCACACTGCACGTCATCAATGAAGTAAATAAAAATAATATTCAAACAGCCTTAGTAAGCTAAGACGGCAAAAAGGCTTTTGATTGGGTTTCATGGAAATTCCTCTTTGTTGTTGCTCAAGCGCTGCCCGTACGTACTGTACATGTCAACCCTAAACAAGGCTTGGTGAAAAAAACAGTACACAACCAGAACATGTGAACCCTATCACACTGGTTAAACAGTGACGCATTGGAATCCCAACAGTGGATTGAAATAATTGAGGAAATTTATTTGATGGAAAAAATTACTTACCGTCTCAGGTTGAAAGCTGGTAAATTTGAGAAACAATGGTCAAAATGGATTGCATATAAAACCTTTCTATTTTTTTATTTTTTGGTATAACCCCACAGAATGTGTTCTGTTGTATGTTCTTCTCAAAATGTTGCAAAAATATAAATAAAGAGTAACAAAAAAGTCTGTTTTCTGACTGAATTGTTTAATTTGTGATTGACATGACATTAACCAATCAGCTGTGACGAATAAAATTCCAGTTAAATTCCCATTTGTAAACTGAAATTCACAACAGAGTTTTACACATGGATTTGTGCTTCGTATCCGTAACACCATTATTTCTTAAGAATACAAATCGTTTTTTACACATTCAGAAATTATCATCTATAGATGCACAAAAATGGTTTAAAATATATAATATATAAAATATTTATGCATTCTGATGTACAAGAATTAAATATATGACTGAAATTCAAGCCCATATTCCCAGGACGACAACTGAAAAAGGTTAGGCAGCATTTCATTTCTGTGCTCCTCAGCTCTGAAACAAACTTCTTCAAAGCTGTTGGTTCCTTTAAATGAGGACACAAAACATTGTTCACTTCAGCTTTTGATAAGAGATATTCACTGATGAACTGTTGACCCTGATCACTCATGAGTGATTGAAACGGGATATTGAAGATTCAATATGCTTGTAAGAGATTATGTGACCCCAGAGACTGGACTGCACTATCGGTTTCCATGGAGATCACAGATAAACGGACTATGGAGGCACAGAGTCTAACATACTTAGATTGGACGGAATGACTGATTGGATAAACGTGTCGGCTAGAACATGTATGCATTATAGTCCTATCCACCAATGTGATGAACGAAAGACTGTTCGTCTTTGAACGCCCTGAATGGGCGTAATACATCTGATTCCACAAAAGGTCTGAGTGAAGGACGATCAGGAGGCTCGCTCTGAGTCTCACTCTTTCTCTCTGTCTCGCTGTCTCTCTCTCAGTCTTTCTCTCTCTCGGAAATCCAGAAATGACGTCTGCGTTGCTGTGTAAAAGAACAGTGTAGCCCCGTGCTATATTTTGGAGTCATGTTAATACATGGGATGGTTTCAGTTTATTAAGGTTTAATAGTTTAAATAAGCTGAAATGTTTAAAAATGTTTTAACAGCAATTTCCAAGCATTAGTAATATTCTTATGTTTAATGCTGTTGTTTTGTACATCTTTGTATTTTATTTTTGTTTGCAATACTTGCTGAATTATTTTACTGATTTCTGATTGGTCGAGGATACTGATTCCTGAGTTGTTGCTTAAGCGGAAGTAGAGAGAAAAAACTGCGGAGTTAGTCGGAGGATGGTGAAGGAGACAGTCAGCTCGGTTGTTTCTACCAGGTAGCATAAGCTAATTCCAAACTTTTCCAGGCTATGGGAAAGCAGCTGCAGCCAAGCGTTCGGCTAGGACACTTTATATTGCAGTGGACTTTAGTAAGGTGCTCCGGGACACTTTCTTCTCAGTCTATTTGAGAAGCTACAAGTTAGACCTGTGTGAAAAACTGCACGTGACAAGCGCGAGAGCGCGCCAGGTTCCGAGACAGTGAGGAGAGTTGGCTACAGTGTTGGTGAGCTACCCGACGGCTGTGCTTGGGAACTGTAAGGTTTAAATCATCCTGAACATCGGAGAAGTTGGGGTTCGTTTGGATAAGACGGCTGAGACCAACTACACGGTGGGAACCGGGAGATTCGGTGCTGCGGGAGTCCATGCAGGAGGGGCGTGCTGAGGGACGAGCCACGACAGGTCCATGCTACAGTTGTGAATGCTACTCTTCATTTCTACTCCACTCTTTTGTGCAACGGTCAGGTACCTAACTCAGTTTTTATTTGCTCATTGAGTGAAGCGGCCAGTGTTTAGTTTTCAGGCCCCAACGCACCTAAGCGACGTTCAGGCCTGCAACGGGGTAATTTTCTGGGTTTGGTTTATATTGAAAGCCGGCATAGCTTAGGATGTTACTAATGATTTTGACATTGCGTTTGAATTGAGTGTTTGTTTGTTCATGCCATTGAAAGTGACTAATGGACACTGAGTGTTTGAATTTGGAGCTCTGAAGGGTATTTTTTCAGTTTAAAGGATAACTTGAAATTTTAAGGTTTTGTGTTAAGACACATTCATTTTGAGTGTGCATTGCTTTAAGAGCATTCTGAATTTATTTTGAGCTTTGATCCCACTCTTTTGAGCGTGTGTTTTGAATTATTGAGTAAAACAGCAGAGAGCATCTCTACAGAATATTTACAAGGGTACTCATAACCAATACGCTAATAACGACTGCAGTTTTATCACCTTTTAATGATAGGAACTCAGGGCGCCCCATATTTAGTTGATTCACAGGTTTTCGGATGTTTTGCCAGTAGTGTAGGCAAGGGGGCGCTACAACAGTACTGACCTGAAGCCTTTCTCTGCCTTTTAGATTAAATATAGTAAATATAATTATGGTTTTCATGAGTCTTTTTACTCCTACAGAAGTCTACAGTAGAAACACCACATTATTCAGTAAAAGAACCTGGGGTGACTGCAGTATGGTCAACAATCAGTAACAAATGGTGATTCCGCCCTGACTGAAGTGGTGTTTTGAATTTTGAGCTGCAGAGGAGATGACAACACAGCAGCAGCTGCGAAGAAAATAAGGTGAGATTTCATCCATCCATCCATTCTGTTCCGCTTATCCGGGGTCGGGTCGCGGGGGTAGCAGCTTCAGTAGGGAGGCCCAGACGGCCCTCACCCCAGCCACTAGGGCCAGCTGCTCCGGGGGGGATCCCAAGGCATTCCCAGGCCAGCCGAGAGACATACTCCCTCCAGCGTGTCCTGGGTCCCCCTCTGGGTCCCGTCCCGGTGGGACGTGCCAGGAACACCTGACCAGGGAGGTGTCCAGGAGGCATCCTAACCAGATGCCCTACCCACCTCAACTGGCTCCTCTCGACGTGGAGGAGCAGTGGCTCTACTCTGAGTCCTCCCCGAATGACTGAGCTCCTCACCCTGTCTCTAAGAGAGAGCCCAGACATATTAGAGAGAAAACTCATTTCGGCCACTTGTGTCCGGGACCTCGTTGACCCAAAGCTCATGACCATAGATGAGGGTAGGAACGTAGATCGACCAGTAAATCGAGAGCTTTGCCTTTTGGCTCAGCTCTCTCCTCACCACAATGGACCGGTACAACGCCCGCTTCACAGCAGACACCGCACCAATCTGCCTGTCGATCTCCTGCTCCATAAGGTGAGATTTCCTTTTTTTTTAAATCTCTAGGAGCTGTGATGTCAGATCCTATGTGAGCAGTTTTTTGTAACTTTTAAGGGCAGAGGAATGTTTCAGGATAATCGTTTGTCGATAAGCACTGTGTGATTTACGTGTGGCTATATAGGGTTTGTTATGTCCCAGAGGGCCGGCACCAAACTCTAAAAGATTATGTAGCCTAGAAATGCGGGTTTAGAGCCCCTTATTGTGCGAAGACGAACGTAAAACTCTTTGTTTTCACGGGGTAAAAAAGCTGTCTTTTCGAAAAACGTGCGCATACGAAGCTGGCTTAAGTTTGAAGTCCAAGGGTCGTCTTAAATGACCCTGAAAGCTCCCAGCCGCGGTCGAGTTTTTGGTTTCGATGGTTCCATAGTTTCGGGCGCAAAGCGGCTTTGGTTTAGAGTCCATTGACTCCTTAAGGGTCATAAAAGCTACCAGCCACATCGGAAATTGGGTTTAGAGTGCTCCCTAGCAATCTCATAAAGATAGGTTAAGAGCTGCGTTTCTGATCAGAGAGACCGTATGGATAAACTAAAGAAAACTGGCCAAAAGAAAAAAAAAATAATAATAATAATAATATATATATATATTAGGGCTGGGCAACGATTAAAATATTTAATCGCGATTAATCGCATAATTTGCCTGATTAATCATGATTAATCACATTGTATTTACAAACTCCAAGAATTAATTCAAAAGTAGTGTAAAGAGCACTTTTATTTTAATGTTCTGCTGCCATATGAAAAAAAGTGTTGTAACATTTGTAGCACTTATCAGTAACACATATTTAGTGTAAAGCTCAACTTAAACATGTAAAACAAAAAATAGCAATAATAATAAATTAAAGCTTATTGCCACTGACAGGGAATTCTCTTTATGGGGAAAAAATCTACCAAAAACAGGCAATTTCTGAGGTAACCGCAGGGAGCTGCATTACCATTTTATGTTCAATACCAAAGTTTAACTTGGCAGTGGTTACAACTAACTTGTTTCTGTCATATTCGATGCTGGAAGAACTTTAAACTGAAATGCTTGCTAACTCGATATGCTTGCATGGTTATTTGACGTTAACACGCGGTTTTTTGTTGTTGCTTTCTCGCGTGCATATAGTGAATGGCAGGGAAAAACAGGCAAAAACACATGGATACTTTGAAGCGAGAAGCGACTTCACTGACGGCGTCGATGCAGACCCTGCTCCGCACAAAACTTGTTCCGTTCGCCAACTTACTGCCTCGCCTAAGCAAATTCCTGCGGGAAACACCGCCTTCCGCATGTCGGCCAGCACCTTTCTTCCTCTTTGAATCCGAGGCTGGGCTGACAGCGAGGTTATTGGCGCATTATTGCCACCTACTGTTCTGATTCAAACCCCTACACCGCAGCAACAGACCTTCACAAAATAAAAGTATGTGAGCAACATACGTTAACCCGCGTTAAAGTAAATATCGCCGTTAATAGTCTAATGAATTAACGCGAAATTAACGCGTTAACTTGCCCAGCCCTAATATATATATATATATATATATATATATATATATATATATATATATATATATATATATATATATATATATACTACCGTTCAAAAGTTTGGGGTCACATTGAAAAGTCCTTATTTTTGAAGGAAAAGCACTGTACTTTTCAATGAAGATAACTTTAAACTAGTCTTAACTTTGAAGAAATACACTCTATACATTGCTAATGTGGTAAATGACTATTCTAGCTGCAAATGTCTGGTTTTTGGTGCAATATCTACATAGGTGTATAGAGGCCCATTTCCAGCAACTATCACTCCAGTGTTCTAATGGTACAATGTGTTTGCTCATTGGCTCAGAAGGCTAATTGATGATTAGAAAACCCTTGTGCAATCATGTTCACACATCTGAAAACAGTTTAGCTCGTTACAGAAGCTACAAAACCGACCTTCCTTTGAGCAGATTGAGTTTCTGGAGTATCACATTTGTGGGGTCAATTAAACGCTCAAAATGGCCAGAAAAAGAGAACTTTTATCTGAAACTCAACAGTCTATTCTTGTTCTTAGAAATGAAGGCTATTCCATGCGAGAAATTGCTAAGAAATTGAAGATTTCCTACAACGGTGTGTACTACTCCCTTCAGAGGACAGCACAAACAGGCTCTAACCAGAGTAGAAAAAGAAGTGGGAGGCCGCGTTGCACAACTGAGCAAGAAGATAAGTACATTAGAGTCTCTAGTTTGAGAAACAGACGCCTCACAAGTCCCCAACTGGCATCTTCATTAAATAGTACCCGCAAAACACCAGTGTCAACATCTACAGTGAAGAGGCGGCTGCGGGATTCTGGGCTTCACGGCAGAGTGGCAAAGAAAAAGACATATCTGAGACTGGCCAATAAAAGAAAAAGATTAAGATGGGCAAAAGAACACAGACATTGGACAGAGGAAGACTGGAAAAAAGTGTTGTGGACGGATGAATCCAAGTTTGAGGTGTTTGGATCACAAAGAAGAACGCTTGTGAGATGCAGAACAAATGAAAAGATGCTGGAAGAATGCCTGACGCCATCTGTTAAGCATGGTGGAGGTAATGTGATGGTCTGGGGTTGCTTTGGTGCTGGTAAAGTGGGAGATTTGTACAGGGTAAAAGGGATTCTGAATAAGGAAGGCTATCACTCCATTTTGCAACGCCATGCCATACCCAGTGGACAGCGCTTGATTGGAGCCAATTTCATGACCCTAAACACACCTCCAAATTGTGCAAGAACTATTTAGAGCAGAAGCAGGCAGCTGGTATTCTATCGGTAATGGAGTGGCCAGCGCAGTCACCAGATCTGAACCCCATTGAGCTGTTGTGGGAGCAGCTTGACCGTATGGTACGCAAGAAGTGCCCATCCAACCAATCCAACTTGTGGGAGCTGCTTCTGGAAGCGTGCAATTTCTCCAGATTACCTCAACAAATTAACAGCTAGAATGCCAAAGGTCTGCAATGCTGTAATTGCTGCAAATGGAGGATTCTTTGACGAAAGCAAAGTTTGATGTAAAAAAAATCTTATTTCAAATACAAATCATTATTTCTAACTTTGTCAATGTCTTGACTCTATTTTCTATTCATTTCACAACGTATGGTGGTGAATAAGTGTGACTTTTCATGGAAAACACAAAATTGTTTGGGTGACCCCAAACTTTTGAACGGTAGTGTGTATATATATATATATATATATATATATATATATATATATATATATATATAAGTCTAGAAAAGCAAAGCAAAAAAAATGGCGCCCCATCGGGTAAAGCGATCGAAAGTCCGGTCAACAAGGAAAAATCAGTGGATCATTAGCTATACCTAAAACTAATACGTTCGTGGCGATTAAATGAATTTAGCGTTAATCAATAAGAAAATAAAAGCATAAATTGTCGTCTCGATCACTGTGTATGGGGGCGGCCATTATTGTCCGACATCACATCCTGTGACGTAATGTCGCGGTAAGGCACTGCGCTCTACAACAACAATTGTTTCGGATTTCGAGAGGACACGTGCATGGCCATTGGATGTTCCAATACATCAGGTAAAAGTGAAAAAAAAACAGTTTTTTCACCTTTCCGATTCATGATCCACCACGGGCTCTTTTGTTGGATTGCCAACTTGCCATCGAACTTCTGGCCAGAGAGAAAACACGTCGTCTGTAGCCAACATTTCGAAGAAGAATGTCTTCAAGACGACATGAGAGCGAGACTTTTCGGTAGGTTTTTCTTTTTTATAATGTAGAATTTGCCGTAACATTTGTTTACCGACCAGAGGGGCGGAGTGATATGACACACTTCGATAGAATGCTCACTGTTGCGAAGCCCACTTATTTTATGCGACTTTGGTCTTATTTTTTCTGAAGTCGCTTGTAAATTTCATGAGTTGTGGGGTTGCAGTTTTTTGGGCTTGTTTCTGAAAGTGAAGTGGCTTGTTTTGGCTCTAAACTAAGTGACGATGAAATATCCCTCCGCCTCATAACGCACTGCAGCTCATCCTGACAGGAGCAGAGTGTAAAGAACGGAGACTGGACCCAGTAAACAACCAAGACAAGGTCAGTGGCGCTTTCAAGTGTTTACTTAATGGCGGTCGCACGGCAACCCGAGCGGCTCACGTCTGCAGGAACCCTGGAGAGTCGGGTAATCCGAGCGCCGGCTAGTAACGAGGAAGCGGGGCAGAGAAACGGGGGTCCGGGGAAGGAACCGAGGGGTTAGAAGTCCAGAGACGGATCCAGAGCGGGTCGGGGTCCAGTCCAGGTCCTTAGTCCGGCTGAGTTCAGAGGTTCACAGGGGTTAGTCAGATGCGGTTACTCACTAACAGATCGGGGTCGGGCAACATGCAGGCAGTCCAGATTCAGAGGTCCAGGATGAGTCCAGTCCGATGCAGAGGATCACGGGCTGATCGGTGGGAGTCCAGACCGGCAACAGAGCTTGAAAGGGGTTAGGCAGACTCAGAGACAAAAAACAGATCAGGTCGGGCAACAGGCAGGCAGGCAGATAATAGAGAATGCTGGATAGTCTCACCGAGGTGGCACAAGACATTCTGGCACTTTTGCTTGGACAGAAGGCTGATTAAATGGAGCTGGAGACAGGTGGATCAGATGAAGGCTGATTGAGGACTTGGCAGAATTTGGGCAGGTGTGTAGGGTGGATGATCAGCCCAGCAAAAGTACTGAGATCATTACAGAACCCCCCCCCCCCTCAAGGGCGGATTCCAGACGCCCTCCTGGGCTGGTCGGGCCGGGCCTTGTGGAACTCCAGGATGAGGGACTTGTCCAGGACAAAGCGGGAAGGGATCCAGGACCGTTCCTCCGGCCCATAACCCTCCCAGTCAACAAGGTACTGGATGCCCCTGCCCCACCTCCTGGATCTCAGGATGCGCCTCACTGTGTATGCGGGTCCTCCATCGATCAGACGGGTGGGAGGAGGGGGTCTGGAGGTGGGCACGAACCTTGAGACCTTAGCCGGCCTAACTCGAGAGACGTGAAACGTGGGGTGTATCTTCATGGCCTGAGGCAGGCGGAGACGGACGGCCACCGGGTTCACCACCTTTGAGATAGGGAAGGGCCCGATAATGCGAGGTGCCAGCTTCCTGCTGTCTACCTTCAAGGGCAGGTCCTTAGTGGAGAGCCAAACCCTCTCACCAGGCTGGTAACACGGGGCTGGGACCCGCCGACGGTTGGCCGCTCGGGCCTGTGCCTGGGTTGCGTTGAGGATCGCTCTTCTTGCCCTTCTCCAAGCACGATGGCACCTCAAGGCAGACAGGTGGGCTGATGGAACCCTTGACTCCCTCTCCTCAATGGTAAACACTGGTGGCTGGAACCCATATACCACATAGAAGGGGGAGAGGCCGGTAGAACTGGAAGGCGTGGCGTTGATGGCATGTTCCACCCAGGAAAGGCTCTGTGCCCACTTGGTGGAATCAGACTCGCAAAGGAGGCGGAGTTTGGTTTCCACCTCCTGGTTAGCCCTCTCTGACTGACCATCAGTCTGAGGGTGAAACCCAGATGAGAGGCTGACAGAGATCCCCAGCATGGAGCAAAACTCCTGCCAGTAACGTGACACGAACTGGGGACCCCTGTCAGAAACTATGTCAGCCGGCAGGCCGTGCAGACGGAAAACCTCTCTGGCCAGAATATTACCCATCTCCTTGGCTGATGGGAGTTTGGGAAGGGGAACCAAGTGGACCATCTTCGAAAATCGGTCCACGATTGTAAGAATGACTGAGTGACCCTCGGAAACTGGGAGGCCAGTGATGAAGTCCATGGCTAGGCTGGACCAGGGTCGGGAAGGCACAGGGAGAGGGCGGAGAAGGCCAGAGGGGGGCCGCCGGGAGACCTTGGCCTGGTTACACTGTACGCAGGCCGCAACAAACTCCTTGACGTCCGCTATCAAGGTGGGCCACCAGAACTGGGACCGGATGATTTTGATGGACTTTGTGACTCCTGGGTGGCAGAACAGACGGGAGCAGTGGCAGAAATCCAGGACCTTCTTAATTAGGGGTTCTGGGACGTACAGTTTGTTATTGGGACAGGCTTTGGGGATTAGCGCTCTGTCCTGGAACCTTCTTACCTCTTCCTCCAGAGCAAGCCTAGTGACAGAGCATCTGACGCTTTCAGGCAGGATGTACCCCTGTTCCTCATTGGGGTCCTTCTCCCCAGCTTCAAACATTCGGGACAGGGCATCTGGTTTAGTGTTTTTGGACCCTGGCCTGTAAGACAGGGAGAAGCTGAAACGTCCAAAGAACAGAGCCCACCTGGCTTGCCTGGGGTTTAATCTCTTGGCTGTCTTGAGGTACTCCAAGTTTCTGTGGTCAGTCCACACTAGGAAGGGGAGCTTGGATCCCTCCAGCCAGTGTCTCCACTCCTCCAAGGCCAGCTTGACCGCCAACAGCTCCCGGTTGCCTACATCATAGTTGCGTTCTGAACTGGTCAGCTTCCTGGAAAAGAAAGCACAGGGGTGAACTCGGCCGTCGCTGGCCCTCTGGCTGAGGATGGCCCCGACCCCTGAGCCTGAAGCATCCACCTCCACAATGAACTGTCTCTCTGGGTCAGGAGAGACCAGGACTGGTGCTGACGTAAACAGGGACTTTAGTGTTCTGAATGCTTCATCTGCCTGTTCACTCCACTGAAACTTAACTTTACTGGAGGTCAAGGCATGCAGGGGACCTGACACCTGGCTGTACCCACGGATAAAATGCCGGTAGAAGTTTGCAAAACCCAGGAACCTCTGGACCTGCTTCCTGTCTGATGGAACTGGCCAGTCAGTAACCGCACGGACCTTGGCTGGATCCATGGCGACCTGACCAGGAGACACCATGAAGCCCAGAAAGGCCATGGAGGTCACGTGGAATTCACACTTCTCTGCCTTCACAAAAAGTTGGTTCTGAAGCAGGCGGAGAAGTACGGCGCGGACCTGTTTCCTGTGGATAGAGATGTCTTTAGAGTAGATTAGGACATCGTCCAGGTACACGAAAACAAAGTGCCCGATCATGTCCCTGAGAACCTCATTAACGAGGTTTTGAAACACCGCCGGGGCATTAGTTAGACCGAAGGGCATTACCAGGTACTCGTAATGTCCAGAAGGTGTATTGAAGGCCGTTTTCCACTCGTCTCCTGCCCTAATACGGACAAGGTGGTAGGCGTTCCGCAGGTCCAACTTAGTGAAGAACTTAGCCCCCCGGATCTGGTCAAAGGCAGTGTTTATTAGTGGGATAGGATAGCGGTTCTTTACTGTGATTTCATTTAGCCCCCTGTAATCAATGCAGGGCCTGAGGGACCCATCCTTCTTCCCCACAAAGAAGAAACCCGCACCGGCGGGAGAGGAGGATGGGCGGATTATTCCAGCCTCTAGTGAGTCATTGATGTACCTTTGCATTGCCTGAGACTCTGGCAGAGACAGGGAGTACAGTCGACCCCTGGGGGGGGTTGTTCCTGGCAGCAGATCGATGCAGCAGTCGAACGGGCGGTGAGGAGGCAGGGCTGTGGCTCTGGATTTGTTGAAGACCTCCTTTAGATCGTGGTATTCAGCAGGGACTTTAGACAGATCAGGGTAAACCTCCTCCACCTCATTCACCGGTGCAGGAAGAGGCTGGGCAGACAACAAGCAGAACTCAGAACAAGAGGGTGCCCACCCCATTACCTCCACTCTCTGCCAGTCGATCAGAGGATTGTGCTTTTTGAGCCAGGTGACCCCCAGGACAACTGGAACCTGTGGGGAGTCAATGATCATGAAGGTGAGTTTCTCTCTATGGTTACCTCCGACCAATAGCTCAACAGGCTCCGTAACCAGGTGGGAGTGACTCAGCTTGTGACCGTCCAGGGCGAGGACGCTGTGGGGTGATGGGCCGGGGAGGAGTCTGATATTTAATCTCCTGGCAAACCCCTCATCCATGAATTCAGTGTCTGCCCCTGAATCAATCAGAACAGACAGGTTAAGAGATGTGGTAGAAGTGTTCAGAGCTGCCGGTAAGAGGAGGTCTGGGGAGACAGAAAGACTTGTACGGCTCAGAAAGGTCCTCCCCCCTCTTACTGAGCCAGACCTTTTACTGGACAGTTAGTGACGCGGTGACCCTCCCCTCCGCAGTAGAGGCACAGATTTAGCCGTAGCCTGCGCTGGTGTTCCTCCTTAGTCAGCTTGGTTTTGCCCAACTGCATGGGTTCAGGATCAGTTGCACTGCTGAGCGACGGGAGAGGCGTGGGAGTTGATGAGGGCACCCTAGAACGAAATGGGGCGGTTGCACGTCGCTCCCTTCTCCGTTCCATGAGACGGAGATCTATCCTGGTAGCTAGATCTTCGAGCTGCTTTAAAGACTTGGGATAGTCCCGAGTAGCGAGTTCATCCTTTATTTTATCGTTCAACCCTGTAATGAAGACATCCATTAGGGCGTGTTCATTCCAGGTGCTGTCTGCAGCCAACAGGTGGAAGTCAATAATGTACTCTGACACTGACTTTTCGCCCTGCCTGAGAGTCAGGAGCCCCCTGGTGGCCTCCCGGCAGGGTAAAACAGGGCTGAAAACCCTGATTAGTTCACGGGAGAAGTCATGATAGGAGTAGCAGATGAGGGAGTCATTCTGCCACTCAGAAGTTCCCCACAACCTTGCCTTGCCTGCCAACAGGGAAATAACATAGGCAACCTTAGAGCGGTCAGTGGGATAGGCAGAGGGCTGTAATTCAAAATGGATCTCACATTGCGTGAGAAAAGCCCGACATTGATCAGGATTGCCCCTAAAGGGCTCGGGCGGGGAAAGACGCGGCTCGGGAAGCGCCGCTGACGTCACCGTGTGTGACGCGGAGGCGGAAGCTGACGCACGCGGAAGTGTCGGAGCCGAGGAAGCCTGGCTGCGAAGATGGGATAAAATCTCCGAAACGCCAGCCTCCAGCTGGGAAATGGATCTTTCCACGCCAGCCCGCCACTGACTGTCTGGTATTGGGTCCATGGGCCAGAACGTAATGTAAAGAACGGAGACTGGACCCAGTAAACAACCAAGACAAGGTCAGTGGCGCTTTCAAGTGTTTATTTAATGGCGGTCGCACGGCAACCCGAGCGGCTCACGTCTGCAGGAACCCTGGAGAGTCGGGTAATCCGAGCGCCGGCTAGTAACGAGGAAGCGGGGCAGAGAAACGGGGGTCCGGGGAAGGAGCCGAGGGGTTAGAAGTCCAGAGACGGATCCAGAGCAGGTCGGGGTCCAGTCCAGGTCCTTAGTCCGGCTGAGTTCAGAGGTTCACAGGGGTTAGTCAGATGCGGTTACTCACTAACAGATCGGGGTCGGGCAACAGGCAGGCAGTCCAGATTCAGAGGTCCAGGATGAGTCCAGTCCGATGCAGAGGATCACGGGCTGATCGGTGGGAGTCCAGACCGGCAACAGAGCTTGAAAGGGGTTAGGCAGACTCAGAGACAAAAAACAGATCAGGTCGGGCAACAGGCAGGCAGGCAGATAATAGAGAATGCTGGATAGTCTCACCGAGGTGGCACAAGACGTTCTGGCACTTTTGCTTGGACAGAAGGCTGATTAAATGGAGCTGGAGACAGGTGGATCAGATGAAGGCTGATTGAGGACTTGGCAGAATTTGGGCAGGTGTGTAGGGTGGATGATCAGCCCAGCAAAAGTACTGAGATCATTACACAGAGTAAACTCAGATGTAGCCGCTCTGCCCTTATTTTCTGCAGTTTACGGTTGCAATAACTGATGATAACTGCTGAAAGTAGATTAGGCGGTGCAGATCACCATTTTGAGCAGAGATTGGTTCTAAAGATGAGTTTTATACTCATCTTATAATATTGCAGAACCCAACCTATAAACCGTACATTAATGTTTATTTGTTGTCTTTTTATGTCTCTAAAATGTTAAATTAGTATTACTTTAAATTTAAATGCTTAATACCATGTCTATTTTTGTTTAAGAGGTTAAAAAAATTTCCCCAAATTGGAATCGATAAGAGAATCGATAAGGAATCGAATCATTTCACAGAATCGATAAGGGAATCGGAATCGTGAAAATCTTATCAATTCCCAACCCTAGCCAGCGTCATAGGTTAACTCCTTTCACCAACGAGGGATTGACGGGATCCAACCGGGAGAAAACCAACCAAAGCAAGTAAGTGTTAAAACGACCGGGTAAAGTCCGTCGTTCAGGGTTACGGGCGATTAAAAGTTCCCCGAAAAGGAAAACGAGCGGTTTGAGTCCCTCGAGGTAAATCGAGCGGTTTGAGTCCCTCGTAGAAGCAAAAGTAAAGGTACATAAAAAAGAAACAGGTTTAAGTCCTGAAAGGTACATTAAGAAAGAAACAGGATTAAGGTCCTGGAAGGTAGATAAACACAACGCAAAAGTACATAGGATGGGTTCAGGACAAAGTGGAAAGGGAAATCCCAGAGGGGATAAAAAGTTTATGTATCAGATTGATCCAAGTAATTTAAAATACTTGGAAAAGTGGAAGGAAAAGTATAAAATAGATGGTGTGTTGAAGGTGAATCAATGGAAAAACGTTGTGTGCCGGCTAGAAACAAGCGCTAGTGAAAAAACTGGGGAAAAAATGTGTATGTGTGTATATGTCTATGTGTATGTATGTGTGTATGTATATATTTATATATAAAAGGGCTCGAAAGTGCGTGCTGTTGGTTAACTCAAGCATAAAATAGGCAGGATGCACGAGCTAAAAATAAAATAGACCGTCAGATAAACGTAATGTTCGTGCGCTCTGAAGATAATGAAACGCCACCGCAAGGCCGTAGAGAGAGAGACAGCTCCAACCAGCAGGAGGGGGTGGGGTGGCCGGTGGAGTGGCGACTGCAGCGCCGTGTCCAGCGACAACCTTCCTCCAGCACCTGTTGGTCTCCCACAATATTAGGCTCTAAACAAAAAAGAACCCGCCAGAAAACTACTCCAGTCACGCAAACTATGGTAGCAACTGAAGAAGACCGACCACCACCGTATAATCCCCCCCCCCCAGGGATATTTCAAATCTGTACCCAGACCTGGATGGACTGAGTAAATCAGATCATCCATTATCTACAGACCAGTCCAAAGGATTGGATCCTATGGTGCAGGTCGCAAATCCTAATGGAAAGGAAATCAGCAGCCTCGAAAAATCCCAGTTTTCGGTCCGTGGTCGTTAGAGGAAGCTAGAAAGGCTGTAGAAGGTGTAACTTCTCCGCAGGAAGATCCAGAAATACGGAAGCAAGATATGGAGGGAATTTATAATTCATATGGTTTAAATGGACATGAGTTTGGACAAGCCTTACAGTCGTCAGTGGAAAAACATTGGGGAAAAATAAGGGCGAATCATACAGGCAGAACCCCACAAGGCGGAATATTTGAACATCAAGCGCAAATGGGAAACGAACAAAGGCAGCAATGGACAGCTGTGGCAGACACAGCATGTGCAGTGTTCCGCAGGAGGGCGGATTATGGACATTTAGGGTCCATAAAACAAAAATGTTAATTGGAGGTTTCCAGCCACATATCTCCGCGTGGGTTAAAAAACACTTAGTTACACTGACAATGTCTAATGTAACCACGCTTATGGAATATGCACGTCACGCCTAGAAACACGCTAAAAAGGGAGGTGTTGCGTCTGGAGGAGGGGGCACAAATTTTCTGGACAGATCCTATGTGTGACCCAGAAGAAATATTTTCTTTCCAAGCCAACGGACCCCCTCGATTCCGAAGAAAGCTTCTAAAATACCCATTTTTGTAAAATCAGCAAACGGTCAAACATCCCAAGAATGGATGTCAAAAGCAATAGAAATAAAGGACCCTCAAACAGGAAAAAAGGTTGTATATTTCTGTAGTAATGTCACCAACCTGTCCCATTAATCTGTTAGGATGGGACTTGATGGAAATGATTTAAAAGGTATTCCAAATACTTTGTGGTCTACAGGACCAACTGATGTAGTATTATTGACAACTGTAGAACCAGTTAAAATAGTTCCTAGATCACAGTACAGGCCGCGGATAAAACAGTACCTGCTAAAACGTGAAGCACAGGAGGGTATAAAACCAGTTGGATGCAGGATTAATTAGACCATGCCCAGATTCTCAATTTTGGTTTGCTTTTACTTTTGAGGGGAAAAAATATACGTACACACGCCTGCCACAGGGATTTGCAGACAGTCCTACGATTTTCACCTAGGCCATTTTAACATGTTTGGAGAGCTTTAATCGAAAGCATGGAAGTCAAGTGTTAATGTACGCGGATGACCTTCTAATTGCATCTAAAACATCTGAACACTGTAGAGCAGACTCCCTGCAGCTACTACATCATTTGGCTAAAACAGGAAACGAAGTTAGCAAAGATAAAATGCAGTGGGTGCAAAAACAAGTCCGTTACTTAGGCCATGTTATTTCAGAAGAAGGTAAAAAGATACATGAAGAGTAAAAAACTGCGATAACAAGTGCGCCGAAACCAGTTACTAAAAAACAAATGATGTCCTTTTTAGGATTGTGGAATTACTGCAGAGGTTGGATTCCACATTATGCAGAGAAATCTCAGCTTCCCTTAAATCTTATTTATGACACGCCAATGGCCATGTCAGAGACAATCCAGTGGACCTCAGAAGCAGAGCAGCAATTCACAGAGCTAAAAGCAGAGCTTATCTCAGCAACTGTCTTAGCTCTACCAAATTATCAAAAACCGTTCATCCAAACAGTCGACTGTAAAGCTAGTTTTGACCTCTGTGTTGTTACAGCCTCATGGTGATAAGATCAGACCTGTAGCTTACTACTCTAAAAGACTAGATCCCATGAATCTAGAAGTGTTGTTAAACAGACAACAAACAGCGCCAACTGCAGAAAAACAAATGTGGGTAAAAAATGGTGCAACAATGAATCTAGAAGGATTCTATACAGTTTGTAACAAACCAGTTCTCCCTAAAAGCTTATTCCAAGCAGCAGCTTTTTTGAGCCATGGGCCTTGCCATGTCTCAAACAGGAGGGATAACTATAATACAGCAACATTTTATAACATATGGATTTCATTCATGCAAGAAATTTTTGTAAAGCCTGTACAATCTGTGTTAAACATAACCCTCAGGGTAATTTTAGATCAGAACAGCGAAGGTTTCCAGAACCAAAGGAACCTTTTGAAGTGATGCATTTTCAAAATGGGTGGAAATAGTTCCGGCAAAGCATGCAGATGCATTGACAGTAGCTAAAGCTATTTGCAAAGTTGTCGTTCCAAACTTTGGCATCCCACAGAAAATTTACAGTGACAATGGTCCACATTTTGTGAACCAGGTGACCGCTGTTCACAATACAGACGCCACCTAAGGAGGAAGAAAAGACACTAGCAGACCACATGAGAGAAATGTTGCAGTCTAAAGAAGTGTCCAATGCAAATTCACTGCCAGAAGAACCTTTGTTTCCACAGGATCCACAAGCAGTGAGACCAGGGGACTGAGTGTTCATCAAAGTCATCAGAAGGAAGAACCATTCAGAAGGTTCCAGAAGGACCATTCCAAGTGCTCCTGACCACGCCAACAGCTGTGAAGATCGCTGAAAGACCATCCGGGATTCACCTCAGCCACTGTAAGTTACTGAGAGTGTTAAACACCTAAGGTTGGAACAGTGGGGAAGTCCGACTACAAAGGGGTTTGGTTTTTTAGAGCCACTTGTCTCAACGTCGGTGAAGAAATCAACTGATCCCTGTTCTTTAGAGTCCTGGGTAAAATTAACATCTCTGCTAACCGAGCAAAAATGGGGTTCCCATGGAGATGGGGCTTCTTTTGCGTTGTGGCTGTTGCGTGCATTATCTGTTTGAGTCCAGATCCGCTAAGTGAGAGAGGAAATAGGTTCATCCAGTCCACTGCCATGAAGATTTGGCTGGGTAATATCCCAAACTATCATGCTGACAAACTATGGGAAACGTATGCAAGGGCGGTAGCCCTGCAGCATAACAAGACCGATTGCTACGTGTGTTCTGTCATGCCTAAATCTACCAAGCAGCCTACCTTGTACATAACCCCCATGAACACCTCACAGGCTATTTGTTTTGCATCATATGCATTCCAGTTTAGGCCTGCTCAGTTAATGAACGCCACGACTGGGAAGATTATGATGGAACGAGTGTGCAACGGAGAAAAGTCGCCACTGTTCTCTAACAGCAAAGTTATAGGTTATTCCACCAAGATGAAGGCTGTTATGCCTAAAGGAATGAAACATCCAGTGTGTATTCACTCATCTAGAGGGAACGATACGGTGAAGGTAGGACATGTAACAGGATGCCGGAGTACCATCACTAACCTTTACTCTGACTTTGTCTGCGGCATCCTCCCTAATGGAAAGTACACCAGTTGTTCTACTTGGAAACCACAAGTCAACCTTCCTACAGAGGGTGGCTGGTTCCTGTGTGGGGGAGACAGCATCTATCCATCGTTGCCTGTAAACTGGTCAGGCGCCTGTGCACCTGTGTTTGTTTCTGACCACACCGTCATCATCTCAGCTCAGGCTGTGAAGGACCATCACTCCTCTAATAGGAGGAGAAGAGAGATCAGCTCCAGCTCAGTGCTCCAACCCCATCCAACGTTCCCTCTGAACATAAGCACTGGAGCACAGCGAATAAAATAGGACTTTCACTTTACCCGTGATTTGGAATTGGTAAATCTATGCTGATGATCGAGACATTGGACTACAGAATGAAGACCCTGGTGAACATGACGATGGACATCAATAAAGGGCAAAACAAACAATTAAGTGAAATGCGTTTAATGGTACTACAAAACAGAATGGTTTTGGACATATTAACTGCTAGCCAAGGTGGCGTATGTGTAATGATTGGAATATCCTGCTGTACATACATTTCTGATGCTAATGAAACTCATGTTACTGAAGCGATGTCTGCTTTAAAGAATCTGCAACAAGCAATGTCCCAGGACGCTGTTCCTCTAAGTATGGACTTCCTCTCCTGGTTCTTTTCAGGATCCTGGTGGCACCTTTTGCTAAACATAATGACACCCATTATTACTGTTCTTATTATTTTTTGTGTTTTTACTGCTTATGTAATCCCATGCCTAAAATCTATGATTGCTAAAACTATGGCAAATGTAATGTTTCAATATTAAATGCTTTCACAAATCCCTCTTGAAGAAATACAACCCGTAGTTTAAGTTTTCCCTTGTTAAATGCTTAACAAAATGACAGTCTCATTGAAAATGCAGCATGCAAGAAATGAGTACTTGAAGTAGGTTAAGTTAAACTTCAATTGTAAATAAAATGATTAACAGGAGGGAATTGTTAGGGAAATGTGAATGTAATCATTTTATTTTCATTAAGTTACAGGCATTTAGTCTGTTTCAAGAGCTGGCTTGCAGGAATGTTCTATTGTTTTAACTACACACAGGAATAAGGAATGTCTTGCCTTATCCAGCTGTGTATGTTAATCCTACAGCTCTTTGTGTACCGACCCCCATGTTGTGAATTACCAAACCCCCCTGTCCCTTCTTTGAAGTTGATAATAAAGGCAGAGAGAAAGAGGTGGCTCGGGGCAGATGAGCCAGACTGTCAGGGAGCGTGGTTCTCCATTTGGCTGATCGGCCCTCTTCTGCAGAACAGTCTAAACTTGTGTTTGTGTGGTTTTCTTTGTAGGATAATAAGGGGTTATTTATCATAACCCTATCAACAATTCTTTGTTGAGACTGACTGTGCGATAAATGAGGTGAGATGAACCTTGACACAGTAGCCATGAAATGAATAAGCTGATAAAATGATATTGCAGAGAACTTTCAACTGTCAGACATTGAAAGGTGAGACACACATTGGAGGAATTTGGTTAAGAATTACAGATAGAAACTGCTGCAGATTTGAACTTTAAGATTTCTCCTTTAAAATATAAGTCATGCAGGAAGTAATAATTACAGTGCAGGATTTTAAGCTGAGAGCTAAATAATTGTGCACAGGAATATCTTGGATGTGAAAGTGTTTGAAGGACGTTTTTAATAAATGACACATCAATGGGAGTTTGATAAGAACACTAATAGCACTTTTGTCTCTGTTTCCGAACAGAAAACAAAGCCTTGTGTCTGCCAACCATCTTCACGGAGCGTTTTACTGGGAATAAAATGCTCATTGCCCGAGCCAGGACTGAACACTCTCTGCCATCCAGCTCAATCGTCTTGTTCAAGCGGAGGAGCAAGAAAAGGACTTAAAAAGTTTGGGAGGAACAGGCCAGAGAACTATGATTTCTTGTTTGGAAACGGAGAACAGTTGCCTGAGAACCCTGAGCAGACCACTTAGGCGTGATTAGATTCACATTTGCCAGATGCTCTGAATGGCCTGAAGGTATCTTTTACTTCTAATTGTTTTATATTGTGCTACTGTTTTTTTCAGCTTTTCTATTCCGCTGACTTCCATGATCATGTTTGATTTTATGTGTTATGACATCTACACTGTTCTGTTGCATTAAGTTGATCAGTATGGTGTTATGATAAAGAATGGAAACTGTCTGCTTCAGACCCAAACACCAAGACCCACAGTTTATGCAATCTTTTGCTTTATGAACCAGGTTCTAATTGGCACCAAAGATCCTTAAAATACAGGGTAATGATCATTTTTAGATTCAATACGGGTTTTTCTTGCTCAGATTGGCCGGGAGTGGGATTTCTCTGGGGTCTCATCAGTTTTTACCATCTTTTAGAGGGGGTGCCGTTTTCTGGTGAGGAAAGGCCCAGCAAGCCCTGTGATGCCCCCTACTGGTATTCCTGGATTTGTAAGGTATGAGAGTGATGGATGTTTGTCCATGGAATGGAGAGTGGAGGACCGAGTAGGAGGTTTTTCGGGGTGGAGGTAGAGTAGACGGATTCGACCTTGGTTACTGAACAGGTTTAGCTTACCTAGTCTAATGTAAAATTAAAATAATGTGCGCATAGGAACCTAAAACAGGCCTAGCTCAATTAGTTGAATCCTAAATTGTAAATAAATGCTGAGACTGTGGTCTTGAGTGATATATACTGCATTATGAATTATTCATGCTAAATGTTTCCATTTCCATGTTTGTCCGGCCCATTTCTTGGAAATGTTTTCATTGTGCTGTGCCTTTGGGGCACATCAACAGGGGGAGAGATTATGTGACCCCAGAGACTGGAATGCACTGCCGGTTACCATGGAGATCACAGATAAACAGACTCTGGAGTTACAGAGCCTGACATACTTAGATTGGATGGAATGACTGATTGGATAAACGTGTCAGCTAGAACACGTGTGCATTATAGTTCTGTCCACCAATGTGATGAACGAAAGACTGTTATCATGCTGTACACGCCCCTGAACGGGCGTAATACATGCTGGTGAAGATTCTCAGTCATCCAGGTCAGGGTCATTCCAAAAAAAGTTATGAACAAAACAACTGGACTTTTTTCCGAAGTTTGAAGACGTTTCGCTTCCTATCCAGAAAGCTTTCTCAATTCAATATGTCTGGAGTAGTGTGAAGTTCCAAGTTTTATAGTACTGCCCAAGAAAGTCCTTGTAATGGTTTAGATAACATGCAAATAGAACAGTATGAGGTATTGCTGCAAAGCCATGGACAATGTAGACGACTGTCCCTGTGGCTCTACGCTTCTTCAGGAGGAGTGAATGCTGCTTGTCAAGACTTTGATGTAATCAACTGGGTTACCTTAGATAGGAAATTTTTTGACCAATGTGTATAATCTGACCCAATCTGTATAATCTGATGGAATTTGACTTTGGAAAGTGCCTTGACGCTATATAAATAAAACTAATTTGAATTGAATTGCCAACAAACTTTATGAGATCCAGTTAAGAATCGCTGTGCGTAAGATGGACAGCTGCGTAGCGATTTTCACAGAATTGTGGTTAGATGGCAGCGTCCCAGACAATGCGGTAGGATTGGAAGAGCGCACGCTGTACCGGGCCGATCGAACAGTGGATGCTAATAAAAACAAAGGAGGTCTGGCAATTTACATCCACAACTCCTGGTGCACCTCTGCAAAAGTAGTTGGAACCTTCTGCTCACCTGACCTGGAATACCTTGCAGTTAAGTGTTGACCAGTTCAGCAGACCACTTCAGCAGCAACAATCCACGTGACATGTGTAGAGGCATCAGAAACATCACGGACTACAAGCGCAGCAACCAGTGGCTTAGCAATAATCTGGCTCTCCCTGACACTTTAAACAGCTCCTTTGCACGCTTCGACTCTTCAAGCAGCAGGGAGCCTGAACATCTTCCCCAGCCAGAGGAGCACCATCAGCCTATCGTCCTGCAGCTCTACCAAGTGACCTCTTCCCTGAAATGGGTAAACGCCAACAAGGCCGCAGGTCCAGACGCTTAAATTGTCCAGGCTGCCAGCTAGCAGGGGTCTTTCTAGACATATTCAGCCTCTCCCTACAGCTCTCCATGGTTCCTGCCTGTCTGAAATCCTCCGTTATCGTGCCTGTCTCCAAGAAACCAATCATCACCTGCCTCAATGACTATCATCCCATCGCTCTGACCCCCATCATCATGAAGTGCTTCGAGAGGATCCTCCTAAAGTACATCAAGGACACCATCCCTGCTGGCCCGGACAGGCTGAAGTTTGCCTACAGGGAGAATCGCTCCACAGAGAATGCTGTCTCGTTAGCACTCAACTAAGCTCTGACTCATTTGCAGCAGCCCAACACCTAGGTAAGGATGCGTTTCATGGACTTCAGCTCAGTATTTAACACCATGCTCCCAGACATGCTGGCTCGAAAGCTCAACAACGTCGGACTATCCACACCTCTCTGCTCCTGGATCAGTGACTTCCTTACCAACAGACCCCAGGTGGTGAGGATAGGGAAACACACATCAGCTCCACTGATCCTCAACACAGGAATGCTGCAGGGCTGTGTCCTTAGGCCAGCCCTCTTCACCCTTTTCACTCAGGGCTGTTCTGCTGTCCACCCCACAAACACAGTGGTGAAGTTTGAGGACGACTCCACTGCAGTGGGTCTCATCTCCAACAATGATGAGTCCCACAACAGGGATAAGGTCAGCAATCTTGCACAGTGGTGCTCCAGGAACAGCTTGATCCTGAACACCAGTAAGAACCAAGGAGGTAATACTAGACTACAGGAGGTCCAGGAGGACTGAACACGCTCCTCTCTACATACAGGGGGAGGTAGTGGAGCACGTGGACAGTATTAGGCTCCTGGGCATTGACATCTCTTCCGACCTCTCTTGGACTGCAAACACCTCCCACCTGGTGAAGAAGGCCCAACAGCAACTCTTCTTCCTCAGGAAACTGAAAAGGTCTGGACTTCCCACTAAACTGCTAAACAACTTCTATAGAGCCCTTAATCATAACCATTTGGAAACATTTTTGATTTTTCTTTCCCTTGATTAGAATAACATATGATCAATTATAATATCCAGTTATAACTGTTAATAATATTCCCAGTCAAATATGTTAAATTGCACAAAAGCACTTTGGATGGTTTTGTGCATGGATAATGCTACATAAAGAAACTTGACTTGCTTTGGCTCACAACTGCGTTTCCAAACTGACCCAGTAGACATACCTGTGTATGGATCCATGCTGAAGTCCTGGGATCCAGTACCAAATAGAGAGTACTTGAGCTGAGCGTTGCTGCCTGTGTCTGCATCTGTAGCTCCAACCCTCAGCAACACACTGTTTATTGGGAGGTCCTCACGAATGCTGGCTGTATATACCACCTGCAACAACATATGCGCACACACATAAAAAATAATAAAATGACCAAACAATTTTTTAAGCATCAATGTTTTTTTTTTATTGACCCAATACTTGTGACTCAAGTATTGCTTTTTTTGTGGCAGAAAACAAAAAAAGCAATGTACAACTTTAAAGTTGCCATGACATCATTATCAACCGCCATTTCATGTAGTTGATATTACCGCATATATAAATTCTCCAGACAATTTCATTAAAAAATAACGTCAGCTTTTTATTTTGTCAGGCCAAATGTCCCTCCTGATATGCAGCTCTACCAAGTTGACTGTGCTCTGATTGGCCACAACCATATTTGGAAAACCAGGCAGCTGCACTTGTGCAGCTGGGAGCCACCTGCACTGCGGTACCGCAGCTCACTGTGGCTGCACTGCCATGATACGGGAATATGTAGCTGGGAGCCAGCTCCACCGTAGTACTGCATGGAGAACTTGCTGACAGCGAAACATTATGCAGCTGGCTGCCAGCTCTTCACCACGGTGACAGCAGTTTGCCGTCAGTCAGCTGGATTTTTCAGTTACAAACACACTTCCCTTACATTTGACAGCATTTAGAAATGAAAGAAACTTCCGGGTAATGACAGCATTTGGGTCCTTATCCTCCGTGTTGGTACAGAAGTTTTTTTTAAAATCCATTTGTTCAAAAACCACTACTTGAATTCTCCCACAGGAACCCATCTTCAGTAAAGTCCCCATAAATGAACTTCAGCCACTCTTCTGTTATTCTCTCATCTTTCGGGAGTAAGTGGAACCTTCATTCATTTTTGACCACCCTCAGACATATCAGCTATCTTTTTAGTAACAGCTGTGAAGTTATTTTGAAGTTGAATATTGGATATTCACGCTCCGCAGATCCTGCGGTGATTGCTGCCTGTACCAGCTGATACAATGAGGCTTATCTGGGGCCGCTCCTCCATGGATCAGTCAAATATGCTAGCGCAACTTACGGCCGGTGCATCAGCTGGGGGGAGGAGGGGAGGGGGAAGGCTGTTTGCTTGATGATGTGCTCTGATTGGAGGATATGAATTACATAGAAATACAACCTACGTAGAAAAATACACTGTTTACTGATTTGACCATTTTTGAGCAAAGTAGCAAAGCTGACCGCCCCGCAGGTACTTTGGTATTCACTGTTAACATTCATATGTTCATATATGAATATGAATATATGAATATGATCATCAGCAAGAAGATCATATTATACCCCCAAAACCTCATCAAATTTTCATTTGTTGTCATGGCTCTTTTAACATTTACCTGGTCACAAATGGGGTTGTTGTCATTGGTGTCTATCAACGTCACCTCCACAATTGTGTGGGAAACAAAAAGTCCATCACTTGCAGTGACATTGATGATGTAGAGGTGGCGCTCCTCTCTGTCCAGTGGCCCTTTTACATACATCTTCCATTCACCTTGAACCAAGCCGAGTGCAAATACACCTCTGTAATTCCCACCTTGAAAACACAAAGCCCAAAATTGTTAACCATTCCCAATCAATTGAAGAAAGGTATTTTTTTTATCTAAGGGTAATTTATATCCAGTCCTTTGCCAGTTTCATCCAAAACTATTAAATCGGTATAGTTAAATCTCTAACAATGTAGAGAATGTGGTCTTACATATTGTTTCCTGTTCTGTATCTTCAAAAATGCTGTTGAATATTCTAAATAGATGCCTGTGCAAATTCTCAGTTTTTTGGGTCATGACCTGTCATGACCGGGACAGTTGCCTCCGATTTAAGCCTGCTATTCTAAATAGATATTTTGGTTTCAAATGACAAATGGGTGTAAATGTCTTGTACTTGTATAGCACTTTATCAAGTCCAACGACCCCTAAGCACTTTACACTACAATCAGTCATTCAC
Source organism: Fundulus diaphanus (assembly GCA_037039145.1). Classification (NCBI taxonomy): domain Eukaryota; kingdom Metazoa; phylum Chordata; class Actinopteri; order Cyprinodontiformes; family Fundulidae; genus Fundulus; species Fundulus diaphanus. Next base: position 59,352,676 of record CM073124.1, read on the forward strand.
ACCTCTGACTGGGGTGAGCTATGTTAGAAGCCACAATGGTGCCCTTGTGCAGACTGACAGATGTAAGGTTGCCCTACATCAGTGGCACCAATGTATGGCCAATTGGTCAAAATGGGGGATCGACCCGGCAAATCACCAATTGCAGGACAGACTCCCTAACTCCTGCGCCACCTGAATGAATAATTGCTGCACAGTTACCTTGTATGTAACAATGACTGGCAGCAAAGAAAATTCCTGATAAAGTGACATCTGTAAATAATGCCATTAATACTATCAAATAACTTATTTTTCTATTTTGGTAATAGACCACTGTTTAATTCAATTCAATTACATCTTATTTATAAAGTGCATATTCACAACATGTCATCTTTAAAGGTTTGTCATTTGAAATGTTCTAAAAATATGAAAATGACTAAAATACTTCCTTAAATATGGTTAAATAAACCATTTAAGAAATTATAGGCCTGTATCTCTTTTTTAAGAAAAAAGTGTAAATTGGACTATTTCCTTTCAATCAAAGAGTCTTATTAGCTAAAAGGTTTTGTTCTTTTTCAGTCTCATCTTTGACATCATAGTACTTTGAATTCAACTGTGTATGAATGGTGTTCAGTGCAAGGCTCTGAAAGCAGGTTTGTCAATTTGTTAATTTATTATATAACAGCAGTTTGACCACTTGTTTTTTTTCTGCCATAAAGTCACCTTCTGCACAGAAGTTACTTAAGATGCAGTTTTCACTGCCACCGTCTTAAAGAAATACTTTTTCTAAATTCTTGTTTATCTAACAATTTTCACTGAGTCTTACAATCCAAGTGGAGCCAGTGAAAGTCCAAACCTCTGCCTGGTTGAACTGCTGTAGTAGGAGCCTAAGAGACATGTGCTAAAATAAATACCCACCAAACCATACATACTTTTCTTAATGGTTGCTTCAATACTCACCAGTTATGACATAGCTGACATGGCGGTTAACAGCAGAGCTGTCATTATCCTTTGTATTCAGCACAGCCACCACCTCGCCTGGGGGGCCACTCTCCTGAACTGAACTGAAGTAATGGTTCTCCATGAATATGGGGGGGTTGTCGTTGATGTCTGTCACTGCCACTGTCACAGTGCTGGTACTGGAAAAAGTGAGGGTCTCTCCGAGGTCTGATGCTACCACTGTGAATATGTAGGAGGGATTGGACTCATGGTCAAGTTCTTTGCATGAAACAATCCAGCCGGTATTACTGTCTATGCTAAAAGTCTGCTCCAATGTTTTAGACTTTTCCTCTTCTCGTATTAATGTCCCAAGCCTGTATGTTACTTGACCATTGGCTCCTGAGTCCGGGTCGTGAGCTTTGACCTGAATAATGCTGGTTCCAACTGTCATTCCTTCCATAACAGTTGCCACATAAGAGTCGGTGTCGAAGGATGGTTTATTGTCATTAAGATCTAAAACTTTGACCTCCACATCAACACAAGTCACAGCATCCAACTTGTTCTGGTGTGCAGTAGCAGTGATTTTGAAGTTAAATCCTTTCGTTACCTCATGATCCAAGGGCTTATCAAGTTTAATTACCCCTGTATGTTTTTCTACTAAAAATACCCCATCTAGGTTGTTTTCACTATTTTCTCCATTAACTATGGTAAAGCTAAGTAAAGATGGGTTGTATCCAGGAGGAATCTTGACGTGAACCCTCCCAATGACTGAACCTATGGGTGTATTCTCAGGTATGCTAAATGAGTAATGGTGCTGACTGAAGTCAGGAAAAAAAGCTTCAGGAGACAGAACATGAATGTAAACAGGAACCAAAGAGTGTCTAACTGGATTTCCTCCATCTTCAGCCTTTACGAAAAAGGATAATATTGAGTTTCTTAAGTGGCTGAAGCTGCCTTTGGTTACCATCCAACCACTCTCTGGGTCTATGTCCAAAATGTCTGCTACAGGGACCCGTGCCTCACTGTAAAGTGAAAATGTTATTTTGGCATTAGTGCCATAATCAGGATCAATAGCCTGAATCTGTGTTATCAAGAACCCCTTGGGCACATCAAATTTGAGTGTTGCTCGGTACTCTGTAGCACTAAAGTGGGGTGCATTATCATTTACATCTAAGATAGTAAGCTGTATTGTGCAATAGGAAACACGCCCTCCTGGATCCTGAGCGGCCACTGTGAGAACTATGTCTAAGTTGGAAGGGTCCTCTCGGTCAAGTTTTTCTGTTGTGCTTATTTGACCACTAGCATCAATGCTAAACAGGTCATTACCAACATCATTAACAAATGAATAAGTTACGTGGCCAAATACTCCAGGGTCTGTGTCCATTGCCCTCACCTGGAATGTAAAGAATTTCTTTTGTAAAAAGACATTCAAAGTTTTCTTTCCGATAAAAAATTAGACAGTCATAAATGCACATATATTTTAAGTTTAGTGAATCTCAGAAACACCTACCTGAATTACATTTGTTCCCACAGGAGCATTCTCTTTCAACTCTGCCTCAATCATATTCTGTTCAAACACTGGATTGTGCAGATTGGCCCCAAACACTTTAATATGAACTTGAGCTGTGCTGGTAAAAACTCCATCAGAAACGGAAACATTGAGGCTGTAAGCAGGCTCCATTCTTTGCCTGCGATGGCTGGACAACATGAGGATTCCCGTTTTTCTTTCCATCACAAAATCCATTTTTTCATTTCCTGACAAAATGCTGTACACCAACTTGTCAAAATCTGAACGATCAGCATCTGAGGCTTGAACACAGGTTATAAAGTGTCCTTTTGGCGCTAACTCACTCACATATGCCTCATAGAGAAGCTGGTTGAAAACTGGAGGATTGTCATTCATGTCTTTTAGCAGAACCAACACAGGTACTTCAGTGTATAATGATGGAAAACCATTATCTGTGGCCCGGACGATAAAGTCATACTCCGGTACGAGTTCATGGTCTAGGTTTCGTGCTGTAAGGATCAATCCACTGCTACTATCAATGTGAAAATAATCTGTGCTGTTATGCTCTTTGGAGAATATCTGATAGGCAACAACATTGTTCTTCTCTGAATCCTTGTCTGTGGCAACAACTTGAAGGGCTGGAGTCCCAATCATAACAGTTTCAGACAAAACAATCCTGTAGGATATCTCTTTAAAGACAGGTGCGTTATCATTTATGTCTTGGACCAAAACATCTACATCAACTTCTGCATGGGAGCCGGTTAGGTAGTTTGTAGCCCTGATGGTCAGGCGATAACGTGGCGTTTCTTCATAGTCCAAAGAATGAATTACACTTATAACTCCTGTATCAAACCCAATACTAAACTGGAGAAATGCATCGCCATTAACAATAGTGTAGATTATGTTTTTTCCATCAGGACTGGTGGCATTGATGCCAAGGATTGGTGTGTGTACATCCACATCCTCATTCACAGAAACTAAGTAAAATGATTTGTCAAAGACAGGCATGGCTTTGTTGACTACAGTGATGGGAAAGGTAATGCTAGATGACAGGGGAGGATCACCACAATCTTTGGCATGTATCACTATTTGGTACTCCACATTGGACAAATCTGACTCAAAAGTCCTCTTGAGGCTAATGGTACCTGTCTGTTGGTCAATCTTAAAGTGGCCATGATCATCTTTGAGAAAGTATGTCACCTTTCCATTAATACCTTTGTCAGCATCCACTGCAGAGACTTTGAAAATCGGTAATCCGGACTCAGCTTCTACTTGAACAGCTGCATAATATGGAAGTCCAACAAACACAGGGGAATTATCATTTAAGTCTTCAACTTGAACTTTAACCAGAACTCTGGCCACATGCTGATGATCATGTTCCCGTCTTGCTTCTACAATCAGTTCATAGAGGTCCTGTTCTTCTCGATCAAAGGGTATTCCTGTGGTTTGGATGACACCAGATGTCGGACGAATTTCAAACCTTGTACCAGCATTCAAGAGGGTGTGCATCAATGGCTCGTTGAGACGGTGTCCTACAGCACTGACCACAGCCACTGTGGTGATATTTGACACATTTTCCTTAATGGATGAGATGTAAACCCTCTGGGAAAAACTTAGACCAGAGTCCAGAGCCTCTTTGACAATTATAATCACAGGAACAGTGCTTGAGAATTTGCCATCTGAAACTCTGACATTGAAGTGAAAAAGATCTTTGGAGAAGTTGCTGTTTCTGACTAAGACAATTCCACTGTAGGATTTGATGGAAAAATTCTCCAACACTCCATCAGCCAAAGAATATGTAAGGTCTGTTGGAACATCAGTATCAGGGTCTATAGCTGATACCTGCACAACTTCTATTCCAACATAGGTGGGGAGTAGCAGAACCGTTTTATAAGTATTCTGTTTAAAGAGAGGAGGTGAATCATTTGAGTCGATCACTTCAATGGTTACCTCAGTTAGACTGTCTGCTGTTAGTTGTGGCCTACCATTGTCCCTCACATGAACATGGAAATGGAAGGATGAAAATGTCTCATGATCAAGATTGGCAATTGTTCTAATGGATCCAGTTACAGAGTCCACAGTGAAGAATGACTTTGCAGTCTCCTCAACAATTTGATAGACCAACAAGGCATTTTGGTTGGAGTCAGCATCATGTGCTTTGATTACTAGAGGTAGGTTTTCTGAATTCAGGACCACACTGTTGATTGGTGCTAATTCACAAATAGTGCCATGATAGTGATGCTGCTGAAACACAGGTGGATTGTCATTCTCATCCACTATCTGAATTACCAGGCTAACATTGGAGGCCATGCCAGCCATGTTGGTGGCTTGCACTATAAGGGTATAAGAAGCTATATTCTCATAGTCAAGAGGCTTTTGAGTTGTAATGACTCCACTATATTGATTAATCTGAAAAACGTGTTCTGTGTTTCCTTGCTTGATGTCGAAAGTGAGGGTAGACTGACTGACAGCACTGATTGTGGTTACAGAGGTCCCAATAATAGCATTCTCTCTGATCTCAGTCTGATATTCAGGTTGATGGAACCTTGGACAAGAATTGTCAGAGAGAGTGATGGCTATGCGCACTATTGTGGTAGCAGATAGTGCAGGGGTGCCATTGTCAGTGACTCTGACACTAACAACATAGTGTCCTATGCTTGATATGTCCAAGTGACGTGCAACACGAAGTATTCCAAGAACCGGTTCAAGATTAAATGCATTCCCAGTATTCCCTGTTGGGGAAAACAACTATAATTAAAATGTGTTAAAAATATTAATTTATAGGATTGAGTTTTCAGTTGTTACAGTTGCTTACCTGCTTCAATGAAATAGTGCAGTTCAGCATTCTTGCCTTTATCTTTGTCCAGAGCGGTAAGCTGAACTACAGCTGATCCCACTGCAGCTGATTCATAAACTAAGCCTTCATAGAGTGCACTCGTAAAGAAGGGTGCATGATCATTTATGTCTTCCACCTCTATCAGTACACGGGCAAAATTCTTTCTGTATGGAAACTCTTGGTCCTTGACCTGGAGAGGGGAAAATAGTAAAATAGAGTTAATAGATGCATAAAAGAATAACCACAATAACAGTTTGGACTTACATGTGACCTCACTCATACACACACACACACACACACACACACACACACACACACACACACACACACACACACACACACACACACACACACACACACACACAGACCATTAAGACCAAGGATTACAGTAGGAAGGTCAGTGAAGTTTAAAGGGTTAGGTTCTAAAACAATGCCCATGCTTTGAACTTTTCCCAGAGCTTTGTTTATACCATCATCTGAACATGGAAAGAGGGTGGAGTAACTGTAGATAAGCAAGGGAAGACAATTCAAAGTGGGTAATGTTCACAAGGTTTTTGAATTTCCTTGTTTCTGGAAGCTTTGAACTCATCAGCATCCCATAATAGTCTCTTTGATGCAACTCTATATTGCTCAACTAATCATAGTTCGCTCTCTCTTCAGTTCAGTTATCGCACATCGGTAATCAACAGGTTCTATCCATCAGAGGACAACACCTTTCTTCCTCTTCATTAAAGACTAAATTTTCCTTTTTTATTGTCTGGTTAAGTGATAAAATATAGTGCCTTCTTTAGTTCCCTGTTCAAAGTAAAATTATATGTTACTTGATTAAAATGTTTAATTTTGTCTGTTTTCAAGATAATAATCATTCTTATCACAATATCTATCCCTTAAGATGTGTGAATTCATCCTAATTGCTTGTAATTCGGTCGTTTTATGGTTGTTGTAAACCGCACTGATGATGCATTTAAAGACCATTGGAGATCAAAAATTTCCCTCATTCCTTGTTTACACCTTATGGGGGTTCAAAGGCAGTTGGAATTTTCAGTATTTGGTGAAATTGACACAAATAGCAGTATTTTCTTTTTATTGCACCCCAAGTTTATAGGCTGTGCCATTCTCAATAATTCTTTCACTATCTTGATTCCATTTACATTTGTGTTTACATTGAATATTCATCTGTGCTTTTAGATAGATTGCATTTGCTTTGCATTGCTTGTTTGATTTTTATTTCTGTATTTTTGTAGAAACCATAAACATAAAATCTCATCCTGAACACAAGATCATTAACAGAGAGGTGTGAGTGTAACTGATGTCTATAATCACTGTTCTGGCCGGACAACCTAGGGAGATTGATACTTTAAATCCGAAGCCTTATACAGTCCTTAAGAGATCACAAGTTTGGATTCTAAACCAACACCTCCAATACAAGGTCCTTCAGGCCGAATAATCAGTTTCCTCTGTTCAATAATGGCTCGTTTTCATGGTAATGTTCATCAACCTCGTTACCTGGATGACTTCCTAGTGACCCTCCCAAGACGTCAGGTCCCTTCAAATACACTCCATGGCGACGTTCACACTGCAAGTCTTGATGCTCAATTGCGATTTTTTGCTGAAATCGGATTGTTTTGACGTGGCCGTTAATCAGACTTCTGTGTGAATGGTTCAGGACCGCAAAGTGTCCTGCATGTGCAGATCACAGGATACGTCAGACAGCAGCTCGCTTGTTACGGAAGTAATGGTGAATTTAATTGTTTCTAGAAGTGTTCAATAAAGTTTTGTTTTAAAAAAACTTGAAACAAAAACGGATAATGGCATCCCTCCTTGCTATTATTGGAACACTGCTGAGCAATGGGAGCCAGCAATAGTGAGACCACATCATAGAGAGACTAAATAAGGTAAGAAGAAAGCAGCACAGCTATTAACAATGGTCTTTTGAGGAACTGCTACTGCTGTGTGGGGATGTGTAGTGAGAGACAAGAGAGTGACGCGAAAGACGGATAAAATGCGACCGTTCAGACTGCGGACACTTTGAAAAATGTTTGATATGTATCCGAATTAGTACCACATATAGAAGTGGCGCAAATCAAATTTTTTTTTGGGGGGGGGGGGGGGGTTAAAAAGATCAGGATTGGGCCATTCACACTGCCATGTAAAAACAGACGGATATGAGTCACATATAGGCAAAAAGATTGGATTTGGGTCGCATTTCCCTGCAGTGGGATGTTATGCCATAATATTGCCATGATGAATAACTGGTTGACTGAATCAGATTAAATCTGACCATTCAGCCACAAGGGAGAGAGAAAGAGAGTAAGGACAGCCCTCCTCTCTCAGCAGGGGGTTCCCTCTTGCTATAAAGGTTTTCCCCCCACAGACAAAGCTCTCTTCGGCTCTTCCTTTCTCACACTCCTCCATCAACAGATGACCAGCACTCAAGGAAAAGGGGGGGGGGGTCTCCTTCCTCAGCAGCCATGTGACTGGAAGCCTGCAGGAGCCATGCATGGGGCCTGGAAGAGGCCACAAGCTGAGTGAGAATTAGCCTTTCTGAAACTCAGTTCCTCCCTGGCATAGGGAGAAACTGCCAGCCGATTCAAAGATAAGTCTCTCACTTCTGCTTAAAAACAGATGCCGAAGTGAAGGAATCCGTCTATGCCAGCTTTGTTTTGCTTTCTCAGCCTGTACCGGGAAGCGACCCCAGACGGAGCTGGTTCCAGGCAACGCAGAGCTGAAAAGCCGGCACAGGAGCCACTTCCCCCAAGCTGGGGAGAAATCTGCTTAAGTCGGACTGCAACGGAGTCAGAGACTGCCTGGAGGACCTACAGGCCTCTTTTCCCTCCACACGCTGTGGTTAGCCCACATGCTGCTGCAAAGCTAACGCTAGCCCGCCAACAACCAGCCTTCAACGCTCCTTCCGTGAATGGCCAAATTGGACAGAACTGACACGAGACAAAGGACAGGTTTGGACAGGGAGCTGAGGGTGAAGTAAAAGGTTTATTGGGAAATGTTTTGTAAACCGTTGGAGACATGGTGTTCAGAACAAAAGGGCTAACAAATAGCTCACGCTAGCCTTCCGTTTATGGTACTGCTAATATCATTTGAGTGTATTTTATGGTTTTAACAGGAAGGTTATCTCCACAAGGGTTTCATACATTGATGGGACATTAATGTTTACGTTATACAGCCCACTCAATATGACTAAAATAAAGCTAAAGCCTTTATTTGTTAGTGCCGAGCGCCCGCTAGCCAAACTGCTATTAGCCTTGCTAACATCTGGTTTCGGATATTTCAAAAGGAGTTTGTTTTAAAGCATAAAGCGTAACTGTTCTGCTCCGCCATCCTTCGATGGTGTTATGAGCCTTATTCCCGCATCAATATGGTATATTAATGCCGGTTTTCAAGGCAATTTTGATAACTAAAGACTTTAACCAGGTTAGCGACGATCGCTGCAGCGTCCCCTAGCGCCCGGAGGTAGGATCGCATTAATAAGATCGGCCGTCATAAGGTTAAGTGATTTTACTGAGCAAATCAGTCTACAGAATATTATTTACTCAAAATAATGTTCTGGTTAACTTGGGCTTTGCATTGTGAATGGGTTGAAACACATGCCAAATGTTTTTTTTAACTCCATTCCATGCTTTTTGGAATCAGATCTTCAGTGAACAAGGATTCACTGAAGTATTCTGATTATGACCAACCACTTTTGTTTTGTCTTTTGTTTGTTTTGCATGTAAATAGTTCCTTAGCTTAGCTTCTTTTTATCTTCATTTTGCTTAGTAGTTTATATAAGTTTCACTAGCCTAGTAGAGAGGATTTGTTAATCGAAATATTGTGTTAATTCAGATAAACAGCATTACATAGTGATGTTCTCTGGATGTTCATTTTGTTTCTGTTATTAAATTCTTGGACTTGAAGAGAAGATCGCTAGTGCTCGAATTCATCCCTTTCAACCATTGTCTTGATATCAGCTTGAGAGCTGATCATCACCAGACAATACTTAACAGACAGCGGTTTATTTAATAAACATTAAATAACTTTAAACAGTGTATAATTGCACAACAGTGAACATAGCCTATGATCACTCCACCGAGGGATCCACTGTTCAAACTTCTGCTCCTGCTCCATCTTTCACCTCAGAGTGGCTCAGAATGTCAGCTCAGAAGCAGTTATATCAGCTCTGTGGGAAATCAGGGAGGACAATAATCAACTCAGATGGGAAATGCAAAATCTATTCAGCAGCTTATCACTGAGAATGCCTCCTCCGTCTTCCCATCCAACTGAAAAACATTCTGTGCAGATTGATGACATTGCTGCGTCATATGTGCCATATTATTTCCCTCAAAGTACATCGCCTCCTAATTTATTCTCCAGTCAACAAGTGCCTGATCCAGAGTACTTAATGCGGACTGCCTGAAGCATTGTTGTACTAGTATGTAGACTAAAGCAGACAAATTTTTGTCATGGCAAAAGTTAAATGTTTGTTCCAAAACTAAATATCTGGGTCACTACATCACAGACCAGCTCTGTGATGATGATGACATTTATCGGCAGTGTCGCATGTTGTACGCCCAGGCAAACATTCTGGGGAGGATATTTTATATGTGCACTGATGAGGTATACATCTTTGTATACATCTCCCTTGTGGTGTAATTTAAAAAAAGCTAGCATGCAGAAGCTTAAGGTTGCTTATAATGACTCTTTGAGAATTCTGCTTAAGAAACCCAGGTTCAGTAGTGCAAGTGAGATGTTTTGTAACGCACATGTCAGAACATTCCAGGCACTTGTGAGAAATCTGATATACAAGTTTATGTGTCGTTTGGGCAGCTCATTATTGTAGCTCTTATTGTAATGTTTTCACATCCCTCTCTCAGTGCGCTAAGATTCCAGTCGGCTCTGTGGAAACATTGGTATGCAAGTCTTTTATAAGATCAATTTATTTTATTTATTTATTTTTTTGTTGTTTTTTATGTTGTGTTGTTGTGTATCATCTCTGTGGACCACGAGTCTGCTGAATAAAGCAATCAATCAATCAATCAATCAATCAATCAATCAATCATTCTCCATCTAATGAGACACTGCCTCCTCTGCCACCTCCTGTGTCATACCCTTCCCCTGATGTACCTGGATTTGTGGACACTCCACAGTATGCAGAGCCATACACACTCCCATCTGAATTGCCTTCAACGGAGATTGTGTACAGAGGGCCGACGCCTCATATTCCTCACTTCAATGAGGATTACCCCCGACGGTTTGCTCACCTCAAAATAGCACTGGACAATATTTTGCCTAAAGATGCAACAGAGTGCTTCAAGTATCAAATACTTGTTGATCATCTCAAGCAGAAAGATCCCCTGCTCACAGCAGACTCTTTTAGCAATAGTCCAACCTCCTATTCGAAGACCATGGCTTCCTTTACTGAGCTATATGGGCAGCTTCATAAATTAGCTCTGCAACACATAAATGAGGTTCTAGCTGAATCACCCGTCAGGAGTGGTGATAGTGGTGATGTGGGTATGGTAGAGTAGCTAGGAAATGTTGAAAAGACTGGGTTGGAATTTGGGTCACACGCCTCACGCCTCACTTGTTGTCAGAGTTGCCACGTGACCTCAGAGCCCAATTCAAATGTTTAATTGAGCCAATCCGCACTCCTATTTCAACTTTCATGCATTTCTCAAAGTTGCTTGAATTGGTAGTTAGGGTTCAGGACAATAACTCACAACCAACTCAGTCCTGGTCTTCTTGAGAAGAGCGCCAGAGAGTCAAGACTAAGTAGCTAAAGTCAGGTGCACGTCCCACTACAGTTCTACTTGGTTCAGAGCCAAATCCAAAGCCTTTTGGGTCATCAAACTTAGTTCGATCTCAGACCAAACTAGAGAAACCTAAGAAATATTATCCTTATTGTGATAATGTTCAAACACTATTTCAACCAGTGTCCAGATTTCATGAAGTTCACCACAGAACAAAGGGCAGCTTGGATAAAAACTGAGACGTGATACTGAAGATGTGGGAGAAATCATCAAGCTGTCCAGCGCTGCCTCAAGGCTAAGTGCCAGCAGTGCAATCAAACCCACCTGGAAATATTACATGAGATCAATTCAACCACCACTACCAGTTCAGAGGGACCACCTCCAGAGATTGTACAACGTTACATATTATCTAGATCCTGCTCTGAGAAGTAGCTGTGCTTTCCTGAAAATGGTCAAAGTCTTCCTCTACAATAGCAAGCAGAGTTTTGAGACTTATGCCAACCTTGATGATGGTTCTGAGCGCACAATTTTTCTTCACAGTGCTGCTCAAAGGCTCAATGGACATAGTAAGAACCTGGCACTCAGAACAATCCACCAGGACATCAAGACAGTATCAGGAAAGTCAGTGTCATTTACTTTGTCCTCCACAACCTATCCACAGAAATGGTTTCATTCCCACCCGTTTGAGGCTCTACAAAAGATTTATCGTCACCTTAGGGGTCTCCCACTCCACTCAAAGCCCAGCCACTGCTCCTCATTGGTTCGGACTATCCTCGGACTATCCTCACCTCCTCCCTCCAGTTGAGCCAGTACACTTGGGACCCTCAGGAGGCCCTGCAGCTTTCAAGACTCGTCTTGGCTGGACCCTTCAAGGTCCTGCCAAAGTGCTCATGCATCAGTCCTCAACTCCTCAGTGTCTCCTCATCAACACTTTTCTTTCTGCTGACCTCCTCAGCCATGTGTCAAAATTATGGCAGATGGACATTCTTCCTTTCCGCAGTGAGAACCTCAGAACAAGAACAAAGCAGGACAATGCGGCTATGAAACTGCTGGAGGAGAAAATTGTCAGAGTTAATGTTGACAACATTCAAAGGTACGCCATGCCTCATCTGTGGAAACAAGGACTTACTCTTCATAGTGCGCGAAAGGAAGCAGTCATGAGCCACCTGCAGGGTACAGAGAGTTGCCTTGCCAAAGACCTCAACAAAGCAGCTTCATACAACAGGGAGATCAATAAACCCCTGGATGCTGGCTACATCAGAAAGCTCAACCCATCTCAAGAACAAAGCAAAAAATCCTAGAATATCACGCATCACATGGTCCATCACAATGGAAAAAACGGGTTGTTTTTAACTGTTCATTCAACCAAGGTATCAGCCTGAATGAACATCTCCTTTCTGGGCCCACCTTGGGATCTACTCTTCAAGGCGTCCTTCTTGGTTTTAGAGAATAGCCTTTCACAGTGAGCAGCAACATAAACAGCATGTTCCATTAGGTCCGCCTTCTGCCTGAGGACCAGCCTATTCTCCGTCTACTCTGGAGGGACATGAACCCTGAGATCTATCAGTGGCAGGTGCTCCCCTTCGGCACCACCTGTAGTCCTTGCTACACGACATTTGCCCTCCAAAAGCATCTTATTGAACACAGTAGCCCTGAAGAGGACACTTGTCATTCCATAGAGAACTGTTTGTATCTAGACAACCTTTTCCAGAGCTTCCCTACCATATCCGAAGCCATGCAGCTACTCATTAAATTACAAGACCTTCTTAAGCCTGGTGGCTTTGAACTGTGACAGTGGGCTACCAATGTCCAAGACATTATCAGTCATATGCCCCCTCTACTGACATCTGAAACCAGATAACTATGGCTCTCCATGGATGGGACAGACCCACCAGAACAAACTTTGGGACTGCACTGGCACTGCAGGTCAGATACTACCTCCGCCACACAGACCAGCTTCAGCCCACAATATGTAATATCTACCGGGTCTTACTTAGACAGTATGACTCTTTAGGACTGCTTATTCCCTACGCTACTCGTGCCAAGATCCTATTGCAGCACTCCTAGGGAAAGAAACACGACTGGAATGACCCTCATCTGCCCAAGGACCTCCTTCAGCTTTGTAAAGCATGGGAAAGTGAACTCCATATTCCCCCTTATATCACCCCAAAAAAGTACAAAATCAAAACAACTGGACTTTTTTTGAAGTTTTTTTGAATTTTGAAGACGTCTCGCTTCCTATCCAGAAAGCTTTCTCAATTGAAAATGTCTGGAGTAGTGTGGAGTTTTCCCATACTCACGCACTACTCCAAGGGTGTCCTTCCCAAAATGCCGTGCAATATGCTGGTGAAGATTCTGGGGGGAGTGGTGGCTTAGTGGTTAGAGCAGTGTACTTGCACTCTGAGAAGGTTGCAAGTACATGGTTCAATCCCCACAGCCTGCACTCTGGGTCCCTGAGCAAGACCCTCAACCCCCGATTGCTCCCCAGGCGCTGCACAGTGGCAGCCCACTGCTCCCCAAGGGGATGGGTTAATATGTAGAAGTGAATTTCTCCATTGTGAGATCAATTAAGTTAAATAATTATTATAATTATTATTCTCAGTCATCCAGGTCATGGCCATTCCAAAAAAGTTCAAAAACAAAACAACTGCACTTTTTTTCGAAGTTTGAAGACGTTTCGCTTCCTATCCAGAAAGCTTTCTCAATTCAAAATGTCTAGAGTAGTTATCACCCTTCCCCATTGTTATGTTTATCCAGACACAGATCCCTCAACTGCAACTCAAAGCATCCACATTTTTTCAGATGCATCAAAGAGGGCATACGGGTCTGTGGCCTACCTCCGAACTGTTAATAATGATGGTGAGATCCAAGTGGCTTTTGTAACCCCTGTTTGACAGCAATCCATTCCAAGATTGGAGCTCGGTACTGCCCACATCGGAGCTCAGCACCGCTCTGTTTTGAAAAGAGAACTTACACTACCCACTACATACATCACATACTGGAGGGAATCTACCACCAAACTGAGCCATCATGCTGCTACAAATTGTTTGTCTGTGCCAAAGTTTCTGACATTCAAGAGCTAACTGATAGCATCTGCTACTGTCCACTCCACTGACAATCCAGCTGACGACATAACACATGGACTAACACTGGGTATAGTATAACTTTATTAATACTAAGGGAATTAATCTAGTTTACCTACATACCAAAGATAATGAAACCTTTTATTTCGTATAACTTTTTAATAATAATAAAAAATGACAGAAGCCCCTGGCATTGGTGGTTTGGAAGCTGAGCACATTGTGTAGTTATTGTTGATGTCAAACATAAGGAAATAGACATTATTTTCAGCTGTTCTAAAGAAATGTTTTAGCTGCTGCATACTTCTGGTGTGTGATGATCTTATTTATTTTTTCATCATTTGTTTTTAGCTCCTGGCACCATCAGGAACGCATCTATTGATAATGATTACATTAATAAGAAGATTATGATGAACAATAAGTCTAAAACAAAGAAGGAGGTGATGATTAGGAGGAATAACAGGAAGAGGAGAAATAATGAAATTATTTTGAAAATAAGAACTCTATATGGAAGGTAGAAAAATACCAAACAAGAGGGTATAATTTTTAGCAGGAGTGTCAAAATCAATTCTATAATGGGCCACTTTGGCATCATGAAGTCATTAAAAGGGGCGGTTGCACCTGTATAGATGACACTTTTGATTTCAGAATTTCATTCCAGTACACATAAAACTATAAAATATTTCACAGTAACTTCAAATTGGCACCCTTAGGCCCAATTTAAACAATTTATCAGCAAAAACGTTAATATCGGGGTGAGTTACACTTTAAATTCTGATCATTCTACATCACATTTTTGGGTTGTTTTAATGGATTGTGGAAAAGCTGACATCTAGTGGCAGGATGCTGTTACTATACAGTAAAATAAAAATCAACATTCGCTACAGGAGGCACAGTCCTAGCCACTTTATACACTTTAAAATGATATATGCCTCTACTATATGACATGATATGCGTTTTTTGGCTCTTGAGGGCCGGATAACTTGCCTTGATGGGCAGTTATCCGGCTTTACCCAGGCTTTGAGTTTGACGCATGTGATTTTCAGGATGCACCACTAAACAGCTACCCTAACCCAATCAGCAATTTGGAATAAATTCCTTAAAATGAGTCAAACACATTTTCTGGACTGGCATTATGAAGAGTTCTGAGTTGGTTTGTCTCCAAAGATGTACAATGTAATGATGAAGTATATATTCTAGTTAGTATAAGTGACAGAGCTCAGTTTATCCATTTTATTCAAGTTTTTTTTTACCACATCTTTTATGTGTTTTATGTTTATGTTGTATTTTACTCCAGTTGCTTGTAACATCTTTTATGTGTTTATGTATCCTCTATATATTTGTTTGGTCAGCTGTGCTGTTTTTAAAGTGCTTATGAACAAAGTTGGTTTGGCTTGGTTAATATGAACAGAAATTATTGTCACCTCTAAAAATGAGTCAAACGCATATACTGTATAGGCATTATGAGGAACTTCTATTTGGTATTTTTTCCAGAAAAATCTACAACAAAATCATTAAATATTAATTCTAGTGACCCTTTAACATGGCTACCTATAGCTATCAGACTCTACAACTCTACTATAATTAAAACTTAACTGCTGGTGGAAGTCTAAATTATTGTGTGATAATTTTATGGTTGTTATCCTTAATGTCTATACTAGACTTTTTCTTGTTTTACTGCTTTTCTATTGCTATTTTTAACCTTGGTTGGGTTGCACACTGTAACATAAGGAATTTACTGTGTTTGTGGTGATTAGTAAAGTAATTATATTCTATTCTGTTCATGACAAATGCATCTGCCTTGAAAAGATGCCTGCACTCAGAAAATGTTGAAGTTGTAGATGAAGTTCACTAATTTTGCAACACATGCATGTTTTAACCATTTGTTGAGCATCAGAAGTCTGCTAAATTACTCATCTCCATGATGAATTATCAGCAGAGTTCAACTTAAAAAACGCATTGATATTGAGAGTTTGAATTTTGTTCAGCAAATGAATAAAATCTTCTTTCCAGATTTCCATTTGTTGCTTCACAATATCAAGGGTGTGTTTGGTGTGGTTTTTATCTGTGTGATGCTCATCTATTATCATCAATACTTTCTCTGACACCATATTATATATGATATCAGACACCATATTATTGACAAAACTATGTACTTTGGTGTTTTTATTTTGTTATTTAAGGTTTAAAGGAGCAACAAGCAATATTTCACCACTAGGTGGTGATTGAGCACTGTAGACCAAAACAAGATGTGTGACAAGCTACCTTAAATCATTGAGTGTCAATGATTTAAGGTAGTTTAGTCCAACCATTCTGTAGTTCTTGCATGAGAAATAAGAATTTAAGAGTAAAATAATGCAAAAAAAAAAAAAACAGATCGGGTGGAGAAAGCATCTGGTTAAGAGGAGAAAAGGAAGTAACTATACTAAGGTTGGATAAGCTGTTGACATAACTGATTGTTGAGCACGCCACAAACCTTTAAAAAGAGAAGGCACCCATTAGCGAAAGAAAGCATTTAGGAATATTGTTTGCAGATTGCCACAAGCCCTTTAGAAAGACAGCTAACAGAGCAAAATTTAACATTTTGGCCAAAAGGCTGTGTGGTGGAAAAGAACTACTGAGCATTACCCTAAACACAGCATTCCAACAAAAAAACTCTTCATGTTAAATCAAGAATAGAATTAAAATTCTCCTTCTCACGTATAAACCCCTTAATAATCAAACTCCATCATATATGAGAGATCGGATTACCCATATGTTCCTAACAGAGCACTTTGCTCTCAGGCTGCAGGTCTACTGGTGGATCCCAGTCTCCAAAAGTAGAATGGGAGACAGATCTTTTAGTTATCAGGCTTAGTTAGTTGAAACCAACTCCCAGTTTTGGTCCATAAGGCAGACATCCTGTCTACTTTTAAGACTAGGCTTTAAACGTTCCTTTTTGATAAAGCTTATATAGTGGCTTAGGTTATCCTAAGCTATATTTTTAGTTATGCTGCTATAGGCTTAGGCTGCTGGAGGACGTCAAGATCTATTTTTCTCACTGCTGAGTGCTCCTACTGTTCCCCAATTTGTAGGTACACTTGGCATTCTGTTAACTGTAACCATCCAGGGGAGGTAGATCATCTGCCATTCCCATATAACGGATTCCTTTCTATGTTATATGGGAATGTTAGGTCAATGTGTGCTTCTGTGCTTCTGTGCTTTTATGTGTCTCTGCTCTGTCTTCTCTAACCCCCAGTCGGTCGAGGCAGATGACAATTCACACCGAGCCTGGTTCTGCTGGAGGTTTTCCTTCCTTTTAAAAGGGCGTTTTCCTCCCCACTGTCGCTTCAGGCATGCTCAGTATGAGGGATTGCTGCAAATCTATCGACAATGCAAACAACTGTCCACTGTGGCTCTACGCTCTACTCCTGTGAAGGAGTGAATGCTGCTTGTCAAGACTCAATGCAAGCTGCTGGGTTGTCATGATTTATGTTTTTGTTTGTTTGTTTTGGATTTTTTCTAGTTTCAGCCTGTCACCTCTCTAGCCACCAGCTACTACCCAATCAGCTCAGTCCACTCCTCAATCACCAGTCAATTAGCCCAGATCAGCGCAACTATGCTGCCAGTAATTACTGCCAACGCTGATCACCTGTTCCCCTGTCTATATATACCTGCCTCAGCCTACTCATCTCTGCCAGAATGTCTCATATTGTCTCACCTCATGTGCACTACCGCCTTGACTTTACCAGTTCCTGTGTGTTCAGCCAGCTGGACTCTTCTGCTTCCCCTCTCTGATGAAAGCTGATCGTGTCTGCATGCCGCACCAGTCTGCCTATTTCCCCGTGTGTTTTAGCTGCTCACTCTGCCCGTTCTGGTGTTTCCCTCGGTCCACATGGGCCTGCACCTTATCAGCACCTGCCCTTTTCACTCAGTCTAAGTCTGTCACTACCTGCATCTTCTGGTCCCCTGCTCATCCCTGCCTGATTGCACCGTCAGCCATTATTCATCTGTCAAGTCTGGTTCTGCTTGCCTGCTTCAGCTGCCATAACTCATCCTCACAATAAACCTTTTGAAACATAACTGTAATTTCCCTCTGGGATTATTAAAGTATGTCTGATTCTGATTGGCTGAATATCGGGTTCACCAGCATTAATCATTACATGGGTTTCCTTAGATAGGAACATTTTTGACTGATCTGTCTGTATGATTTGATTAAATTTGACTTTGTAAAGTGCCTTAAGATGACATGTTGTGAATTGGTGCTATATAAATAAAACTGAATTGAATTGCTGCCCCTGCCATATTTGACAGTGGGGATGGAGTGTTCAGAGCGATCTGCAGTGTTAGTTCTCTGTCACATAGAACATTTTGTATTTTCAAAAATGTTGGTCTCGTCTGACCAAAGCACATGTTTACTGTGTCCCCAACATGGCTTGTGGAAAACTGCAAACAGGACTTCTTATGGTTTTCTTTTAACACTGGTTTTCTTCTTGCCACTCTTACATAAATATCACATCTGCACAACTTCCCCATTTGGCATTATGCTCATTTAAATGAATGGCCTGCTACAAATAGAAGTGTGTCTACATAAAACCCACAAGCTTTGGTTTCCTGGGGTAAATGAAAGCCTGGGGTTTGCAGTAGAAAAGGGGCTAATGTGCATGCAAAGGTTTAACCTACAAATTAGCAGGTTTGCTGTTTTTTCAGATATCTTCAAAAAATAGTTTGAAGACAGTTTTACAAATTGCTTTTTAATGATTACATTTTCTACGTTTCTGGTCACCACACTTCTGGGGGCGAGGCTTCCTCTGAAGGACGGAGTGAAGTAAAATTTCTATTGGTTGGTGTGGATGTTAGCAATAGCATTTCTATTGGTCAATGTGCCACAAGCAATCTAAAATAATCATCTTTGTCATTGCAACATACCTTCCAATAAAATTTGTACTCTGCATTTAACCCATCCCCTTGGGGAGCAATCTGGGGTTAAGAGTCTTGCTCAGGAAGCCACAGTTGCAGTCTGTGGGAGTTGAACCCAGAACCTCCAGGACACAAGCGCAAAGCTATAACCACTTGGCCACCCCTCCCCTTGTTTCTATAGTGACAATTCAATAACTCTCGTATAACTTATTATTTTTAGATTTCTTGGGTGTTATGGTAAAAATTATAACTTTAAGTAAAATTTCAAAATCTGTTGGTCATTACTGAGCTTCATAGTGAAGTTCATCAGAAGTGGTTTCTTTTGGTTAAATGTACCCATATACGCTATGTCGCTGTTGATCTAAACCAACATAAAGGGAATTACAATAACCTAGGTGAGCTGATATAAAAGAATGATCATTCTTTTAAAATCCTTGGGAACAAAATAAGGCTGAACTTAAGGAAGAAGTGAAAAAGCTTGTCTTCACAACTGAACTAATTCAGTTTGTGAATCAGCTCTCAAAGAAAATGCCTAGATTCCTGACAAAGGACCAACTGTATGTAAGAAATGGCTCAAGAATGGTATTCGAATGATTTCTGATCTCCCGAATACCTTAACCTCCGTTTTATTATTGTTAAGGTGGAGGAAATTTGAGTTGACCTTATAACAGTAAGACAGTCCAATAACGGCTTCAAAGAGTTGCTTGTTCTTTTATGAATGGACTGATAGATTTCAGCAAAGGAGTGCTAAGCAATATCATATTTCCAAAAAAAGACCCTAGGGGTAACATATATAAAGAAAATAAAACTGGTCCTAGGATGGATTCCTGAGGAGCTCCACAATTTAGAGGTGCTACAGCTAAGCAGACTTTTACTGAAGGCAGAGGAAAACAGAAAATCTGTTGAGGGGTTTATTAGATGAGAGTCGTATGAGAGAGCACAGGGTTTTACATCCAGAGCAGGGACTGATATGGTAACTGAAACTAGAAAATGGTCAGATGTGCCAGACTCACATATGTTAATAAGGTCTATGCACAATCCATATGAGATGCAGCATGTGTCCTTCATCATGGGTAGGATCAGTCACAGATTAAATAAAACTAAAAGCATTGACCAAATTCAGAAAATCATGTACCAGCGGTTTACAGTCGTAGCATACATGTACATTAAAATCTCCAACGATTAAAATATGGTCCTATTTTAAACCTATCCCAGCCAAGAAATCAGTAAAATCCCTATTAAAGCTCCATTAAACTTTGTTGGATGATACACCACTGTGGACAACAATGGAGTGGACTAGTTTATCTCCAATAGCTGCCGTTCAAAGCGATATTAAGGCTCCAGGAAAAGCTGCTCACAGTAGAAGCCTGATTCTCATATCTTAGCGAGGCTGCGACCCCTGTCACTCACTCTGGGAGAGTTAATGAACGAGCAATCCGAGGGAAGAAGTTCAGTGTTGTGTGTCATAATCCAACAGAAGCAATTTCCACCTGAAAATACATATGATATAAATCAAGTACAGCTCCAAAATGATAAAGTGTAATTGTATATTTTTGTATATGTGTGACACTAAGGTATTAAAGAATATTTTGTTTTGCTTTAAGCGTGACCAGGCTTAAAGCAAAACAAAAAAAAGTGGCGCCCCATCGGGGGAAGCGGTCGAAAGTTTGGCTTCATTTTAAGGAAGAGAAAGAATGCAACAAGGCGCTTTGGAATCATTGCAAAATGGCAATTATATCCGCGGGAGGAAATGCATCCAACAGGCAGAAACACCTGCGCACACAACATGGCATACAATTTAACGAATGCCGTGTTTTTGATTCTTACCGGACAGAAGCTAAAGGTACGACCAGCATGGAAGGCAGCTCTGGTGGTAAGTACCTAGTTTTACATCACTGGCTGTGCTTAATGTGGTTCCTAGTAAATCATATGCCATTTCTGGAAATAAACCAATTTCCTACCTCTCTTTGGGGTTATTAAGGGAGGGTGCCTTTCTCGTTAATCCAGCCCTTTACTGGTAGCATGTTTAATTAGAACTACTGGTAGCTGGAATTCTTACATGATTCTAGCTATTGCAATGCATGTAACGAAACATGCTACGAAGTTGCTCCGCAGTTCAGGGAGCGAGAGAATGGTGACGCTCGTTTAATTTAAATTAGGGGGAGATGAGTTTATTTCCCAAAATTGTACAGTAATGCTTTTTCATTAAACGGATGGCTTCTCCATTAGATTTAGATGACTGAGGTTATCTAAAGAGAGATTAATAAGCAACTGTCACAACAAACTTTCATTTTCTTGTATTCTAAACAACTCATCTACTGAATTTAAGTTTGTTCTTATATTCCTTTTTTTATTTAACCAAATATAAATGTTACTCCAGTTGCACATTTTCTGTGGACATCTTGACCTTGTTAGTTTGTAAGGTCGTGTGATAGTTAAGTAAACAAAGTTGATGCTCATCATCAAACTGTTATCCTTTTTTCCCCAAATTGGAATCGAAAAGAGAATCGAAAAGGAATCGAATCGTTTCACAGAATCGATAACGGAATCGGAATCGTGAAAATCTTTTCAATTCCCAACCCTAACTATAACTGTAGAAAATCTGCACTGAATCAGCTGAAGCATATTTGTTTCACAAAAGGTTTAGAGGGCAGTATGCCAGGTGGCCTTCCTATATTCTAAATATACACAAAACTGTGCCAAATGTGTTTTACACCTTATAAAAGGGCAGCAGGTCTTATAAAACTGATGATTACCACTGTAGGACTCCTGCACATGACGAAGCCTTTGGTAATAAGATTTACCCTGTGTTTCATCACATGTACCATTGTGAAAAGCATAAATCAATAAAATGAAGAGCAAACCCATGCATCATGACTAATTTCTTTTAAAGAAACTTCTAGAATGGCCTGTCTGCTCCTCTGGGTCCGAGATCGGGCCCAACCGGTTTAAAAAGTCAATGCTATTTGCCAGAAAAAGTGCATGGGAAATAGGAGATTTCATCTGAAATACCCGACAAAAAGGGATAGTTATGCCTTGTTTGGCAATCATACAGAAGTAGAACACTGACATCTTGACAACAAAAATGGAAGTACACAAGAACGAGTACACAAACACCAAGCTGAACAGACCGGGCTGTGACAGACAGCTTACCCGACACATTTGCGCCATCACTGATACACCAGTGACACACAGCACTGTTATCATCAAGCATTCAAAGTGTACACACATCCCTGTATACAACTACGGTAAGAGCTATCATGAATCCAGGTGTTTAAGTACAACATTTTGTTTTTGTATAGGATTTGTTTTCATTCAGTGGTATTTTGCTGGTCAAATTAGGAACAAAAACATGTAATATTTCAATGACACACATCTTCAAAGATGTTGCTTCAAGGTTTTTCTTCCTGTCAAGTGAATCGATAAATTATTTCAGCCCTAGCACATTGTCCTTAAATTGCAAGACCTTAATTAAAGGAGCTAACTAGGCTTAAGGATCACATACTGCACACAAAAGATGGTCTTATTCTTAAACAAAGCACTACTTACAATAACAGTCAAAATGTGTTGGGCACAGGCCTCGTGGTCTAGTCTTTGAGTAGTGTAGATTGTGCCTAGTGTGGGGTGGATGTGGAACAGATGAATGCTTCTAGAATCTATGGAGCTGTAGAGAGAATAAGTGAGCTGGTGATGCACATCCCGGTCTGATGCCAATATCTGGACCACTTCAGTGTTGGGCGGTGTTTCCTCCAAGATGATGGCCTCGTAGACTTGTTGTGAGAAGATGGGGTCATTATCGTTGCTGTCCAGAACAGTAATGTAAACCTGGAAAATAAAGATATTGGTAAGAGAAAAAGGAAAAAGAATAATGAAAAAAGGCTTCATCAACTAAAGTGTGCCGCTTTAGTTTTTCATGTGCAGTTTCAGAAGCAGCAGTCCACATGTGAGAGAGGATAAGATGTATAATGTCTGCACAAGCCTACTCAAATGAGACCAAGTCAATGCAACGTCCTAGTAAAGAACAAAATACAAACTATGCATGTATGTTAAAAAAGATGACAAGGATAACAACCTCTACAGAGGTGCTTCAGTTCAGAAAAAACAAGAGAGGGATAAATTTGCAGTTACTTGTAGACTGAGCTGGACTCCAACAGACCTTTTGGTGGGTGGAAGAGAGATAAAACTTCCATCTTGGATGGAAACTAAGGAGGAGAGATCCTTCTAACTATGCCACCTCCTAACCTTGTGGGTGGAGTTTCTGGCTTAAATACAGTCGAAAAAATTGCGTTAAATAAAACATTATTTCTTTCAAGAAAACAAAGACTCACCACAAATTGGAGAAGCGGTCACTGGATCATCTGCGATAGTTATGGGTGAAGAACTAGACTCAGCCGTCTTTGATAACACGGTTGTAGTGTTCAAGATCGCTATTATTCAAACTGGAGAAATGAAAAATGTTAAGGATGACACTGGGACACCCTCCTCTATGAGGAAAAACAACAGCTTCGAGAGCCTCAAACAATCGACAAATCCTTTCAAGCAGGACATCTCCTCTATGTCAGAACCCAGTCTCCATCTTCCAAGATTCAATGGAAGCCCCCCGGAAATTGATATTTTATCTATGTTGGATGCAGATGACTTCGTCCGAAGTGAAACATAAAGAGTGGTCTTTAAAACCTTTCGGAATATTTGGTAAATGGGGGTACATATTCAAGTATTAAACAGGCGAGCTCCAACTTTACCAGCTTGACTCAGAAGAGGAGCCCACACTCCTATCAGATACGTGCAACTTGACATATAATGATTGAGCAATTCTGAGACTCGCAATCCCCCACATCAACAGAGGTGATGAAACAACCCCTTATGCTCAATCGACAGCGTATCTGAGAAAAGAGTACTGTCCAATGCAATCAGGAAATTGATACCCGAAAGTTAAATATGGGAAACAAGAGCTACTACAAGCAGGTGATGGTTTCTTCAAGCAAGCAGATGCGGGAGCGAGCATTTTCCATCCTTAGATCTTTTTGTTTTGGAAGCTTTCAACACAGACAGCGGGATATTCTGAACCATGTTGGACTTATCTTTTCATGCATGGTGTCGGAAAATGGATGAAATAGGGGCTTGTATTTCCAACCTCTTTAGAAGCTCATGCTGTTGGGTCGATATTCTCTCTGTATAAAAAACACTGACATATCAGGACCAGACTCTAGAACCATCCCTCTTCTAAGACCCTGCCCCCTCTTCTCAATAAATTGAGTGAAACAAAGCTCCCAATACACTGATTCTTCACTCTTTCTTTTACTCGAGAAAAGACAGACTTTAAATTCTGCAGGATGATGCTTGCATACTGGTATACAGGGTCAGGTTATACAGATGCTGAAACCTATAATCTGGGTCCATACCACCCTCCTTCACTAGTCTTCTAATCGCAATCCTCCTTTAACACTAAGAAAGTAGAGCACATCACCCCAGTTCAAAAGTCCTTCCACTGGCTCCCTGTATCCCAGAGAAGAGACTTTAAAATCCTCCTGTTAGACTATAAATCACTGAATGGCTTAACACCTAAATACATCACAGACTTGTTATTAGTATATCAACCCTCCAGACCACTAAGGTCGTCTGGCTCCAGCCTACTCTGCATA
Source organism: Fundulus diaphanus (assembly GCA_037039145.1). NCBI lineage: Eukaryota > Metazoa > Chordata > Actinopteri > Cyprinodontiformes > Fundulidae > Fundulus > Fundulus diaphanus. The sequence goes on from CM073124.1 coordinate 59,377,299, forward strand.
CCTAGAACCAGAACTAAGTAAGGAGAAGCAGCATTTAGTTTCTATGCTCCACTTATCTGGAACAAACTTCCAGAAAACTGTAAAATTGCTGAAAGTCAGAGTTCCTTTAAATCAAGATTAAAACCATATTTGTTTAGGATTGCCTTTGACTGTTCTAGTTAAACTGTTTTACTGAAACATCATTAGTTCAACTTTGTAGTTGCACTGTTTTTAATGTTTGCTTTTAGTTTCTATTCTCCCATGTTCTATTTTGTTTCTACATTGTATTCCTACTTGCTTATATTCTGTTTTATTTTCCTATATTTTAATCATGTAAAGCACTTTGCATTGTCTTTGTACTGAAATGTGCTATACAAATAAATTTGCCTTGCCTTTACCTCGTCATCGCCAGCACCATCTCCGAGTGAGTTTATTGTTACATACACCCAACCTGGAGAAATTGTGGAGAATGGGTCAGCTGAGATGGTGGTGGAGAATGGCGATGGCGGAGAGAAAGGTTTGACGCCAGAGGTTGATGAGGAGGCCCCCAAGAGCCCACTACCTCCGTACAAAGCATCGCAGGATGAAGTCGATGGATGGATGTCTTCCATGCTCACTGCTATAGTGAATATGGCTTTACATCATCTACTCAACGCTACCCGTCAAAAATTTATGAAGGATACGTGCTATGACTGTGAAATAAACCATCCAAGTCAACCTCAGCATCATGGCTTGGAGGTGGTGAACAAAGATTATTAGGCTGAGGATCATTGCGTCAAGACAAGAACAGAGACTTTCTTGCATTAACTAAGCTCTTCAGATGGAATTTCTTCATCGATTCAAGAGATGAAAACACTAGGGAAGTGTATTGTCTGAGACAACTCCACTCAATCGTTAAGAGCTGTTGTTAAACATAGTAAACTATCGAATAAAATTGTTCTCAACGAACAAGATTGTGTCATTATGTAAGTATCTTGTAGTATGGTCCAGCTCTCTCCAAACAGGCCTGAATTTAAAAAAGGGAAATACTGTAGATATCTATTAATTGACTATCAGTAGAAGTTGTTAGGCAGCTATAAATAAATCAACCTATTTCATTAGAAATAGAGGTTTTACTCATCCAAAATCCTTCTGCCCCTTTGTTTCTCCTTGCTCCACCAAAATCCTGTGTCACTGCTGGCTCCTTCGTGGTGGGTGATGGGAGACCTTTGCGTCTCTAGGCAGGGAGCAGGCTCTCACGTAACAGGATGTGCAATTTGTTTGCTTATGCATACTTTCATCTCACTTCAACCACTTCAAAGACAGGACGAAAGTTTTCACCCATCCTACTGGAGAATTCAATATTATGTTGATGGCCGCATTTAATTTAAGGGATCTGTCTCTGTTCCTGTCCTTCATATCTCTCATCACACTCAGATCTCAGTACATGATGTCCTGTCTCATCACCTCTTAACACTTGTATTCTGTAAAGAAAGAACTTTGGCTACCAGTGTGTAGATAACAACGGAGCAGTGTGTTCTAGTGCCTTACCTTCTAAACTTATTTTAATGTTATTTAAATTCTTTATAGTTAGATCTCCTGTATTACTTAAGATAATATCCTTCAATAAAGTTAAAAAATAGGATTTATTATCTCCTTCTAATTAAGTAGCTTTCTAAGTCAAATTTAAAATGCAAAACAGGGATTCAACTCATCAATAACTTCTCAGTATCAGACAACAAAATACTTAAAAAAAAAATCATGAATGTCTAGGCAAACTTAATTGAAAGAAAGTGACGCAGCTTTAAAAATCAGCCACCACCACAACAGCCCCTTCGAACTGTAAGAGTCACCTGGTCGCTGTATTTCTTCGCACCTCTGTTTGATTAAACCTTGTAAAAATAGCTGCACAGTAATTCCTCTTATTTAATATTATTTAACAATCATCTTTTTTGCTAAATAGGTCACTTTTAAGGTAACCGTCTTTTATTTAGAGATATAAATATGAACACACCACACTTTTCAGATTTCTGGGAGAAAAAAAACATATCCTACATCTCCTAATTTCTATTCCTGTCTTTCAGAATAATAACATATTGAAATTACTGGCTACACTGTAGCAGAAAGTTGAATTACATGGCTCTTTGGTTTTAAAGGTACATACTTTCTATGTTCACCTCTTCATCTTCTGTACAGCATTTTACATCTCAAACTGTTTCTTAACATTATCTGATCTTGTCTGGATGAATTCTGGGTCCTATGTTTCCAATCATTACATCAAAACTTTGTTTTATGATGGGCATGGTTGGTAGCACTGAACTGTCAAATTTTGCTTTGTAGTGCCGATTGTGTGTAGAAAGGAGTTTCTGTTTTTTTTAAATTTCAAAAAGTTTCTAAAACAGGCCTCTCAGTCTGATATAGGAAGTGAGGAAAACAGGAAGTGACATGTTTTATTGTCCCTCTTTATATGTACTACAGGAGTGCAATTTGGTAACCAGGTGCCACTGCTGAGCCCTGTATTACAACTTACATGCATTGTTTTGACATACCAGATTGTTTCTGAAATGTGAGAAGCTGCAGACCCCCTCCTAGGGTGACCACCTGCTAATAAGCCCAAGGGGGGACAAGGGGTATGTTTCTGAGGGACAAAGTGGGACACTGCTTGGCGCGGCGGTGCCCCCACCTCACTGGCAGACTCACTGATAGTGGTTTACACATTTCTAGCACATACCACCTTACATGGTATATTAATAATGCCCTATTCCCATAAACATGTGTAATTGCTGATGTATGCTCATGAATAGGCCAACCAATGTGTATTTCTTTCTAAATAAAGATTCATAATACGTTGAACATTCAATGAACAGATGCACTTCCAATTCCGATTTACTTTAGCTATTTAATTTTATTTATTTTTCATTACAATTTATTCACTTTAAATAAATTATAATTTAAAATTAAAGGATTAACAGGAATTGTAGTTGCTCTACACCACAGGAACTGTAAAAAAGTCTTAACTCATGACTCCAGAGGTTCACAGAACGAGAAGGGGGTGAAAGGATGGTGAACTTGGATGTTGGTAAAGGCAGGCGCAGGAAAAAAAAACTGTTCAACATTCTGGTGTAATGATCTCGGCTCTGACTACCTGATCTGCACGCCTGCTCCTTCAAGACCCACCCCTCAATTTACTCTCATCAGCTCCACCTATTCTTACAGCTATATAAATAGCCTTGAGACCTAATGCCAGTGCCAGAGTATCTTGAGCCCTTACGGTAAGAGTATTCCAGCGTTAACCTGACTATTTGCCCGTATCCGACCTGTCTGTTATCTGTTCCCGACCCTGCCTGTCCCCTTTTCTGCCTCTGCCTGTCTTCCTGAGAAACCGACCCGATCTGTCTCCCGATTCCGAGCCCCGCCTGACCCTTTTGGACTGATCTATTGGATGGACTACATGTGAACCGGACCCCCGATCTGTCTCCCGACTCTGAGCCCCGCCTGACCCCTTTGGACTGATCTATTGGATGGACTACCTGTGAACCGGACCCCACTCCTCTTGTGAGTACTGCACCAGACTAACCCTGTAACGCCTGAGCCCCTACTGCTGCACAGATTTGGACCGGACCCCGACCTCTCGTAAGGATAACCCCCAAGGATTGCTCTCTGGATTCTGACCTCGGACCGTTTCCCGGATCACGCCCCTGAAAGCCCCCAGGACCACGTCGCTTCAGCCGGACGTCTCCCCCCTCGGCTCCGCGGACGGCGCCTCTCCGACCCAAGGTCTTGCAGGTTAGTGCCCCTCGTTACTTCGGCACATTTGGACTCTCAGTTTGCCCCAAATCCGCTAACCTGCTGTCCTCACTACCAGGAGTTCTGGGTCTGACGTTGCCTGCCGAACCACCTGAGCCGCTCCCTTCCGCTCTCTAAATAAATCAGCCTTCGAACGCCACTGACCTGTCTTCTGGGTCCTCCTTTCTGATCATTACAGAAATACTCTGGCCAAATATGGATCCATCGGCGGACGATCAGTGGCGTGCAGGCATTGAGAGATCCGTTTCTTTGTTGGAAGCCAACGTGGGCGAAATCTTAACTCATCTCCGCGCCCAGGTCCCTCCCCCGCCACCACTTCCGCAAGAGACTGTCGCTGCGGCTACGTCACCAGCTGTGACGTCAGCGCGGCTCGAGCCGCGGTACGAGCCGCGTCTCTCCCCGCCCGAACTCTTCAGAGGCGACCCAGACCAGTGTCGGGCGTTTCTCACACAATGTGAGATACATTTTGAGTTACAACCATCTTCGTTTCCGACTGACCGTTCCCAGATTGCTTATGTTATTTCCTTGCTCGCTGGCAAGGCTAAGCTCTGGGGAACATCCGAGTGGCAGAACAATTCTCATATCTGCTACTCATATCAGGCTTTCGCCAATGAGTTGATTCGTGTGTTCAGCCCTGTTTTGCCCTGCAGGGAGGCCACCAGGGGGCTCCTGTCGTTAAGGCAGGGGGATAAGTCTGTGGCGCAGTATATTATTGATTTCCACCTGCTTGCTGCAGAGAGCCGTTGGAATGATGATGCGCTGATGGATGTGTTTGCAAACGGACTCAATGAAAGAATAAAGGACGAGTTGTCCACCCGTGATTACCCCCAAACATTAAAAGAACTTGAGGATTTGGCCACTAGAATTGACCTTCGGTTAATGGAAAGGAGACGGGATCGACGTGCCCATGCCTTTTTGGTACCCAGGGTTTCGCCTCCTACACCTGCTCCAACTGCTCCTCCCACCAGGGACGTGGAACCTGAGCCCATGCAGCTGGGTAGGGCTCAGTTGTCCAAGGAGGAGCGACAACGCAGATTTCAGTTAAACCTGTGTTTGTACTGCGGAGGCGAGGGGCATAGAGTTAAATCCTGTCCGTTAAAAGGTTAGGCTCGGCTGATAGGAGAGCTCTGCTGAGCCGTACTAGCCTCTCCGTCTTTCCCGATCTGATGTTACCTGCAGTTCTCGTATCTCCTTCTTCATCTCATCACCTCTCTGTTTTCATTGATTCTGGTGCCGACACTGAATTTTTAGATGAGGATTTCGCTAGCTGTTTCAAGCTGTTTCCAGGACCCACGCCCCGTAAGGTTCTCGCTCTGGATGGACACCAGCTCAATCACTCCCACCTCGTCTCGGAGCCAGTTAAGTTGCTAATCGGAGGCAATCATGAGGAGATCCTGACCTTTATCATAATCAAGTCCCCTCAGGTCCCTGTTATTTTAGGGGTTACGTGGCTCAGGAAGCACAACCCCATGATTGACTGGCAGAGGTTGGAGGTTCTAGGGAGGGCAGCCTCCTGTTCAGAGTCTTGTTTGCGCTCGGCTCAGTTTTCTCCTACCCCTGAGAGTGAGGTTAATGAGACCTATCCTGATCTTTCAAAGGTTCCGCCGGAGTATCATGACCTCAAGGAGGTATTCAATAAGTCTAGGGCTACAGCCCTACCTCCACATCGTCCTTTTGATTGTAGCATTGAATTACTTACAGGCACTACCCCACCTAGAGGTCGACTTTACTCTCTCTCAGTCCCGGAGTCACAGGCTATGCAAAAGTACGTTAGCGAGTCCCTTAGGGCTGGAATTATCCGTCCATCCTCTTCCCCTGCAGGCGCTGGGTTCTTTTTTGTCAAGAAGAAGGACGGGTCGCTCAGACCCTGCATTGACTATAGAGGTCTGAACAATATCACCGTTAAGAATCACTATCCCATCCCCCTCATTAACACAGCGTTCGACCAAATTCGGGGTGCTAAGGTGTTTACTAAGTTAGATCTGCGGAACGCCTATCACTTGGTCCGAATAAGAGAGGGGGATGAGTGGAAGACGGCTTTTAACACCCCGACCGGCCATTACGAATACTTGGTGATGCCGTTTGGGTTAACAAATGCACCGGCGGTCTTCCAGAACCTGGTTAACGATGTTCTTAGAGATATGTTAGACCAGTTTGTTTTTGTTTATCTAGATGATATCATCATCTATTCCCCTGACATCACTTCTCACCGGCAGCATGTTCGTTCTGTTCTACTGAGGCTGCTCCAGAATCAACTGTTTGTTAAGGCGGAGAAATGTGAATTTCATGTTTCCACCATGTCCTTTTTAGGTTTTGTTGTTTCCCTAGGTCAGGTGTCTATGGACCCGGCTAAGGTTACTGCGGTGTCTGATTGGCCTTCTCCCTCCGATAGAAAGCAGCTTCAGCGGTTCTTAGGTTTCGCTAATTTCTATCGGCGGTTCATCCGAAATTATAGTCAGGTTGCTGCCCCCCTTCACGCCTTAACCTCCTGCAAAGCTAGGTTTTGTTGGGACAACCAAGCTGAGAGGGTTTTTAAGAGACTGAAGAACCTCTTCACCTCTGCTCCTGTGCTAGTCTCCCCAAACCCTGAGAAGCAATTCATTGTGGAGGTGGACGCTTCCAGTACCGGTGTGGGGGCGATTTTGAGTCAGGAGGCCAAGGATGGTCGTATTCACCCATGTGCCTTTTTCTCACGAAAGCTTTCCAGTGCTGAGCGCAATTACGACGTGGGCGACCGTGAACTCCTTGCAGTGAAGTTGGCGTTGGAGGAGTGGAGGCATTGGTTGGAGGGGTCCAGGCTTCCGTTCCAGGTGTGGACGGACCACAAGAACCTGGAGTACCTGAGGACAGCTAAGAGACTGAACCCCTGACAGGCCAGGTGGGCACTTTTTTTTGGGCGCTTCAACTTCACCTTATCTTACAGACCCGCGTCAAAGAACATCAAGCCTGACGCCCTGTCCAGAATTCACGATGCTGACAAGGCAGGCTCAAGCGATGAAGCGGGTTACATCCTCCCGGAGACGGTGAGGTGCTCTGTTACTATGCTTGACCTGGAGAGGGAGGTCAGGGATGCCCTCAGCACAGAACGTGTTCCGGAATCCTGCCCTAACAATCGGCTATTTGTCCCAGACTCATTGAGGGGGCGGATTCTTGATTTTTGTCATGGGTCTCGTTTGTTTTGTCACCCAGGCATCACAAAGTCTCTACAGATCATCCGTTCCCAGTTTTGGTGGCCCACCATGACTTCTGACACCCGAGAGTATGTGGCAGCCTGCACAAAGTGTAATCAGGCCAAGGTCTCCCGACGGCCACCTTCAGGGCTGTTGCGCCCTCTCCCGATACCCTCTCGGCCCTGGTCCAGGATCTCAATGGATTTCGTCACAGGACTCCCAGTCTCAAACGGCAACACGGTAATCCTCACGGTCGTTGACAGGTTTTCCAAAATGGTCCACCTGGTTCCTCTACCCAAGCTTCCTTCCGCCAAAGATGGGGAACATCTTGGCTAAGGAGGTCTTTAGGTTACATGGTTTGCCTTCAGATATCGTGTCGGACAGAGGTCCTCAATTTGTGGCCCGTTATTGGAACGAGTTCTGCTCCTTGTTGGGGATCTCAGTCAGCTTGTCCTCCGGCTTTCACCCTCAAACTGATGGGCAAACCGAGAGGATGAACCAGGAGGTTGAGACAAAGCTCCGCATTCTGTGCAGTTCTGACTCCACACAATGGGCGCATAACCTCCCGTGGGTTGAACACGCCATCAACTCCACCCCATCGAGCACTACAGGGCTCTCCCCCTTCTACGTAGTTTATGGCTACCAACCCCCGGTTTTCTCAATCCAGGAGAGGGATTCCAAGGTGCCGTCCGCCCAATTATCAGCCCTGAGATGTCAACGTGCCTGGAGGAGGGCTAGGAGAGCCATTCTGCATATGTCCCAGATCCAGTCTCGGGCCGCCAATCAACGACGGATTCCAGCTCCCCACTACCAGCCAGGGCAGAGAGTCTGGCTCTCAACCAAGGACCTGCCGTTACGGGTGGATAGCAGGAAGTTGGCCCCACGATTCATCGGACCCTTCCCTATCTCCAAGGTTGTCAACCCTGTGGCGGTCCGTTTACAACTTCTTCGCACTATGAGGATACACCCCACCTTCCATGTTTCCAGAGTGAAACCAGTCAAGACATCCAAATTTGTGCCCCCCCCAGACCCCCCCCACCCACCCGACTGGTCAACAACGACCCCGTTTATACGGTGGCCCGCATCCTGAAGTCGAGAAGACGGGGCAGAGGTGTCCAGTACCTCGTCGACTGGGAGGGGTATGGACCTGAGGAGCGCTCCTGGATTCCGTCCCGCTTTATTCTAGACAAGTCCCTAGTCAGAGACTTTCACAAGAGCTGCCCCAATCAGCCCAGAAAGGCGTCTGGAATCCGCCCTTGAGGGGGGGGTTCTGTAATGATCTCGGCTCTGACTACCTGATCTGCACGCCTGCTCCTTCAAGACCCACCCCTCAATTTACTCTCATCAGCTCCACCTGTTCTTACAGCTATATAAATAGCCTTGAGACCTAATGCCAGTGCCAGAGTATCTTGAGCCCTTACGGTAAGAGTATTCCAGCGTTAACCTGACTATTTGCCCGTATCCGACCTGTCTGTTATCTGTTCCCGACCCTGCCTGTCCCCTTTTCTGCCTCTGCCTGTCTTCCTGAGAAACCGACCCGATCTGTCTCCCGATTCCGAGCCCCGCCTGACCCTTTTGGACTGATCTATTAGATGGACTACATGTGAACCGGACCCCCGATCTGTCTCCCGACTCTGAGCCCCGCCTGACCCCTTTGGACTGATCTATTGGATGGACTACCTGTGAACCGGACCCCACTCCTCTTGTGAGTACTGCACCAGACTAACCCTGTAACGCCTGAGCCCCTACTGCTGCACAGATTTGGACCGGACCCCGACCTCTCGTAAGGATAACCCCCAAGGATTGCTCTCTGGATTCTGACCTCGGACCGTTTCCCGGATCACGCCCCTGAAAGCCCCCAGGACCACGTCGCTTCAGCCGGACGTCTCCCCCCTCGGCTCCGCGGACGGCGCCTCTCCGACCCAAGGTCTTGCAGGTTAGTGCCCCTCGTTACTTCGGCACATTTGGACTCTCAGTTTGCCCCGAATCCGCTAACCTGCTGTCCTCACTACCAGGAGTTCTGGGTCTGACGTTGCCTGCCGAACCACCTGAGCCGCTCCCTTCCGCTCTCTAAATAAATCAGCCTTCGAACGCCACTGACCTGTCTCGTTGTCTTCTGGGTCCTCCTTTCTGATCATTACATCTGGGGACACCTTTAGGACTTTGGGGTCACCTTTAGGACTCAAACCTTTTCAAGCCAAAACATGAAGTGGGCAGAATGTTTAGATGTCCACTTATAACATCAGTTTAATCCAAAACATTACAAAATTAACTGACCAGCAATCTAATCACAACGAGCCAACAGCCAGTATGTTTCTGAATCAGATGATTCATTAGCCTACCTTCCATAAGATCGCCGCTGCATGACTGAAGGCTTCTCCTGGAGCCGCAGCACCAGAGCGCTTCGGCCGTCTCAGTAGAGCCGGTTGATGCAGTTAGCAGCGTGAACGTCGGACTAGTTTTGGCTTGAACGGCCATCAGCCTCCATGAATACCAGGTTATCCTTGTTGATATTTATTGATATTTTTTCACTGCGGAGGTTCGCTTCGGTAAAGTCGCACTGCAGAGCCGTCCGCACCAAGTGACGACACAAAACAGGTTAAAATGTCCTCGTACATTATATGAGGCACTTCTTCATGTCATCTTCTCAGTCATGAATAGTTTGAAGCTGTGGCCATAGTTACTTCGTCGTTCGAAAATAAGGTGGATAGAGCGACCAACTTTTTTTTGAGAAAGCATTGATTATGCGTGACACGGTCTCAATTTGCGGGACGCATGAATTGGGCTTCAAACGCTGTGCGCGCACGCGCTACGCGGGACGGGTGGTCACTCTACCCCCTCCCGAGGGGACTGTGCCATCATAAATGGGTGGCACACCAATAAAGCAGTGCCATCTAGTTTCTCTGTTCCCTGGACCAGCGAAGGTTGGTCTCACATTTTAGCTACTCCCTTGTAAACATGTTTCAGTTAAGCTTTTTGAAAGCTGCTGTGTTTTTATCCATCCTTGATGCTGCAGTTTAGAAACTAAATTAGAGGATGTAACCGATTATACAAATTCCGGTATCCTGAGCAAAATACATTTTCAAATATTAGTTAAATATTTGAAAATGTAGGGGACAGGAAGTTAAAAAATAGTCAGTGGTTGAAATGCAAACTAAAGATCTACTTTTTGGTCTTATTGAACTACAAAACATTTCATACAGTAGGTGTTGAGCAAACTAGGAAAGGATAATGGTTGTTTTTTATTCATTAAGAATGTGGGTAAAGATGGTGCTTTGGACTGTAAAGGTTGCCTAAGCCTACGATATATTGTTATAGTTAGTATGTAGAAATATATCTTACAGGTTTTACTTGTAAAATAAAGGATTTGTACACAATGTCTAAGGGACTTGTACTCACTTGTGCAGGTATGTACGGTATTTTATTGTCAAATGATACTTGATTCAAACAGGTTTCTTTGATGGTAATACCTGAATGTTTGTTTATGATCTTGATACTAGAGCTCCCAGAGTATAAAGAAAATTAGAAGATAAAGAGGTGAACACAGAAAGTACGTACCTTTAAAACCAAAGAGCCATGTAGCCATGTATTTCTGCCACAGTGTACCCAGTAATTTCAATGTTATTATTCTAAAAAAACGGGAATAGAAATTAGAAGATGTCGGGTATGGTTTTTCAGAAATTTGAAAAATGTGGTGTGTTTATATTTATTACTATCTGCTTTCTAAATACAAGACGGTTACTAAAAGTGATCTATTTTTAAAAAGATGATCTTTAAATATTAAATCAGAGGAATTACTGTGGAGCTATTTTTACAAGGTTTAATCAAACAGACATGTGAAGAAATACAGCAGCCAGGTGACTCGTGCAGTTCAAAGGGGCTGTGGTGGTGGTGGCTGATTTTTAAAGCTGCGTCACTTTCTTTCAATTAGGTTTGCCTGAACGTTCATGATTCTTTTAAAAAAAAGTATTTTGTTGTCTGATACTGAGAGGTTATTGATGGGTTGAATCCCTGTTTTGGATTTTAAATTTGACTTAGAAAGCTACTTAATTAAAAGGAGATGTAACCTTAGAGCTAATAAATCCTATTTTTTTTACTTTATTGAAGGATATCATCTTAAGTAATACAGGAGATCGAACTATAAAGAATTGAAATAACATTAAAATAAGTTTAGAAGGTAAGGCACTAGAACACACTGCTCCGTTCTTATCTAGCCAAAGTTTTTTCTTTAAATCCGGATTTTCTCTGAAAGTGATTGTCTAGAAATCACTATAGAAACATTCTGTCCAGGGGTGATGCTGAAAAACTAGTCCATGCATTTGTTACTTCAAGGCTGGACTATTGTAATTCTTTACTATCAGGAAGTCCACAAAATGCAGTTCAAAGCCTTCAGCTGATCCAAAATGCTGCAGCAAGAGTTCTGATGAAAATCAACAAGCGGGATCATATTTCTCCAATTTTAGCTTCCCTTCATTGGCTTCCTGTTAAATCAAGAATAGAATTTAAAATTCTTCTTCTAACGTATAAAGCCCTTAATAATCAAGCTCCATCATATATCAGAGCTCTGATTACCCCGTATGTTCCTAACAGAGCACTTCGCTCTCAGACTGCAGGTCTGCTGGTGGTTCCTAGAGTCTCTAAAAGTAGAATGGGAGGCAGATCCTTTAGCTATCAGGCTCCTCTCCTGTGGAACCAACTCCCAGTTTTGGTCCGTGAAGCAGACACCCTGTCTACTTTTAAGACTAATCTTAAAACCTTCCTTTTTGACAAAGCTTATAACTAGAGTGGCTCATGTTACTCTGAGCTACCTTTATAGTTTTGCTGCTATAGGCTTAGGCTACTGGAGGACATCAGGGCCTATTTTTCTCACTCTACTGATTTCTACTGTTCTCCAGTATACTGTTCTCCAGATTTGCATTGCATTACATTGAAATGACTGTTGTCATTTCAGCTTTTAACTTTTTGTTCTCTCTCTTTTTTCTTCATAGTAGGTACACCTGGTCTGACGTTCTGTTGACTGTGAAATCATCCAGGGAGGACAGATCACCGACTATTACCATCTAATGTAGAACAGATTACTAGATCAATGTGTGCTTCTGTGCTTTTTGTCTGTCTTGTTGTGTCTCTGCTCTGTCTTCTGTAACCCCCAGTCGGTCGAGGCAGATGACCGTTCATACTGAGCCCGGTTCTGCTAGAGGTTTTTCCTTCCCGCTAACGGGTGTTTTTTCTTTCCACTGTCGCTTCATGCTTGCTCAGTATGAGGGATTGCAGCAAAGCCATGTACAATGCAGACGACTCTCCCTGTGGCTCTACGCTTCTCCAGGAGTGAATGCTGCTTGTCGGGACTTTGATGCAATCAACTGGTTTTCTTATATAGGAACATTTTTGACCAATGTGTATAATCTGACCCAATCTGTATAATATGATTGAACTTAACTTTGTAAAGTGCCTTGAGATGACATGTTTCATGAATTGGCGCTATATAAATAAAATTGAATTGAATTGAATTGAAATTGTTATATGTTTATTTATTATATGGTTATTTGCTAAACTTTAATAAGTTGAAAAATATCAGTTCCTGGACTCTCTACAGAATACAAGTGTTAAGAGGTGATGAGACAGGACATCATGTACTGAGATCTGAGTGTGATGAGAGATATGAAGGACAGGAACAGAGACAGGTCCCTTAAATTAAATGCGGCCATCAACAGGATATTGAATTCTCCAGTAGGATGAGTGAAAACTTTCGTCCTGTCTTTGAAGTGGTTGACGTGAGCTGAAAGTATGCATAAGCAAACAAATTGCACATCCTGTTACGTGAGAGCCTGCTCCCTGCCCAGAGACACGAAGGTCTCCCATCACCCACAATGAAGGAGCTAGCAGTACCACAGCAGTGACACAGACACATACAGAAAGATTTTGGTGGAGTAAAACCTCTATTTCTTATGAAATATGTTGTGCTATTTATTGCAGCCTAACAACCTAGTCTGATAGAGCTAGTCCATTAATAGATATATATTTCTCTTTTTTTTAATTCAGGCCTGACTTGACAGAAAAAAAGATTGTTTGGAGAGAGCTGTACCATATAGAAGCTACTTAAATAATGACACAATCTTGTTGGGTGAAAACAATTTTCTTCAATAGTTTACAATGTTTTACAGTAGCTCTCAGAGATTGAGTGGAGTTATCTCGAACGATACACTTCCCTAGGGTTTTGATACATCTCTTCGATGCATGAAATCTCTCTAAAGAATTTAGTTCATATAAGAGCATCTCTGTTACTGTCCTGACGTGATGATCCTCAGCCTGCATGTTGCACATGGTCAGCAGACTCTGCATAGAGGGAATGAGTTGTGACATATGGAGTCGACCCATGATGGGATTAAAATGTTGCCGATAATCTTTGTTCACCACCTCCAAGTCATGATGCTGAGGTTGACTCGGATAGTTTATTTCACAGCCGTAGCACGTATCTTCCATACATTTTTGATGGGTAATGTCGAGTAGATGAAGTAAAGCCGTTTTCACTATAGTGGTGAGCATGGAAGACATCCATCCATAAACTTCATCCTGCAATGCTTTGTAGTGGGCTCTCGGGGGCCTCCTCATCGACCTCTAGCGTTGACCATTTCTCTACACCATCAGGCTGTAGTGTCGAACCTTTCTCTCTGCCATCGCCATGCTCCACCACCGTCTCTGCTGACACATTCTACATGATTGCTGCACGTATCTGATAATGGTGTGAGCTCCTCTTCTGGGTCAAGCTGGTAAAGTGGGAGCTCGCCTGTTTCATACTTGAATAGGTACCCCCATTTACCAAACATTCTGTAAGGTTTTAAAGACCACTCTTTATGTTCCACTTCAGATGAAGCCATCTGCATCCAACATAGATAAAATATTGATTTCTGGGAGGCTGCGGTTGTATGGCTCAAATCTTGGAAGATGGAGACTGGGGACTCTGACATAGAAGAGATGTCCCGTTTGAAAGGACTTGTCAATTTTTTGAGGCTCTCAAAGCTGTTGTTTTTCTCATAGAGGGGGGTATCCCAGTGTCATCCTCAACATTTTCCATTTCTCAGGTTTGAATAATAGTGATCTTGCATGCTGCAACCGTGTTATCGAAGACGGCTGAGTCTAGTTCTTCACCCATAACTATATCAGATGATCCAGGGGCCGCTTTTCCAATTTGTGGTGAGTCTTTGTTTTCTTGAAAAAAAAAGAATATTTTATTTAACGCAATTTTTAAGTATTTAAGCCGGAAACTGGTTAGGAGGTGGCATAGTTAGGAGGTGGTCTTAACATGTCTGCTAGCATCTGTTCATCATTAAGGTGGTCATAGGTCTTAGGTTGTTAGATGGTTAAAAAAGCCTGTAATGTGCTAAACATAAGGGGATCATTGTCTCAAAATGGCAACTAGTATCTGGGCATCATTAAGACGACCATAGGTCACAAGTCATAAATACCATGTCACAGGTCTTTGTTTACATGTCATAAATCTTAGGTCATAGGTCGCATGTCACATGTCATGCATCTTGCAATCATAAATCTTAGGTCATAGGTTGCAAGTCATAAATCTTAGGTCATAGGTCACGCAGTCATAAATCATAGGTCATGGGCCACGCTGTCAAATGTCAGGCCATAAATCATAGGTCACGTAGTGACGTCATGGTTCATAGGTCATTGGTCATAATTCATGTGATTTGGCAGCAGGGGAGGTCACCTATCTCTGTCCTCCTCCAAAAGAAAAGGTAAGATTGGACAAAATTCCAAAACAGTGGAGCTAGGAAAAAACTTTTGCAAAGAAAACTTCTGTTTACCTTACACTATTTAATCTAAACATCTCAACATTAAAAAACTCTCTGTCCTGGTGTGGTTCAATAACTTGGGCCACTTCAGATGACACTAGATCAAATAGGCTAGAAACATAGTGTTTTTTTTCTCATGAGAGAAAAGTAAACATTTTTATATAAAAATCATCAAACAAGCATTTCCCTTCCTGTTTCCTTAATGCCATTCTGTGGTTGTATTGTATTATACTATAGTTTGAACTGACATGCCAGCTAGTGCAGGTCCAATTGCAGTGCTCAATTTGTTTCAAAGCTTAATGATTATAAAATTTGCTTGTAAATTCTTCAAAGATGGCTGATTTGTACTGACAGCAGAGATTTATAATGGATAAACTAGGAAATAAGACTCAACAAAATAATAACATGAAAAGAAAAGGTCAAAGTAAGAGGTCACCTGTGTATAGGCAATATTGGTGCCATCTGTGGCCAGAACTGTCAGGTTGTAGAAGGAGTGTTGCTCAGCATCCATAGGCTTGGCGATAATGATAGTAGCCGCTGTCTTCTCTACTTCAAACACACTGTCACTGTTTCCACCTGCTCCAAAAGAAGAATCAGAAGAAGCAGGCATACGGGGTGAATCATACAAAGGTTCTCTGAAAATAATACGATCACAAATAATTAAAGGTTTGATCCAAATTTACAAAATGTACTTTTATTCTGTTACTAACCTACTGTTATGTAAAACTATATGCAGGTTGTTTTTTTCAGTCTGCCATGTACTTAGTATTAACCAATCTATTTTCCCTGCATGCCTTGATTTAGCTGAGCACATGACTGAGAACTTCTCCAGGACACAGACAATATGTGTGGTGGTGTGGGGAAGATGAAGAATGAATGAGTTTAGCTCCACACACAAACAAATCACAAATTTCCTTGTAAAATCGAGGTGTGCCACTGCTGCATTGATGTGCTTTCAATTCAGGTCAATTCGAAGACTTTGTCATTGTAATAAAAAAATGGATTCACTATGAAAAACACTAGTATGTGCTTATACACACCAGTCGATTAACAGTTTTAGGGTAAAAGCATTTTCCTTTTTCCTTTCTGTAAACTGCCATGAATTCTGCTAAGTCCTAGCAGTTTTCGGTCCTTTTCAGTGCCTGACGTTCACATACATATACCAGGCCCAGAAACTGTCAGAAACATGTCCACTGGTGGAAGGTGTTAATGACTCTACAAGCCTATTTCTCTGACTTTTACCAAGCCTCGGGCATCCTGTCATTAACCTCTGCAAAAGGTAAGCCAGTTCTTTCCACCGCCAGAATCTCCAGCTTGCTCCTGCAGAAGTTTTCCTGCCTTTATTGGATTTCTGATTTCATTATTGTCTGGTTTGAGTATCAAGTTTTCTACCTGTTAGTGCTTTGCAAAAGACTTACACAATTCTCTTTAAAGATTTGTACACAATTCAGTAGTCAAAAAATGTCAAAAAACAGAAAGTCACTGACTGTTGTAGAACATAGGTGTTTAACGTTTTCAGAAAGGCCCCTTTCACACAACACTAAAACTGTTTTACACTATTCCTGGGCACATTGGCTTTTCCCTAGGTTTCAACTCCTCCATCATTAGTTGTAGTCATACTTTAGAAGAGGAAACACCATCAGCATTTTAATTAACTTTTCAGCTGTATGAGGTGATACAGGAAAATGGGGTTTCTGTACACTGTACTGCCCAGTGCTGAGTGTACCTTTTTAGGCAATATGTTTTTAGGCATGCTTTGCACATATTTCCACAGGTGCAGTGAAGTCAAAAGGAATCAAGCCCAATTCATTACACATGATCCAGCTGCAGAGTTTTCATCTGATCTGTTCCTGCTCTTGTAGATTGTTACATTTCATAACCTTTGTCATCACCTTTCATAGCGTCACCTTTCACAGCGGCAGGTTTGTCATCTCAACCTCCACCCTGACCAGACATTATTTCTCCTGTATTTGCACAGGGAATCTCTAAGTGCGCAATTACGCATGCCAGGTTTTATGTTGGTGCTCTAAGCAGACCCAGTAAGGCATGGACTCCTGCTTTGCCTTTAACCCACTAGCAATAGTCTTAAGCCTACAGGAAACAGCAATATTGGAAATAGCACACCATAAGTATAGCCGCCGCTCTTTAAACTCTGTACTTCACTGCATTTTACTTTTCTACACAACCTAGATGGCTATAGAAAAAACAATAGGCTATTTGGCAACTGATTATCTGGTCCCAGTAAAATTTATTGTCAATGACACCAGGTTGGGGCAGTGAGGGGAGCGGAAACAATTCTTCTTTTCAGTTCTGCTCTATCCGCTAGGAATAAACATTGTGGGGAAAATGCACAAATACAGACCGTAAAGCGCTCTTTTTAAAGACGGAGGAAGAGGAATGAGGGGTCTGTAATGAACGTCCTAATGTTACAAGACCTTGAAAATGCGACTGTGTGACTAAATTGAGTATGTGCACCTGAATCCCAGCGAAAGGCGACGCAGCAGCCCCACAGCATGCCTACCCCAAAAAAGAATCCGGCACTCTTCTGTTTCGTGCGCCCTAAGAGGAATGTCCCATTTGGCACACATGACAATATCCAACACATTTTCCAACATACTAAAATGCTACCTTTTTCAAGTGTAGAGTTTTTTAGACACTATATTAATGGTGTGCTGAGTCTATAAAAATAAATAAATATATATATATATATATATATATATAAGGTACACTAGGGGTTTGTGATAACTGGGTTACTACTACTTAATAATCAATGAATAATGAATGATCATGCCAGAAACATGGATGTTCTAACTTGTAGTGGAATTCAGGAGTGGTTTGGTCCTAGTAACTGTTAATGATTCTGAGTGGTAACTTTCATTTTCAGTTAATAATTGTTAACCGAATCACCAAACAATATCTTATCAACTGTTAACTCGAAAAGGGACCATTTGAATGCTAATCTTTGTACATCCAATCTTTTTTATATAAAAATAAAGACAAACAAGTAACTCTTCATCTGGGTCGGAGGGGGGAAGAACCGCAAAGGACGTGTAACTCTACCGGCTATAGACCCAGTTCTGGGGCTATTTCTTATACATTCAAGACTTCTAAAATCTTACTACTGGGGGATTTATGGTCAGCCGGTTGCTATAGTTACTACACAAACAAAGATAATGAAACAAAAAGACATACACAATCCTTGCACGAAACCTCAGCTCATATTCTGAGGCAGCAGTCAATTCCATTCAATTTAAACATCTTTATTTATCTCCGTAGGGCAATTCAGTTTTAGCCTACCAGTCGTATTAAACGGAACAACAAGACAATCAATCAAGCATTCAGAAACAATGTCGATGACATCATATTGTATTTGGGTATCAAGATAAAGAAGTAAATACAAAGGTCACGATACATATACTAAGCAGGGACCACTGTTCAAGAAGATGAAAAGAAAAAAATAAAGTAAATAATGTTGTGCAATCAAACCATGAGGAATAATAAGTTTAATGCTTGTTTTCATTTCACGCCGCCATCATTCAATAATGCTATGAGTATTAGCACATCATTAATAGGAAAGATTAATGTTGATTTAATGGTGTTTTGTATAACTTAAGGATTAACCCATCAAGGGACTGATCACTACAGCTGCCCTAGCTTCCCGGAGGAATAATTGCATACATAAAATCAAGTGTCCTAAAGGTTAAAGACTTTTACTGTGTCAGGGTTTAGTTTTTGATCTGGCTTTTGTTCACTATTTTTCAGTTCTTCCTCCTTGTCAGGCTTTAGTTATGATCTGGCTATTTATTGTTAGTTTTCAGTTCCTTCTCCCCCTCTCACTTAGCCTTCCCTTCACTCCTTCTACAGTCAGTCACACTTGTTGCTCATTAATTAGTCAGAACTCACATCACCTGCCAACCTCCCTACTTAAGCCTCCCTCTGTCTTCACTTCCCTGACGGTCCGTCATCAGACTATACTCACTCCTCGCCTGTCTGCCTGGTTTGCTCCTGCTAGCCGTTTGTTTCCTGCCTCAGTTTTACCTTGTTAGTCTCTGCCTGCTGCTGGATCTAACCTGTCTCCCCTCTGAACCTCAGGAGGAGCTACTAATCCTGTTGAGACTCTGACTGCAAGTATTCACCCTGCCCTGCTGCTAATCCTGGCAGGGTGAGTACTTGTAGGCCAGAACCACAGCAGGATTAGCAGCAAGGCAGGATGAATACTTGGAGGCCAGAATGACAACAGGAAAGCAGCTCCACTTGAAGTCCAGAGGTGAGACAGGTTAAATCCAGCAGTTGGCAGAGACTAACAAAGTAAAACTGAGGCTGGAAACAAACGGCTAGGACAGTCGTACGACAACGCCAGAGAGAAGGACAGGCGTACAACAACGCCAGCGGGAAGAAACAGGCGTACAACAACGCCAGAGGGAAGAGACAGGCGTACGACAACGCCAGAGGGAAGAGACAGGCGTACGACAACGCCAGAGGGAAGAGACAGGCGTACGACAACGCCAGAGGGAAGAGACAGGCGTACGACAACGCCAGAGGGAAGAGACAGGCGTACGACAACGTCAGAGGGAAGAGACAGGCGTACGACAACGCCAGAGGGAAGAACGCCGGGGCGTGAGGGAGACGGGAACAACTAAACACCAGGAACAGCGAAAACTATAACGCCGGGGCGTGAGGGAAAAACCGGGGCGTGAGGGAAACGCCGGGGCGTGAGGGAGACGGGAACAACTAAACACCAGGAACAGCGAAAACTATAACGCCGGGGCGTGAGGGAAAAACCGGGGCGTGAGGGAAACGCCGGGGCGTGAGGGAAACGGGAACATCTAAACACCAGGAACCAGAAGGCGTCCTAACACGCCAGGGGACAGAGAAATTCAAAAATACCAGGGAACAGAGGAAATCAAAACACCAGGAACCAGAGGGCGTCCTAACATGCTGGGAAACAAAGAAAATGTAAACATCAAGAACCAGAGAGCGTCTAACATGCCAGAAGACAGTGGGCGTCCTAACACGCCAGCAGACAGAGGAACTAGGAGGCCAAAACAAAACTAAGGAGAGCTTGAGCCAGACAAGACTAAGGAGCGTGAAACAGCTCAAAACTAGGGAGTCAGAAACCTAAACGAGCGCTGGGACCTAATGAGCGCTGAGACCTAATAAAGCGCAGGAACCCATAACACGCAGGAACCCATAGAGCGCAGGAACCCATAGATTGCAGGGACCAGAGGGCAAGACAGAAATAAAAGAACCAAGCCAAGAACTAGAAAACAAAGGCAAAAACTAGAAGACTAAGGCTTGTACTAAACAATTAAAGCAAAACTAGAAAACTAGGTCAGAAACAAGAACCGTAACGTAAAAACTAGAGAACTAAAGCAAAAACTAGAATACTAAAGCTGAGCTGGAAAACAAAAGCAGAACTAGAAAACCAAAAGCAGGATAAAAACTAAAAAACTCTAAGAAAACGAAAAACCATTAACCTCAGAAACTAAGGGATGCTAAGAAACTCAAACTAAGGCAGAACTAGAACAAATAAACAAAAAAGCACTGGCCTTAAGGGCGCAGGCAGAGATGGCCGCTAGGCCACAAAGAGTCTTCGTGGAGGTCGGCCAGGACGTGGCAGGCGGCGGAGCAGCATCACCCGACCGAAACCTCGAGGAGGGCGGCCCCGGCGAGGCAGAGTCAGGCGGCCCGGATGCCGCAGTCGGCGGATCCGCACGAACAGGAAAGTCTGAGGCGGGTGTCATGGAGGACGACCCCGGCGAGGCAAAGTTAAACGGCTCGGAGACCACAGTCAGCGGACGTGGCCGAACAAGAAAGTCTGAGGCGGGCGTCGTGGAGGACGACCCCGGCGAGGCAAAGTTAAACGGCTCGGAGACTGCCGTCGGCGGACCCGGCCAAGCAGAAAAGTCTGACGCGGGCGTCGTGGAGGACGACCCCGGCGAGGCAGAGCAAAAAGGCACGGAGGCTGCAGTCGGCGGCCCCGGCCGAGTCCAAAAGTCTGGCACGGGCGCCGCAACCGGCGGCCCCGGCCGAATCCAAAAGTCTGGCACGGGCGCTGCAACCGGCGGCCCCAGCGGAGCAGAACCAGAGACGGGCGTCGCGGATGGCGACCCCGGCACGACGAACCAGAAACAGGAGAAGCACCAACAAAGGCCTGAGACTGAGGCAGAACAACTCCCTCGGAGGCCTCAGACTGAGACGGAACGGCACCCATGGTGGCCTCGGACGGAGGCGGAACGGCACCCAGGGTGGCCTCGGAGGGAGGCGGAACGGCACCCAGGGTGGCCTCGGACGGAGGCGGAACGGCACCCACGGTGGCCTCGGACGGAGGCGGAACGGCACCCACGGTGGCTTCGGACACGGCACCCAGGGTGGCCTCGGACGGAGGCGGAACGGCACCCACGGTGGCCTCGGACGGACGCGGAACGGCACCCACGGTGGCCTCGGACGGAGGCGGAACGGCACCCACGGTGGCCTCGGACGGAGGCGGAACGGCACCCACGGTGGCCTCGGACGGAGGCGGAACGGCACCCAGGGTGGCCTCGGACGGAGGCGGAACGGCACCCAGGGTGGCCTCGGACAGAGGCGGAACGGAACCCTCGATGACCCCGGACAGAACTGAGCTTTTGGCCGGCGGAGCTCGGCCCTCCTCGGCCGACGGGACAGGACCATCCAATGCATCTCCATGCATGCCAGGGCCGAGGCGTGCGCAGCTGGGGAACAAGTCTTCCCTGTTGCCATAAAATAAGTCCCACAGTTGTGACTCCTCAACACGCTGAGGTGGAATTCCTTCTGTGTGATCCTCCGAGCCACGGCTGTGAAGCTCGTATACCAGGAACCAGCTGGGTGTCGAGGAGGTGGTGACAGAAGGTGCAGAGAGTGTCCTGCCTTGCCCGTCAGAGCAACCATAATGACATCAGATCGATTCACCAGGGAGGAAGAGGTGACGTCGGCCCCAATCGGCGTAGGCATTGCTGAGGCATCAGGGTTAACCTCCGGACGAGCAGTGGAGATGTTCTTACGCTGACGAGCTCGCCGTCTGTGCTGGGAGAACTCAAGCAGCTTAGGGGAAGCTGCTGCGGGCGATGAGGTGGACTGAGGGCTGTGGTGGACTGAGCAGCAGCTGAGGAGGAGACATCAGAGACGGGAGCAGCGGCAGCAGGCAGGCGAACAAGCAGAGAGCCGATTGCTGAGGAGGATCCTGACCAATAGTCCCAGTCGATCTCCTTGAAAAGGTCCGCTAACTGGGGATGTCCGGGAAACTGCCGCGCCAGGCTCGAAAACTAACCCTCCCAAATGACTCGATGCTGGGCAACCACCTCCACCCGCAGCGGCGATGGACCCAGAGAAGCGACTGCGGCCAGGCAGCACTTGAGTTCCTGGAGGACTGTCTCAACATCGCTGACCAATTGTGGAGGGAGAGGAATCACCTGGCCAGCTCCTGCACCAAAGCTTTGTGCATGTGTCGGGTTCATCTTTGGCCGGTTCGTACTGTCATGATTTGTTCTGATGACCCGAACACACTACACACACAGAGCTTGGTATTCTTGTGAGTTTATTGAATGAGATGGCTGTTGGATGATGAAACCAGAGAGGCAAGCCGGGACTAGAACAGAGATGCAAGTGAAGGCAGGAGCTGACAGCCCGGAGAGAGAGTTCTAGCTGGAGCTGAACGGAAACAGGGACTTGCAGGCGGGACCATCAACACGGCAGAGTGAGTTCTTGTTGGCCAGAGCAACAGCAGGATTAGCAGCAAGGCAAGGTGAGTACTTGTAGGCCAGAACCAGAGCAGGATCAGCAGCCAGGCGGGGTGAGTACTTGTAGGCCGGAACCACAGCAGGATTAGCAGACAGGCAGGGTGAGTACTTGTAGACCAGAACCAGAGCAGGATTAGCAGCAAGGCAGGATGAATACTTGCAGGCCAGAATGACAACAGGAAAGCATCTCCACCTGAAGTCCAGAGGTGAGACAGGTTAAATTCAGCAGTTGACAGAGACTAACAAAGTAAAACTGAGGCTGGAAACAAACGGCTAGCAGGAGCAAACCAGGCAGACAGGCGAGGAGTAAGTGTAGTCTGATGACGAACTGGCAGAGGAGTGGAAGCAGAGTGAGGCTTAAATATGGAGGCTGGCAGGTGAAATGAGTCTGGCTGATTAATTACTAACAGGTGTGACTAACTGCAGAGGGAGTGAAGGGAAAGCTAAGTGAAGGGAAGGAGGAGCTGAAAACTAACAGAAAATAAAGTCAAATCATAACTGGAACCCACACAAGGAGGAAAAACTGAAAACTAATAGTAAACAAAAAGCTAAATCAAAACTCAACCCTGACATCAATAAACTCTCAATTTTAGTCCCGTGTGTGTGGTGTCATCTCTGGGTTCATCCATAAACAAATCGTGACATACTGAGCAAATCATTCTTTAAAATCTTATTTTCTCAAATAAAGTTTTGTTTAATTCAGGATTTGCATTGTCACTGGGTTGAAACACATATCAAATGTTGTTCTAAATTAGTTGTTCTAAATTTTATCTAATTCCACGTTCTTTAAGATGAGTTCTCTAACTTAGATCTGCAGTGAACCAGGATTCACTGAATCATTCTGATGGTTTTCAACCATTTTATTCGTTTCTGTTTCTATTGTGTGTACGCAGTTCCTTAGCTTCTTTTTATCTTAATTTTGCTTAGTAGTTTTGTTGATATATATAGTATTAATTCAGATAAACATTCTACAGGGGTGGTCTCTGGATGTTCTGTTAATAAATTGTTGAACTTGAAGAGAAGTTGTCACTCCTTTATTCTATATGTGTGCAGTTAAAAGAACGCCAGTGCTTAAATCGCCCCTTTCAACTGCTGTTCTAATACCAGCTGTTTGGGCTGATATTCACCAGACAATACCTAACAGACCGAGAGTTATTTATTAAACATTGAATAACTTAAAACAGTGCGTAATGACACATCTATAATAAATAAATACAGAGGTTTCTGATACCTGGCACTAGGGCTGGGTATCGATTCAAATTTCAAGAATCATTTTGATTCTGATTCTCAAGATTTAGAATCGATTCTTTTCGGTTTGATTTTGTTCGATCCAGTCCGATCTCAAATTGGATAGCTGGTATTAAAAACCTTTTTTAGCTATTAACTCAATTTCATGACGGTGTAGTTATGCAACATATTGATACTAGTATCATATTAACATTCAAGAGCAATTTAATGAAATAATGATAGTTAATGGCAGCTGTAAAAATCAAACCCTCTCTCTGAATGTTGAAACAATTGCTTTCACAAACATGCTACGGGACAGAATACCCACACAGATCCAGGGTAGAAAACAGAGGACACCAGATATATCTACAGCTGCTATTTCTATTAAATTTAATTAAAAACTACCGTACTTTTTGGACTAGAGCGTTGCGTGGTGCAGCTCCAAGGGCCCAGACTTATTAGACCAGTGACGTGCAGTCAGGGAAGGCAAGTGAGGCCAGGCCTCACTTGTCATCATGAGAAAAGAGAAAATATATAATAATGATAACATAATATAAATTGTGATTCACTCAGTCATTTGTAATAAAAGTTCTTTTTTATCTAATTTCCTCTTTTTTTATCATATTCTCTTTAAAATCGCAGACTTTTCGCTATTTTTCATGTAAATCCTTCGTGGCGCTTGATAGCGAAGCCGCACGTCACTGTATTAGACTGTCCATGAAGCTAATAACAGCTAGCGCTAGCTTACATGTCTGTTGTCTGGGTGGGTTACAACTTCATTGATACACGTTAGCTTTGTTTTGCTTTGAAACATCCATGTCATACTGTTAGCTCAGCACGTAACACGGTTGGATTCAGGCATAATTTTGATCACTGTCAGCATAACGGGCCGTTAGGCAAAAATGCACTGGATAAAACCTTGCTGATTGGAGTTGCTAATTTACCCCATTCATCCTCCCAGGTATGTTTCACGTTGTTCAGCCAACTGTTGATGCAGCTGTCTAATTTAATAGGTTGGACCACCTACCTTTTTAGGCGCCCGCCTATGCATTGAAAATGCATGGCGGAGGCCTTATGCTATGCACCTAATAAGGGTTTCTTTATTAGGCGCCCGCCTATGCATTGAAAATGCATGGCGGAGGCCTTATGTTATGCACCTAATAAGGATTTCTTTTTAATTAGGCGCCGGCCTATGCATTGAAAATGCATGGCGGAGGCCTTATGTTATGCACCTAATAAGGATTTCTTTTTAATTAGGCGCCCGCCTATGCATTGAAAATGCATGGCGGAGGCCTTATGCTATGCACCTAATAAGGGTTTCTTTATTAGGCGCCCGCCTATGCATTGAAAATGCATGACGGAGGCCTTATGTTATGCACCTAATAAGGATTTCTTTATTAGGCGCCCGCCTATGCATTGAAAATGCATGGCGGAGGCCTTATGTTATGCACCTAATAAGGATTTCTTTATTATTTATTATTATTATTGTTTATTAATCTTCCGTCACCGTTAATACAGCCCGAACCGTAGGGTCTACCCCCACATACTATATATCGAAACGTTCGTCTCAACGCCGCGATCAGGGCTTTTTGTACTTGACGGCATTTCGACTTACGGTTGGAACAAAATTCGCAAAAAACCACCGAAAAATGGTCATTTTCAACACTCTACTGTGTCGTCATGCTTTCACCTACGAACATCGTTTAACTTCCAGTTTGTAGATATATCTTTGAACTATTCAGAAGTGAAAACGGAATGTGCATATCTTATATCGTTTTCTCATCACGCCATTTTCAGTTACCATGGTGACAAAATTCTCCAAAAAACACAGAACAACTTTAGCCTACTTGCTCAATTTTCACTCTACGTGCACAAAGTATACATCAACACGTAGGTATTTCTGTCTGGATTCAGGAAATGTAACCCTCATTGGTGTAGGTCTTTTAGATTTCTTGCAAATCACCTCAGACCGGCAACAACCCAAAAGTGAAACTTATGCGAAAAACACCAAACAACTTTAGCCTACTCGCTCAATTTACACTCTACGTAGACAAATTATACATCAAAACGTAGGTCTTTTTGTCTGGATTCAGAAAATGTAACCCTCATTGCTGTAGGACTTATAGATTTTTTTCATCACGCCATTTTCACCTACCCTGGTGACAAAATTATCCAGAAAACAACAAACAACTTTAGCCTACTTGCTCAATTTTCACTCTACATGCACAAATTATACATCAAAACGTAGGTAGTTTTGTCTGGAATCAGGAAATGTAACCCTTATTGGTGTAGGTCTTATAGATTTTTCGCAAATCACCTCAGACCGGCAGCAACCCCAAAGTCAAAATTATGCAAAAAACAACGAACAACTTGAGCCTACTCGCTCAATTTTCACTCTACATGCATAATTTATACATCAAAACGTAGGTCTTCTTGTCTGGATTCAGGAAATGTAACCCTCATTGGTGTAGGACTTATAGAATTTTCGCAAATCACCTCAGACCGGCAACAACCCCAAACCTTCCCCAAATTCAGCGAGTTGTTTGGGTTTTTTTTGTGCTGCAGCCATCCATCCAGAGCCGGTCAAAGCCATAGGCGTACTAAGGGGCTGCTTGGGCCCACCGGTGCAATGGGGGGGGCCCCAAATTTTTACAGGCCGAACCGTAGGGTGTACCCCCACTTACTATATATCGAAACGTTCGTCTCAACGACGCGATGCAGGCTTTTTGCACTTGACGTCATTTCCAGTTACGGTTGGAACAACATTTGCAAAAAAACACAGAAAAATGGCAATTTTCAACGCTCTACTGTGTCCTCATGCTTTCACCTACGAACATTGTTTAACTTCAGCATACTCGCTCAATTTTCACTCTACATAGACAAATTATACATCAAAACGTAGGTCTTTTTGTCTGGATTCAGAAGATGTAACCCTCATTGGTGTAGGTCTTATAGATTTTTCGCAAATCACCTCAGACCGACAGCAACTCCAAAGTCAAAATTATGCAAAAAACAACGAACAACTTGAGCCTACTCGCTCAATTTTCACTGTACGTACACAAATTATACATCAGAACGTAGGTCTTCTTGTCTGGATTCAGGAAATGTAACCCACATTGGTGTAGGACTTATAGATTTTTCGCAAATCACCTCAGACCGGCAACAACCCCAAACCCTCCCCAAGTTGAGCGAGTAAGCTGCAGTTGTTTTCCGTCCTGCAGACAGCCAGCCAGGGCCGGTCAAAGCGTACTAAGGGGCCGCTTGGGCCCACCGGAGCAATGGGGGGGGGCCCCCAAATTTTTTTTATTTTTTTATTTTTTTACAAGTAACAATTAAATTACTTCAGTTATACGCACCACCAGGCGGGCGCCTTCTTCAACTTCTTCAGAAGTTGAACGTTTCTAGTTAGGCGCCCGCCTATGCATTGAAAATGCATGGCGGAGGCCTTATGTTATGCACCTAATAAGGATTTCTTTATTATTATTATTATTGTTTATTAATCTTCCGTCACCGTTAATACAGCCCGAACCGTAGGGTCTACCCCCACATACTATATATCGAAACGTTCGTCTCGACGCCGCGATCAGGGCTTTTTGTACTTGACGCCATTTCGACTTACGGTTGGAACAAAATTCGCAAAAAAACACCGAAAAATGGTCATTTCCAACACTCTACTGTGTCGTCATGCTTTCACCTACGAACATCGTTTAACTTCCAGTTTGTAGATATATCTTTGAACTATTCAGAAGTGAAAACGGAATGTGGATATCTTTTATCGTTTTCTCATCACGCCATTTTCAGTTACCATGGTGACAAAATTCTCCAAAAAACACCAAACAACTTTTGCCTACTCGCTCAATTTTCACTCTACGTGCACAGATTATACATCAAAACGTAGGTATTTCTGCCTGGATTTAGGAAATGTAACCCTCATTGGTGTAGGTGTTTTAGATTTTTCGCAAATCACCTCAGACCGGCAGCAACCCCAAAGTCAAAATTATGCAAAAAACCACAGAACAACTTTAGCCTACTTGCTCAATTTTCACTCTACGTGCACAAATTATACATCAACACGTAGGTATTTCTTTCTGGATTCAGGAAATGTAACCCTCATTGGTGTAGGTCTTTTAGATTTCTTGCAAATCACCTCAGACCGGCAACAACCCCAAAGTGAAACTTATGCGAAAAACACCAAACAACTTTAGCCTACTCGCTCAATTTAAACTCTACGTAGACAAATTATACATCAAAACGTAGGTCTTTTTGTCTGGATTCAGAAAATGTAACCCTCATTGCTGTAGGACTTATAGATTTATTTCATCACGCCATTTTCACCTACCCTGGTGACAAAATTATCCAGAAACCAACAAACAACTTTAGCCTACTTGCTCAATTTTCACTCTACATGCACAAATTATACATCAAAACGTAGGTAGTTTTGTCTGGAATCAGGAAATGTAACCCTTATTGGTGTAGGTCTTATAGATTTTTCACAAATCACCTCAGACCGGCAGCAACCCCAAAGTCAAAATTATACAAAAAACAACGAACAACTTGAGCCTACTCGCTCAATTTTCACTTTACGTAGTCAAATTATACATCAAAACGTAGGTCTTCTTGTCTGGATTCAGGAAATGTAACCCTCATTGGTGTAGGACTTATAGAATTTTCGCAAATCACCTCAGACCGGCAACAACCCCAAACCTTCCCCAAATTCAGCGAGTTGTTTGGTTTTTTTTTTTTGCTGCAGCCATCCATCCAGGGCCGGTCAAAGCCATAGGCGTACTAAGGGGCTGCTTGGGCCCACCGGTGCAATGGGGGGGCCCCCAAATTTTTACAGGCCGAACCGTAGGGTGTACCCCCACTTACTATATATCGAAACGTTCGTCTCGACGACGCGATGCAGGCTTTTTGCACTTGACGTCATTTCCAGTTACGGTTGGAACAACATTTGCAAAAAACCACCGAAAAATTGTCATTTTCAACACTCTACTGTGTCGTCATGCTTTCACCTACGAACATCGTTTAACTTCCAGTTTGTAGATATATCTTTGAACTATTCAGAAGTGCAAACGGAATGTGGATATCTTTTATCGTTTTCTCATCACACCATTTTCAGTTACCATGGTGACAAAATTCTCCAAAAAACACCAAACAACTTTTGCCTACTTGCTCAATTTTCACTCTACGTGCACAAATTATACATCAAAACGTAGGTATTTCTGCCTGAATTTAGGAAATGTAACCCTCATTGGTGTAGGTGTTTTAGATTTTTCGCAAATCACCTCAGACCGGCAACAACCCCAAAGTGAAACTTATGCGAAAAACACCAAACAACTTTAGCCTACTCGCTCAATTTACACTCTACGTAGACAAATTATACATCAAAACGTAGGTCTTTTTGTCTGGATTCAGAAAATGTAACCCTCATTGCTGTAGGACTTATAGATTTTTTTCATCACGCCATTTTTACCTACCCTGGTGACAAAATTATCCAGAAACCAACAAACAACTTTAGCCTACTTGCTAAATTTTCACTCTACATGCACAAATTATACATCAAAACGTAGGTCTTCTTGTCTGGATTCAGGAAATGTAACCCTCATTGGTGTAGGACTTATAGAATTTTCGCAAATCACCTCAGACCGGCAACAACCCCAAACCTTCCCCAAATTCAGCGAGTTGTTTGGGGTTTTTTTGTGCTGCAGCCATCCATCCAGAGCCGGTCAAAGCCATAGGCGTACTAAGGGGCTGCTTGGGCCCACCGGTGCAATGGGGGGCCCCCCAAATTTTTACAGGCCGAACCGTAGGGTGTACCCCCACTTACTATATATCGAAACGTTCGTCTCGACGACGCGATGCAGAATTTTTGCACTTGACGTCATTTCCAGTTACGATTGGAACAACATTTGCAAAAAAACACAGAAAAATGGCAATTTTCAACGCTCTACTGTGTCCTCATGCTTTCACCTACGAACATTGTTTAACTTCCAGTTTGTAGATATATCTTTGAACTATTCAGAAGTGCAAACGGAATGTGGATATCTTTTATCGTTTTCTCATCACGCCATTTTCAGTTACCATGGTGACAAAATTCTCCAAAAACCACAGAACAACTTTAGCCTACTTGCTCAATTTTCACTCTACGTGCACAAATTATACATCAACACGTAGGTATTTCTTTCTGGATTCAGGAAATGTAACCCTCATTGGTGTAGGTCTTTTAGATTTCTTGCAAATCACCTCAGACCGGCAACAACCCCAAAGTGAAACTTATGCGAAAAACACCAAACAACTTTAGCCTACTCGCTCAATTTAAACTCTACGTAGACAAATTATACATCAAAACGTAGGTCTTTTTGTCTGGATTCAGAAAATGTAACCCTCATTGCTGTAGGACTTATAGATTTATTTCATCACGCCATTTTCACCTACCCTGGTGACAAAATTATCCAGAAACCAACAAACAACTTTAGCCTACTTGCTCAATTTTCACTCTACATGCACAAATTATACATCAAAACGTAGGTAGTTTTGTCTGGAATCAGGAAATGTAACCCTTATTGGTGTAGGTCTTATAGATTTTTCACAAATCACCTCAGACCGGCAGCAACCCCAAAGTCAAAATTATACAAAAAACAACGAACAACTTGAGCCTACTCGCTCAATTTTCACTTTACGTAGTCAAATTATACATCAAAACGTAGGTCTTCTTGTCTGGATTCAGGAAATGTAACCCTCATTGGTGTAGGACTTATAGAATTTTCGCAAATCACCTCAGACCGGCAACAACCCCAAACCTTCCCCAAATTCAGCGAGTTGTTTGGTTTTTTTTTTTTGCTGCAGCCATCCATCCAGGGCCGGTCAAAGCCATAGGCGTACTAAGGGGCTGCTTGGGCCCACCGGTGCAATGGGGGGGGCCCCCAAATTTTTACAGGCCGAACCGTAGGGTGTACCCCCACTTACTATATATCGAAACGTTCGTCTCGACGACGCGATGCAGGCTTTTTGCACTTGACGTCATTTCCAGTTACGGTTGGAACAACATTTGCAAAAAACCACCGAAAAATTGTCATTTTCAACACTCTACTGTGTCGTCATGCTTTCACCTACGAACATCGTTTAACTTCCAGTTTGTAGATATATCTTTGAACTATTCAGAAGTGCAAACGGAATGTGGATATCTTTTATCGTTTTCTCATCACACCATTTTCAGTTACCATGGTGACAAAATTCTCCAAAAAACACCAAACAACTTTTGCCTACTTGCTCAATTTTCACTCTACGTGCACAAATTATACATCAAAACGTAGGTATTTCTGCCTGAATTTAGGAAATGTAACCCTCATTGGTGTAGGTGTTTTAGATTTTTCGCAAATCACCTCAGACCGGCAACAACCCCAAAGTGAAACTTATGCGAAAAACACCAAACAACTTTAGCCTACTCGCTCAATTTACACTCTACGTAGACAAATTATACATCAAAACGTAGGTCTTTTTGTCTGGATTCAGAAAATGTAACCCTCATTGCTGTAGGACTTATAGATTTTTTTCATCACGCCATTTTTACCTACCCTGGTGACAAAATTATCCAGAAACCAACAAACAACTTTAGCCTACTTGCTAAATTTTCACTCTACATGCACAAATTATACATCAAAACGTAGGTCTTCTTGTCTGGATTCAGGAAATGTAACCCTCATTGGTGTAGGACTTATAGAATTTTCGCAAATCACCTCAGACCGGCAACAACCCCAAACCTTCCCCAAATTCAGCGAGTTGTTTGGGGTTTTTTTGTGCTGCAGCCATCCATCCAGAGCCGGTCAAAGCCATAGGCGTACTAAGGGGCTGCTTGGGCCCACCGGTGCAATGGAGGGCCCCCCAAATTTTTACAGGCCGAACCGTAGGGTGTACCCCCACTTACTATATATCGAAACGTTCGTCTCAACGACGCGATGCAGGCTTTTTGCACTTGACGTCATTTCCAGTTACGATTGGAACAACATTTGCAAAAAAACACAGAAAAATGGCAATTTTCAACGCTCTACTGTGTCCTCATGCTTTCACCTACGAACATTGTTTAACTTCCAGTTTGTAGATATATCTTTGAACTATTCAGAAGTGCAAACGGAATGTGGATATCTTTTATCGTTTTCTCATCACGCCATTTTCAGTTACCATGGTGACAAAATTCTCCAAAAAACACCAAACAACTTTTGCCTACTCGCTCAATTTTCACTCTACGTGCACAGATTATACATCAAAACGTAGGTATTTCTGCCTGGATTTAGGAAATGTAACCCTCATTGGTGTAGGTGTTTTAGATTTTTCGCAAATCACCTCAGACCGGCAGCAACCCCAAAGTCAAAATTATGCAAAAAACAACGAACAACTTGAGCCTACTCGCTCAATTTTCACTCTACGTAGACAAATTATACATCAAAACGTAGGTCTTCTTGTCTGGATTCAGGAAATGTAACCCTCATTGGTGTAGGACTTATAGATTTTTCGCAAATCACCTCAGACCGGCAACAACCCCAAACCCTCCCCAAATTCAGCGAGTTGTTTGGGGTTTTTTTTGTGCTGCAGACAGCCAGCCAGGGCCGGTCAAAGCCATAGGCGTACTAAGGGGCCGCTTGGGCCCCCAAATGTTCCTTTTTTTTTTTTTTTTTTTTTTTTTTACAAGTAACAATTAAATTACTTCAGTTATACGCACCACCAGGCGGGCGCCTTCTTCAACTTCTTCAGAAGTTGAACGTTTCTAGTTATTATTATTATTATTATTATTAGGCGCCCGCCTATGCATTGAAAATGCATGGCGGAGGCCTTATGCTATGCACCTAATAAGGGTTTCTTTATTATTAGGCGCCCGCCTATGCATTGAAAATGCATGGCGGAGGCCTTATGCTATGCACCTAATAAGGGTTTCTTTCTTATTATTATTATTATTATAGTACCGTTAATACAGCCCGAACCGTAGGGTCTACCCCCACATACCATATATCGAAACGTTGGTCTCGACGCCGCGATCAGGGCTTTTTGTACTTGACGCCGTTTCGGCTTACGGTTTGAACAAAATTCACCAAAAACCACTTCTTCAACACAGTTGACCTTTCAAAAATGCGTGGCTGAGCACAGCACTGGTGTTATGGGGGAGTGGGTTAGGTGTCGGGCTGCAAAGCAGAAGATCGTAGGTTCGACTCCAAGCTGTGCCAATTTCAGAGAATTACATTTTCACCCAATATTTCATTTCCCTTTGGCTTTAAAAAACGATTTTTTCATTTAAATCAATAGCCAGATTAATTTATCCAGCCTATATCTTAAATATACCAAATACAATATTTCATTTCCCTTTGGCTTTAAAAAACGATTTTTTTAAATTTAAATCAATAGCCAGATTAATTTATCCAGCATATATCTTAAATGTACCAAATACTACAATAAAACATAATCAAATTCATCACAATCTCTTCTGGAATAATAAAAAACATGTGATCAGAAAGAACAACATAGCAATATCAGTAGAAAAAGGAGGAACAAACGTTATTGATTTTAAAGTGATTAATGCCGTGATTAAATTACAATGGCTGCAGACTTTTATTAAAAATTAAAAGAGTTTATGGTTTATTTTCCCTTCACAACTTTAGAAAAAAATTGGAGGAAGGAATTTCTCTTAAGATGTAACTTTGATCCGGCAAAATTACCGATTAAATTG
Source organism: Fundulus diaphanus (assembly GCA_037039145.1). NCBI lineage: Eukaryota > Metazoa > Chordata > Actinopteri > Cyprinodontiformes > Fundulidae > Fundulus > Fundulus diaphanus. The sequence continues at coordinate 59,410,738 of CM073124.1, forward strand.
TCAGACTACCACAGAAGCATTCCAAAAATATGTTAAAAGTTTTCATGTCTTGATTACGTTACTGGAAAATAACCGTAAATTAACAAAGTAAATTTTATTTGTAACAAATGGAGACCGCGGGTTTGTTTTGGATGGACTTGCCTTATGATGACGTCATCGGGAAGCGCCCGAGCCGAACTGACCACCCAAGTCGGAGCCGTTTTACACAGCTGCGATCAACAATTTTTTCGGAATACCAGAGGACTTCACCATTGACATTCGCAAGAGCTATTGCTGCAGCAACAATGCCCACGTACATGGCCATTGGATGTTCCAACACAACTGGTAAAAGTGGAAAAAACATTGTTTATTTCAACTTCCCAAATCATGAGCCACCGGGCTCGTAGCTGGATTGCCAAATTGAAGAGAGCGGTTTTGCCATCTAACTTCTGGCCAGAGAGAAAACACGTCATATGCAGTGACCATTTCGAAGAAGAATGTTTTGAACATGACATGAGAGCAAGGATTTTCGGTAAGTTATTTTAAAATTTTAAATTTTTACATTAGAATTTGCAGGGATTTTACCGACCAGAGGGGCGGAGGGATACCACATGTGATGTGATATCCCTCCGCCCCAGCATGTGCTGAAAGCTTTTATATTTTAATATTTATAGAATAATTACCACCTGCCCTATTTACTAGGGGGCAAATATATAACTTAAGTCACTTCAGCGATCTCTCCTCCGCTGTGTGTGTGTGTGTGTGTCTGTCGGCAAAGCCGTGCTGCGCGGAGCGCGCCGCGCACACACACACACACACACACACATTGAGCGCGCAGCGAGACAGGTATTAAGCGTTTAAACACAAACCTACAAATACTGCATAAACTTTACTAAAAAAATGTTGCGTTTTGAAACGGTTGCAAGCGCATGCGCACTGTAGCTCACAGCCGGACTGCTTTTGCTCCGAGTCTTGGGGGGAATAAAAGCCTGGCGCCCCGCGGTCTTTATAATATGGGGGTTGGGAGGGGGGGAGACTGCAGTTTAGCATAGTAGCATATGAAGTCTTCTGAATTGAGTGCGTCGGAACCAATCTGAGCGCGCAGCGAGACAGGTATTCAGCAATTAAACATGACATGCGCGCTCAACTTTCAAACTGTGCTCAAACACTACCCTCGCGCTCGGCTCTGTTTGCTCGCGTGCGCAACCTTCTCTCCTTCCAGGCTAAACGCCAGTTGTGCGCTCGATCGTTTGTTAATCCGTTTGCTTGGTTCTGTCTCACTGATTTCGATTATACACTGGAGTGCGGATTTTGCCGAAAAACTGAAGTCCCTGGCCGCTATCTTGCTACTCCCTACTCTCACAGAATCCCAATGGATTTGGCCGCCATCTTGCTACTCCCTACTCTCACAGAATCCCATAGGATTTCCCATAGGATTTGGTTGCAACAACAAGCAGTTCTCTGGCTATGTGAAAACGTTTCACATGTAATTTTACAGTCAGTGGATGTACTAACACTATCAACTTCTAGAAAATTATGTGCTGAAATATTTTATGTTATTCATATCATATTATATATAAGTGTGTGTGTATATATATATATATATATATATATATATATATATATATATATATGTGTGTGTGTGTGTGTGTACATTTGTTAATAACACCAATTTTCCATGCTGCTTGGATGCAGACCTTCTCCTGTCAGCTGTTTTTTTTGGTGAGGCTTAGTTGCTAAAGGAGGCCGATCTGACACATGGCCTTTGGTGAGCTTTGGTGACATTAAGTATTGGCACTAGGGTTGGGTATTGTTAGGAACCTCACAATTCGATTCGATTTCGATTATTGCTGTTGCGATTCGATTCGATATTGATTTAAAGTTCTGAAGACACAAATGATTGTATATAATGTTGACATTTTTAAAATATTTATTTTCATACAAACTTCTGAAGCATCACATTTCTGAGCAAAGAAACAAACTTGTTAATGCAATGTGCTTAAAGTAGAAAACTGTTCTTAATAAACAATAAAAAATAAAGTGCATGTAAAATAAAATTAGGCATAGCTTATCTCTTGAAAGTCTAATATAAATAAAAATGCATTTCAATAACATCTGTGCATCTGTGTGCAGATTTAAACACAAATCATAGGGTTGTATTCAACTGAATTACACTGAATAAGTTTAGTGCTTGTAAACATTCTTAGCTTTTCAATATGTAGTGATTACCGACAGTCACTGCTCACAGAAGGTGGAGTTTTTAATGGTCAAATGCAGACCTTATTACCTCCCAAGTCAATACTGGTAATATATATGTATATGTAGTTGTGTGTGTATATATATATATGTAGTTGTGTGTATATATATGTATATATATATATATATGTATATATATATATATATATATATATATATATATATATATATATATATATATATATATATATTGTTTATTGTTTATTTATTTATTTGGATCCCCATTAGCTGTCAGTAATTTGACAGCTACTCTTCCTGGGGTCCTTTTAAAATTATACAAATACACAAAACATATCTGATATATGAAAGAATTATTTTTGCTCTTTAACAATGTATTATGGGAAAACCTGCTCGGTTTTATAACTTGTTTTAACTTTTGATATTATGGGAAGACTGGTACTGGCCAGTTCACACATTGATTATGGCTGTTGTGGTGTTCGCACCTGGGTTCACATGAAACTAAGATAACTTGTTTTAACTTGTGGTGGGAAAGACTGATTCTGTATTCCTTATTTTCCTTTATTATCTATTGTTTTGCTTCGCACACTGCTGAGATGCTGGGAACGGGTTCTGTTTGGGAACATGTTTTGAAAAGGAGGGCGGCTGTGGAGGGAGAGATGGCCACTCTCACTCCACACCTGACTTTTTATTTACAAGTATATAGAGAGGAGACTGCCCTTAGCCCGGAGAGTCTGCCGTGAGTTCGTGTGTGGATACCGGCATCGTGAACGCTGATCTTAACCTAGGACTGAGGGCTCCCAGTTCGTGTCAATGGTAAGGGCTGATTCTGAGAATCTGTTGAGCGTCACGTCTGTTTGAAAGCTTGTTGCTTTAATGCTTGCTACTTTGCGTGTGTGAAGAGCTAGTTGTTTTAATGTGCTGTATTCTGTGGGGAATAATAATAAATGTGTGCCTTATATTCTAACAGAAACAGTGTTTGAGTCCTTATTTGTGTTTGCCGATCTCTCCCGATCCTGAATAGAATTTCATAAAACAATATCAAATGATCACATCATAAGAACAACTATACATTTAAACTTATTTCATATTACAGTACAATCTGTTACACAATTATTCAAATAATTAAGGCTTTCAACAAAGTATTTTTTTTTAAAGTGTTTTAAATGCGCCTTTCGTAGTAGCAGTCAAGATGTTATGTGGCAGTTTGTTCCACAGAGTCACAGCTCTGAACAGCACAGACCTGCACACTGCTTCTGTTCTTGGAATGGGTCGAGTCAAATGACCAAAAGCTGCCTGCCTGGTTGAATAATTGTGCTCATTTCTCACATAATGTAACAAGCTGAACAAAAGAGAAGGTTTTCCACAAACAATAATATTCCTCAGGAAACACAAAACAATACATTTCAGTCTCTCCTCTACTCTGAGCCACGACAGACGCACATGCAGCTCAGCAGAGCTCTGAGTCCACACACAGGGCAGTCCCAGTGCCAGCCTGGCCGCTCTGTTCTGTGCGGTTTGTAGTTTAGCCAGATGTTTCTGAGCTGCACCTGACCATACCACAGAGCAGTAATCCAGGTGAGACAGCACTAATGATTTAATCACCAAAATTCTAGAGGCTGAAGTCATGAAAGATCTGAATCTTTTAATGTAAGACATATTTCTTCCCATCTTTTTCACCACCGTATCTACATGTTTTGCCCAGGATAGCTGCTCATCAAATGTTACTCCAAGAAGTTTCACCTCTTGAACCTGTTCTATGTCCATATCCTTTAGCACAATATCAAGTTTATCATCACATTTTTTATTCCTAGCTTTAAATAACATACACTTTGTCTTTGAAACATTCAAGGTTAGGCTGTTCTCATTAATCCAGGCCAGAAGCACCTGCAAATCCAACTGCAGTGTTTGTTTTAACTCTGATATCTTTGTTGCTGCAAAGTAAAGTGTAGAATCATCTGCATAAAGAGTTATGTTGCACCTTTTTAGGACAAATGGAATGTCATTAATAAAAATCGAGAACAGCAATGGTCCTAGGCAACTGCCTTGTGGTACACCACACTGCATTTGTTGAGGTGATGAAAAGCTTCCATTAAAAAACAAACATTGTGATCTAGATGTTAAATAATTTTGTATCCATTTCAGAGGAGTGGCACCAAATCTGTATGCCGATAACTTTTCAAGTAACATTTGATGATGCACTAAATCAAATGCAGCACTAAAATCCAAAAACACTGCACCAACTATCAATTTTTTGTCTATGCTAAACAACCAATTCTATGTCATTTCTGTAAGAGCTGTACATGTCGAGTGATTTTCCTTATATGCATGCTGTGATTCAAAAATCAATTTGTTACAGTTTAAATATGTTGAAATCTGTCCAAAAACAACCCTTTCCAGCAATTTACTAAGTATAGGCAGAATACTAATGGGCCTACTATTGACTGCCGAGAGGCTAACATTGGTAGTTTTTGAAAGAGGAAGTATTTTAGCAGATTTCCACATTTGAGGGAAGACCCCTTCTGTCAAGCTTAGATTAAACAAATGGCAGACTGGTGAAGCTATCACACTTGCAGCCATTTTCAGTAATTTGCCATCAATCTCATCCATTCCTGATGATTTGTTTTCGTGTAAACTTAGAAGCAGACTTTTAACTTTCTAACAATCAAATCATTGATTATTTGAGATGAAGTGCCCAGATTGCTGTAACACTTTGTATCATTCATTAACTTATATATTTTATCATAATAATATTTACCAAAATGGTCTGCAATATCTTTACCTTTTGTTAAAAAAAGTCCATTTACTTCTAAAAATGCTGGTGTCTTAATTTTACTTCTGCCCATTAACTCATTTAAGGTATTCCACAGTTGTTTACCATCATTTTTCTTTTGGTCTATCGACTTTCTATAATAATCCCTTTTTTTCTTTCTATTGAGCGTAGTCACTTTATTTCTCTCTTTACAATAAGCTTTCCATTTCACAGGAAATGCCACTTTGCCTAAAACACAGGCTTCGTTTTTTAGGGAGTCCCTATATGCCATGCTCTGTCTAAGCTCATCATCAATCCATGGGGCTTTGTTTGCTCTTACTGTAAACTTTTTAAGTGGTGCATGCTTATTTACAACTGAGAGAAACAAATCACTGAATAATTTAACAGCCATATCCACATCTTTTGTACATAGCACAAGGCTCCAATTTGGTCTATCGACTTTCTATAATAATCCCTTTTTTTCTTTCTATTGAGCGTAGTCACTTTATTTCTCTCTTTACAATAAGCTTTCCATTTCACAGGAAATGCCACTTTGCCTAAAACACAGGCTTCGTTTTTTAGGGAGTCCCTATATGCCATGCTCTGTCTAAGCTCATCATCAATCCATGGGGCTTTGTTTGCTCTTACTGTAAACTTTTTAAGTGGTGCATGCTTATTTACAACTGAGAGAAACAAATCACTGAATAATTTAACAGCCATATCCACATCTTTTGTACATAGCACAAGGCTCCAATCTATCTCCTTCAAATCACTGATGAATTCCTCCACCTTAAAATTTTTATAGCTTCTTCTAAGTATTATTTTTGGCCCACTTTTAGGCGCTTTACCTTTTCTGGCTAAAGCCACTGTATTGTGATCTGAAAAACCAACTGGAACAGAAACTACCTGAGAGCACCTAGAGCTATGGTTTGTGAATATGTGATCAATGCATGTTGATGACATATGCCCAAATTCATTACAGAATATTCTAGTTGGTTGTTTGACCAGCTGTTTAAGATTACAAATTCTTAATGCACTTTTTAGCTTTTTCTTAAGTTGACAATATATATATATATAATGTGTGTGTGTGTGTATATATATATATATATATATATATATATATATATATGTGTATATATATATATATATATATATATATATATATATATATGTATATATATATATATATATATATATATGTATATATATATATATATATATATATATATATATATATATATATATATATGTATATGTGTGTGTGTGTGTATGTGTATATATATATATATATATATATATATATACAGGGGTTGGACAATGAAACTGAGACATCTGGTTTTAGACCACAATAATTTATTAGTATGGTGTAGGGCCTCCTTTTGCGGCCAATACAGCATCAATTCGTCTTGGGAATGACATATACAAGTCCTGCACAGTGGTCAGAGGGATTTTAAACCATTCTTCTTGCAGGATAGTGGCCAGGTCACGACGTGATGCTGGTGGAGGAAACTGTTTCCTGACTCGCTCCTCCAAAACACCCCAAAGTGGCTCAATAATATTTAGATCTGGTGACTGTGCAGGCCATGGGAGATGTTCAACTTCACTTTCATGTTCATCAAACCAATCTTTCACCAGTCTTGCTGTGTGTATGGGTGCATTGTCATCCTGATACACGGCACCTCCTTCAGGATACAATGTTTGAACCATTGGATGCACATGGTCCTTCAGAATGGTTCGGTAGTCCTTGGCAGTGACGCGCCCATCTAGCACAAGTATGGGGCCAAGGGAATGCCATGATATGGCAGCCCAAACCATCACTGAGCCACCCCCATGCTTCACTCTGGGCATGCAACAGTCTGGGTGGTACGCTTCTTTGGGGCTTCTCCACACCGTAACTCTCCCGGATGTGGGGAAAACAGTAAAGGTGGACTCATCAGAGAACAATACATGTTTCAAATTGTCCACAGCCCAAGATTTGCGCTCCTTGCACCATTGAAACCGACGTTTGGCATTGGCACGAGTGACCAAAGGTTTGGCTATAGCAGCCCGGCCGTGGATATTGACCCTGTGGAGCTCCCGACGAACAGTTTTGGTGGAAATAGGAGAGTTGAGGTGCACATTTAATTCTGCTGTGATTTGGGGAGCAGTGGCTTTATGTTTTTTGGATACAATCCGGGTTAGCACCCGAACAACCCTTTTAGACAGCTTCCTCTTGCGTCCACAGTTAATCCTGTTGGATGTGGTTCGTCCTTCTTGGTGGTATGCTGACATTACCCTGGATACCGTGGCTCTTGATTCATCACAAACACTTGCTGTCTTGGTCACAGATGCGGCAGCAATACGTGCACCAACAATTTGTTCTCTTTTGAACTCTGGTATGTCACCCATAATGTGGTGTGCATTGCAATATTTTGAGCAAAACTGTGCTCTTACCCTGCTAATTGGACCTTCACACTCTGCTCTTATTGGTTCAATGTGCAATTAATGAAGATTGGCCACCAGGCTGGTCCAATTTAGCCATGAAACCTCCCACACTAAAGTGAGAGGTGTTTCAGTTTCATTGTCCAACCCCTGTATATATTGTATTTCACTTACTGAATTGAGTTACTGAAATAATTGTCTATACTTTTATTTATTAAGATTTAATTCTAGTGTTTATGTAAGGCAGAGGTTACAAATGTAAACGTTACAACCTTTTGTTTGGACCGTTTTTGCCTTTTCTTCTTTCTACTAAAAACGGCTCTAAGAGAAGAGGTGGAAACAACGCCCCCAAAATGACGCTTGTGGCCAAAAAGTGTATTATGTCAGTAGTGGTTTAGGACTACCGTAGCAAATGAATGGGAAACGTTGACCGTCGGCTGTCGCCAATTAGCTCATTAGCTGCGTCTCAGATCGAAATACGCAGTTTGCAGACGCAAAGTTTTCCCGGTCGGCAGGTTTTGATGAAGACAAATGCTTTTCACTCAGAAGGTTTGATTTTAAAATCCCCAAGCGATGAGAGCCTACAACCAAGGAACTCGGAAGCTTTGCCTTTGTCGGTCATGCCCACCACCAGGCGGGCGCCTTCTTCAACTTCTTCAGAAGTTGAACGATTCTAGTTATTATTATTATTATTATAGTACCGTTAATACAGCCCGAACCGTAGGGTCTACCCCCACATACTATATATCGAAACGTTCGTCTCGACGCGGCGATCAGGGCTTTTTGTACTTGACGGCATTTCGACTTACGGTTGGAACAAAATTCGCAAAAAACCACCGAAAAATTGTCATTTTCAACACTCTACTGTGTCGTCATGCTTTCACCTACGAACATCGTTTAACTTCCAGTTTGTAGATATATCTTTGAACTATTCAGAAGTGAAAACGGAATGTGCATATCTTTTATCGTTTTCTCATCACGCCATTTTAAGTTGCCATGGTAACAAAATTAACCAAACAACTTTAGCCCACTCGCTCAATTTTCACTCTACGTGCACAAATTATACATCAACACGTAGGTATTTCTGTCTGGATTCAGGAAATGTAACCCTCATTGGTGTAGGTCTTTTAGATTTCTTGCAAATCACCTCAGACCGGCAACAACCCCAAAGTGAAACTTATGCGAAAACACCAAACAACTTTAGCCTACTCGCTCAATTTACACTCTACGTAGACAAATTATACATCAAAACGTAGGTCTTTTTGTCTGGATTCAGAAAATGTAACCCTCATTGCTGTAGGACTTATAGCTTTTTTTCATCACGCCATTTTCACCTACCCTGGTGACAAAATTATCCAGAAACCAACAAACAACTTTAGCCTACTTGCTCAATTTTCACTCTACATGCACAAATTATACATCAAAACGTAGGTAGTTTTGTCTGGAATCAGGAAATGTAACCCTTATTGGTGTAGGTCTTATAGATTTTTCGCAAATCACCTCAGACCAGCAGCAACCCCAAAGTCAAAATTATGCAAAAAACAACGAACAACTTGAGCCTACTCGCTCAATTTTCACTCTACATGCACAAATTATACATCAAAACGTAGGTCTTCTTGTCTGGATTCAGGAAATGTAACCCTCATTGGTGTAGGACTTATAGAATTTTCGCAAATCACCTCAGACCGGCAACAACCCCAAACCTTCCCCAAATTCAGCGAGTTGTTTGGGGTTTTTTTGTGCTGCAGCCATCCATCCAGAGCCGGTCAAAGACATAGGCGTACTAAGGGGCTGCTTGGGCCCACCGGTGCAATGGGGGGGCCCCCAAATTTTTACAGGCCGAACCGTAGGGTGTACCCCCACTTATTATATATCGAAACGTTCGTCTCGACGACGCGATGCAGGCTTTTTGCACTTGACGTCATTTCCAGTTACGGTTGGAACAACATTTGCAAAAAAACACAGAAAAATGGCAATTTTCAACGCTCTACTGTGTCCTCATGCTTTCACCTACGAACATTGTTTAACTTCCAGTTTGTAGATATATCTTTGAACTTTTCAGAAGTGCAAACGGAATGTGGATATCTTTTATCGTTTTCTCATCACGCCATTTTCAGTTACCATGGTGACAAAATTCTCCAAAAAACACCAAACAACTTTTGCCTATTCGCTCAATTTTCACTCTACGTGCACAAATTATACATCAAAACGTAGGTATTTCTGCCTGGATTTAGGAAATGTAACCCTCATTGGTGTAGGTGTTTTAGATTTTTCGCAAATCACCTCAGACCGGCAACAACCCCAAAGTGAAACTTATGCGAAAAAGACCAAACAACTTCGGCATACTCGCTCAATTTTCACTCTACGTAGACAAATTATACATCAAAATGTAGGTCTTTTTGTCTGGATTCAGAAAATGTAACCCTCATTGGTGTAGGTCTTATAGATTTTTCGCAAATCACCTCAGACCGGCAACAACCCCAAACCCTCCCCAAGTTGAGCGACTAAGCTGCAGTTGTTTTCCGTCCTGTAGACAGCCAGCCAGGGCCGGTCAAAGCCATAGGCGTACTAAGGGGCCGCTTGGGCCCACCGGAGCAATGGGGGGGCCCCCAAATTTTTTTTTTTTTTTTTTTACAAGTAACAATTAAATTACTTCAGTTATACGCACCACCAGGCGGGCGCCTTCTTCAACTTCTTCAGAAGTTGAACGTTTCTAGTTATTATTATTGTTTATTAATCTTCCGTCACCGTTAATACAGCCCGAACCGTAGGGTCTACCCCCACACACCATATATCGAAACGTTGGTCTTGACGCCGCGATCAGGGCTTTTTGTACTTGACGCCGTTTCGGCTTACGGTTGGAACAAAATTCACCAAAAACCACTTCTTCAACACAGTTGACCTTTCAAAAATGCGCGGCTGAGCACGGCACTGGTGTTATGGGGGAGTGGGTTAGGTGTCGGGCTGCAAAGCAGAAGATCGTAGGTTCGACTCCAAGCTGTGCCAATTTCAGAGAATTACATTTTCCCCCAATATTTCATTTCCCTTTGGCTTTAAAAAACGATTTTTTCATTTAAATCAATAGCCAGATTAATTTATCCAGCATATATCTTAAATATACCAAATACAATATTTCATTTCCCTTTGGCTTTAAAAAACGATTTTTTTAAATTTAAATCAATAGCCAGATTAATTTATCCAGCATATATCTTAAATGTACCAAATACTACAATAAAACATAATCAAATTCATCACAATCTCTTCTGGAATAATAAAAAACATGTGATCAGAAAGAACAACATAGCAATATCAGTAGAAAAAGGAGGAACAAACGTTATTGATTTTAAAGTGATTAATGCCGTGATTAAATTACAATGGCTGCAGACTTTTATTAAAAATTAAAAGAGTTTATGGTTTATTTTCCCTTCACAACTTTAGAAAAAAATTGGAGGAATGAATTTCTCTTAAGATGTAACTTTGATCCGGCAAAATTACCGATTAAATTGTCAGACTACCACAGAAGCATTCCAAAAATATGTTAAAAGTTTTCATGTCTTGATTACGTTACTGGAAAATAACCGTAATTTAACAAAGTAAATTTTATTTGTAACAAATGGAGACCGCTGGTTTGTTTTGGATGGACTTGCCTTATGATGACGTCATCGGGAAGCGCCCGAGCCGAACTGACCACCCGAGTCGGAGCCGTTTTACACAGCTGCGATCAACAATTTTTTCGGAATACCAGAGGACTTCACCATTGACATTCGCAAGAGCTATTGCTGCAGCAACAATGCCCACGTACATGGCCATTGGATGTTCCAACACAACTGGTAAAATTGGAAAAACATTGCTTATTTCAACTTTCCATGAACTAACCGGGCTCGTAGCTGGATTGCCATCTTGAAGAGAGCTTGCCAGAGAGAAAACACGTCATATGCAGTGACCATTTCGAAGAAGAATGTTTTGAACATGACATGAGAGCAAGGATTTTCGGTAAGTTATTTTTAAATTTTAAATTTTTACATTAGAATTTGCAGGGATTTTACCGACCAGAGGGGCGGAGGGATACCACATGTGATGTGATATCCCTCCGCCCCAGCATGTGCTGAAAGCTTTTATATTTTAATATTTATAGAATAATTACCACCTGCCCTATTTACTAGGGGGCAAATATATAACTTAAGTCACTTCAGCGATCTCTCCTCCGCTGTGTGTGTGTGTGAGTGTCTGTCGGCAAAGCCGTGCTGCGCGGAGCGCGCCGCGCGCACACACACACACACACATTGAGCGCGCAGCGAGACAGGTATTAAGCGTTTAAACACATAAACCTACAAATACTGCATAAACTTTACTAAAAAAATGTTGCGTTTCGAAACGGTCGCAAGCGCATGCGCACTGTAGCTCACAGCCGGACTGCTTTTGCTCCGAGTCTTGGGGGGAATAAAAGCCTGGCGCCCCGCGGTCTTTATAATATGGTGGTTGGGAGGGGGGGAGACTGCAGTTTAGCATAGTAGCATATGAAGTCTTCTGAATTGAGTGCGTCGGAACCAATCTGAGCGCGCAGCGAGACAGGTATTCAGCGTTTAAACATGACATGCGCGCTCAACTTTCAAACTGTGCTCAAACACTACCCTCGCGCTCGGCTCTGTTTGCTCACGTGCGCAACCTTCTCTCCTTCCAGGCTAAACGCCAGTTGTGCGCTCGATCGTTTGTTAATCCGTTTGCTTGGTTCTGTCTCACTGATTTCGATTATACACTGGAGTGCGGATTTTGCCGAAAAACTGAAGTCCCTGGCCGCCATCTTGCTACTCCCTACTCTCACAGAATCCCAATGGATTTGGCCGCCATCTTGCTACTCCCTACTCTCACAGAATCCCATAGGATTTCCCATAGGATTTGGTTGCAACAACAAGCAGTTCTCTGGCTATGTGAAAACGTTTCACATGTAATTTTACAGTCAGTGGATGTACTAACACTATCAACTTCTAGAAAATTATGTGCTGAAATATTTTATATGTTATTCATATCATATTATATATAAGTGTGTGTGTGTGTATGTATGTATATATATATATATATATATATATATATATATATATATATATATATAATATGTGTGTACATTTTTTAATAACACCAATTTTCCATGCTGCTTGGATGCAGACCTTCTCCTGTCGGCTGTTTTTTTTGGTGAGGCTTATTTGCTAAAGGAGGCCGATCTGACACATGGCCTTTGGTGAGCTTTGGTGACATTAAGTATTGGCACTAGGGTTGGGTATTGTTAGGAACCTCACGATTCGATTCGATTTCGATTATTGCGGTTGCGATTCGATTCGATATTGATTTAAAGTTCTGAAGACACAAATGATTGTATATAATGTTGACATTTTTAAAATATTTATTTTCATACAAACTTCTGAAACATCACATTTCTGAGCAAAGAAACAAACTTGTTAATGCAATGTGCTTAAAGTAGAAAACTGTTCTTAATAAACAATAAAAAATAAAGTGCATGTAAAATAAAATTAGGCATAGCTTATCTCTTGAAAGTCTAATATAAATAAAAATGCATTTCAATAACATCTGTGCATATGTGTGCAGATTTAAACACAAATCATAGGGTTGTATTCAACTGAATGACACTGAATAAGTTTAGTGCTTAACATATCTTAAACTGAACTATAGTACTGTAGCCAGAAATAAAGAATTGTACTGTAACAGTACAGTTCTTCATTTCTGGTTACAGACTAAGTGGGCACATGGAGATTCTTGTTAAAAAATAAAGTGCATGTCAAATAAAATTAGCAAATTTTGTGTTGCAAAAAAGTTTATATACATATATATTAATACCTTTTTTGGAGATCCCTGCTCATAGCAGTCTTCATTTCCTTCACCACTGCAGAGTCACTGGACGATGGTTGCATCTCCTCTAGAAGTCTTTCTTTTAGAGGTGCAATGACAGACAGAGTTGGGGTGCTTTCCTGAGACATCACCAAGGTGGCTTTCTTTAATGGCTTCAGAGCCTGTGCAATATCCTCTGCTGCTGTAATGTCTGTCTCTGTAAGGGAGCATAGATCTTTTTCCTGCTTTCGCACTTCAGGTTCAAGTAATGCAGCAGAGACAGCTGGTTGTTGTTGTTCCAAAAATCTCTCCAGCATATCTAAAGTGCTATTCCATCTCGTAGAGACATCAGTCACTAACTTGTGTTGTGGGAGGTCCAACAACTTTTGATTCTTTTTGAGTGCATGACAGGCCAAAGTGCTTCGATGAAAAAAAGCAGAGATGCGCCTCACTCTGCCCAGAAGCCGTGTGACTGCAGTGGTTTTAAGAGCAGCCTGCCAAGCCAAGTTGAGCACATGGGCAAAGCAGCCAACATGCAACAGATCAGTGAGACCGACAGCTCTAGCATGTTAGCCGCGTTGTCTGTAACAACAGCAGGCACTTTTCCCACCACCAGGCGGGCGCCTTCTTCAACTTCTTCAGAAGTTGAACGTTTCTAGTTATTGTTTATTAATCTTCCGTCACCGTTAATACAGCCCGAACCGTAGGGTCTACCCCCACATACTATATATCGAAACGTTCGTCTCGACGCCGCGATCGGGGCTTTTTGTACTTGACGGCATTTCGACTTACGGTTGGAACAAAATTCGCAAAAAAACACCGAAAAATGGTCATTTTCAACACTCTACTGTGTCGTCATGCTTTCACCTACGAACATCGTTTAACTTCCAGTTTGTAGATATATCTTTGAACATTTCAGAAGTGCAAACGGAATGTGGATATCTTTTATCATTTTCTCATCACGCCATTTTCAGTTACCATGGTGACAAAATTCTCCAAAAAACACCGAACAACTTTAGCCTACTCGTTCAATTTTCACTCTACATGCACAAATTATACATCAAAACGTAGGTATTTCTGTCTGGATTTAGGAAATGTAACCCTCATTGGTGTAGGTCTTTTAGATTTTTCGCAAATCACCTCAGACCGGCAACAACCCCAAAGTCAAAATTATGCAAAAAAGAACGAACAACTTCAGCCTACTCGCTCAATTTTCACTCTACGTAGACAAATTATACATCAAAACGTAGGTCTTTTTGTCTGGATTCAGAAAATGTAACCCTCATTGGTGTAGGATTTATAGATTTTTCGCAAATAACATCAGACCGGCAACAACCCCAAACCCTCCCCAAATTGAGCGAGTTGTTGGGAGTTTTCCGTCCTGCAGACAGCCAGCCAGGGCCGGTCAAAGCCATAGGCGTACTAAGGGGCCGCTTGAGCCCACCGGTGCAATGGGGGGGGGCCAAATTTTCCTTTTTTTTTTTTTTTTTTTACAAGTAATTAAATAATTTGACTAACTGATATAAATGAATGAATGATGAAAAAAATTCTGATTTTTCTCATCACGCCATTTCAAGTTACCATGGTGACAAAATTCTCCAAAAAACACTGAACAACTTTAGCCTACTCACTCGATTTTCACTCTACGTGCACAAATTATACATCAAAACGTAGGTATTTCTGTCTGGATTTAGGAAATGTAACCTTCATTGGTGTATGACTTATAGATTTTTCGCAAATCACCTCAGACCGGCAACAACCCCAAACCCTCCCCAAATTCAGCGAGTTGTTTGTGTTTTTTTTGTGCTGAAGACAGCCAGCCAGGGCCGGTCAAAGCCATAGGCGTACTAAGGGGCCGCTTGAGCCCACTGGTGCAATGGGGGGGGCCCCAAATTTTCCTTTTTTTTATCTTTACAAGTAACAATTAAATTACTTCAGTTATACGCACCACCAGGCGGGCGCCTTCTTCAACTTCTTCAGAAGTTGAACGTTTCTAGTTATCTACTATTATTTATGAGTTCAAACAAAAATACTTTTTTAACTAATAGTCCTTTAAACACCTAAGAGTTCCAAGAAAAGCTGGACAACATATACAGGAGAAGGACAAGAGGGGCATTTGTCTAGAAAATGGTGGTTAGATAGATGGAATCTTTATAAAGTTATAAAAATTATCATGCAAAATTAAGTACCATTACTCATTTAAGAGGCTGCACAGTGGCGCAGTGGGTAGCACTGTTGCCTTGCAGCAAGAAGGTCCTGGGTTCAAGTACACCCCTGGGTCTTTCTGCATGGAGTTTGCATGTTCTCCCTGTGCATGCGTGGGTTCTCTCCGGGTACTCCGGCTTCCTCCCACAGTCCAAAAACATGACTGTTAGGTTAATTGGCTTCTTCAAATTGTCCTTAGGTGTGAATGGTTGTTTGTCCTGTTTGTCTCTCTGTGTTGCCCTGCGACAGACTGGCGACCTGTCCAGGGTGTACCCCGCCTCTCGCCCAGTGAACGCTGGAGATAGGCACCAGCAACCCCCGCGACCCCATGAGGGATTAAGCGGTTTGGAAAATGGATGGAATGGATGGATACTCATTTAAGAATAGAAGAAGTGCGAACTCATGACCTGAAAAAAACCAATATTTTCTAACCAACTAATCACTATCTTCAGAGATTTTACTAATGCTTGAAAAAAAAAGAAAGGTTGATTGTTGGCCTTTGGATTCGTATTACCGTGATACTGTTCCTTTTGCCACATGTGGAGATTCAAGAATAAAATCAAGTGGTGACATTGGTGGTATTGAGGAAAACTGAACAAAATGATTCTTTATGAATCTTCTGACTTGTAAATATCTGAAAAGGTTATGTGCAGTTAAAGAGAATTATCTGACCTGATCAAAAGCCATGAAAATGCCATCCCTGTACAACATCTTAATATTAAGAACCCACTGTACCGCCCGACATCAACATTAAGAAAACTAATTGGGTGGTAAGAGGAGCATCTATGAGGATCTTTGCCTTTTTTAGGAGAAGGGATATTGATGCTTGGCACAGTGTTTGTGGGAGACGCTGGGAGTTTAAACTGTCATTGAATACTTCTTTGAGTAAGGGGCCTAATTTCCCAGAGAACTTCTTAAAAAATTCGGCAGGGAAACCGTCCAGACGTGGACATTTCCCACTTCGCATACATGAAATGGTGTGAATAATTTCCTGCAAAGAGATGGGTTATCTAAGGATTCCCTAAACTTATCTTCCACAGTGGGAATATCCAGCCATCCAAAAAAAACTATCCATCAGCCTCGGATCAGTAGGAGGTTCAGAAGTATATAAATTGAAAAAAAAAAAACTCACAAAACCGTTTATTAACATCATCTGGGTCTGATAGCAGTCCTGACTCAGATTCATTTTGATTTATCATATATATGTATATATACATATATATGATAAATCAAATATATGATATTCATATATATGACATATATTACTACTACTATATATATATATATATATATATATATATATATATATATATATATATATATATATATATATATATATATATATATATAGTAGTGGTAATATGCCAAAGACTGTAAGCAAGCGCCTTGTTTGGTTTCTCTCCGTATTCATATAACCTATTGTCAGGGTTTGGTGGCGAGGACCAAGGTGGCAACGAGTCGGAGGCTGGTGCATGGTGAAAAAAAAAAGAGTCTTTAATAGAGGTAACTTACGGAAAACAGGATACAACTCAGGCTCGGAAGGGTTCAAACAGAAAAAACACGACTGGCTCGGGAACAGGCTTCAACACAGAATTCACAGAATCAACAGAGCGACCCGACAACGGGGAAACAAACAGAGGGCACTTAAATACAGGCTGGAAACTGACAACCATCGGTGAGTCCTAACAACTAATTAAGTCCCAGATCGGAGGTCATGACACCTATGTTTAGATTTCAGTATGGCTCGTTCAGCCCGGCCAGTTGAAAGCACGTCAAATTCTGCCTGAAACAAAACACACTGTTTATACAATTGTGGGGATGGTGTGGGGACCCTTCACATTTCAATTGGTAAACTTAACTGACTGCCCACTCCCACATTGTTGGGTTTCTAACTAACCTAAATAGACCCAAAAGCAACCATAAGCAACTAAATAGATGAAAAAAATGAACAGTGTCAAATACTACAACTGTGTAACACATAATCAAGCAGGCAGCAATAGTATCCACTTTAGAGTAAAGAATATCATAGCTTGCTGATAAGCTACAGATTGTGAAAGTTGACTACAGTTCCAAATCACTACTGCCTCTGGGCCAGTTTATAGCCCAGTCAGAGGAAAGTGTCAGTAAGAAATCGCATAATTTCGCAATGACCTAAAATGTTAATAGCAAGCAAGATAATGCGCATAACATTAAGTCTGGCCAAAAAGATGAACCCGAAATCTCAACACTTAAATAAATCAGTGAATACCTGTTCATCACTGCAGAAGAATGTTCTCCTTTATGTAGGATATGGCCAGATCAGGATCAGTGAATTATTTCTCCTCCTCTCTGAAAGTGTTGGGGAATGTAGCTGAAAAGTCCAAATTCGACATCCTTGGTGTTTTTAAGGAGCTGTTTCACCTCTGTGAAAGTTACGTGCTTCTTCGCCACTTCTGGAGCGAAGTCGGGATAGATGTGTACTTGCTTTTCCTTGTAGAACAGCTTCTTCTTCTGACCCGAAATGCGGAGGATGCATTCACATCCCCGTTATGTATGCGGATACGGTCCAGACGTGGAGTGTCCTCGAGGTCCAAAATCTCCTTCAGCACATCGGCGCAGAACTGTCGTGAGTCTCTCCCTTCCTAGCCCTACTCTATTCCAATTGTACGGATATTCTGGCGACCACTGCGACTCTCCAAGTCCAAGCACTCCTCTGTGAAGTTGCACACTTTTGATAGCAGACGTTCCACTGTAGTTTCAAGAGTCATTACTGTTGAGGTCATCTACACTCTTAGCATTGTGCATTAGCAGCCTGCAGAGAGCCGACTGTGGTGTGCAACTCTTGACAGATGGAGACTATTTCCTGATGGAGGGCAGTCGTTAAAATATTATCAACAGAATCTGGAGAAAACGGCTTTAGTGGGAGAGCTAGCTGTTTTCTTGCTAGCAGCTGAATTAGCAGCTTTAGCACTTCTACTGCCCGACATGCTATAAGCAAGAACTGGTCCGTGTAGACGAAATATTTCCACCCAACTAAACATGACAATGTATAACTTTGAGACAAAGTTGTAGCTTATTTATCGGAATTAAGCAGTCATATAAAGAATTCAATTGAAAGTTGCATGCAGAGCTCCAGGACCTTGCAGACACATGTCGAATACCCTCTAGCCTCTCCTTCCAGCTCTTTTAATGTTAGAATGCCTGGTTGCATAAACCTCCCAGTAATTTGTGTATCTACTATGTCTAGGATACAATAAAACTCTTCTATGTAATACCTCAGAACTGATTCAGACTTGGCAGCTTACATCCTTTTGTACTCTCTGGTTTTTAATGCAGCATGCAAGTAAACTTTTTTTTAGTCTTGTAATGTTTTTATATTTTTTACGTTTTTAACTTTGAATTATTGTGGTAATGTGTCATTTTTTGCTGCACCTTAGCAATTGTTTTTTTTTTTTTTTTTCTCCCAGAAATTGTTTTCAAAAGTGCTGTAAATAAAATAAAATTGATTTCAAAAATGATTATCTTCCATATCTGGGAAAGTCAACAGGCAAGAGGCACAGGATAGCCTACTTGGGGGTCATTCACAATTTTCAGAAATGTAATGCATCAAACCCTGTGTCTCCTATAGTAAATCCAACTTTCTGAGTGGGAGAGCCAAGAGGCAGTTCTGACTGCATTCAGGTGTCGTGTCAAAGTTATCCTTGGACAGTATTTGTACCCCATGCGTCAGGAGCTTAGAAAGAGAGGCACTAGCGCTGCTGAGCTTTCAATGGAGTAAGACGTACGTTTGGGAGCTCCTGCCAATTTTGATTAATATTGTTATTCATCTGCGCTTTTTAGTCATATTTTTGTGTTGTTTTTTACTTCTCAACACTTTTTGTCAAGAACTGTAACTTTGGATCACGTCAGGATGTCAGGAAAGAATGCAAAATTGCGTAATACTATCCAGACGCAGCTGAGGCCTAGTTTACAGAGCGCAGCCACGCCCTCAGGTGAGCCGCTAGCTTCGACTGAGGCGCAGGCTAGCCCTGACGCCGCTGCCCTTAAATTGGAGCTAATGACATGGCTGAAAGAAGACGCTCGGGGATTCTTTGTCGACTATCCAGCTTGATCTACAAACTGTGAAAACACAGCTCACGAATAATAAAGCAGCTACTGATGCTACATTAGCTGAGCTCAAGTGCACCGTGGGAGAAGTGGAAAATCTGAATGTTCCGATGACATTGCTGTGATGAAAGCAACAATCAGTAGCCTGACTGCTAACGTTGCCAAGCTTGAAAATAAATACCAGGACTTAGAATCCAGATCACGGCGCAACAACATTAGGATAGTGGGAGTTCCCGAGAGCCCCGGCACTTGTGACACCGCTGCGGTATCTGCCTTGCTGAAGGAAGCGTTCGCTTTGGAGAAGGAGCCGCTTTTGGATCGGTCACATCGGACCCTTCAACCAAAGCCTCAGCCAAATGAACGACCACGAGCCATTGTGTGTAGGCTTCACTACTACAGCGACTGTGTTGACATTTTACGCCGTGCAAGAGAGCTCCGTCAGATTAAACTCAGAGGTATGACGCTCTCCGTGTTCCCGGATCACACTGCCAAGGTAGCCCGGGCTCGGGCTGCGTTCAACGAGGTCAGGAAACAACTTTGCGGCATAGATAGTGCTCGTTACGGACTAATCCATCCAGCGTGTCTCCGCATTACTTTCAAAGGTGTTGAGAAGGACTTCATCTCAGCGGATGATGCCAAAGAATACGTCCAATCCTTAATTTCTGGGTGAGCATCATTACTTTTATATTGCTTTTGTATGCAATATTCTATTGCGGGACTATTGTTAGTATTACTGTGGATTATTATTTGCTGGGTCACTGTTACTCTTTGATGTTCAAATACTAATGACCCTTTGTAATATTTATGTTGATACAAGGCAGAAATGTATTTATATTTTTGTCACCCTGGATTACACTTTCGTTTTTTTTTTTTTTTTCATTGCGCATGTTCTTGACTGGATGTGAAGTTGGCAGGTAGTTGGTAGGTCTTTTGCTTCTTTGTCTTTGTTCTGCACCGTCTCTGTGTTGTTTTCACTTTAGCGTGGGCAACCTTTTTTGCTGTGTGAACACTGCTGTCTCCATTGTTCTGTTCTGTGTTTATATGGGGACTTTGGGTGTTTTTGTGTTGGGGATGCATTGGGGGTGGGAGTCCTGTCTCGGCTCAGTAAAATTTTTCATTACTTTCTTTTATTCAAATGGTTAATAACAGTTTAGAGCCCAGCACAGCTGGATCAGGCACACCTCTTAGATTTATTAGTTGGAATATTAGAGGTATGGGCAATCCTGTCAAGAGGTCTAAAGTTTTTACACACTTGAAACGTCTGAAATGTTCTGTAGTGTTTTTACAGGAGACCCATCTTAGAATTAAAGATCACCACAGACTACGCTGCCCTTGGGTGGGGCAAATCTTTCATTCAGATTTTAATTCTAAGGCAAGGGGAGTTGCAATTTTAATTAGTAACCAGAGTTCAATTTTCCTCCAGTAATTTTATAGCTGATAAGGATGGTAGATACTTGATAGTTGCTGGTACTCTAATGCAGAGAAAGGTTGTGTTGGTGAATGTATATGCTCCAAACTTTGATGACGCTGAATTTGCTAATAGACTATTAAGAAATCTACCCTTTTTGAATACCCACTTGTTGATTTTTGGAGGGGATCTAAATTGTGTTTTTGATCCAACTTTAGATCGTTCTAGTCCTCGGAATTTAACTCAATCGACCATGTCGCGAACATTCTCAGATTTTATGATTCAAAATGGTTTTATTGATCAGTGGAGATCTCGTAATCATCTAAAAAAAAAATTCTTTTTTTTCCTCGGTACATAATTCTTATTCCAGGATTGACTATTTTTTTATTGATAGGGCTCTTGATCCTTGTGTAGTTTCTTCCGATTACTTGGCTATAACTATATCAGATCATACGGCATTGTTATTGGAGATTCAGTTTACTACTTATAAATGTAGCCCGCCTCTTTGGAGGTTTAATTCTCTTTTATTGGCAGATAAAGAGTTTTGCGATTTTATTTCGAATGCGATTGACGAGTTCCCTTTCTTTAATCAGAATGATACTACATCTTATTCATTGTTATGGGAGACAATTAAGTCTTATCTTAGAGGACAAATTATTTATTATTCTTCATTTTCTAATAAAAGACTTAATTCTAGACTTAATGAATTAACATCTGCAATTAGGGAATGTGATCAAAGACATGCAGTGAATCCCACTCCAGAACTGCTTAAGCAGCGTGCAAATTTGCAAGCGGAATTTGAGCTAATTTCGACTAAAGAGGCAGAACGCTTGTTATTACATAGTCGGGGTTTATATTATGAACATGGCGACAAAGCAGGTAATTTACTGGCACACCAGTTACGGCGTAAAGCTGCCTCCCGTCTGATACCTAGCATTACAAACACTAGTCACACAATTACCACAGACCCCTCTGAAATTAATGCTATTTTCAAATCATTTTATTCTTCGTTATATAAATCAGACTTTCCTGTAGACAGAGCTAATATGGACAAATTTCTTCAAAACCTTGCTAATCCTGTTATAGATGCAGACACCGCCAGGACCATGGACTCTCCACTATCCCTTGTTGAAGTGTTTAATTCAGTTAAAGCTATGCAGTCTAATAAAGCCCCTGGCCCCGATGGGTTTCCTATTAAATTTTATAATAAGTTTATCCGAAAATTGGCACCATTACTTTTGGCTGTATTTAATGAATCTTTCAAACAAGGTTCTTTACCACCAACACTGACACAAGCAACTATAGCTCTCCTTCATAAAAAAGACAAAGACCCAACTTTGTGTGGGTCCTACAGACCCTTATCATTGCTTAATGTTGATGTTAAATTCTTGGCAAAAATAATTGCTTCTCGTTTGGAGAATGTACTTCCCTTGATTATTTCTGAGGAGCAAAATGGCTTCATAAAGGGGCATCAGTTGTTTTTTAACACTCGCACACTTTTTAATATAATTTATTCTAAACATTCGGCTGATCTTCCAGAGATAGTTGTATCTCTTGATGCTGAAAAGGCATTCGACAGGGTGGAGTGGGAGTACTTGTTTGCTGTTTTGAAGAGATTTGGATTTGGTGATACTTTTATTTCATGGATTCGTCTTCTTTATTGTTCCCCTAAAGCTTCTGTTCACAGTAATGACACTTTCTCTGATTATTTTCCTCTCGGACGCGGAACTCGTCAAGGGTGTCCGCTATCGCCTTTACTCTTCGCTATCGCTATTGAGCCTCTATCTATAACATTACGATCTTCTCCCTTATTCAGAGGGATAACCCGAAATGCAATCGAACACAAACTGTCATTATACGCAGATGATTTGTTGTTATATGTAACTGATCCTGCTTCTTCCCTCCCTATCATTTTGAGTATTCTGGAAAACTATGGCTCTTTTTCAGGTTATAAATTAAATATGGAGAAAAGTGAATGTTTTCCTGCAAATAGTGCTGCTTGTGATCTCCAACAATCCGACTTACCTTTTAAGCTTACTTTCTCTGGGTTCAAATATCTGGGTATAAATGTGACACGATCTTTATCTGGCCTACTAACAGCTAATTTTACCCCCCTTATTTCGAAGATAAACTCAGATATTCAAAGATGGCGTAGTCTCCCACTTTCATTGATTGGCAAAGTAAATGTTGTCAAGATGAATATTTTACCAAAAGTTTTGTTTTTGTTTCAATCAATACCTCTTTTTCTGCCAAAAACTTTTTTTGATTCTTTAGATAAAACAATTGCCATTTTCTTATGGGGTGGAAAGCCACCTAGGATCCGTAAAACATTTTTGCAAAGGTGTAAACTCAGTGGTGGACTTGCATTACCTAATTTTCAGATATATTACTGGGCTGCTCACATCCAAAAACTCTGTTGCTGGTTGGAATCTCCTCACTTCCCTTGGTGTAAATTAGAACAATCGTCTTGCATAGGGTCCTCTATACCTGCTTTGCTATATTCTTCTCTGCCTACAAAACCTTCTCTATATACAGATAATCGAGTGGTACTTAACAGCCTTAAGATCTGGTATCAGTTTAGACGGCGACATAAATTTTTAACTGCATCTTCTATGATTCCTTTAACTAACAACCACTTATTTACCCCATCTCTTTCGGACTCGCTTTTTTCAGTTTGGTATGATAAGGGTGTTAGACACTTAAAGAATCTGTATGTACGTGGTGTGTTTGATAGTTTTACTAATTTGTCTTCTAAGTATAATCTTCCGGGTACTCATTTGTTTCGCTACTTTCAGATTCGTAGTTTTGTTTCAAAACTCTTTCCCAGTTTTCCTTCAATGCCCCCGGAATTGCCTTGGGAAAACTTGCTTTCATATAGTCCTTCTCAGAGAGGACTCATTTCAAAGATATATAATTCCATTCTGAAACTAAACTGTCAGTTGGATACCAAAATTAAGAATGCATGGGAATCAGAGTTAGGAATACAGTTAAGTGAAGATCTCTGGGAAGATGCAATTGACAGAATACGGTCTACTACCTCTTGTGCTCATCTTGGTTTTATTCAATTCAAAGTTTTACATAGAGTCCATTTCTCTGAGTCCAGACTCAGTGTAATCTATCCAGAAATTGAAGACAAATGTGACAGGATTCTCCGTGTCATCTTAGTCATATGTTTTTTTTTTGCCCTGGCTGCTTTTTGGTCTGGTTACTTCACAGTTATGTCTACTATTCTCAAACTAAATCTGCAACCTTGTCCACTGACTACCATATTTGGGATTTCTGATTCCTCAGTTGTATTAAATTCTATGCAAAAAGATATTATAGCCTTTACATCCTTAATTGCAAGACGTTTATTATTATTACACTGGAAGTCTGCTAGATATCCCTCCATCGCCCAGTGGCTTAAGGACATGGTGTTTTTCCTTAAACTTGAGAAAATTAAATATACAATGAGAGGATGTACAGACAATTTTTTCCAAAAATGGCAGTTTTCTTTCTTATTTTTCAGATTTGGAGCTCCTACCTAACTAAATAGAGGTGCCTGTTGTTGCTGTATTTTGCTGATGTTTTTTATTATTATTATTATTATTATTATTATTATTATTATTTCTTTTATTTTTCTGCTGAACATGTTGGGCTGAGACAGGGTGGGAATGGGGTGTATTGTTCTCTTCTTTTATTGTTCTTATTTTGTTTTTTTTGTTTTTTTTGTATATGTAGTAGGTGTGACTATTTCAACATTTGTACTTGTGTGTATATATTAGAAGTTATACCTGCATAAGTATACGTTTATCCAAAAAAAAAATCTTATCTTTTGCTTCAATAAAAATAATTTGAAAAAAAAAAGAAAGAGAGGCGCTGCAATCAATGCACGCTGCAATGTAAATTAGTCTAACTAACGGACCATTAATCGTTGGTTTTGCGGGCAATGTTGATTCTCGGCTTATGTAGGCACAATGTGGGGGAACAGATCTGGGTCGCTATAAATCAGTAGGGACACGTCCATTAGAGGTGGGCGGATCGATCCTAGGACCGATACTATCGATACCAACGCTGGTATTGATATTGAACAACATTCGTTAAACAAGATCGATATTTTTTATTCTCTCCCGCGCACACTGACTGCAGCAGATTCACCAGTCTCCCCGTCTGTCTCACGGCACTCTGCTGCTCCCCCTCCCCCCTCCCCCCTCGTACTGTCACATGGCTCAGCGACGCCAGCCAATCAGCACGCAGGCTCAGCCTGGCTCACTCAGTTCGACACACAAACAACCGCGCTGCTGCTGCTCAGACTCGGTGAGAGAGAGACCGCTGGACCGGAAAAACATGAAGAGGGAAAGAAGCTCTGTTTGGCTATATTTTAATGGCGTAAATGAAACAACAGCAAGCTGTATGGTTTGTAAAAAAACGGTTAAATGCAGTGGAAACACAACAAATTTATATAAGCACATGAAAAACCATGAGCAAGAAAACGTCGAGCGACAGAAACAGAAGAGAGGAGACAAAACTTCTCTCACTGCCCCCCGACAGACCCAGACCCACAGACTGACGTCACTGACTGAGGCGTGTCAGTCCTCCAGAGAACATCCAGGTAGATAAGAGTGGTCATCTTCAGCAGCAGTTCATATTAACTTTCAAAGTAGATATTATATATCATGTTACTGGAACCCACTCAGAAAGTGTATTTAAGACCTTGAAAGAACCCAGTACATTTATACCATTAAAAAGTGTTATTTAAGATAAGATAACATTAGCTAATCCTTTATTTATTCCACGACGGGGAAATCTTTAGAATTAAAGCAACATGCAGGTGAACACAACACAAACAAAATTACATAAGGATTGAAAGGTATAATATAAGAGGTGGATTAGGAAAACACACTATGAACATAACATTATTATTATTCAATTGTAATAATAAAATAAAAATCACAAAAACACCGAAAGGTCAACAGTTTCATGATACATCAAGCTTAAATGTAAGAAGTATCAGTATTGTATCGATATCGGCGATACTGACCCTGTATTTGCTCGGTATCGGATCGATTAAAAATTCCCGGTATCGCCCAACTCTAACGTCCATTCAGTTTGTTAGTTTTTTTTCTTTTGATGCGCATTTGTGTCGCAGATCAAAGGGAGTTAGTATTTGAAAAAATTTACAGGGTCTCGAACCGGCCTCGACCAAATTTTTCAAGACGCAACAGTACAAGGCCGAGCCCAAGACCGGGAAAACCGGCTTTGAGGTCAAGACTGGTCTCGTGACCTCCTTCCCGGCTAGATACACTTTGATCACCTAATCTACAGAAGTGTTAATATTGTGAATCTGACAGAAATATATTTTCTCAATGAAGACCTCTCTTTTCTATGACGAAGTTTAGAGGCAAAACTTAGAATTTACCCTTAAGATAGAGAGATATGAGAAGAGTTGAGACTGATACGTTTTTTAAGAACACATGTAAGCTTTAGCAGTGAGATATTTACCCAACTATCTTACCTTTCACTCCATAACCTTGAAGTTAGATTTAAGTTTGTTATGCATTTTCTTCAAACCAACACTGTACGTATGTTGAGGGTTGTGTATGCTTTAATTGATTGAATTAAGGAGCTCACCACGGTAATGACCTATAGTAGCAATGGTTGTCTATGAGATTTTTCTATAGTGTGCTCCTGGCCATCTGTCTAACACAGCCATTAGTTTGGTTATTATTTTAAAAGGTTAAGGGTGCTTATGAATGTTAAATGAACTGAACTTCTATAACACTTTTCCACTCAGTGCTGTACACTAGAGCCACATTCACCCAATTGCGCACACATTCATACATCGATACACAGCTTGGTAGGCAACTTGGGGTTAAGTGCCTTGCCCAGGGTCACATCAACATGTGACAAGGTAAAGCTGGAATCAAACCCATCCATCCACTTTCTTACACGCTTATCCCTCACGGGGCCGCGAGGGGTGCTGGTGCCTATCTCCAGCTATCAGTGGGCGAGAGGCAGGGTACACCCTGGACAAGTCTATTCTATGAACAATGTAATGCTGTTGCTAATAGAGGGTCATCAACTGGAGTTACAATGAAGCAAAACAGGCTTGTAGCCATGGAAGAAGACAAAAAGAGTAATGCGATACTTCTGCTGAGAATACAGACAAAACAAACTAAATCCCTCAGCTGGGGCTTGTTTGTTGTACTTACCCACAACCTCAAAATAATGAGTGACAGGAAAAACAACAACAGGGTGGACTATGGGTATGAGCAAATAAAAATATAATTTCGTTTTAAAAGGGCCAAGAATTAAACAGATTTCTTCTGGTAGCAGTAGGCAGAAATAAAAAATTAAAAGTACCTTCAGAAGAACAGTTCTTGAAACAAGCACTCTGCAAGAGATAGAACATCTCACGGAAAGACCTGACACCTTCCAGGCATAAAGCATCAAACACAGAAAAGAGAGAAAGTGTAAGAGAGGAAGAACAGACATTTTGTAGCTAAAAACAGAAAAAGGGGAAAAGAAGGACAGAGATTAACTAATGATCCTAGCGAAGTCTTTTCAGGCAAATACTATTTCTTCTAACTGTACTGTGTAAGACCAGGATGCTATTTTCATGTCTTATTTGCATAACCAGAAATGTTGCTTCTCACAATGTGCCATTGCTACTGAGGTTGGACACAGTAAGAATTTGAATTTCTTAAAAGATCCTGAGGGTTATGAAACAAAAAGGTCTAGTGGTAGACTCAAAAATATTTCCCTGGTGTCAAGCCATGGATGCGCTTGGCTGTCCGTCAAGTCATGGGACGATCCTCAATTTCAAGGCCATTACTGGTGATAACCATCAGATGGTATCTGAGAGGGAAGGGCTTCAAAAACAACAAAAAAGGCTTCAAAGGCCAGGTGTCATCTAATCCCACAAAATTGGCCATCTAGACTTTGCAAGTTGAGTGAATACGTTTGGCAATATAGTGTATATACACTATGTAGTTTCAAACTATTGGAGTGCAATTGTTCAAGGATCATAGTAACTGGCGTGATGTAAGGTGGAAATAAATATTTCAGCATTTAAACTCTGTTGTAATGGTCATCGTTTACATTAATGAGTATTATCAATCAACAAAACCAAAAGCATTTACAGGCATGTTGTTCAAAATGAAGGATACACAGAAAACACATACTGTAATTTAGGTTTGATGTTCAGTTCAACTTTCTAAAGATTGGCAACTACATTTTACCCTGGCACAATGTCTGCCACATTTTTGAGCCAGTCCCGCACGTATGATTAGACCTTTTCACGTACAGGAGAGATTTACCTGTGATATCAAACCAAACAGGGAATGGGTTCCGTTGTAGAGACACCACACCCACAATCTCTGCCACCTTTTCATTCTCTGTGATGGTAAAATTATAGAACGACTCTTCAAAGAGCAATGGCTGAGATGAAGGAGGTGGTCGTCGGATCCACTCAATATGCAGGCGAGCTGTTGACGATCTCTGTGGACGCCCATTGTCTGATGCTTTTATCTGCAGAAGCACAAAATGAATAAAATGTATGGTTTTGTTTACCTTAATGGTTCCTGAAACAACATTTTCCAATGATTAAAAGTTTAAGAGGAATCCCTTGTCCACCTTTATATATTTTAATGATTATACCCATGCATCAACATTGATAAATACTTTTTTCTACATCATATTAATCATATTATATTGATTATATTGTATGGTTAATTTTATGATGTACTCAAAAATATGTTACAGTTTCCAGAGCTGCTGATTTATGGAACATTAAACCTCTGGATTACCAAATTTCTTGTCTTTTCTTAACCGGTATCAAGCCTTGCTTGTAAAGGTTTACAAAACATTTTGAAGTTAGAATATAAAATAGCCCATGCAGGATATTAAGCAATACAAGAGACACACAAAGGTGGTTCTCTTATATTGCTTAGTTGCTTTTTTAAATAAGTTTTAAAAGGTCTGTCAGGTTATAACAACAAACAAAATTTATATCAATCCACCATATAACAGAAATCCACGGCAGCATGTTTGAAAGTAGAATGCTCTTTTTCATTCTGTTGTGAACATGAGAGAATGAGTAATATATAGTACCCATTTGAGCAACTGACTTAGAATAACTGAATTTGAAACGTGGTTAAAAATGGACTCATACAGTCAGGATGTCGTAGCTTCCTGCAGCAAAGGCCTTGCGAGATGACACCACAGCTGTCTTGGAGTCTATGTAGAATTTTCCATCATCATTGCCATCCACAATGCTGTACGAGAGATCACTGTTGAGCCCATTGTCCTGATCGTAGGCAAACACGCGATAGATAGGTTCAGCCTTCTTTCTTCGCTCTCTCTCTGGAAGTCTGACTTGGTAGACCTTCTCATGAAAAGTTGGTCGGTTGTCATTTTCATCTAGGACTGAAACGATTACCCACAATGTACTGCTCATGGGACTTGGACTGCCATCTGATACCAGCACCTATAGGGACAGAAAATGTTATTCACAATTGATTATTTTGTAAGGGGTGAAACATTGACCAAAGTGGTAAACAGATATGTACAGCATCAAAGGAGCAAAACACAAATACATAAAACACATAAAAGATGTGATAAGCAACTTTGATAAAATGGATAAAGTAACTAAAACCAGACATATGTGCCATATGTGTCAATTACCATCTAATGTATAACAGATCACTAGATCAATGTGTGCTTCTGTGCTTTTTGTCTGTCTTGTTGTGTCTCTGCTCTGTCTTCTGTAACCCCCAGTCGGTCGAGGCAGATGACCGTTCATACTGAGCCCGGTTCTGCTAGAGGTTTTTCCTTCCCGCTAACGGGTGTTTTTTCTTTCCACTGTCGCTTCATGCTTGCTCAGTATGAGGGATTGCAGCAAAGCCATGTACAATGCAGACGACTCACCCTGTGGCTCTACGCTTCTCCAGGAGTGAATGCTGCTTGTTGGGACTTTGATGCAATCAACTGGTTTTCTTATATAGGAACATTTTTGACCAATCTGTGTAATCTGACCCAATCTGTATAATATGATTGAACTTAACTTTGTAAAGTGCCTTGAGATGACATGTTTCATGAATTGGCGCTATATAAATAAAATTGAATTGAATTGAATTGAATTGAATTTCACCAAACTGAATGAGTCAGTGTGTAAAGAAAAGTTCAACCTGCCATCAGTAGAGGCAATACCGGTAATGTTAGCTGGAATTTTTTTTAAACTGGATGCAAATATGGGGTTTTGGCAAGTTTCCCTGACCGAAAAGTCAGCTAACTTAACAACATTCATCACACCCTTCTGTAAAGATTGTACTCTGCATGTGCTTTTCTGCTCTGTTGTGTTTTGGTCCAGCTGGCTGTGTGCTGCTCTCTGCTCCACTAATTAGTGGGAGCAGCTCCACCTGCTTAGAAGAAGTCAATGCGAATAAAACAAAACTGAAGTATCGATAGGGAAAGGAGTTTATTTTGCCATTGTAAATCAAAATAATATTTTCCAATCAACAGCCTGAATATTGTTGCAACATTCAGCAGCCCCTTCCAACCAGAAGCCCCGCCCCTTGGGGCGTGTAGCTTTTTTTTTTTTCAAATTTTGGACACAGCAATTCATTTCTATAGGCTCTGTGGAGGGCTTACCCTAATGTAATTTTGTTACATG
The DNA here is from genome assembly GCA_037039145.1 of Fundulus diaphanus. Taxonomy (NCBI): domain Eukaryota; kingdom Metazoa; phylum Chordata; class Actinopteri; order Cyprinodontiformes; family Fundulidae; genus Fundulus; species Fundulus diaphanus. The sequence goes on from CM073124.1 coordinate 59,441,296, forward strand.
CACTGTTGCATGCTTGGCCAATATGTACACACACATGGATTAATTGCGGGTTGAAGAGAACTTTTAAACCTGAAACAGCTATGGTGGAGGAGAATGAAAAGCTGTGAATAAAGTTGAATATATTATGCTTTCAGTGACATAAAAGTAACTTTTAAAATGTTTTTAGGCGAGAAGTTAGCTATGTTAAACCGGAATTCCTGCTGGGTTTGTTGACATATCGATTGATTTAAAAAAATGCTCGGATGTGTTCAGACCGCAGCCGGCTCGCCTTGTTGGCTTCTAGCTGGCTGGCTATGCATAGAGAAAACGCCTTTCTCCCGGCGCAATGCTTTTAGACTCCCATTGGCCTTCAGCTTACCAGGGGAGTCTGGGCTCAGCAACTCAAGAGAGAATACCTTTCTCATGGCACATTCCTTTCTAACTCTTGCTGGCTTTCCGCTATGAAAAAAAATTCAGATATTTATTATTATTATTAAGTTAGAGGGTTCATGTTTAAGTTGGAAAATGTTTTACTAAGTTACACAAATAATTACACAAATGGTATTTGTCATCAATTAATTTTGTTCAGTGGTATATTTCAAAATCAAATTAGACATTTGGCTTATAAATGAATTAGAATATAATAAAGATGATAAACCAACATTTTAAATAAAACATTGTGGGCCATAATACATCTGTAAAGGTGAAAATAAAAACCGTTTAAAGTGGATAACAATTGTTTGTTTTATGGCCACAATGTGGCTCTATTGTGGAACCAAATTTATTGTATTTCAGAATTTAACTAATTAGCTGTACAAAAGTAGTGTACAGTATGTCAAATTCACGTGTTATGTTGCTATCTGGTAGCTGAACAAGAAACCACAATAAACAATGCAATGTAACATTGTAATGTGTTATGAGAAATTTGTCAGGAACCGCCACTGGGACTCAGACCTTAACCTCCAAAAGCCAATTACAAGGTCGGCCTTCTAATACCTGAAAAATCTTTCCAGAATTAAAGCACTGATTTCTCAGCAGGATCTTGAAAAACCAATTCATGTGTTTATCTTTAGTCAGATTGATTACTGCAACAGTGTTTTCACAGGTCTGCCAAAAAAAGTTGACCAGACAGCTGCAGTTGATCCAGAATGCTGCTCACTAAGACATAGAAAGTAGAGCACATCACTCCAGTCCTAAAGTCCTTACACTAGCTCCCTGTATCTCAGAGAATAGACTTAAAAATACTCCTGTTAGTCTACAGTATATCTTATCTCTTGGTCTTCTGTTACTATTTCATTGCAATGTGCTTTTCACTAGGGGTGGGTAAAATAATTGAAGAATCGATGCATCGCAATAATTTCACGCAAAATTCATAATCGATTTGGGGGCTCCTCAGAATCGATTCACCTCCTGACACGTTGGGGGCGCTGCGAGTTTGGTCACTGTGCTGAGCACCTGAGTGCATAACAACAGTCATGGCGAGCTTGAAAGAAGAAGAAGAAGAAGAAGAAGAAGAAGGAAAGAAGAAGTCATGGCGAGCAGCTGTAGAAAGCTAACTCCGTCCACTTTTAAGTCAGATGTTTGCGCTCATTTTGCTTTCCCGTCTAAATCTGGAACTCAAGAAGTCGACAAAAGCAAGGTGGTATGTAAGCTGTGCCAGAGAGAATTAAAGTACTGCAGCAACACGACAAACCTTCGCAACCACTTAACCAGATACTACGCAGATGCGCTACAAAAACCCGAAGCACAACCTGTTGACTCCAAACAGACACAAATCGACAAATCATTCATCTCTAAACTTCCGCCAAGCTCTGCCCGCGCACAGAAAATCACAAAGTCTGTAGCCGTGTTTATTTGCAAGGACCTACGACCGTACAGTGTTGTTGAAAACACGGGTTTTAAGAATATGCTAAAAACACTTGAACCACGTTACGCAATACCAACACGTAAATACATGACAGAAGTCGCTGTGCCGTCACTGTATACAGAGGTGAAGACAGACGTTTTGGAGTCATTAAAGTCGGCCGAAAGAGTTGCTCTGACGTGTGATGGCTGGACCTCAAGAGCAACCGACCCCTACGTAACCATCACTTCTCATTTCATATCGAACGAGTGGGAATTGGTGTCAAATGTGCTTCAGACCAGGCCCCTTCATGGAAGTCATACAGGTAGCAATATAGCAAACTTGTTGACAGAGGCAATAAATGAATGGGGCATAACCGGAAAAGTGCCTGCTGTTGTTATAGACAACGCGGCTAACATGCTAGCTGCTGTCGGTCTCACTGATCTATTGCATGTTGGCTGCTTTGCCCATGTGCTCAACTTGGCTTCGCAGGCTGCTCTTAAAACCCCTGCAGTCACACGGCTTCTGGGCAGAGTGAGGCGCATCTCTGCTTTTTTTTCATCGAAGCACTTTGGCCTGTCATGCACTCAAGAAGAATCAAAAGTTGTTGGACCTCCCACAAAACAAGTTAGTGACTGATGTCTCTACGAGATGGAATAGCACTTTAGATATGCTGGAGAGATTTTTGGAACAACAACCAGCGGTCTCTGCTGCATTACTTGCACCTGAAGTGCGAAAGCAGGAAAAAGATCTATGCTCCCTTACAGAGACAGACATTACAGCAGCAGAGGATATTGCACAGGCTCTGAAACCATTAAAGAAAGCCACCTTGGTGATGTCTCAGGAAAGCATCCCAACTCTGTCTGTCATTGCACCTCTAAAAGAAAGACTTCTAGAGGAGATGCAACCATCATCCAGTGACTCTGCAGTGGTGAAGGAAATGAAGATTGCTATGTGCAGGGATCTCCAAAAAAGGTATTAATATATACGTATATAAACTTTTTTGCAACACAATGAAATAATTTGTCATTAATATTTATAAAAACAATGATTATGGTGTACACAAAGTCACTTACATTTTTTTAAGGTACCTGGGTCTGAAGGATGAGCTCTCCATTGCTGCTGCCCTGGACCCAAGGTTTAAGGCCCTACCTTTTCTGTCAGATGATGATGAGCGAGAAGAAGTGTTCACGCATCTTATAGCTCTCACTAAAGAACTGGCCACTGTTAAAAGCTCAGTAAGTGCTAAAGTATAAATAAAAAATGCATTCTGTCACATATACACCGAATAGTTTTGTTTTGATGTCTTATGGAATGCTATCGGTCTGCAATTATTTGAACACTGGCAAATTAATATACTTTTTATTTTAATTATTTAGCCCTACAATGCATGTTAGATGAGCTATTTGAAATGATAAAGCTCTTCTTACCAATGCAATTATTTTCTTATTTTTTTGCAGCAACAGAGTGGGCTGATGGATGAAGACCGTGAGGCAATTGAACAGCAGGGAGAGCCGGTTGATGACCCTTCTGGACCATCACCAAAGAAAGCAAGGGACTCTTGTGCTCTGGCTGATCTTTTTGGAAGCGCATATACAACTCCAGTAGCAGTGTCCAGACACACAGATACCAAGGCATTGGATGAGGTGGTGCGTTACAAAGGGGTACAACCACTGCCACTCTCAACAAATCCACTCAACTGGTGGAGAGAGCATGAGGGGGAATACCCTTTGTTGTCATGCCAAGCTAAAAGGTACCTTTGCATCCCAGGCAGTAGTGTACCTGCTGAAAGGATCTTTTCCACAGCAGGTGACATAGTCACAGCCCAGAGAAGTGCATTGAAGCCTGAGCATGTGGATCAGCTGCTTTTTCTGAACAAAAATCTCCACGTGCCCACTTAGTCTGTAACCAGAAATGAAGAACTGTACTGTTACAGTACAATTCTTTATTTCTGGCTAAAGTACTATAGCTCAGTTCAAGATATGTTCAAAAATTAGAGGTTTATCACTACATATTGAAAAGCTAAGAATGTTTACAAGCACTAAACTTATTCAGTGTAATTCAGTTGAATACAACCCTATGATTTGTGTTTAAATCTGCACAGATATGCACAGATGTTATTGAAATGCATTTTTATTTATATTAGACTTTCAGGAGATAAGCTATGCCTAATTTTATTTCACATTCACTTTATTTTTTATTGTTTATTAAGAACAGTTTTCTACTTTAAGCACATTGCAGAAACAAGTTTGTTTCTTTGCTCAGAAATGGGATGTTACAGAAGTTTGTATGAAAATAAATATTTTAAAAATGTCAACATTATATAAAATCATTTGTGTCTTCACAACTTTAAATCAATATCGAATCGAATTGAATCGAATCGCAACAGCAATAATCGAAATCGAATCGTGAGGTTCCTAACAATACCCAGCCCTACTTTTCACCCTCTGTAGTGTTTTCTTTATTCTGTAATACTTTTTTGTTCATGTACAGCACTTTGAATTGTTGTTACTGAAAAGAACTTACCTGTGCTGACCCTAATTACCTGCACTGGGTTCCACCTGCCACTAAGCCTATATATTCCTGCCTCACAGCCAGTTTCTTGAAAGCCATTGTGTGTGTAGACCATCCAGCGTTCAATGATTGCCTTGCCAGTTGTGACCATGCTTTGTTTGTTTGGATTCTCCTGCCTTGACTCGCCACTCTCCAGTTGGCCTTAGCCCCCACTGTTACTAGCCCGTCATACGCAGACCCGGCGGCATGGGCGGGCATTGGGGGCTGTGCCCGCCCGCTGAGCCAGCCGTGCCCGCCCTGGACTGGAAGCTGTATTTTTTTTTTTCTTTTACCTCAGAGTGGCCATCGTTCTATCACTACTATCTGTGATTTGTCAATCATACAATTCAAACAATCAAATCAACGACTGAAGGGAACATGCTACCCAATTACAACTGGAGAGGGGTGGGTCGCTGGGTCATACATTCATAGCCTTCAGAGACGCCACGGCTTGGCTGTGGTCACCGTCAGTGTCAGTAGTGCGGGATGGATATTCGGTCTTATTACCAAACAATTACAAGAAGTGACAACGAAGCAGGTACTACTTGCAGGTAAAAGGGAACTCTGCTTTGTTCTGATCCTTGTGCCCCCTAGCTGCTGTAATTACCTCTTCTAGTATGAATTTGTACTTCAGTCAGTGTTCAGCCTGACACCAGTGCTCATGTTTATCAACGTGTATGCTTATGCTTGACTTTTGAGTCAAGACACAGCACTACAGGTTGCCGTATCTCACTGTTAGTTTCCAGCCCAAACCCAGCATAAACCCTGTCCAACTTAAAAGAAAAAAACAAGCCCAAATCTCAAACTCTATGTTAAAAGCATAGAACTATTAAACACATAAGAACCTGCCATTAGCACACAACTGCGCTGCAGCAAAGAAAAAAACTTTGCGCATAAGGGCTCTGCACAAAATGTACAATCAAGCAACCAAATAACACACAAGATCACTTTAACAATCATGATATATCAACCGGAAGAAAAATAAACTTTCATTTCATAGTGACACTTGATTAACCATTATTCTTTTATTGTTTTATTATAACTATTGATCAATATTATTCATAATAACTATTATTCATTCATGATGTCATATTCAGCAGATTCAGCTCATTTCAAAAATAAATTGACCAGTAAAATTAATTTAAGTAGATGGCATTTTATTAAAATGGTTTTAGTTTTCTGCTAGACATTGACAACTATTGATATATTTTGTTAGTAATTCTTTCTAAAAGCCCAACAAACGTGAAAAGCTTCCCAAATTTTACAACCTGCCCATAAGCTATTTTTGTTCCAGCTCAATGTGTTAAAAAAAGAAGCCTAATTGGGTGGAAACCTGTCTAATTTGGCAACACTGCTTACACTATTGCTTTTTGTTTGTTCCTTTTTTTAGATTTTGGAATTTTATTGAGAATTTCTCTCTCAGCACTGTAGGAGTGGTCACAGAGCCACTGTTTAGCCTGAAGCATATAAAATGTTTTTTGAAAAAGTGTGCCTCCCTGAAAAAATGTAATGCCCCCACTTAATTTGTTTCTGCAGCAGGGTCTGGTCATACGTTACAATCACCTTAATGTTACTGCCTTCCTGCACACTATCATCTCAGTATACCTAAATGCACATTGCTGTAAACGAAGCCTCAATTCATCCTTGTTCAATACGCACCCTACTACCTCAGTATGTTAGCTGTGACTTTCCTGAATGCTAAAATAAAGAAAAATGTAACCCTTGTTCATTGCCTGTTTGTCAGTTTTTTGCCTTCATTAGGTGTAATGTGAACCGCAGTAGCCAAAGAGAAATTTCGCCGCAGTGACAAATAAAATATTCTTGATTCTTGAATTCTGTTCATTGACCTCCTGATTTGCCTACTGACCAAGCCCTTTGCTTTGCCTGTAGGTTACCTCCGCCAGCCTCTGCCTTTGGATCTGGCCGACCCCCAGATTCTGGATTCCCCTTAACTTAGTCCTGTATCTGTTCAGTGTAGAGCTCTTCTGATGTGCTGCCTACTTCACCCAACCAAGCACTCAGTCGGAGCTATTGGATCCACAGATCAGTTCCAGCACAACCTCCTGGACTCTGAGAAGGTTAGTGGCTTTTATTCAGTGCACTTTCACTTCCACTGAGTTTAACTCAGCCACTAATCTATCTCTTTCCTCCACAGTGGTTCCTGTGTTTGCTCCTGGCAGTTTCGTGTCAGTGATCGTGACATTTATTTTTAATAAATTGTTTAAACCCACTCCTGTTGTCTGGCTGAATTCTCAGGTCCTCAGTCTGTGTTTTGGGTGTTTCTTTTTTAATAGGTTACCGTTTGCCATAGCATTCGCTCCTCAACACTTCGAAAACAGGATGGTGAGAGAAATCTCAGTAGGGCTTGAGGGAGGGGTGTGCCATAATAATGATGCGCTGGTATGGGGTCACATCGCACGGAGGAGCATGACACTCACCTACATGATGTGCTGGAGAAGACCCTGAAAGCAGGTTTCACAACAAAATACTAAAATCAGCCAAGGCAGACCCCCTTCCCAGTCTCCACCAAGCTCTATGTAATACATTTGCAGAAGAACTGATGGAACCTTTCCAAAGCATTCTTGCTTTGGACATGGTATGCTGAGTACCGTTTATTAGAGGTGGGCGGATCGATCCTATCGATACCAACGCTGGTATTGATTTTGAACAATATTCGTTAAACAAGATCGATATTTTTTATTCTTTCCCGCGCACACTGACTGCAGCAGATTTACCAGTCTCCCCGTCTGTGTCACGGCGCTCTGCTGCTCCCCCTCCCCTCTCGTACTGTCACATGGCTCAGCGACGCCAGCCAATCAGCACGCAGGCTCAGCCTGGCTCACTCAGCTCGACACACAAACAACCACGCTGCTGCTGCTCAGACTCGGTGAGAGAGAGACCGCCAGACCGGAAAAACATGAAGAGGGAAAGAAGCTCTGTTTGGCTATATTTTAATGGCGTAAATGAAACAACAGCAAGCTGTATGGTTTGTAAAAAAACGGTTAAATGCAGTGGAAACACAACAAATTTATATAAGCACATGAAAAACCATGAGCAAGAAAACGTTGAGCTACCGAAACAGCAGAGAGGAGACAAAACTTCTCTCACTGCCCCCGACAGACCCAGACCCACAGACTGACGTCACTGACTGAGGCGTTTCAGTCCTCCAGAGAACATCCAGGTAGATAAGAGTGGTCATCTTCAGCAGCAGTTCATATTAACTAAGTAAATATTATATATCATGTTACTGGAACCCACTCAGAAAGTGTATTTAAGACCTTGAAAGAACCCAGTACAATTTCCCATTAAAAAGTGATATTTAAGATAAGATAACATTAGCTAATCCTTTATTTATTCCACGACGGGGAAATTTTTAGACATAAAGCAACATGCAAGTGCACACAACACAAACAAAATTACATAAGGATTGAAAGGTATAATATAAGAGGTGGATTAGGAAAACACACTATGAACATAACATTATTATTATTCAATTGTAATAATACAGGGGTTAAAGTTCTCCGTCGCTGCGACGGATTTCCGTCATTTGGAAAATGAGCGCAAAAAGTTCCGTCTAGACTTTTTATGCAAGGTATTAAACAGAAGCTGCTTTCATCCAATGAAACCTGGCAGAGCCAGGACATTAGCCAATCAGAAAGAGAGTAGGGCAGGTCTTTGTGAAGCAGACATCTGTCAGTCTGAGTTTTATCTGTGTTTCATCATTTTAACTTTTGGGAGAACATTTTAAAGTGCCCTCAGATGGCATGAATGAAAGTAGCGGTGGTCAAAGTTTTCTTTGGATTTATGCAAACCAGCAGGTCATAAAGTTCACCGGAATGAACAGCTGACAACAGCTTCATCGGTAAGTGTGTCGCTGCTCCTGCAGTTAATTAATTAATTATTTCCACCTGTGGCCAAGTCACCAGTCAGCGTGTATTGCCTCGCTGCCAGTAACTTAGCTGATAAACCAAACAGGGATCTCCTCATGATTCGCTATTACGTTTTATTTAAAACTCAGAGTTACGCGCTAGCTCAGGCTAATTTAGCATGATGCGCTTTTTCTTTTCTTTTTTTTTTTAAGAACGGTCAGAATGTGAAACAGTGTCCCGCATTTCAATGGGTCTGATTCAGAAAAAGTAAAAAAAATCCACCTGTGCTTTTCAGTAACAAAGAAGGCAGAGCTGCATCGGCTGTCAGTCAATAAGCAGCAGCTCCACCTCAGGAGAAGCTGCTCACCAGGACACTCGTTAAATAAAATCACAAGGATTTTGATGCATGCAGATTATTAAGGAAACTATGTCAATAAATAAAAAAATAAACTGCAGCTACAATATGGACTGGAGAACGGGTTCTAACTGGGTGAGGCCAGAGAAAGGCGATTCTCAGAAAGCTTCTATGAAGTTCTTTTTTATTTTTAAACAGAGTGGAGCGCGATGTGAAGGGACACTGTAGAACCAAGTCGCACTAGAACCAGCTGAGAAAGCCTCCTGTGGTTCTATGGACTCATTTTATTCAACCCAAAATCACCTGCCAGAGAGACAAGCTACAGCAGCCAAGATTACCTACAGCAATATTTAACTTTATGCAAAGTTTAATAAAATTTTTCTAATTAAAGTGTTCATTTTAAAAAGCAAGTTATGTTCTTTTCTGATAAACTTTGAGCAATTTTATTAAACTTTTTAAAAATTTGACATCCCATCCATCCATGGATTTTCTATACCTGCTTTTCCGTACAGGTGTGATGTCAAGCCCTATCTGATGGGGAAACAGGGTAATGGGGGGGGGGGGGGGGGGACGGCAGGTGGCTCTACCTAGGCGGGGACACAGATTACATCCTGGACAGGTCGCCAGTCACAGGGCTAAAATATAACCGTTTTATTAGACTTCAAAAAAGTTAAATAATGCCTTTTTTTTTTCTCAACTTTGTTTATTGGGTTTTGCAGATGTATACACTTGTATCCAAACATATGCAAATATTTAAGTATACACCTTTTCTTCCTAGGACAACAATCAAACAAGAAAGTGGTCATTGCTGCATACCCAATGAACTTACATAGAACTAGAACAACCACAATGATAATATAAAAAAAAAAAAAAAAAAAATTAAAAAGTCAGTCAGGTGATAGCAACTTGCAAAAGACATAGCAACAGACATCTCAAGTTACAGCGGCGGCATGTGACCCTCATCACAACAGGAAAATAAAGACAAAAAAAACAAATACTCCTATCCCTCAAGCTGCATCAGTCAGGGGTGAGTGGGAGATCTGTCCTCTTAACAAACCGAAAAAACGGGCCCCATAATTTCCCAAATTTACTGGAGCAGCCAGATAAAGACAGTCTAATCTTCTCCAATCTAAGAAAATAAAGGGTGTCTTTAATCCACCGGGCATGACAGGGTGGTATGGCTGACTTCCAATTAATTACAATTAATCTTCTGGCTAGCAAGGTAACAAAAGCAAGTACATCCTTTTTGGACTTAGTGAGAGCAGGGGAAGGGGGCGCAACCCCAAATATTGCACTCAGAGCATTCGGTAATATTTTCTCCCCAACTATCTCTGACAAGGTATTAAAAATCTCAGTCCAGTAATTATATAGGGATGGACAATGCCAGAGCATGTGGATAAGGTTTGCAGGAGATTGCTGACACCTATCACAAGTAGGATCTACACCCTCATAAATCTTAGCCAGCCGAGCCTTAGTGTAATATGTACGATGAACAACTTTACACTGAATAAGACTGTGTCTCGCGCAGATAGAAGATTTATGCACCCGTTTCAGAATCTCTGTCCAAACTTCCTCTGATATTGCTACCCCCAGGTCCTCCTCCCAGAGTGACTTTATTAACCCCAAGGGCTCTGAATGTAAAAGATTAATTTGATTGTAGATATGTGAGATAGAGCCCTTAAGAGTAGTTATTGGCGTCAGGAAACCATCCAGAACTGAGTTAGAAGGCAAATTAGGAAAGGTTGGGAAAGTGTCATGAACAAAACTGCGGGCTTGTAGATATCTGAAGAAATGTTGCTTTGGAAGAGAGAATTTATCTGAAAGCTGCTGAAAGGAAGCAAATATATTATTGATATACAGGTCTTTGAAGCTATGGATACCAAAATTTGACCACCTTGAAAAAACATTATCTATGAGGGAGGGAGGAAAGGCATGGTTAGCTGCCAGTGGTGCATAAATAGAGAACGTCTGTAGGCCAAAGTGGCGCTTAAACTGGACCCAGATCCTAAGTGAGGTCTTAACAATCAAATTCTTGGTGTAGGGAAAAGTGGAAGACTGGATAGGAGAGTGCACTAAGGCTTTCAGGGTCACCGGTTTTGCCGAATTTGCCTCCATAACCAGCCATGCTGGGGGAGGATCGAAAGCCTCATATTGGAGCCAGTACTTGAGAATCCTGATATTGGTGGCCCAATAGTAGAACCTAAAATTAGGCAAAGCCAGCCCTCCCAATGGCTTCGGTCTCTGTGAATACTGTTTTCGCAGCCTAGGAACCTTCTGATCCCAGATAAATTCAGAAATCAGGCTATCTAGTTTCCGAAAAAAAGACTGAGGGAGGAAGAGTGGTATGCACTGGAACAGATATGAGAGTCTTGGGAGTACATTCATTTTAACAGAGTTTACACGAGCGATCAAAGACAGATTAAGTAGCGACCATCGTTCAAAGTCTTTCTGGATTCGGGTCAATAGGGGGGCAAAGTTAACTTTGTAGAGGTCATCAAATTTGCGCGTAACATCGATTCCGAGATACACAAAACCATTTTGGGCAACTTTAAATGGAAAATTTTCCAAGGAATACTGGTTAGCAGTGGGGCTAATAGGGAATATCTCACTCTTATTTAAATTTAATTTATATCCAGATATTTTACCAAATGAATGAAGAGTCGCAAGAGCAGCGGGAACTGAGACCGGCAGATTGGAAACATACAATAGGAGGTCATCTGCGTAAAGGGAGACCTTCAGTTGAGTATTATATCTAAATATGCCTGTAATAAGGGGGTTAGATCGAAGGGCTATCGAGAGGGGTTCAATAGCGATTGCAAATAATAGGGGGCTCAAAGGGCAACCCTGTCTGGTAGAGCGATAGAGGCGAAAATATTCTGATTGGATATTGTTCGTCCTGACTGAAGCATGTGGGGCAGAATAAAGCAGCTTAATCCACGAAATGAAACCAATTTTAAACCCAAATTTCTTCAAGACATAGAAAAGGTAATCCCACTCAACCCTGTCAAATGCCTTTTCGGCGTCTAACGATATCACAGCTTCATGGGTGTCAGAAGAGGGGACATTGTAAAGTACGTTGAACAAACGTCTAAGGTTAGAGAAAGAGTGCCTATTTCGAATAAACCCTGTTTGGTCCAAGGAAATGATAGAAGGGAGAGTGGATTCTAGACGCAATGCTAATAATTTGGATAACACTTTAAAATCAACATTCAATAGGCTTATTGGACGATAAGAGGTGCAGACTAGCGGGTCCTTGCCTTTCTTCAGGAGAAGGCAGATGGAAGCTTGATTGAGAGTTTGAGGAAGGTGGCCGGAATCAAGTGATTCGTTGAACATATCCAATAACAAAGGGGCTATCTTGTGCCAAAACTTTTTGAAAAATTCAGGGGGGAAGCCATCTGGCCCGGGGCTTTTTCCATTTTGCAGAGACGATAAGGCTATATTAAGTTCAGCGATAGTAATTGGCCTCTCTAACTCTTCTGCCGCTGGTTGGTTGAGTGAGGGAATATCCAAACTTTCAAAGAAATTGTCAAAATCAGGAGTGATATCTTGATCAGAAGTATAGAGAGACATATAAAAATCCTTAAATACCTTATTAATTTCCGTGGGTTCAGTGGTGATACACAAATCAGTTTGAATTTGTGGGATATGGTGAGATGCAGACGCCTGGCGTAGTTGGTGCGCCAACAATTTACTTGCTTTGTCTCCGTGTTCATAGAATTCTGATTGTAGACAAAGGCGCTCTTTATATAGCTCTGGAGTTTTGTAGGTAGCGTACAACCCGTCAAGTTCAGATATGCGTTGTGTCAACTTAGATAATTTCTCCTTTCTGAGTTTCATCTCGTATCCTGTGTAGGAAATTATCTCCCCCCTGATGTATGCCTTTAAGGCCTCCCATAGTACTGAAGCAGATACATCGGGTGTTTTATTCATGGTCACAAAGAAGTCAATTTGTTGTGAGACAAAATTAATAAAGTCATCATTTAAAAGAAGGCGTGTGTTAAGACGCCATGGCGCACGCGTAGAATTAAAGTTCTTAAAGCATATGCTCATAGAGACAGGGGCGTGATCAGAAATCACAATAGCATCATATTTACAAATGGATACTGATGAGAGGAGTCTATTATCAACCAAAAAATAGTCAATGCGAGTGAAAGTGTGATGGACATGAGAGAAAAATGAATATTCCCTCTTAGAAGGGTTAAGTGAATGCCAGACGTCAGTGACAGCAAATTCCTCCATAAATGACTGGATTACCTTAGCCGATTTCGATGGAGCACAGGCTCTAGGGGAAGAACGGTCCAGATGAGGGTCAAGCCAGCAATTAAAGTCTCCACCAAGTATTAAGTGGTGTGACGACAAATCGGGGAGAGTTAGAAAAAGCCGCTTAAAGAAGGCATCATCGTCATAATTGGGCGCATAAATATTAGCAAAGACCACCCGGATGTTATGAATCTGGCCAGCAACTATAACAAATCTACCATTAGGGTCAGAAATAGTGCTTGAATGCACAAAGGGAACAGATTTATGTAACAAGATTGCTGTACCTCTGGATTTGCCTTGAAATGAGGAATGATAGGCTTGACCGACCCAACCCTTCCTCAATTTAGAGTGGTCTAGGACTTTGAGGTGGGTCTCTTGCAAAAAAATTATGTGAGCCCCGAGATGGTGAAGATGGTGCAGCACCTTACTTCGCTTTATAGGATTATTGAGCCCTTTACAGTTAAAACTAGTAAATCTAATGGCACACCCACTAGATGAACTTGTCACATTGGATGGGGTCACAGCGAAGTAACAATAGTATTATGTAGTAGTGATGATCTGAAGCAAAACAGGAAGTAAAAGCTTGACTGATGTAACACAAACACAAACAAAATAAAACAAGACAAACGGAAAAAGACAACAACAAAAAAAAGCAAAAAAAATAAAAATAAATAAAAAACACGTTCAAGCACACATCCCTATCCCTACCCACCCACATGAACTTTAGCAGAAGCATCCTTCCGAACGAGATGCGCGCAATGTACCCCCAAAAACAACCAATCTGTCACGCCTCTTGTGGCTCTAAAGAAAGCCTATACCGAACAACTAGCGAACTACAACTTCTTAGGCGTTGGAATTGTGACATGAAGTTACGTCAGTGAAATGAAATTACACAGTAATAAATGTACTAATAGTTAAGCCGGATAGCTAAAGACGACTATTAAATTGAATGAAATAATAATAATAACACAATAAATAGCAGCAAAATGAATTGTGTCAAACCATTAAGGCACCTGCAGTGCTACAGTTTAACCTAAGGTCTTACTATATGTCATTTAAATAATCAACATGAGCCGAGCTCAAGAACCAAGAATATTAACATGCCCACTAAACAGCGTCAGGAGTGACTCCTTTTTTAATGTTCTTCTCAATGAAGCTCACCGCCGATGTCGGATCCTCAAACCTGTGAATCTGTCCGCCGGGCAGAGTGATGCGTAGCGTTGCCGGGTAGAGAAGACCAAACTTGACGTTGGGGCAGGAATGGAGCTCCTTCTTTACTGCAGCAAAGGCGGCCCGTTTCTTAGCCACCGCCGGGGTGTAGTCGGGGAAGATTGAGATCCTCCTGCCCATGTAGGAAAGAGGGGAAGCTTCTCCGGCTCGGCGAAGAATTTGGTTCCGGACTTGGAACAGGTTCACCCGAATAACGAGTGGACGAGGGGGCTCTCCATCCTTGGGCTTGGCACGTAGAGTGCGATGAGCTCGGTCCAGCATAGGTTTGTCATCAAGACCGAGTATGTCTTCTAGGAGCTGGGCAGCGAACTCGGTGGGACGAGGACCCTCTGTACCCTCAGGTAGGCCGACCAGGCGAATATTATTCCATCTCGAACGGCTCTCCAGGTCCCCACATTTCTTTGACAGGGACTCAACAGTGGTGGTTAGCTTGCTAACATTAGCTCGGAGGTCGGATAGCTCCGTGTCGTTAGCGTTTGCAGAGCGCTCAAGGTCCGCAATCGCTTCGCCACATGAAGCGAGTCTCTTTTCAAAGGGCTCGAGCACCGCCGCAATCTCTCTTTTAACTGCCACTGAGATGGTGGTTTCAAACTTACTGAGGATGTCCGAGCGCATTTCGTCCATCATCTCCCTCATATTCATCAACAAGGCGGCATTAGCATCCGGTTGATCAGGGAGCTCTGGCTCAGGCGATGTCCGGGGCTTGTTGCGGCCCGCTTTAGCAGTATCGCCTTTCCCACGATTTGCCATCATATGGTGCCAGAGAGCGAAAAAGAGTTTGCATATAGTGATGGGCTGCAGTGTTATGACTTAACACCGGCAAAAAGAATAAAAAGTGTAATATAAAAGGTGTAAAAAAAGTCACATTCCAGCGGAGCTTCTGCGAAACACGTCCTACATCTAGCTCGTTCCGCCGGAAGTCCCCTAATGCCTTTTTTATAAACTTATGAGTTGTGATAATTAATTGCTGTGCAATAATAGGAAAAACAGACTGATTATTGTAATGTGTGATCTGTGTTAAACTAAAATGTATGACATCATAGTGTTGGTTATGTGTCCTGCATTGTCCATGGTTGTGGTTGGCCTTGTATGATCATAGGATTGGTTTATATTGAATGTGACAGGGAGCCAGAGGAGTTAATGTACAGGAGTGAAGTAGATGATGTAATGATGAAGCTGCTGTCTTTGTACTAGCTGCGGTTTATGGAGGTTTTCTGGAGGACAGGGAGGGAAGGGAGCTGAAATTGTAAAGTCAAGAGGTGAGTGGACTGTGAACCAGTTTGGCTAAAGTGTGAAGGAAGAACTTGATGCTGCCGAGATGAAAGTTAACCAGGTGATGATGTGGAAAGTGAAGGAGAGGATGGGAGGCTGTCCAGGATAACGCCAAGGCTCTGAAGCTGAAAGGTGGGAGAGATACAGGAATGGTCAATGGATATTGTAGACCTACCAGATTTGGTTAATGTTGACTTTGCACAATAAGCAAGTGAGGTAACTGATGTGGCATGATGTCCACTGCCCGGGAATATATGGGCTGACTTGAACATTTTTTCAGTCAAACTGATTATTTTTGCTTTAACCCATGAATAATAAAATAAAAATCACAAAAACACCGAAAGGTCAACAGTTTCATGATACATCAAGCTTAAATGTAAAAAGTATCGGTATCGTATCAATATCGTCGATACTGACCCTGTATTTACTTGGTATCGGATCAATTAAAAATTCCCGGTATCGCCCACCTCTACCGTTTATGCGCAGGGTTTTTAACACCTCCGAACATGTGCAATGAAAAATTGAACCCTGGTCACTCTGCACTGTCTTAGAAATACCCAAAAACTGAAATAAACTGGGTTAGTGCTCTCACCACTGCCTTGATCGTTATGGACCTCAGAGGATATGCAGCTGGATATTTGGTACTTTGACACATCACAGTAAGTAAATACTTGCTTCCAGATTTTGAGAGTGGCAAAGGGTCAATACAGTCAAGAATAAGGTGTTTAGTTATCGCAGGGATAGGTTATTATGGTGTTGACTTAATGAACCGATTGGGCTACCAAGCCAACTAAGACACATGACAACTTTGAATGTAAGCTGCAACATCTCTCTTAACACAAGGCCAAAAGAAAGGTTTCAAAAACTTCAGGTATGTTTTCCTTACCTTTCGTCATGTGCCACTCTAAGAACCATTTGATAAAACTTGGCTGGCACAACCAGCTGAAAAATGGCTTCTCCCACAAAATCATTAACTACAGGGACGCACTTTCGAAATAAAAAAAACATTATGGCATATATAACCATAAGCTGCACTGTGGAGCTCAGCTCCACTCAAGACTCAATCGAGTATTCTGAACTTTGATCATTCTGCTGCTGATGCACCAGCACATCTTGTGAAACTGTCAGGGAAAAAAATCATACAAAGATGGAATCCGGAAATCAGAGTGACATTGATCAAGAAGTACATCAACCTCAGCCTTGGCTATAGCACGTGTGACAACACAAGCAGAAAAAGTCTATGGGGACTCACTCAAATTGTCACCAGGGACTGTTTCAGATGGGAAATGTTACAATAGGTAAAGGAGGAACATTTGCTCAAACCCTGCTGCCAGCCAAACCTTTACCCAAGATCAACATCAATAGGCAAAGCTGGACATACTTCCACTTAAACTTCCCCTTGAAAAAGTTCACAATTCAAAATTGTATTTTGGGCTGAATGTCGATATACAATATTTATCATGGTATGTTTTTCTTTTGATAAAGTACGTAATTATAAAAAAAGCATCTCTAAACGCCTTTTTATAAAACTCTTTGACCAATCTTTGATTTGATTGAATTTGACTTTGTAAAGTGCCTTGAGATGACGTGTGTTGTGAATTGGCGCTATATAAATAAAATTGAAATGAAATGAAATGAAAATTGCTTGTGAAAAGTGTCAGGATGCAGCTTGTAGGCTGCATTCTGAGCTTTCCTGCCTCCTCCCTTCCCAGCGCAGCCTGATTGGTTTCACCTGTCAGGCTGCAATTAACCTCGGACTGTTTCCACCTGCTCTCACCACTATATCTACTCACCTCAGTCTGCTCTTGCTCGCCGGTCCGTAAAGGTTCAACCCCTGCTCAGTCCACAGCCAGAAACTCTGTTCCAGCTCAGCCACAAACTCTGTTTCAGCTGAGTCACAGCCAGAGACTCTGTTCCAGCTCAGCCACAGCCAGAAACTCTGCTCCAGCTCAGCCACAGCCAGAAACTCTGTTCCAGCTCAGCCACAGCCAGAGACTCTGTTCCAGCTCAGCCACAGCCAGAGACTCTGTTCCAGCTCAGTCACAGCCAGAGACTCCGTTCCTGCTCACCCCCCGGTCAAGGGTTTGCCGGCTCCAGCGCTCTGCCGCGGTCTCAAGTTCTCAGCTCCTGGGTTCCGCTCTGGTCTCAAGTTCTCGGCTCCTGTGTCTCGTCCTGGTCTCAAGTTCTCGAGTCCTGGGTTCCGTCCTGGTCTCAAGTTCTCGGCTCCTGTGTTCCGTCCTGGTCTCAAGTTCTCGGCTCCTGGGTTCCGTCCTGGTCTCAAGTTCTCGGCTCCTGGGTTCCGTCCTGGTCTCACGTTCTCGGCTCCTGTGTTCCGTCCTGGTCTCAAGTTCTCGACTCCTGTGTTCCGTCCTGGTCTCAAGTTCTCAGCTCCTGGGTTCCGTCCTGGTCTCACGTTCTCGGCTCCTGGGTTCTGTCCTGGTCTCAAGTTCTCGACTCCTGGGTTCCATCCTGGTCTCAAGTTCTCGGCTCCTGTGTTCCGTCCTGGTCTCCAGTCATCAGCTAAAGATCACTTCCTGGTCAGTCTCTCCGCACTACTCCTGCCGGCCAGCTTCTGCACCCTACAACTCCGCCTGGTAATAGACTCTGGTTCCTCATGTCATTCATCATCCACTTGTACAATAAACTCTCTTAAAATCCAACTCTGTGTGTGCGCGCTGTGTCCGGGTTCATCCTAGAAAAATATCATGACAAAAAGGAACTGGAAGAGTGATCAAACCCATCCCACGACTGAGAATATAATCATATGTAAGATTCCAATGTAAAGGGCTGCACAGAGTACACTATATATGAGTAATAGGCTCCTATGTCCCCCAGCATTTTTACTAGGACTTCATTCTTAACTCCTACCGAGGATACAAATCCATCTGGTTTCGGGATCAAATTTAACCAAATCAACATTACTTGATCGTCTGTGGTCATCTGAAAGTACCAAACCTCTCTTCTCACAGTTCTCACACCTGTTTGCGCTCACGGAAATTACTTTTATGGAGCAACGTAAATTGATCTGCTGATAGCATTTTAAGCAACAGCTATGTCCTTTTTCTCAGTGATATACATTGACATTTGAGGAGGAAGCACGTGTTTAAACTGCTCTAAAGTCATTAACTCACACAAGTCATCAAATGTGGAAATCTCCACTGCGTTCAACCAGCGCCTCAAGTAACTTGTTAAAGTCTCGGGAAACTTATTTGTTTGGCCGAAAAAAACAAAACAGCTCTGCAGAAAGTTACATTGTTAACTGGTCACAGCTGCAGCTCGTGGGAAACTGCCTTTGCATCACTGTGCGCACAGCAGCAGAGTCAGAGTGAGGGATGCCCTGTTATGCACTGTGATTACAAAACTACCATAGCTGGTACAGAGACGTGCTGTATCTTGTTTAAAAGGTAGGACTCTCTAGTTTTTAATGATACCGACCTTTGGGGGTGGAATGAAGCACGTCTGTGCAGCGAAGCTTTTTTCTGAGAGTCAGCAATGTCTGATAGACAGTTAAACGGCATTTTGTGTGTTTAAAATAATGTAAAAGCGAAAACAAAAACAAAAAAACTGACTAGTGACTTGTTTTAAAAACATTAAAGCCTTCTATTTAAGAAAGAAAAAAACGTGACCAATTTTGACCTACTTTTAAAGCGTGATAAATTAGGTGTGGCTCTGCTATTCAGTGTTGCCAACTCAGCGACTTTGTCGCTATATTTAGCGACTTTTCAGACCCCTCCAGCGACTGTTTTTCAAAAAAGCGACTAGCGACAAATCTAGCAACTTTTGGAGACTCTTACGTGAAAGCACGTATTGTTCCTACACTTGTCCTCCAGCGGCAGGTGCTGTCGTGGGGCGCCTCCCCCGTCCCAACCCCGTTCTCCCGCTACCACAGGAGTCCCTCTCAGCGCTGCTGTCTGAGCCACGGCATGTTTACCCTCAGCGTCGAGGCTGCAAATGAAGCGCGCATGCGCCGGGATTGATGGCGCTGGTTGATCATAAATAACTGAATTTTAAATATTTTATCTTAAATAAATAAAGGCATTTGATTCACACAGCAACATGTTCATGTTTTACCGTGACTTGTAGGCTCCTTAGTGGACCACAAGGGAAAAAAGAAAACGTTAAAAAAAAGTTGAAAAAAAATAGTTTGTAACTCCGCCATAGTGTCTCTTTATGGTTAATTTTGCCGGTCCCACGCCCGGTAAAGGAGGAGGGTTAGTATTGTAATAAAATAAACATTAATAAAAAAATAAATAAAGAAAAAAAAAATAATAATAATAATAATAAATAAACATTAATGGACAGAAAAAAGTAGCTCTATATATTCTGAGTGTTTTTACTCACTTTTTGTCTCTTTCTAACAACGTCAATAACATGCACATCACATCATGTGGCAGATTATGCAAATTAGGCAATGACGTCATTCAGCGACTTCTAGCGACTTTTAGCACAGCCAATAGCTACTTTCCTTACTGAGGAGTTGGCAACACTGCTGCTATTACCAAGATCAGGCGCAGGTTTAAAAAGTTAATAAGACCCAGCCATTCTCAACAACTGCCCCTTGGTGCATTTTCCTCCCCTAAAGGAGAAGCAATACCGGTTTCAAGTTCTGCCATTCTTTTCAGTTGCACAGCCCAAAAATCAACACATTTTCATGGACACATTATATTGCTGTAGATATGAAGATCCCCTCTATCTAACTCGTGTTAGATAGAGGGGATCTTCATTCCCTGTAACTAATCTCCTCCCTAGTCGTCATACAGCAAAGCTTTAACCACAATTGGCTGTAGAACTACCCCACTCTTTGCAACAATCCTAAAGAGGACCGCTGCTAAACTCACAGGGGAAAAATCCACACCACTTTGTTAATACAATGTGCATCAAAAGAGAGCAACTGAAAGCGGATAATAAATTAAGGATTCTTCCAGGCCAAAACCCCAAAATTGATGCCAATCTGAAAGAAAGAAAACTCATCAAATCAGATTGGTTTGCCGCATGTCTCATCCTTTCCCCTCCTCAACGACTGACATAAACAGAGCGTTTCAAACCTGTGCGACAGAAAGCCACACAAAAGCACACCAGAACAGTGGTGCAAGAATTACGCATGAACTGAAAAAGATGACACACTTTAACTAATTACAATCAACTAAAGAAAGTAGGTCATCAGGTTCAACAGAAACACGGCACTCAAGAAACTGCTGCTTCTCCTAAAATTCATAGCTCCAAACATGAGCAACGAAGAAATGAAAGCGGACATCTTACCGTCACTGAGAGGAGAAATCGCTAAAGTGATAAGAGACGAACTTAAAGGCGCATTAGCGGAAGATTTTCAAGCTATAAGATCCGAACTACAAGTGGTCCGTTCCGAAATTATTAACAGGTCAAAGGCCATACAAGCTGAAGTGGATATTATAAAGACGGACATCCTGGACGTAAAGGGTGGCCTATCAACGTGGTCAGACGAAGTCACCTCACTACAGTCTACTGTAACAAGCTTACAGAAGGAAATGTCAACGCTCAAAGATAAATGTGAAGATCTGGAGGGGAGAATGAGAAGGTCCAATATCCGCATAGTGGGCATTGAAGAACGCCCAGGCTCCAGCTCCCCACAAGCTGTGGCAAAAATCATCAAAGAAGTTCTGCAGATGGATCGAGACATAAAGGTGGACCGCTCACACCGTACACTCACAGGGAGAGGACCCAGAGACCGTGAGACACCAAGAGTCATCATCGCTAAATTACATCATGACGGGGACGCGGTGGAGTTCTTTAAGTTTTATGATGATAAATCTATAGATTTTAACAATGAGCAAATTTGCTGTTTTATTTCTAGATTCTTTTTTTTAGGATTTGCAGGAGCTTGTGCAGTATATTTGAGGCTTATGTAGCTGACTTGCTTTCCCCATTACGACTTCGGCTTATTTCTCACCATATATACATATCTAAGATCACCCCTGCACACACATTCAACCTTGGTTGTGCACTTTAGTGGCTTATTTTAGCTGCTGGGGACTATGTCCCAAGTATGTAAACATTGTATTCACCTGTTCTATGTTTTTTTTAGTTCTGATCCCTCTGTTCCCCAGGGTTACTGTTGTCAAAAAATTTTATTATCCCTCTCTGTTTGGTTCTGCGCACATTGTGTACATATCCCTTAGACCCCACACAGATAAGGCGGTGTTCTACATAAAGGATTTATTGCCATTTAAGATATATTCCGAGATGTTCAAACATAGATCATATAGAGATAATGGATGACCCACTTAACATCGTAATTTACAACGTAAAAGGGCTCAATAATCCAGTCAAAAGAAAGAAAATATTGAATCAATTAAAGCAAATTAATTGTCACATTGCTTTTTTGCTAGAAACCCACCTATCTAATACAGAGCATGAAAAACTAAAAAAATCTTGGGCAGATAAGGCTTTCTATTCATCGCACCGGTCAGGGAAAGAAGGGGTGTTATCATACTTGTGCACCGGCAGATTAATTTCACACAAACGTTGCTACATAGAGATACAGAGGGAAGATATGTATTAGTTAATGGTACAATTGATGGCATAGAAAGGGGCTTGTAAATGTGTATGCTCCCAACACGGATGCGCCTGATTTCATAAAGTCTTTTTTTTTTTTTATTCCCCAGTGTCCTGTCTAGCAATGTGGCAATAAGAATTGATGTCTTAATGCCAAATAGAGCTCGACAGATTTTGCTTTCACAAGTGGAGCAATCAGCTTTCGCATAGTGCTCCGCTTGTTTTATACATGTAAATAGTTTTATTGTGATTCCTGCGGGGAGAATTTCAAATTATGTAGACACTACAATGGGAAAGTAGGAGAGTAAAGGAAGAACAAGAAGAGAAAAAAAAGAAAGAGAAGAGGTGAAAAAAAAATTTGTATGTTATTTTTTTGTTTAAAAAGCCAATGTATAAGGTGGATGCATAAACATTTTATTTCAGTGTTAAATACTGTTTAAAGTAACGGATTGTAATAAAAAATGTGTCCGGACCTTTACTGGTTGTTGATTTTCTTTATTCGGACCCCGCTGATTTTTAATTAGTGACCCCTGCTATAGTATATTCAAGTTTGCAATTCTACTTCTGCTTTGTTAAACGATTCAGTGTTTAGAATGAGTTAGGAAATGTTTGGTGCCATTCCCTCAGTTTTTTTCTTCTTCTAATCATTCAGCTATTGTTCTTTCATGTTCAAATTCTTCAACTTTTTCAACTTCTTCAATGCTTTTCAGCTATTTTTTCTCTTCTTCAAAGATCTTATGCATCTTTTGCTCAATCATTCAGCTATCTGCATTCACAGTGCATTTTCGCAGGAAATGCAAATTTTTCTAGTTCCTGTGAATGCAGTGGGCATTCACAGTTATTGAGATCCTCTTTCGCGTTTTTACTGTTAAAAGTTTGATTCGCTTCTCCTCCTACAATTTTTCTCCGATTTCAACCATTCAACTTTTAAACTATTCAGCTTCTTCTGGAATCGATGGCTATATCTTTTTGTACTTTTAACTTTTCAACTTTTTAAAATATTCAGCTTTTTCTGCAAATTTTCAGCTTTTTTTCTCCCATAGGAAATGAATGTAATTCACTAAAATTCCGCTCATTTCAGCTGCTTTTTGACATCTTACTGCTTCAGCCTACTTTCAGCTAGAAACACCATTCAACTTTTAAAATGTAGTGATATCTTTCAGCTATTATGGTATATTTCAGCTTTTTTATATCTTTTACCATTTTCATATAGTACATCCTTAAAATAATTTTGGCTTTTCAAGAAATTCAGCAAATAACATGCGTTGCTATGGTCGTCAAGGAGGCAGTTATAGAGTGCACACTCTAGAAATTCAACAAATTCTTCTTCTCCGAACAACTTCTTCTCACTCGCTCAATTTTCAACCTATCCACATAAATTATACATCAAAACGTAGGAATTTTTGTCTGGATTCAGGAAATGTAACCCTCATTGGTGTAGCATTTATAGATTTTTCGCAAATCACCTCAGAGCGACACAAACCCGAAACCTCCCCAATTCATTTCCTATGGAGCGGTTTTCAAAAATGGCGTCTGAAAATCCAAAACATCACACGTTTTCGCATCGTCGCTACTCTTAAACCGTTTGATGTACCGGCATGAGACTTTCACACATTCAAGTCCAGACCGTTCTGGCACTCACAAAAAAGGAATTTTGTGGATAACTGTTACGGTTTGGCCGCAGGAACAGTTTGTTCGGGAGTAGCGAATTTGCAAAATCCTGAAAATGCTTTAGAGCTGCATTTTTCCACATGATCCACTTTTTTACATCGTCGCTGTGCCTACACCGATTTTTGTACAAACATAAAAATGAGCAACATAGTCCTCAAAAGCCTGCTGATACTCACAGTGAAAGAATTATTTTGATATCTCCTATACTTTTTCAGCTAGAGCGATTTGTTCGGGACCGTTTTTAGAGGATTTTAAAAATTCCATAAAAATCCCCTTTATATCGTAATTTTTTACGCCTTTATTAAAATATTTCCAGCAAAAACCGATAGCAAGTCTTCTTCCCCTATCCGTTAAGAAATAAACGCAGAAAAAAATTACGTCTCTACCATTTACGGATCAGGAGATATGGAGCGTTGTGCGAGGCAAAGTTCTCCATTATAACCCAATGGGACATATTCTGAGCAGTGTCTGCACTTTGGTAGAATGGCCCGCTGCAGGTGTGAGCGAGTTTCCATGACGACGGAACTCTGCTGACAAGAGGGACAGGCTCCATTGGGACAGAATGGCAACTTTCGGCACCCACTGCAGTGGCTGTGATTAATGTAGGAATCTGAAATTCGCACAGTCACTTCCTCTTAACATTTTAAAATTTTCAAGTGATTAACAGCCATGTGCCACTTTTCTGTCCCATTTTGGATTTCACATGATTTCCTATTGGGCCTTTGCTTCCAACAGGACCTGGCATGATGCCCAGACACGACCCAATTGGCCAATACAGCACCACCCACCTGTGGGAAATGGCGCTACACACCATTTTGGTCAAATGTTGAGTTCTGGGCCCAGATTTGGTGAGGCTGAGTTGCTAAAGGAGGCCAAGCTGACCCATGACCTTTGGTGACCTTTGGTGAAATTAAGTATTGGCACCCTTTTTGAGGCACTTCCCAGTACAGGATTTGGACCAAACTAACAGAGTACCATCACACGGTGATACTGAACACAACCCTGTTAGCGGCTAATGGTTAGCATGTTGCTAACCGGAAGTAGCCCTAGGAAGCTCGTACAAACTTCTGCTTCACAGAGTCTGTACTTCCTTTAGAGAGAAAGCTCCACAAGACATTTGGCCTACGTCGCATAAAGCATCTCCAAGGTATGAGGTGTCAAACATCCAATGCTTTTCAATGGGGGCAAAACCCTTCATACTCCTAGAAATGCAGGCCCACATATGGCTACAGTATATTCAAGTTTGAAATTCTACTTCTGCTTTGTTAAACGATTCAGTGTTTAGAATGAGTTAGTAAATGTTTGGTGCCATTCCCTCAGTTTTTGTCTTCTTCTAATCATTCAGCTATTGTTCTTTCATGTTCAAATTCTTCAACTCTTTCAAATTCTTCAACTTTTTCAACTTCTTCAACTTTTTCAACTTCTTCAATGCTTTTCAGCTATTTTTTCTCTTCTCTTGTTCTCTTGTTCAGGACCCTTTTATGGCATTTTTGCATTTCCATAAAAACTCCCCTTTTTATCATGATTTTTTGCGAATTTATTCAAATATTTCCAGCAAAAACAGACAGTTTGTCTTGTTCCCCTATCCGTTCCGAATTAAACGCAGAAAAAATTAGGTCTCTAACCTTTATCGTTCCGGAGAAATGAAGTGCTGTTCGCGGGGTAAATCGCAGCTGAAACAGGATCACAACTCCAGCCCCCAAATTATGCACTTTTTACATCGTCGCTATGCCTACACCGATTTTTGTACAAACATAAAACTATGCACCATAGTCCTCAAAAGCCTGCTGTCTCTCTCGCTGTCTCACTCTCTCTCGCTCCTTCTTCTCCTCTCTCTCTCGAATCTTCTCTCACTCTCTCGAATCTTATCTCTGTCTCTCTCTCTCGAATCTTCTCTCTCTCTCCTTCTCCTGTGTCACTCTCTCTCGCTCGCTCCTTCTTCTCCTCTCTTTCTTGAATCTTCTCTCACTCTCTCTCTCGAATCTTATCTCTGTCTCTCTCTCTCGAATCTCTTCTCTCTCTCTCGCTCCTTCTCCTGTCTCTCTCTCTCTCACCCACTCCTTCTCCACCTCTCTCTCACCCGTTCTCTCACCCACTCCTTCTCCTCCTCTCTCTCACCCACTCCTTTTCCTCCTCTCTCTCACCCGTTCTCTCTCACCCACTCCTTCTCCTCTTTCTCACCCGTCTCTCTCACCCACTCCTTCTGCTCCTCTCTCTCACATGTTCTATCTCACCTGCTTCTTCTCTCGCTCGCCCCTACTCCTCCTATCTCTCTCTCGCTCCTTCTCCTGTCTGTCTGTCTCTCCCTTGCTCCTTCTTCTCCTCTCTCTCACTCTCTTTTTCTCCTCATTTCTCTCTCTCTCTCGCTTCTTCTTCTGCCTCTCTCTCTCTCGTTCCTTCTCCTGTCTCACTCTCTCTCGCTTCTTCTTCTGCCTCTCTCTCTCTCTCTCCTTCTCCTGTCTCACTCTCTCTCACTCCTTCTTCTCCTCGCTCTCTCGAATCTTCTCTCTCACTCTCTCTCTCGAATCTTATCTCTGTCTCTCTCTCTCGAATCTTCTCTCTCTCTCTCGCTCCTTCTCCTGTGTCACTCTCTCTCGCTCGCTCCTTCTTCTCCTCTCTCTCTCTCGAATCTTCTCTCTCTCGCTCCTTCTCCTGTCTCCGTCTCTCGCTCGCTCCTTCTTCTCCTCTCTCTCTCTCTCTCGAATCTTCTCTCTCTCTCGCTCCTTCTCCTGTCTCTCTCTCTCTCACCTCTCCTTCTCCTCCTCTCTCTCACCCGTTCTCTCTCACCCACTCCTCCTCTCTCTCACCCGTTCTCTCTCACCTGCTTCTTCTCTCGCTCGCCCCTACTCCTCCTATCTCTCTCTCGCTCCTTCTCTCTCTCACCCACTCCTCCTCCTCTCTCTCACCCGTTCTCTCTCACCTGCTTCTTCTCTCGCTCGCCCCTACTCCTCCTATCTCTCTCTCTCGCTCCTTCTCCTCTCTCTCACTCTTTCTCCTCATTTCTCTCTCTCTCTCGCTTCTTCTGTCTCTCTCTCACCTGCTTCTTCTCTCGCTCGCCCCTACTCCTCCTGTCTCTCGCTCGCTCCTTCTCCTCCTCTCTCTCCCACTCTTTCTCTCGCTTCCTTTTTTCCTTCCTTTCTCTAGCTTGGTGTTTCTCATCAGCTTCTTCTCCTCTGCTCCTTCTGCTCATTTCGCTCGTTAATTTGCAGTTTCTCTTCCTATTCTCTCTTTCTCCCCCCTCTGTTTTTACCTAACTTGTGACATCTCGTAGTTTCTGTCTTTAAATAGTCTCTTTCATTCCATTCAAGTTTGAAATTCTACTTCCGCTTTGTTAAACGATTCAGTGTTTAGAATGAGTTAGGAAACATTTGGTGCCATTCCCTGTTTTTTTCTTCTTCTAACCATTCAGCTATTGTTCTTTCATGTTCAAATTACTTCAAATTCTTCAATGTTTTTCAGCTATTTTTTCTCTTCTTCAAAGATCTTCCGCGTCTTTGCCTCAATCTTCCAGCTTACTGCATTCACACTGCATTTTCGCAGGAAATGCAATTTTTTCTAGTTACATTTGTTAGAACATCCACTGACTCACCTTTCGATGGCAAGTTGTAATGCAGATGATATATGTCGGTAGAGACAGAAGATTGTAACTATGTACATGTGTTAAAATTAAAAAATAAAGTTAAAAAAAACAGAGCAGTGACATGAAATACTAACCCAATAAAAAAAAAATATCACAGAACTCTAAACCAACAAGCCGCCATTTTGTCACAGCCTGGCTTATGACAAAAAAGAGGGAAAGGACAGAAAAAGCAAATTATGTGTATTTATTTTTAGAAAATTACAAAACAGTTTGGAAAGTCAGTAAACTATATTAAAACAAACTATATCAAACCAACCAAGTTTTGCTTTGGGAATAGATAAGCCTATTCACCCTTTCTGGTGATGCATAGCACCTACGCCTTTTTATAGTGATGGATACCAAAGTTTTAAATTTGCTCGCCTTCTGCACTCCAGCCAATGGATCCATTCCTGCAACAGCTCAAACAAACAAACTGTCACCTGAAAGGGCCATCACAAAGTAACGGACATTAATATGGCTGCCAGGGCTGAGAGAGTGATGGGACAGGCTAGATCTTAACTGCAGAGTATGCTGCCAGGGGAGGCAGAACCACAGAGCATGTTGAAAGATTTAAACGCAACCACAGACAGCTAAATAGCCTGCTGTCAGATAAAGTGTAGGGCAACTTGAGGTTCACCAACCAAAAATATTATGTATTTGGCCAGAAGGCTAGTAGATTATTAGCATTTAAATTGAGGAAATAGCAGTCCTCTAACATGGTTCATAAAATAAAATCCCAAGAGACTTTTGTGACAAAACTTGACAAGATCACAGCAGTGACGTGCGGTAGGGTTCATAGCTGGTGAGGCACTGACGTCATCCGAGTCAGATTTACAAATATATACACTAGGGGTGTCAAACATACGGCCCGGGGGCCGGTTCCAGCCCGCCGAACAATTTAGTCCGGCCCGGTGGCTAAATGCATTATGATTATTCAAAAAAATCATAATCTTTTTCCAGTGTCCTGTCTGGCAATGTGGCAATAAGAATTGCTGTCTTAATGCCAAAAAGAGCTCATCAGATTTGACTTTCACAAGTGGAGCAGTACTGCTTTTGCCATAGTGCCCCGCTTGATTTATGAATGTGAATAGTTTTATTATGATTCATGCGGGGAATATCTCAAATGATATGGACACTACAATGGGAAAGTAGGAGATGAAAGGAAGAACAAGAAGAAAAAAAGAAAAGGTGAAAGAAAGAGGAGATAAAAGGAAGAGAATGATAAAACAATTATTGAAAAAAAATGTACTTCGTTTAATTGAAAATCTGCAGTTCCTATATTGTCCACGAGGGGTGCTGTGTTTTAATCAACAGATGGTAGCACTGAGCTTCAGATGTGGAAAATTGATTTTAAATCATTTCTTAATGTTTATCTGTTTGATGTATTTTGTCATGCAGGACAGTGTTTTTAAGTTCCAAAAAATGTGAATAAATGTTTTTCAACATTGTACAATCACTGTGATCAGTTCTTATGCATAATGCACTTAAGTAAATGTTTAACTGAGTAAAAGTATTGTTGAAATTGCACATACTTTTCTTAAAAAGGCTGAGGTTATTCATAATATATTGTGTAAAAGTGAAATTCATTTAATATAAAAATCCACAACAAGTCCACTTTTATTAGTTCTATTTAATCTTGCAATGAGTTTACTCGTGTGGCCCTCTTGAGATCAGATTAAGCTGTATGCAGCCCCTAAACCAAAATGAGTTTGACACCCCTGATATACACTCTACAGAGTAGACTCATTGCAAAGTGTTGAAGGAGACTGATTGACAAAAATAAATTCACCAAGAGACATGGAAAAAATATTGATTCTTAGATGAAAAAAAATAAGACTAAATTATTTGTCATTTGATTGGTAACAGTTTGAGTTATGATGGATTTCTGCATTTGTAACACATTCTAAAAATATAACAGACATTACACACATTTCATTACAAAAACAAAACATGAATAATTAGCGCCGTCTTACCTCTTCTAATAAATGAAGTCCATGCGGCGCTCTTTCTGAACAAAAATATCGGTCACTTTCCGGTAAAAGTTCTCTTTATCTTCTTCAGTTTTAAGACTCTCTCAGTCTCAATGGAGCTCACTGCCAGGGAGGAAAGCCTTCCTTGATCAGTCCTGTTCCGGCTGTATGTTTAGAGTCTTTTTAGTGCTTTACCTGTTTAGCAAAACTCGCTAATAATACATCCATAACTTGCTGTGACTCTACAGTTTTGAGATCACGAGCGGTACCCCTTGAGCGCCCCCTGCCTAGAGGCCAAGGAACTGCCGGCCTCACCTACAACCAGTTCTTTGCCGGTTATAATCGCCCAGCAGCGCACGAAAACATGTTATCTGCACACAGTTTGATGACCAAAACACAATTCGTAATCCACATATATTAAATTGTGGAAAATCAGTTCATAACTGTTTGAACAATTGAATTTATGATCTAGAGACAGGAAGAGGCATTCACAGAATGGAAGCCAGTGCAGTTAACATGGGATTGCGCAGTTAACATGGGATTGCGCAATCCCAGGGGAGGCCAAGCTCGCTGCGGCCTCACCGGCTTCGCTATCAAGCGCCACCAAGAATTTACGTGAAAAATAGCGAAAAGACTGCGATTTTAAAGAGAATATGATAAAAAAAGAGGAAATTAGATAAAAAAAGAACTTTTATTACAAATGACTGAGTGAATCACCATTTATATTATGTTATCATTATTATATATTTTCTTTTTTTTCATGATGAGCCTCACTTGCCTCCCCTGACTGCACGTCACTGGATCACAGTCATTTGCAAAATTTTTACAAATTACTATATACAAATACCAATACTTGCAATGATGATAAAGAACTCAGATTTTCTAAATGTAACACGCTTGGACTATAGACTGACTACCTGGCTGGCTTCCTTATGTTACAAAAGATTACCATTTAGCAGCATCAGAGAATGGTTATTTAAGGAGCCTGATGTGTAAATGAAAACAAGGACACAAATATCACGTTTCAATTGAAAATATATTAAAGATTAAGAATCAACATAAGGGGAAAACATAACAAAATAAACCAAATTTAGAGGGTTACTGTAGACTTGTATTCCTTTCTTAAATTCAATAAATTTTCAAAATTCCAAAAAAAGAAATTGCAATCCATTTAACAGGAAGGCGGAAAACAAAAAACCTGACCACTGAAATATCGTTGCAACTGCAGAGGTTATCAGAGTTTGTGATTTGTTTGGTGGCCAACAGGTCCTTGCCACAGCCACAGTGGAGGGAGAGGGCTAGGAAGGAACCCCCATGACATATAGGAAGCAACCTCAGAAGGAAGTTGGCCCAAAAAATAAAATTCTTTCGGGAAACATGGGTTACAGGTTCCGCCCTGAACTCATGTATGGCCCTGTACATGCAGCTGGCTGACATAAAAATACTTACCTAGCGGAAAGAGGTAGAGAAAAATCCTCTTCGGGTTCGAAAACAGAGACTAACAGTGTGCTCAATCCATGGAATAAGGATTGAATACTGTGCATCAGAGGACTTCCAATACTGTAGCCGGTCAAAAGGCTTGCGTGTTCGAGCTGGACGTTGGGCGGGTGGCTCGGACTGTGGGCTGGAAAGGTCAAATATGTAAGGCGAGTCTAGTTCATTAACAATGCTCGTCAGCCCTGAAGGTTCGGGAGCAGGGGAAGTGTTTTCTCCAGGCTCCAGGTCAGCATGAGATTCTGACTCAATAGTATGGTTCAGGTTCTGCAGCAGCAGTGAGTTGTGGTTTGAATCCTGAGTCCATCTCAGGCAATACTTCCACAGCATGGGTCTCCTCTCTGAGACTATACAGTGTTTGTGTCAAGAACGAGAGATTGAGGACCCAGTATTCAGCCAGAAACGAAAGTGCAAATAAGAAGGCTTTAATAAAGCTCAAAAAGATCTTACAGGGATAAGCAGGTTCGGTGGTCTAATAACAGTCCAGGGTCGATACACAAACAGGCAAACAGGTTAACTAAGGGCAGGCAGATCCGATGGTCAAAAATAGTCCAGAACGGTACACTGATAAGCAAACTAACTAGGCAGGGATCAGGCAAACTCAGAAACTCCACGACAGAAACAGGGTCAGGCAAAAACAGGCAGTCAAAAACGGGCAGGAAAAACAGGTTCAAGGATCAGGCTGGCTCAGAAGTCAAAAAGGCAGATTGGGTCAATATTCACAGGACTATCAGAAAACAAGACTCACCAAAAATGGCACGAATTGATCTGGCAGATTGCAGGGGGCAGAGGCAGGGGAGCGAGCAGGTGAATGGAGTGAAACTAATTACCAGAATGGGTGGAGCTAATCAGGGGAAGGGAAGTGACTGGAGGCAGAACAGAGCTGACTAAAAAGTGGCAGGTGAAACTAAAACAGTACACAAGCTATAATAGAAACCAAACAAGAAAGAACCCAAAACAGAAACTGAACTTAAGGCAGGAGAGTGAACTAATTAATCAAATAACAAACATAAACCATAACCCAAATCATGACAGTTCGCTGGCCAGGTGAGATCGCAGTTGGTTCAGCTGGGAGAACTGATGGCTGTGGTAAACCTGGTAGGCTCTGAGATGGAAGGTACAAATAAGTCAGGTGTGTTTAGTTAATCTTCTGACAGGACCTCTTCACTGTCAGGAATGTCTGAAGCCATTGGAATTTATTGTGTCACTGGTTGTTTTTTCTCTGCTTTTCTCGTTCAGGGGATACTATTGACAGATAACCACAAGGTGGTAACAGATCTCTGTGCAGGATCCTGATGGGAAGGTCTTTGGTCTAAGACCTGACAGTGTAGACTGGAAGAGTTCCGGCACTCTTCAAAATGATGTACCCTTCTGGCTCCCATCGGTCTGCAAGCTTGTGCTTCCCTCCGAGTTTCACGTTCCTGACCAAGACTCTATCACCCACAGATAGTTCTGAAGCCCTGACGTGCTTGTCAAATCTCTGTTTGTTTCTGCCCATCACTTTTCCAGAATTCTCTGTAGCGACACAGTAGCTTTCTTCAAGGTGGGACTTTAACTTTTCGACATACTGTGAGTGGGATGTTGACGCTTTCCCACTGACAGGCAGGCCAAAAGCTAAGTCAATAAGTAGGCGAGGCTGACAGCCAAACATCAGTTCATAGGGTGTGTAACCAGTCATTTCTAGTACAGTTGTAAGCATGTACTAATGACAAAGTCTCTCCAATGCATCTTGTCCTTTTCTTTTAATGTTCCAAGCATATTCAACAGTGTACGATTAAATCGTTCAACAGGACTGCCACGAGGATGGTAGGGAGCATTTCTGATTTTGCTGATCCCAGCCATTTGACAGACCTCTTCAACAGTGTGCGATTCGAAATCGGGCCCTTGGTCACTATGAAGTTTTTCAGGAATCCCGTAATGAACCAGGAAACTGCCTCACAAACTTTTGGCAACTGTCTTGGCTTTCTGGTTGGGCGTTGGAACAGCAACAGCGTACTTTGTGAAGTGGTCAGTTATCACCAGCACATCTTTTGTATTGCTACGGTCCGGTTCCAGAGACAGGAAATCCATACACACCAGCTCGAGCAGTCTTGAGGTTCTCATGTTTACTAATGAAGCAGCCTTTTCTGGTTGTGCTTTCCTCCTCACAAATCTCTCACATCTATTTTATTGCAAACATCTGCTGACATCCGAGGCCAGAAAAACCTTGATCTGACAAGATTGAGCATTCTCCCAATGCCTAATGGTCCATTTGGTCATGGGTTCTTGTCTCCAGAGCTGCTGCGTGAGCTGCTACGGGGATTTCTGGATGCCAAGCTTCAGGTAACGTCTGATGCCAAGCTATGGTCGGAGAATAAGTTCCAGCCTGTCAGATTCCGGTCATTTGTCAGGCGCTTCTACCTTCACCTGAGTCTTAGGCTATGTTCATACTGCAGCCTGAAGTGACCCAATCCCAATTTTTTTGCCCATATGTGACCTGTATCTTATCTTTTCGTGACAGTCTGAACAACACAGATCGGATTTTTTCAAATGCGACCCAGGCCGCTTGGATATGTGGTCCTGAATCCGATACGTATCTGATCTTTTCAAATGCTACCTGTGTCTGTACGGCCAGGTCGCATTCATCCGATCTACACATCATTGATATTTACCCTTGATACGGTAACAAGCACCTGTTGCAAAGCAAATACAGCCCCACAGCAACGCGTTTACTCACTGCTATGGCCCGCCGAAAAATTTGGCTCTCTTTCTTTTCGATCTTCTTAAAAAGATTGCATTGGTAATGTGCTGGTTCCAGTTGGAGAAGAACTTAAAGAACACAAGATACGCTGCAGCATTACGATCCATATTTACTTCCGCAAACACTGAGCACGCTTGCTACGTGTGACGTCATCGTGTCCTCTACTGCGCATTTGGCACACTTAAGTTGTATGAATGCAGTTCACACAGGAGATCACATACAAGTCGCATATATTTGGAAATGTGAACGGCCACAACTTAAGTGCAACAACTTAAAAACAAGACATTACGATTCCAGACAAAGTGGTACAGTCAGTTTACATGGCTCCATTATAACCCTACACTAAAATAAGTTTGAATGTGTCAAAGCATGCACCATCAAAAAGGCCACACTGGAGAGAAAGAATGACCCTGCTTTTTGCTTAAGTGCTTACAATAATTGGAAAAATGCCATATATAGCTTTAATCGACATCAAACCAGCAGAGCACACCATCATGCGGTTACTGTTAATGCTATAGAGCAAACCCCAGTTAATACTCAGCTTTCTAATGCAATGATAAAGGTAAAGGTAATTTGCATCATCTTGTAAAGTTTATGGCAAACAATTACCTCCTTTTGTTCTCTTGGCAGACTCGTAACCAATGACTATGAGTCCACAATGCCAAAATGAATACCTAACTTTGTTTGGGAACGCAATTGTGTGGGAGATTGCCTCAACAATCAGGTCCTTGCCAGCAGTCCAGTTTTCCATTATAATGGATGGCACTCAGGACATACAAGGGAAAGAGCAAGTTTCTATATGTTTGAGGTATGTAAACGAGGACTTAGAGCCACATTAAGCATTTGTGGAACTATATGAGGTGCCTGGGACAGCAGGTGAGCAAATGGCCGAACTAGCTGTTAACGTACTACTGAGGCTGCACATTCCAATCACTGCATTGCGACGTCAAACCTATGATGGAGCAGCTAATATGGCTTGGAAGATTTCTGGGGCACAGGCAGTGCTGAAAAAAGAGCAGCCATTACCATTGTATGTGCACTGTGGTGCCCATACAAGTCTGCTAGTTGTGCCTCTCCCTTACTGCATGATGCGTTGCAGTGGGTGCGTGAACTGGGACCTCTAAGCAACCAGTCTGGGAAGTTTAAGGGGCTGTTGGCTGGACTGGCTATGACATGGGGGGGTCATATAAGGTCGATCAAGCCTCTGTGTTCCACCAGGTGGACAGTACATGGCCAAGCTGTTGACACAGTACTTTGTGGAGATGAGGCTGTGTTGTCTATTTTGGAGGAAATGGCCTCAGTAAGCTCTGACACTGGCACTCGGGCTAACGGACTTCTAGAAAGATTTCTGAAGGTTAAAACCATTCTTTGACTGCTGGTAGCCTCAGATGTTGGGAGAGCTGGAGTGTTTAAATCGATCTTTACAGAATCAATCATAAACAACAGAGGGGATCCAGACTGCTGTTGGCTGTGTTTGATCCACAATTAAAGAAAAAAGGACTCAGGAGAAGTTTGCAGTGTTATTTACAAAGGCTGCAGAAATGACTCTACTCCGCAAAAGGAAACCACCCCAGCAGTTCAGTGGTGGGGCTTCTCCTAATAGGGTGAAACCACCTGAGGAACACTTTAGGGCTGAATATTTTAAGGTGTTGGACACTTTGGAGAGTCAATTTAAGGAAGGGTTTAACCAGTCAGATTTGTAAAAACCGAAACAGGTTGAAAATGTTCTCCTTACTAGGTAAATGGATGATGAGATAGGGCAGTAACCGGAAATAGACACAGGGAGTGTGAAGATCCAGTTGGCAATGTTTCACTCTAAGCATCCATTTACGTCTGTTGGAGAAGCTGCAAATATTCTGAAGGAGATGTCCAGCGTAGTCAAAGGCTTTTTTGATGAGGTGGAAAAATTGATCAGGCTGTTGTTGGTTGTCCCTGTGGCATCAGCGGAGGCTGAATGAAGCTTTAGTGCACTACAAAGGTTAGAAACATGGTTAAGGTCAACCATTACTCAGTAGCTCCTTAATAACATAGCAGTCTGTCATGTTCATCAAACCGTTCTGAACCAGCTTGATCTAAAAGATCTTTGCCAGCAGTTTGACTCTGTTAATGACAGACGTTGGCATACCTTCGGAATGTTTAGATACAATAAAATACACTGAATACAGTATTTACAACCCAGTTTGAATTTGTTGAAATCAAGTTAGGTTCAAGTTAAATTCTTTGTTTGGGGTGCTGTTATCTACACTTCAGATGTATGATGTAACAAATGTTTTTAGAATGTTAAGATAAATTACCTGCGATAGACTGGCGACCTGTCCAGGATGTACCCCGCCTCTCACCCATTGACAGCTGGAAATAGGCACCAGCACCCCTCGCAACCCCACAAGGGATAGGCATGTTAGATAATGGATGGATGGAAGATAAATTACATGAAATTGGCTACACAGAGTTACAGCCCAGTTGTACATTTGTTGAAATATTGAAGTTAATATTTTAAATGCTGTCAAAAAAATAGGAGCATGCATATTGTGTAGGACCAATGAAGCTTAGGACCAATAGTGCAGGGATTAAGCAAAAATAATCAATTTGCCTGAAAATTATTTCTAGTCAGCCCATATATTCCCAGGGCCGTGGACGTCATGCCACATACACATACACAATTGTATGTGTACAATTGTATATGTACACAATTGCAAAGTCAACTTTAACCAAATCTGGCAGTTTTAAAATATGCATTGACAATTCTTGTATCTCTCCCACCTTTCAGCTTCAGAGGCTTGGTGTCATCCTGGACAGCCCTCTCCATCCTCTCCTTCACTATCCACATCCATAACATCACCTGGTTAACTTACTTTCATCTTTGCAACATCAAGCAAGTTCTTCTTTCACACTTTTGCCAAGCTGGTTCACAGTCTACTCACATCTCGACTTTACAATTTCAATTCCCTTCCCTCCCTGTCCCCTAGAAAACCCTCCATAAACTGCAACTGGTACAAAGACAGCAGTTTGCATCATTACATCATCTACTACACACCTTTACATTAACTCCACTGGCCCCCTGTCACATTCAATATAAATCAACCCTTTGAACATAGAAGGCCAACCACAACCTTGTCCTTTCGTAAATTTCTGACTTCATATCTATCCAAGTGAATGGAAGTTCAAAGTATTTGCTATACTATTTGTCTTTTTATTATTTTACTTAGTACCATGTTTATCCATTGGGTGATCTTAAGGTGGATATAAATAAAATGTTATATTACAATAAAAGGGGAACCACACTACTGAAATACTGAAGACAGCAGGGAGGTGATTTAAAACTAACCAACACTGTGACTTTGTGTTTACTCCCACAGGCGGACATGGATACAGGTAACTCGGTTCTGTAGCTGTTTCACATAGGGCAACCACATCTCAATTGACCAAATGTGGGACAATAGGATAGCCTGGGTGCCATTCCGAACTTAGTCCCCCCACAGCGTTTTAGGTCGGTAAGTTCGGTCTGGCATTGCTCAATACTAGCGCGAGTATGCTCGCCCAATATCTGGCGGGCCAATCAAATTGTCAGGGCGGGCTTTATACGATGATGGACAGATGATCAACAGTAACGTAATCAACCACGTCACCAAAGCGCGCTTGGGTTGAATTTGTTTACAACAACGATGGCTGCCGCTGGAGAGTTGAGGTGTGTAGAATGACTCCTTGGATCCTTACATTCTTTTTCGCAACACTGGCAAAAATCGTTCACGCTCATCTTCTTATTCTAGGCTGAGTTGAGTTTTTTTTCCTGGTTCGTTCGAAACACGCCCCATAATCACAGCTCTATGGAGCAGTATCAGACTCAAATTCTGACTAGAATTGAGTATGACCATGTCAGGCTAACAATAGGATGCTTGTGAGGGACAATGAGGGACACATAATCAACATTATGATGATGTCATACATTTTAATTTAACATGGATCGCATATTACAATAATCAGTCTCTGCTTTACCTGTTATTGCACAACAATTAATTTTTACAACTCACTAATTAATAAAATGCATTATTTAACTTTTTGGAATTTAATAAAACTGTTACGGGGACACAGAGTATATCCTGTCCAGGATATACTCTGTGTCCCCGCTCTCACCCACTGACTGCTGGATATAGTCACCAGCCCGCCACAACCCTGTTTTTTGTCGAGCCGCTTTTCCCCATCTGATACGGCTTGAAGTAACGACTGCAGGGATGTTAAACTTTAAAAAAGTGTCATAAAATTGCTCTAAGTTTATCAGAAAAAACTTAACTAGATTTTAAAGATGAACACTTTTTAATTAGAAAAATGTTATTAAACTTTTGCGTAAAGTTAAATATTGTTGAAATTAATCTTGGCTGCTATCTTGTCTGTCTGGCAGGTGTTTTTGGGTTGGAGTAAAATGAGTCCACAGGAGGCTTTTTCAGATGTGTTTCTTGTGCAACTTGATTCTACAGTGCTGCTTCACATCGCGCTTCACTCTGGGTACAAATAAAAAATAACTTCATTAAAGCTCTCTGAAAATCGCCTTTCTGTGGCCTCAACCAGTTAGAAACCGTTTACTGCCGTTTTTCTGGACGTAGTTTCCTTAATAATCTGTATGCATCAAAATCCTTGTCATTTTATTTTACGAGTGTCCTGGTTCAAAACACACCTAAAGGTTCCTGGATGCATTATATATAAGCTAAATTCTGTATTTAATCTGAGTCAAACTATTTTCAAAATGGATTGAATAATTGGGAATTATATAGACAACCGTAGCAAACAAAATCACAGACCTGTATATATGGAACTAGAAAGAAAAATCAGGCCAGAGGAATAAAATAAATTAATTATTGGCCACATGTCTATTTAATTTTTATTCTTTCGCTTTTAATACACGTTGAGACTTTTGCTCTTATTCCTTTTTATATTTCTATTGTAATCATATGTTTTTCCATTTTAGATGTTTGATTATTGTCTGTACAGCACTTTGTTGCAGCTGCTGTTGTTTTAAAGTGCTTTATAAATAAATTAGTAGTAGTATCAAGGACAAAAAGCCTTCTGGGATGTAAGTATACCCTTTTTCCTTCTTGCTCCCCGTTTCCCATCCTTTTGATAGACAACCACATAAGACTAGGCGAAATTTCCACACGGTTTTGAGGAAAAGCCAGATGAGGTAACACAGCTGAGGATGCACTCATCATTCTAGGCAAAGCTAATTAAATTCTTAATAGTAAAGCAGATTTGTTGTTATTTGTGGCTTGCTTTTGTTTTAGTTTTTTTTGTTTGTTTTTTAGCCTAGTTTGTGGCTTACATAAATCATCTAGAAATACAGATACAAATAGATTTTTCTGGCTCGTAATCAATGTATACTATGATTTTGTTCATTGTTTCTGGTGTTTTTTTTTTCTTATGCCTTAGGTGACGTGTCTTTATCTTTGATGGAAAGTACAGTAATTAATGTCAGCTATTTGGATTTTTGAATAAATTGTGATATACAGAAGATGAATAAATAGTACTAATGTACACTCCAGTATTATTTTCTTCAGTATAAATTCCTATTGTTTAGAAAAAAAGAAACTGTAGCGAGTGTGCTGAAATAAACAATGAGTTAATCTCTACTGCAGAGGTTAAATCAGGCTGATTATGTTGATAAAATAAAATCCTGTCAATAATGCAGTTTTGTTTTCAAATTTTTAAGCAGTTATGGAGATTCTCTTTTTCAAATAATGTAAGTTACTCTGATGCAGAGGTAAAGCATCATTCCCTTCCTTCATACTGATATATCATACTACATCACATCAAATCATTCTGTCGAATCACCACATTTAATTGGATTTAATTGGGGTTTGACTGAACTGACTTTTTAAACTGCATTGAGATGACGTGTTGTGAATTGGCACATAAATAATAAATTGAATTGAAGTTAATCAAAATTTATCAAATCAATGACTGCTGCTCCTGTACATTTAGTATATCAAATCTGTCAAGAAATTTTGCTAGGATGAACCCGGACACAGCACGCACACACAGAGCTTGTTCTTGAAGTGAGTTTTATTGTACAGAATGGAGGGTTAATGACGAGAGGAACCAGAGTCTTTATGGACGGAGATGAAGGGTGCGGAAGCTGGCTGACAGGAGGAGCGTGGGGAGACTGACCGGAGGTGATTCTGCAGCTGATGACTTGAGACCAGGATGAAACACAGGAGCTGAAGACTTGAGACCAGGACGGAACACAGGAGCCGAAGACTAGAGACCAGGACGGAACACAGGAGCCGAAGACTAGAGACCAGGACGGAACACAGGAGCCGAAGACTAGAGACCAGGACGGAACACAGGAGCCGAAGACTAGAGACCAGGACGGAACACAGGAGCCGAAGACTAGAGACCAGGACGGAACACAGGAGCCGAAGACTTGAGACCAGGACGAAACACAGGAGCCGAAGACTTGAGACCAGGACGGAACACAGGAGCCGAAGACTTGAGACCGTGGAATCGCTGCTGGAACGTGGAACTGCTGCAGAACGTGAGACCGTGGAAATGAACTTGAGACCGTGGAACTGCTGGAGAACTTGAGACCGTGGAACTACTGGAGAACTTGAGACCGTGGAACTGAACTTGAGGCCGTGGAACTGCTGGAGAACTTGAGAGCGTGGAACTGAGTTGCAGAACTTGAGAGCGTGGAACTGAATTGCAGAACTTGAGAGCGTGGAACTGAATTGCAGAACTTGAGAGCGTGGAACCGAGTTGCAGGACTTGAGAGCGTGGAACTGAGTGGCAGAACTTGAGAGCGTGGAACTGAGTGGCAGAACTTGAGAGCGTCCGATGGAGCAGAGCTGAGCAGAGTCTGAGAGAAGTGACTTGAACAAAAACCAAGTGAAGCAACATTCTTCAGGCTGACTGCAACAAAACAGAGCTGACATCGAATACTGGCTGAGACTGAGCAGGAGTGAACACTACGGACCGGCGACGAGAGCAGAATGAGGTGAGTCTTAAATAAGGGTGGAACCAGGTGAGAGCAGTGAGGGTTGATTGCAGCCTGACAGGTGGAACCAATTATTCTGAGCAGGGAAGGGAGAGAGGCAGCGAGGCTCAGACTGCAGCCTACAAGCTGCATCCTGACAAAATCATTGGCAGAGTATTGTGATGCAAATTATATCAGCAACAAAACAAATCAGGTCTGGTATTATTTCACAGAATTCACAAACATCATAATAGAATGTCAAAAGTGATGAATCACACATGGTAGTGATGATCTCAAGGACTAAAGAACAGCAGACAAGGTGAATGATAAAGGGTGGACATAAATTTCCTCACCTCCAGAGAATGCTCCTGTTTCTGTTCACGATCCAGCTTCCGTGAGGTTGTAGTGATCAGTCCTGAGACAGACAGAAAATAGCTGAGGTTATTAAATGAATGTCATTATTCTTTTCACTCACTCTTTGTCTTTGTATCACTGCATGTTGAATGGTCGACAATGTTAAGCTTCTGAAGAGTGCATTAGTATTGTAAGTTCAAAGTTGATGCCACTCATAAATGTGTTCATTTCAACATGCTGCAGAATTAGAATCAGAATCAGCTTTATTGGCCAACATTGTTTGCACAATCAAGGAATTTGACTTTGGTTACAGCACTACGATCATACAGACAATAACCTGGGAATCATACAGACAACGGTGCAGGTTACAGTCTGCATCATTCATCTGCATCCACATCTGATCGATCTCTTTGGGCTCCTTTGATTAGCACCATCACTTAGTGGAATGGTGGGCGGTGGGTTGCTTCCTGCAGGGCGCAGTGGCTGGGTGGAGGGGTTCCTGGGGCTCTGGGGGCACTTGGAGTGGGGCGCTTGGTGGGTCTGACTCCAGGGTCTGTTGCCCCCATCTGGGAGGGGCTTGGGAGGCCTACGGGTGGCCTACAGCGCCGCTTGCGGCGCTCTTGGGGAGCTACGCGGTGACGGACGTGGGTTACTTACCTGGTAGCTGTGCTGTCGCTGGGTGAGTCCTGGGTTGGTCTGGGGGCCTGGGGTCCCAGGGGCGCGCCGCCCTCGGGCGGGGGCCCCGGCGGGGCCTCGGGGGTTCCGGGGGGTGT
Source organism: Fundulus diaphanus (assembly GCA_037039145.1). Lineage (NCBI taxonomy): Eukaryota > Metazoa > Chordata > Actinopteri > Cyprinodontiformes > Fundulidae > Fundulus > Fundulus diaphanus. Next base: position 59,482,773 of record CM073124.1, read on the forward strand.
GCCGCTTGGGGTCTAGGCCGGCACGCGCCCGGGTGTCTGCCCCTGCACGGGGCCTCTGGTGTGCTGGGGGCCTCGGGGCCTATTGAGCTGGTAGGTGGGCATGGTCATTAACATCTCAGGGCAGATGCTCTTCCCCTTCTTTGGATCGGCATTCTGCTAGTGGGGGAAGGGGAGGGAGGGGGAGTAGGGACTAACCCAGCCTGGATGTCTACTGTCGAATGTATGGTGAGATGTTTGAATGTTAGGTTTGGGGAGGGGTTAAGTCTACGGGGGGGGGGGGGGGGGGGGGGGGGGGTTGGACGTTCTGGTGGGCTTGTGTGCGGCCCCCTGTCCCGGACCTGGTCCGTGTAGTCTCCCGGTGCGGGCTTCGCCTGGGGAGGGGGTTTGGGATGGCTCGTGCGGGCTGGCTGGCCAGGGTCCCCCATCTTATTAATTTATTTGTTTATTTATTTTTAGTTATTTATTTAATTTATTTATATATATATATATATATTTTTTTTTTTTTGGGGGGGTAAAAGCTAGTAGGCTTGGTGGGTGGGCTGGGGGGGGTGGAGGTGTTGGTCCTGGTGGGTGGTTGGCTGGCGGGCCCTACGGCCTTTCCCCGGCCCCCGGGCTATGGTGGTGCCGCTGGAAGGGCCCCTTTCTCCGGGTGGGTATTTCGGGGAGCGGGGGTGCCTATTGGAGTCAGTAGGGGAGCTGGCTCCCTGGGTTGGCTCCCCAGTCCTTTGCTCCCCATCCCCGGACTCCTCCCTCTGCCTGCTCCATCACGCCGCCACACATGTAGGTCCTTGGGGAGGGGGCGTTACTGGAGGTTGCCACTTTCTGGTGACGTCCCTCTCCCTAATTTTATCATGCATTTTAGACACTTTCACTCCAAACATTTTCACCACGCACATTCATGTAGGCCACGGTATGGGGGGGGTGGGGGTGAAGACGTCTGGGGGGGGCTTATGTTGTGTGAGCCTCACCTCGGACGGCTCCCTTCACCCCCTCTCGCATTTAGACATTGAGGGTTCTGGGTAGTTGCTTGGAGGGGGGGCGCTGGCACCAGCTTCCTTCCGGAGGGGGGGTGGGCTGTGCCGTGCACCCCCTTCGGTGCTCCCAGTTTTAAACACACTTGAGAACAACATGCAACAACACAACATCTGAGCGGGCGTAGGGAGGATCGGGGGTCTTTTGCACACCCCCGATCTCTGATCGCGGCACGGAGTCTGGGGCCTGGAGGAGGTGCGGGCCACTGGGTGCGGGGTCTTGGCGGGGGGCTGCTGTGGGTAGCCAGCGGCTTGCCGGGTCTGGGGCTGACGCCTCTGCTCTCCCCGGAAAGGGGTGGGGGGCAGGGGTGGCTAGGGTAAGGTTGGGGAGGGAGGGGGTTTATTAGGTATTTAGTGGGTGAGGGGGGTTCTGGTCGGGTGGCCCGTACGGGTCGTGTTGGCCCCCCTCTTTGGGGGGCGTCTGGTCCGGGGGCGGGGCCGGGGGTCGGGCACAGGTAGTCGTATAGTTGAATTGTGGTGAACCCCCCCCCGCCCCCCCCCCCCCACTTGGGATTTTTGGATGTGAGTGTTATGTGGGAATGTGTGTACAGCGTCCTTTTTTTTTGTCTGTGTGTGGTGAGTGGGGCACTAGGGAGGGATGGTTTGAATGAGTTTTTTTTTTTTCCAGGTTCGGGTCCGGTCTGCTCCCTCTCCCAAGAACATCTCAAGTCTCCGATAGGTGCGGAGCCCATCCCCCCACGTCCTGTCCTCTTCCGCTGCGCTGGCAGGCGCCTTGGCCCTCTGGCGCGTTGATGGCCCTCGGGTTTGGGGCGAGTTCCCGGGTGGGTGGCGGCCAATTCCCGGGGGGCGGCCGGGGCCCCCGCCGCGGGGGCGGGCGCCCCTGGGGCCTCTGGCCCTCAGGGCCCATGGCTGGGACCACTTCGGCGCGGCTGGCTGCCGGTGGAGCCCACGGGCTCGTCCCCGCGGCTCTTGGGGGCGTCGGCATTGCGGTGGCTGGGGGATTTCCTCGGGGTTGTCTCTCCTCTTTCCTCGGGAGGGGGGGGTTGCAGATTTCCTGTGATGGCCCCTCTTGGGCGCACTGCTTTGGGGGCCCCTTTGGGAGTCCGGGGTTATGGGTCCCCTGACCCCTGCCTCTGTGCTCGGGGAAGGCGGGTCTTTGGTTCTCCACAACCACTATCGAGCTATTTCCTTTTGGATAATTTTCACCTAAACTAGTGCACTCTCACAAACTCCCACAGGTGCAGGGTTCCAGGTATTAAGTGTTCACTGATATACAGAAAGCCTGTAACTTTTTTAATTTATTTTCAGGTATCACATTACACAGCTTAAATAATAATACATATGATTTAGCAATGGCGTCAAGGTGTTACTCGATTGTATCTGTTGCTTTATGTCTGTTGGTTGTGCTTTTCTTTTTGCGTCTCTTTCCAGGTGATGGAGCAGACAGAGGATGTTTTATCATTCTCTCCCTTTTATCTCTTCTTTCTTTCACCTCTTCTCTTTCTTTTTTTTCCTCTTCTTGTTCTTCCTTTACTCTCCTACTTTCCCATTGTAGTGTCCATATAATTTGAAATTCTCCCTGCAGGAATCACAATAAAGCTATTTACATGCACAAATCAAGCGGAGCACAATGGCGTAAGCTGTTTGCTCCACTTGTGAAAGCAAAATCTGTCGAGCTCTATTTGGCATTAAGACATCAATTCTTATTGCCACATTGCTAGACAGGACACTGGGAGAAAAAAAAAACACTGAGAAGGCAAAATGTTGGAGGAACTGTGGGAATGTGTCTGCAGGACATTTTCATGTCTTCTGGGAATGTACTAAGATCGCATCCTACTGGTCAGGAGTGATAAAAGAAATCATTACTAAAATGGACTTAAATTTACGCTGTGATTTTACTACGGTTTTCCTGGGTAGTTTACCCCAAGAGCTTAGGAAGTCCGATAGATATCTCCTACTTATTAGAAGGTGCAAAGAAAGCTATAACTCGCGGGTGGCTTGATGCGGAACCACCATCATGTTCGGACTGGAAGGACATAATTGAGGAAATTCACACAATGCATGAATTTTTCATTAAGACTTGCCTCTTATAAATACAATAAATACTGGAAAAATGGAACATTCATCGGAACTTGACACCAACTGTATAAGTAATGTAATTACTATTCAACTGCTTTGATTATTATTCAACTGCTCCTGTCAAACTAGTTGCTCTGTAATTTTTGTTGGAGGGGGGTCCAATTGTTCAATGTATGTATGTATGTGTATTTCTAAAACTACTAAAATGACAAAAATATAGTATTAAAAAAAAACGACAGGGAACACCTCAAAGTCTGCTAAAGCCAGGAGAGATGGTTGGCAAAAAGTAGCAGACAAATTAAATGCGTAAGTACTATCCATGGTAGATGTTTCTGTCACTTTCTACAGTATGTATTTTTGCATTTTAATAATTTCATGTTTACTTTGTTCTTTTATGTCAGAGCCTCCACGGGACCCACTAAAACACGGGGACAAGTAAAAGTGAAGTACAAGAATATTTTACAAAATGGTAGCCTTTAATTATTATACTGTATTTTAAAAAGCCACTTTTTCCTCTTTAAAAGCCACTGTTAAATGATGTGTTTGTCTGTATATAACAGCCACCAAGAAAAATCTCTCTACAATTACACTGTCACGCTGCGACAGAGACAGACAGGATGCTGTCTGTCTCGCAATACGCAATTAATTCGAAAAGCTCTGCGAATTATTCTTGCACCTTCCGCAACAGGTTGCTGTCGTAAAAATGGACAAGACATGGCTACGACAGACTTCCCTATCTCCTCCGCTTATAAAGCCGCGATCTAATCCTGTTTACATGATTAGATCTGCTTGCGAGCAGGCTTAAGTTTGCGCACATGTTGCTATGACAGCAAGTCCAGGATGAGTGTCGAAGAACCAAACAATCCAAGATCATGCCAAATCGTCAACAATCAAATCCAGCTAACTGAGTTAGCGACGTACAAAGAACGACCCCCAGATCAGCAAGCCTCTTATGTGTAGGCTTGCGGTGGGATGTAAACACGGGCCAGAACAAACAAGGAGAACTCCCTTGGTGAAATAAATTACTCTAGGTAAGGGGCTGCACAGTGGTCCTGGGTTCAAGTCCTTGCCCTGGGTCTTTCTGCATGGAGTTTGTATGTTCTCCCTGTGCTTGTGTTGGTTCTCTCCGGGACAATTACTGCAGCTTCCTTCCACAGTCCAAAAACATGGCCTCTCTAAATTTCTCCTTAGGTGTGAGTGTGTGAAAGAATGGTTGTTTGTCTCTGTGTTGCCCTGCGATAGACTGGTGACCTGTCCAGGGTGTACCCCACCTTTCGCCCGTTGACAGTTGGAGATATGCACCAGCACCACTCGTGGCCCCACAAGGGATAGACATGTTAGAAGATGGATGGATGGACTCTAGGTAAGGGGGAGATGTCTTCTGTGATACCATGACATTAGTACAACCTTTGTTTATATAAAAGCATATGCCATGTCCTCTCCTTTTGCCCTAAGAGCTTGTGCTGCGGTCCACTTGAAACAGCTGAAAGACCGGCATCGGTACTTTGCTGCCCTCATTGATTTCACCAAGCCAGCTTTGGGTGAAGCAGAAGGTGGCAGAGCCCTTGAACTCCAAGCTTCTTGTGATGAAAAGGAGCAGCTTATCCTTTTTGTTTACCATACAGCAGACATTTGCCACACACATAATCAGATCTTATAGCAATTTACCACATAACCTAAAATGCACATTTTTTGTCTGTGGAAGGATCAGAAGCAAGAGCCCACACATGCAACAACATGCAAATTCCATACATTAAAAAGAACTAAGGCTGGGACTGTGGCAAGGAAACAAGTACTATCAATTGCACCACATTGCTGCCTACCACTTGATTACATCTGAAAAATGATTCTATGATACAGTGATTCTTTGATTTAATTTGTTACAGTCATGCTAGAGATTTGGTCACCAAAATGGAGTGTGCTACTTCATGTTCAGTTTGACATTGCAGATAAGGTATTTGTGTTAAATTACAGACACAGACAATTACTCACCAGTGCGAGAGTTGATAGTAAAGAAGTTTTGTGGGTTTCCACTAACAATGCGATAGCTTAGCCAATCAGCAGTGTAAGGGGGTGAAACATCAGGATCCTGAGCATGGATTTGAATTACAGAAACATCTCGGGGAGAATTCTCAGGTACTGAGCATCGAAACAATGTCTCGGAGGTCAGTGGGGCATTGTCATTAACATCTTCCACTTTAATGAACACCTCAATAGTGCCGAACAGGGGAACAACACCACAGTCACTTGCATAAATTGTCAGCCAATAAGAGTCCTTGGTCTCACGATCCAATGTATCAATGGTGTAGATCACCCCTGAAAGAGAAAAGACACAGCACACAATTTAATCAATGAAAATCCACCCAAATTAAAGTATTAAAACCCCACTAATAAAGAAGCACTGGGATAGAATAACTTAACAAGTTAGATACTGATTATCTTTGTGTTAAAACTTAGATAAAGTTGTCTTAAAGTATATGTATGGCAGTGTAAGTACATACACCAGCATATATATGTGGATAGTTATTGTGGAACTCCAATTGTGGGTGTTTGAGTATATGTTTAGTTATGTTACATCAGCAAAATATGCAATCTGCTTAAAAGGTCATGCCACTATGCCACACCTGTTCTGTTTCAATCAAGAAATCACTTAAACAGGACCTGCCTGACAAAGTATGGTAAATCAAAAACATCCCCGAAAAGCTAGGCATCATGCAGAAAACCAAAGAACTTAAGGAACAAATGAGAAAGAACATAACTGAGATCCATCGGTCTGGAAAAGGGTTAGCAAGCCATTTCTAAAGCTCTGAGACTGCAGTGAACCACAGTGAGAGCCACTATCCACAAATGGAGAAAACAGCGGTGAACCTACCTGTCAGGATCCCCAGGAGTTTGATTAATTAGTTTTAAGGTACCTGGGGATCTTGCAGTATGTTTAGGTTTTCTTAATTAAGCGTTGTTTGTTTTCTGTAGATTCTTGTTTCTGTCATTAGTTAGTTTTCTGTTCATTATTATGTTAATAGTTTATTCGTGTATATGTTTTATTCCTATTTTTCTGTGTGCCCGTTTTCAGTTTAGTCAGTTAGATTATTCTTTGTTATCTGGTCATTCTTTGGTTTCTTTTGGGTATTACCCTCGCCTTCAGTCTAATTACCTTCACTCTCCTCACCCGTGTTAGTTGCCACCTGTTGTTCCTTCCATCTACTCCCCTATTTAGTCAGCCAGTTCAGTCACACACACATTGTCAGGTCCCCTGCTACGCTACCCTGGTTCTGGTCTCTACCTTGTCGTGTTCTTGGTTTCTGTTTTCCCCTGACAACCTGTAGAACTTGTATTATTTATTTAATATATCACTATTCACTTCAGGATGTGGCTTCCCAGCTCTTGTCTGTATGATAGTCCTGATCCTAGCATCACAAAACTGAGACTACCAGAGGGCTGCTTCTCAAAAGCAGAATTTTGAAATAAGTAAATCAGAGATAAAGCTAGGCTTGAACTAGTGTAATTAGTGCATCCTGGCTTTGTCCAAACCAGGCTCAGGACATGTGACTTTGTGAAACCAGGTTCAAGTAATTCAGGTAAATACACGCCCCCAGCTTTTTTTAGGAGACCATGAGGTCAATCACAGATTCATTGATGCTACAATGGATGAGTTGCATGTGCCAGGAGCAGAGCTAGACATTCTCATCATCAGGGGCTTAGCCCACAAAATATTTAATCATTACAAGGGTGATTTGGTACACAAAAAATATAAGAAAGTATCTGTTGATATTTTTGCAAAATTAATTTAATATTTGCCTTTACATATCTTAAAGTTTAATCTGCTGTTCTTTAATAATTGTACTAGTACAGTATATACCAATAGTATATTAATATGTTCTCATTTGAATCATGAAATTGACAACCACTAATTTTACAATTCAGTTTTGGTGTCATCCTGTAATGATTTGCTTGTGGTGAATCCAAAGTTTAGCCAAACACGGAGCTGATGCTAAAAAAGGTGTTTATTGACAAAGATGATGGATCCTCCAGGTTGACAAAAAAGGCAAAGGCTGGGACAGACTCAAAAACAGGACAGATCATGCAGGGCAACAAACAGAGACTTTAAACAGAGGCTGAGATGCTCTTACCAGGTGGTAGCGGACAGGGACAAGAGGAGATATTCCGGCAACTAATTGAAAACGAAGGCGGGCTTAAATAGGCAACAGGACAGGAGAGCAGGGCGGGACTAATTAACAAAAACAGGTGGAGGTGATAAAGGGAGCATAAGACTGATAACAAAAACCTAAGGTAAGAAATAAGACTAAACAGACACGGGCTGAAATAAAAACTAACAACAAAGGCCAGATAACAAAAACAGGCTAAACATAAATCCAAAAAAAGAAACAGAAATAATCCTAGACTGAAAAAATAACCAGAACCACAACAGAACATTACACATCCATTTTACTCAATGTACAGAATTGGGTACTCTATGCCACCTATGGATTGATTTATTACAAATTTTATCATTATTCACTACTCAATATTGTTAGGGAAATAATTAGTTGTCTGAGAGGATGTAGGTAAGGAGTAGGCCTGAATATAGATCTGTTATGAAGGAACATTTTTTTATAAATTGGTTTCCCAACAGCATGTGTCAAATAGCAAAACATCTTCCAGCTTTTGTCTCCAGAGGGGCACCAGGCAAGGATGGCTGTTTTTCCCCTCACAGTTTGCTATTTTTATTGAACCACTAATAGCAACAATTAGACAAACTAATGATATTAAAGGTATAAAATGCATAGAAATGGCGCATACAATTAGTCTTTATGCTGATGATGTACTACTTTATCTCCAGCACTAAAACACCTCTCTCTGAAGTAATTAGATTCTAGACTAGACTAGAATCTTTCTCAAAAGTCTCAGATTACTCTTTACATTGATCAAAATCTACAGAACTGCCAATTAACTGTTCTTTAGAGAACCCCCTAGATTTACAACTACAGCCAGGGAGTTTTAAATATTTGGGTATTACTATGTTGTCTAAATTGGCGGATTAAACAAAACTTAACCACATCCCTCTTTTAAAGAAGACAAAGAATGTCTTAACAGATGGAAATCTCTACCAATTTCACTTATGGAAAGGGGTGCTTGAATTAAAATGATGGTTTTACCTACAATTAATTACTTATTCTTAATGATCCCCAATAAACCATCCTTCGACTGTTTTAAATCTCTGGACTCCTCCATCTCTAAATTTCTTTGGAAAGATACCCCACCCCACCATATCATCTTAAGGATGCTACAGAAGACTAAAGATAAAGGGGGACTAGATCTGCCTAAATTTCATCACTACTTCTTTTTTTTTGTGTCCTGTCTGGCAATGAGAATTATTGTCTTAATGCCAAAAAGAGCCCAACAGATTTGACTTTCACAGGTGAAGCCTTACTGCTTTCGCCATAGTGCTTTGCTTGATTTATATATGCAATAGGTTTTATTAGAATTTATGCTAAATTCTGTCTGTTCTGTCTCTCCTCGAGGTCGGTCGGTTTTTCTTCAGCTCTCCAGAGCTCCTTTATCTGCTATTACCCTGCTCCCCTCTCTCCTGCTATTTGCTTCATTTTGTGTCTTTTGTGCCATTTCTTCATAGCAACCGAAAGCTGAAAAACATGGATCTGGTAAGCTGGTCTCTCAATACTATTGATACATTTTTTTTGACGGGTAGGCAACGAAAGGGGGACCCGTCCGGTCCTGATTTGACTCATTTTGTGGGATACACCCTAAATTCCTGGATGGAAAACTGTGTTTTTCGACTTTGTCATTCCTGGACGTTTGAAACTTTTACATTGGATTAAGGATACTTGGATCTCTACTTATTGGTTTTTGTGGATTTTTGATGTATCAGCAAATACAGCGGATGTCGGCAGCCATTTGGCCTTGATCAGGCTGCCGGCTGCAAATGACGCAATTAACCTGGAAGATGAAGGAGCAGAGCCGAAAGCTGGCTGTGCTGGAACGCAGACTGACTTTGGTGGTTGAACTCAAGGGGGTGATGGGATAAAATCTGGAAGTGAACCGCGGAAATAGCCCAACAATTCGGAAGATTGGATTTACCATTTGGAGCCAGCAAAATACTTAAAAGCTGACAGGAAAGGCAATGCAGCTTGTCCACATAACAAATAACATATTTGGATTATGCCCACCCTCGAATTCTCCCTGAGTTGTTATGGCGACATCGCACAAATCCCCTGCCCCCCCCTCACCTTCCCTGCTCACATCTGTGGATGTTTCTCTGAACTGTTGGCTGCCGGATAAGACCAAGGACAAATGGCCTCTGGAGAGCCCCACGGAAATATAAACACCCATACAGACACACAAATACAGATGAAAGGCACCCGACCAGCCTCAAATGTTTACCTTTCTGCATATATGTGTCTTGTGTTATTTTGCTTTTCGTGTGCTATGAGGGGTTTTTTTGTCGGTTGTTTGACTCTTTATTTGTGAGAGCGTAAATTTTCAAGCATCTGTCTTTTTTTCTCCCTCCCTTTTTCCCCCATGTTATTGTTATCTTCCTTCAACAGATAAGGGCAGCGCCTTGTGGACAGTTTTTGTCCTTGGCTGCATGGCCCCAGTGAACCGTCTCCCCCCTGAAATGTTTGTGATGTTATGTTATGGTGATGGCACTGAAACAGCAATTTCCCTCTGGGATTATTAAAGTATGTCTGATTCTGATTCTGGGACTATTTCATGTTACAGTCATATGAAAAAGTTTGGGCAGCCCTATTAATCTTAATTATTTTTATTTCTAAATATTTGGGTGTTTACAACAGCTATTTAAGTTTGATATATCTAATAACTGATGGACACAGTAATATTTCAGTATTGAATTGAGGTTTATTGGACTAACAGAAAATGTGCAATATGCATTAAAACAAAATTTGACAGGTGCAAAAATATGGGCACCTCAGCAAAAAAAGAGACATTAATATTTAGTAGATCCTCCTTTTGCAAAAACAACAGCCTCTAGTCACTTCCTGTAGCTTTTAATGAATTCCTGGATCCTGGATGAAGGGATTTCTGACCATTCTTCTTTGCAAAACAATTCCAGTTCAGTTCATTTTGATGGTCGCCGAGCATGGACAGCCTGCTTCAAATCATCCCACAGATGTTCAATGATATTCAGGTCTGGGGATTGGGATGGCCATTCTAGAACATTGTAATTGTTCCTCTGCATTAATGCCTGAGTAGATTTGGAGTGGTGTTTTGGATCATTGTCTTGCTGAAATATCCATCCCCGGCGTAACTTCAACTTCGTAACTGATTCTTGAACATTATTCTCAAGAATCTGCTGATATTGAGTGGAATCCATGCAACCCTCAACTTTAACAAGATTCCCAGTGCCAGCATTGGCAACGCAGCCCCAAAGCATGATGGAACCTCCACCAAATTTTACAGTGGTTAGCAAGTGTTTTTCTTGGAACGCTGTGTTTTTTGCAGCAATGCATAACGCCTTTTTTATGACCAAACAACTCAATCTTTGTTTAATCAGTCCACAGGACCTTATTCCAAAATAAACTGGCTTGTCCAAATGTGCTTTTGCATACCTCAGGCGACTCTGTTTGTGGCGTGCTTGCAGAAAAGGCTTCTGTCACATCACTCTGCCATACAGCTTCTCCTGGTGCAAAGTGTGCTGAATTGTTGAACGATGCACAGTGACACCATCTGCAGCAAGATGATGCTGCAGGTCTTTGGAGGTGGTCTGTGGGTTGTCCTTGAGCGTTCTCACCATTCTTCTCTGCCTCTCTGATATTTTTCTTGGCCTGCCACTTCTGGGCTTAACAAGAACTGTCCCTGTGGTCTTCCATTTCCTTACTATGTTCCTCACAGTGGAAACTGACAGTTTAAATCTCTGAGACAACTTTTTGTATCCTTCCCCTGAACGACTATGTTGAAAAATCTTTGTTTTCAGATCATTTGAGAGTTGTTTTGAGGTGCCCATGATCTTCATGAATCTTCAGAGGAGATTCAAACAGGAGAACAACTTGCAACTGGCAACCTTAAATAAATTTTCTCATGATTGGATACACCTGGCTATGAAGTTCAAATCTTAATGAAGTTACCAAACCAATTTTGTGTTTCAGTAAGTCAGTGAAAAGTAGTTAAGGGTATTCAAATCAATAAAATGATTAGGGTACCCATATTTTTGCACCTGTCAAATTTTGTGTTAATGCATATTGCATATTTTCTGTTAGTCCAATAAAACTCAATTTAATACTGAAATATTACTGTCCATCAGTTATTGGATATATCAAACTGAAATAGATAAAATAGATTAAATAAACTAAACACAAATTCGGGAACACGAAACCAGACACTAGGAGTCAGAGGGCGTCCTAACACGCCGGGGAACCAAGAAAAACCTAAATACCAGAAACTAGAGGGCGAGCTAGGCAGCAACAGACCGGGCGCGCCAGAGGGCACACACGGTGACAGGGATGCACCGGAGGGCTCTGGCAGCGACAAGCATGCGCTGGGCAGCAACTGACCGGGTACACCAGAGGGCACAGCCGACGATTAATAAAACTTCGGAGGGCTCTGGCAGCGGTCTCTAAACTGGGCAGCGACAGGCCGAGAGGACCAGAGGGCTCAGCCGGCATAAAGGTGCGTCGGAGGGCTCTGGCGCCACCTCCCGGGGAGGGGAAGAAAACAGGAAAAGGCGATCGGAAACCAGAGACCTTGGGATGCCCAACTAAACGGAAACAGAGGACTACCGAACTAAACCAGGGCACAACAAGGAAACAAAAGAAACAGGGAAGTCTAAAATGAAACCAATGGGGCTCGGAAACAACAAACTAACTAAACAGGGGAACTAAGAGTGTAGAGACTCTTAAGAGCGCAGGGAACCTTTAACAGCGCAGGGAACCCAGACAGCGCAGGAACCCAGACAGCGCAGACATTAAGGGGATAAAACAACAAAACCAAGAACAGGTTCGGAACTAAGACCAGAATTGACAAACTAGACAGGGATCCACAGGACTAAACAGGTAACAGGGACTAAGGCTAGAAAACCGAAAACAAACCAGAACACTAGGATGGGGACCAAAACCTAAAGAATAACTATAACTAAGCAAAACAGGGAGACGAGGGCAGGTGCAGCTAAACTAACGAAAAACTAGATAACCTAAGCTAGAAAATAGAACATAAACAACAGAAAATCTAAGGGAAAAAAATAGAATTTAGAAGCACAACGCAAAAGACTAAAGGCAAACCTAGAACAATAGAACTGAGCTGAAAGAAATTAAACCCAAAGCAAACAGAAACTCAACTACTCTAAAGAAAACGAAAAACTCCTAAATAATTCTAAAGCACAAAAAATCCTAGGTAAACCAAAACTAAGGTTAAGCCTATATAAATTATCAGAAAGCAGAACAACAAACCAAACTAAAGAACTCTAAAGGAACACTGGAAAACTGGAAAACCAAAGAATGTTAAGTAACTCAAAACCTCAGGGCCAAAATAACTCAAAAACAACAACTGAAACTAGAGAACTAGATGTCTAACTAGAAAACGAGAATCAGGAAAATAAATCTGGAAAAATAAAGCTAAACTAGGAAACTAAAGATCTAAGGCAGGAACTTGAGCATGCAGACAGGAACTAGAGATCGCAGGCAGGAACTTGAGACACAGACAGGAAGTCGAGAGCGGGGATCTTGAGACGCGGACAGGAAGTTGAGCACGCAGACAGGAACTGAGACGCTGACAGGAACTTGAGACGCTGGGCTGCCTCGGAGGCGGGCTCCGCCGAGAACGATCCCTCCAGCGGAACTCATCAGCGGCGAAGGCACCCACGGAGACATTAACTGAGGCGGAGCAGATCCTGCCAGCTTCCGCACCTAGCTCTGTGCGTGCTTGGGTTCATCCTTTGGCCGGTCCGTAATTGTCATGATTTGTCTTTGGATGAACCCGGACACAGCACGCACGCACAGAGCTTGTTCTTGAAGTGAGTTTTATTGTACAGAATGGAGGGTTAATGACGAGAGGAACCAGAGTCTTTATGGACGGAGATGTAGGGTGCAGAAGCTGGCTGACAGGAGGAGTGCGGGGAGACTGACCGGGAGGAAACTCAGGAGCGGAGGACTTGAGACCGTGGAACAGCTGCGGGACCGGAGAGCGTGGAACTGTTGCAGAACTTGAGAGCGTGGAACTGAGTTGCAGAACTTGAGAGCATGGAACCGAGTTGCAGAACTTGAGAGCGTGGAACCGAGTTGCAGAACTTGAGAGCGTGGAACCGAGTTGCAGAACTTGAGAGCGTGGAACCGAGTTGCAGAACTTGAGAGCGTGGAACTGAGTTGCAGAACTTGAGAGCGTGGAACTGAGTTGCAGAACTTGAGAGCGTGGAACCGAGATGCAGAACTTGAGAGCGTGGAACTGAGTTGCAGGACCTGGGAGCGTGGAACCGAGTAGCAGGACTTGAGAGCGTCCGATGGAGCAGAGCTGAGCAGAGTCTGAGAGAAGTGACTTGAACAAAAACCAAGTAGAAGCAACGTTCTTCAGGCTGACTGCAACAAAACAGAGCTGACATCGAATACTGGCTGAGACTGAGCAGGAGTGAACACTACGGACCGGCGACGAGAGCAGAATGAGGTGAGTTTCTTGGCTCCATACTTTAGACCTTGTGCTGACATATGGCATTGATTGTGAAGAATTAACAGTATTTCCTCACAACCCTGTCCTATCTGATCATTTTTTAATAACATTTGAGTTTAATCTAACGGAGTTCTCCACCCCCAAAAGAGGGTTCCATTATAGTAGATCTTTATCGGATAATGCTGTATCAAAACTTAAAGAGTCTGTCCCCTTTTTAATATCCTCCGTATTGCAGAAATGCCCTGTAGATGGCAGCAATGTTGTTTCTTCCAATTCACAAATAGATGTCTTTGTAAACGGTATGACTTTGTCATTGCGTTCTGCATTAGACAATGTAGCTCCCTTGAAAAATAAGGTGATTATTCACAGGAAGCTGGCTCCTTGGTTTAATTCAGAGCTGCATTCCTTGAAGCACAATGTTAGGAAATTGGAGAGAAAATGGCGCTCTACACACCAAGAGGAATCCTACCTAATCTGGAGGGACAGTCTATTGTTGTATAACAAGACCATTCGCAGAGTTAGAGCAGCATATTTTTCATCATTAATTGAGGAGAATAAGAATAATCCTAGATTTCTCTTCAATACAGTTGCCAAACTTACCCAGAGCCACAGCTCTGTTGATCCAGCCATCCCCTTAGCTCTTAGCAGTAATGATTTTATGGGATTCTTCATAAATAAAATTGATTCCATTAAAAATAAAATAATTAGCATCCTCCCAAACATGATTACCTCGTCCTCAGTAAGTGAGGCAGCATTGGAGGAATCCTTAGAACCTGCGCAGTGTCTGAACTGTTTAAAAGCAGTAGAGCTTTCTGAGCTATCTAAAATTTTAGCTTCATCTAAACCTTCTACCTGTATGTTAGACCCAATCCCAACCAAGTTGTTTAAGGAGGTATTCCCTCTGATCAGTGGTCCTATTTTAGACATGATTAATCTATCCTTAGTAAATGGATATGTACCAAAGGCTTTTAAAGTAGCTGTTATTAAACCTTTACTTAAGAAACCTTCTCTTGATCAAGATGAGCTAGTAAACTACAGACCTATATCTAATCTTCTTTTCTTATCTAAAATTCTTGAGAAAGTAGTTGCTAATCAACTTTGTGAACATTTACAAAGTAATGACCTACTTGAGGAGTTTCAGTCAGGCTTTAGAGCTCATCATAGCACTGAAACAGCTCTGGTGAAGGTCACCAATGATATTCTCATGGCCTCAGATAATGGACTTGTGTCTGTACTTGTCCTGTTAGATCTCAGTGCTGCATTTGACACAGTTGATCACATTATTCTCCTACAAAGACTTGAGCATACTGTAGGGATTAAGGGGAAAGCATTAGGCTGGTTTAAATCTTATCTGTCGGACAGATTCCAGTTTGTTCATGTTAATAATAAATCTTCTTCAAACTCTAGGGTCACCTGTGGAGTACCACAGGGTTCAGTCCTTGGACCAATTCTATTTACTATATATATGCTTCCGGTTGGCAAAATTATCAGACAGCATGGGATTAATTTCCACTGTTATGCTGATGACACTCAGCTATATTTATCCATAAATCCTGATGAATCCAATCAGTTACTTCGACTGCAGTCATGTCTTGATGACATCAAAAGCTGGATGACTTTAAATTTCCTGCATTTAAATTCTGACAAGACAGAAGTTGTAATCTTTGGGCCAGAGTCCTCAAAAAATAAACTTCTTAATCAATCACTGAATCTGGATGGCATTAACTTGGCCTCTGGTAATAAAGTAAAAAATCTTGGTGTTATTTTTGACCAAGACATGTCATTTAAATCCCATATTAAACAGGTTTCCAGAGTTTCCTTTTTTCACCTCCGGAATATCGCCAAAATTAGAAACATTCTGTCCAGGGGTGATGCTGAAAAACTAGTGCATGCATTTGTTACTTCAAGGCTGGACTATTGTAATTCTTTACTATCAGGAAGTCCACAAAATGCAGTTCGAAGTCTTCAGCTGATCCAAAATGCTGCGGCAAGAGTTCTGATGAAAATCAACAAGAGGGATCATATTTCTCCAATTTTAGCTTCCCTTCATTGGCTTCCTGTTAAATCAAGAATAGAATTTAAAATTCTTCTTCTAACGTATAAAGCCCTTAATAATCAAGCTCCATCATATATCAGAGCTCTGATTACTCCGTATGTTCCTAACAGAGCACTTCGCTCTCAGACTGCAGGTCTGCTGGTGGTTCCTAGAGTCTCTAAAAGTAGAATGGGAGGCAGATCCTTTAGCTATCAGGCTCCTCTCCTGTGGAACCAACTCCCAGTTTTGGTCCGTGAGGCAGACACCCTATCTATTTTTAAGACTAATCTTAAAACATTCCTTTTTGACAAAGCTTATAGTTAGAGTGGCTCATGTTACCCTGAGCTACCTCTATAGTTATGCTGCTATAGGCTTAGGCTACTGGAGGACATCAGGGTCTAATTTTCTCACTCTACTGATTTCTACTGTTCTTCATTCTACGGTTCTCCAGTTTTGTATTGTATTACATTGAAATGACTGTCGTCATTTCAGCTTTTAACTTTTTGCTCTCTCTCTTTTTCTTCATAGTAGGTACACCTGGTCTGGCGTTCTGTTAACTTTGACATCATCCAGAGAAGACGGCTCACCCGTTACTACCATCTAATGTAGAACAGATTACTAGATCAATGTGTGCTTCTGTGCTTTTTGTCTCTCTTGTTGTGTCTCTGCTCTGTCTTCTGTAACCCCAGTCGGTCGAGGCAGATGACCGTTCATACTGAGCCCGGTTCTGCCGGAGGTTTTTTTTTCCCGTTAATGGGTGGTTTTTCTTCCCACTGTCGCTTCATGCTTGCTCAGTATGAGGGATTGCTGCAAAGCCATGTACAATGCAGACGACTCTCCCTGTGGCTCTACGGTTCCCCAGGAGTGAATGCTGCTTGTCAAGACTTTGATGCAATCAACTGGTTTCCTTATATAGGACATTTTGACCAATCTGTATAATCTGACCCAATCTGTATAATATGATTGAACTTGATTTTGTAAAGTGCCTTGAGATGACATGTTTCATGATTTGGCGCTATATAAATAAAATTGAATTGAATTGAATTGAACACTACGGACCGGCGACGAGAGCAGAATGAGGTGAGTTTTAAATAAGGGTGGAACCAGGTGAGAGCAGTGAGGGTTGATTGCAGCCTGACAGGTGGAACCAATTATTCTGAGCAGGGAAGGGAGAGAGGCAGCGAGGCTCAGACTGCAGCCTACAAGCTGCATCCTGACAGTCTGCCTTCTAGCCTGTTTCCCGACCTGTTCTGATCTGATTATTGTGCTGTCTGGATTGCTGACCTGTATCTGTGCCCTGGCTCTGCCTACAGATTCTGATTTGGACTGTTTTTGGATTTCTGATCACCAGGCTCTGACTCTGGACCTGCCCTCAGATTTCGGACTCATCATAACACTGAAACAGCTCTGGTGAAGGTTACTAATGATATTCTCATGGCCTCAGATGTTGTACTTGTGTCTGTACTTGTCCTGTTAGATCTCAGTGCTGCATTTGATACGGTTGATCACAATATTCTTCTAGAAAGACTTTAACATACGGTAAAGATTAAGGAGAAAGCATTAGGCTGGTTTAAAACTTATCTGTCTGACAGATTCCAGTTTGTTCATGTTAATAATAAATCTTCTTCAAACTCTAGGGTCACTTGTGGAGTAGCACATGGTTCAGTCCTTGGGCCAGTTCTCTTTACTATATATATGCTTCCGATTGGCAAAATATATCAGACAGCATGGGATTCATTTCCACTGTTATGCTGATGACAGCTATATTTATCCAAAAATCCTGATGAATCCAATCAGTTACTTCAACTACAGGCATGTCTTGATTACATCAAAACCTGGATGACTTTTAAGGTTCCTGCTTTTAAATTCTGATAAGACAGAAAAAGCCCCTTATGATGAATACAATTATTGGACGTCGTGTTCCCTCGCCCGGACGCGGGTCACCGGGGCCCCACTCTGGAGCCAGGCCTGGAGGTGGGGCACGTTGGCGAGCGTCTGGTGGCCGGGCTTTTCCCCATGGAGCCCGGCCGGGCTCAGCCCGAAGTGGCGACATGGGTCCCCCTTCCGATGGGCTCACCACCTGTCGGAGGGGCCAAAGGGGTCGGGTGCATTGTGCAACGGGTAGCAGTAGAGGGCGGGGGGCTTGGTGTTCCGACCCTCGGCTGCAGAAGCTGGCTCTTGGGACGTGGAATGTCACCTCTCTGGTGGGGAAAAAGCCTGAGCTTGTGCGCGAGGTTGAGAGGTTCCGACTAGAGATAGTCGGACTCACCTCGACGCGCCGCTCTGGCTCTGGAACCAGTCTCCTTGAGAGGGGCTGGACATTCTTCCACTCTGGAGTTGCCCCTGGTGAGAGGCGCCGAGCTGGTGTGGGCATACTTGTTGCCCCCCATCTCGGTGCCTGCACGTTGGGGTTTTCCCCGGTGAACGAGAGGGTGGCCTCCCTCCGCATTCGTGTGGGGGGACGGGTTCTGACTGTTGTTTGCGCTTATGCGCCAAACAGCAGTTCAGATTACCCACCTTTTTTGGAGTCCTTGGAAGGGGTACTGGAGAGTGCCCCTCCTGGGGACTCCCTCGTTCTGCTGGGGGACTTCAACGCTCACGTGGGCAATGACAGTGGGACCTGGAGGGGCGTGGTTGGGAGGAATGGCCCACCTGATCTGAACTCGAGTGGTGTTTTGTTGTTGGACTTCTCTGCTCGTCATGGATTGTCCATCACAAACACCATGTTCAAGCATAAGGGTGTCCATATGTGCTCTTGGCACCAGGACACCCTAGGTCGCAGTTCAATGATCGACTTTGTTGTCGTTTCATCTGATCTGCGGCCGCATGTCTTGGACACTCGGGTGAAGAGAGGGGCGGAGCTCTCCCGACCACTACCTGGTGGTGAGTTGGCTCCGATGGCGGGGGAGGAAGCCGGTCCGACCGGGCAGGCCCAAACGTATTGTGAGGGTTTGCTGGGAACGTCTGGTGGAGTCCCCCACTAGACGGAGCTTTAACTCCCACCTCCGGGAGAACTTTAAACACGTCCCGAGGGAGGCGGGGGACATTGAGTCTGAATGGACCATGTTCCGCGCCTCTATTGTTGTCGGAGCTGTGGCCGCAAGGTTGTCGGTGCATGTCGCGGCGGCAACCCTCGAACCCACTAGTGGACACCAGCGGTGAGGGAAGCCATCAAGCTGAAGAAGGAGTCCTACCGGGCTTTTTTGGCCTGTGGGACTCCGGAAGCAGCTGATGTGTACCGGCAGTCGAAGCGGCAGGCGGCTCGGCTAGTCGCCGAGGCAAAAACTCGGGCGTGGGAAGAGTTCGGAGAGGCCATGGAGAAAGACTTCCGTACGGCTTCGAAGCGATTCTGGTCCACTATCCGGCGTCTCAGGAGGGGGAAGCGGTGCAGTACCAACACTGTTTACAGTGGGGGTGGTGTGCTGCTGACCTCGACTCGGGACGTCGTGTTTCGGTGGGCGGAATACTTCGAAGACCTCCTTAATCCCACCAACACGTCTTCCATTGCGGAAGGAGAGCCTGAGGACTCTGGGTCGGGTTCTCCCATCTCTGGTGCTGAGGTTGCCGAGGTTGTTAAAAAGCTCCTCGGTGGCAAGGCCCCAGGGGTGGATGAGATTCGCCCTGAGTACCTTAAGGCTCTGGATGTTGTGGGGCTGTGTTGGTTAACGCGGCTCTGCAGCATTGCGTGGACATCGGGGGCAGTTCCCCTGGATTGGCAGACTGGGGTGGTGGTCCCCCTATTTAAAAAGGGGGACCGGAGGGTGTGTTCCAACTACAGAGGAATCACACTCTTAAGCCTCCCTGGTAAGGTCTATTCAGGGGTTCTGGAAAGGAGGGTCCGTCGGATAGTTGAATCTCGGATTCAGGAAGAGCAGTGTGGTTTTCGTCCTGGCCGTGGAACACTGGACCAGCTCTACACCCTCAGCAGGATTCTGGAGGGGGCATGGGAGTTTGCCCAACCAGTCTACATGTTCTTTGTGGATCTGGAGAAGGCATTCGACCGTGTCCCCCGAGGGATCCTGTGGGGGGTACTCCGGGAGTATGGAGTACCGGACCCTTTAATAAGGGCTGTCAGGTCTCTGTACGACCGGTGTCAGAGTCTGGTCCGCATTGCCGGCAGTAAGTCGGACTCGTTTCCGGTGAGAGTTGGACTCCGCCAAGGTTGCCCTTTGTCAACGATTCTGTTCATAACTTTTATGGACATAATTTCTAGGCGCAGCCAAGGTGTTGAGGGGATCCGTTTTGGTGGCCTTAGGATTGCGTCTCTGCTATTTGCGGATGACGTGGTCCTATTGGCTTCATCAGGGCGTGATCTACAGCTCTCACTGGAGCGGTTCGCAGCCGAGTGCGAAGCGGCCGGGATGAAAGTCAGTGTCTCCAAATCTGAGACCATGGTCTTGAACCGGAAAAGGGTAGAGTGCCTTCTCCGGGTTGGGGAGGATGTGCTGCCCCTAGTGGAGGAGTTCAAGTATCTTGGGGTCTTGTTCACGAATGAGGGGAAGATGGAGCGGGAGATCGACAGGCGGATTGGTGCAGCGTCTGCTGTGAAGCGGGCGCTGTACCAATCCGTTGTGGTGAAGAGAGAGCTGAGCCAAAAGGCGAAGCTCTCGATTTACCCGTCGATCTACGTTCCTACCCTCATCTATGGTCACGAGCTTTGGGTCGTGACCGAAAGAACTAGATCCCGGATACAAGCGGCTGAAATGAGTTTTCTCTATAGTGTGTCTGGGCTCTCCCTTAGAGATAGGGTGAGGAGCTCAGTCATCCGGGGAGGACTCAGAGTAGAGCCGCTGCTCCTCCACGTTGAGAGGAGCCAGTTGAGGTGGCTCGGGCATCTGGTTAGGATGCCTCCTGGACGCCTCCCTGGTGAGGTGTTCCGGGCACGTCCCACCAGGAGGAGGCCCAGGGGAAGACCCAGGACACGCTGGAGGGACTATGTCTCCCGGCTGGCCTGGGAACGCCTTGGGATTCCTCCGGAGGAGCTGGCCCAAGTGGCCGGGGAGAGGGACGTCTGGGCCTCCCTACTGAAGCTGCTGCCCCCGCGACCCGACCACGGATAAGCGGAAGAAGACGGACGGAAGGACAGAAGTTGTAATCTTTGGACCAGAGTCCTCAAAAAATAAACTTCTTAATCAATCACTTAATCTGGATGGCATTATATTGGCCTCTGGTAATAAAGTAAAAAATTTTGTATATCTTGTATCGTATAAGGCCCTTAATAATCAAGGTCCATCATATATCTGAGCTCTGATTACCTGGTATGTTCTTAACAGAGCACTTCACTCTCAGACCGCAGGTCTAGTGGTGGTTCCCAGAGTCTCTAAAAGTAGAATGGGAGGCAGATCTTTTAGTTATCAGGCTCCTCTCCTGTGGAACCAAGTCCCAGTTTTGGTCCGTGAGGCAGACACCCTGTCTACTTTTAAGACTAGGCTTGGGGGAGTTGTGGCCTAGTGGTAAGAGCAGCGCGCTTGCACTCAGAGAAGGATGCAAGTACCCGGTTCGATCCCCAGCGCCTGCACTCTGGGTCCCTGAGCAAGACCCTTAACCCCTGATTGCTCCCCGGGCGCCGCACATGGCAGCCCACTGCTCCCCAAGGGTGATGGGTTAAAAGCAGAGAACAAATTTCGTTGTAATGTATGTTTCAATGACAATAATGATGATATTACTATTACTATTACTATTATTATAAAACTTTCCTTTTTGACAAAGCTTATAGTTAGAGCAGTTTAGGTTACCCTGAGCTATCTCTATAGTTATGCTGCTATAGGCTTAGGCTGTGGGAGGACATCAGGGTCAATTACTCTGCTGAATTCTCCTACTGTTCTCCAATTTGCATTGCTTGGTGTCATTTCAGGTTTTAATTTTTTTTTCTCTTTATTTTTTTTCTTCATAGTAGGAACACTGGTCTGGCGTTCTGTTAGCTGTGACATCATCCAGGGAAGACAGATCACCCACTATTATCACGTAGAAAAGATTCCTAGATCAAAGTGTGCTTCTGTGCTCATTTCTTCTCTAACCCCCAGTGGTCGAGGCAGTGGACTGTTCACACTGTGCCTCGTTCTGTTGGAGGTTTTTCCTTCCCGTTAAAGGGGTGTTTTTCTTTCCACTGCCGCTTCATGCTTGCTCAGTATGAGGGATTGCTGCAGAGCCATGGACAATGCAGACGACTGCCCCTGGGGCTCTACGATCCTTCAGGAGTGAATGCTGCTTGTCAAGACTTGATGGGTTTCCTTTCCTTTCCTGGGTTTCCTTAGATAGGATTTTTTTTTTATCAATCTGTATAATCTGATCCAAACTGTATAATCTGATTGAATTTGACTTTGAAAAGTTCCTTGAGATGACAAGTTTCACGAATTGGCGCTATATAAATATACATATAAACTCTTTTGGGGTGCCGGTGCCTGGACCTGGGAATATAGGATGTGTGTGGTTAAGTGCGAGTGTATGTACTGCGTCTCTTTTTTTTTTTTTGTAGGAGTGTTTGCCTGTGGGGCACTAGGGTGGGAATGAGTGAATTCAGTTCAATTTCAATTCAATTCAATTTTATTTATATAGCGCCAATTCATGAAACATGTCATCTCGAGGCACTTTACAAAGTCAAAATCAATCATATTATACAGATTGGTAAAAAATTTCCTATATAAGGGAACCAGTTGATTGCTTCAAAGTCCCGACAAGCAGCATTCACTCCTGGAGAAGCGTAGAGCTACAGGGAGAGTCGTCTGCATTGTCCATGGCTTTGCAGCAATTCCGCATACTGAGCAAGCATAAAGCGACGGTGGAAAGAAAAACCACCCATTAGCGGGAAGGAAAAACCTCCAGCAGAACCGGGCTCAGTATGAACGGTCATCTGCCTCGACCGGCTGGGGGTTACAGAAGACAGAGCAGAGACACAACAAGACAGACAAAAAGCACAGAAGCACACATTGATCTAGTAATCTGTTCTACATTAGATGGTAATAGCGGGTGAGCTGTCTTCTCTGGATGATGTCTCAGATAACAGAACACCAGACCAGGTGTACCTACTATGAAGGAAAAAAAAGAGAGAGAACAAAAAGTTAGAAGCAGAAATTATGACAAGCAATGCATAATTGAAGAACAGTAGAACTCGATAGAGTGAGAAAAATAGATCCTGATGTCCTCCAGTAGTCTAAGCCCATAGAAGCACATCCCCATAGGTAGGTCAGGGCAACATAAGCCACTCTAGTTATAAGCTTTGTCGAAAAGGAAAGTTTTAAGATTAGTCTTAAAAGTAGACAGGGTGTCTGCCTCACGGACCAAAACTGGGAGTTGGTTCCACAGGAGAGGAGCCTGATAGCTAAAGGATTTGCCTTCCATTCTACTTTTAGAGACTCTAGGAACCACCAGCAGACCTGCAGTCTGAGAGCGAAGTGCTCTGTTAGGAACATACGGGGTAATCAGAGCTCTGATATATGATGGAGCTTGATTATTAAGGGCTTTATACGTTAGAAGAAGAATTTTAAATTCTATTCTTGATTTAACAGGAAGCCAATGAAGGGAAGCTAAAATTGGAGAAATATGATCCCTTTTGTTGATTTTCATCAGAACTCTTGCTGCAGCATTTTGGATCAGCTGAAGACTTTGAACTGCATTTTGTGGACTTCCTGATAGTAAAGAATTACAATAGTCCAGCCTTGATGTAACAAATGCATGGACTAGTTTTTCAGCATCGCTCCTGGAATGAGACTATATGTAGTTTTCTGTTAGTTTATTTGCAAGTTGAGTTTGTACTGCCCCCTCTCCTAGGACATCTCAGGTCTCCAAGACAGCTCGGGGAAGGGCTGATTATGTAGGCCTCACCCCTGGTGGCTTCCTCTGCCCCCGTTCGCATTTAGAAATTGGGAGTTCTGGGTAGGGTGCAGGAGGTGTGTGTACTGGTACCTGCTACCTTCTGGAGGGGGGGGGGGGTGGACTGTTCCCCCTTTTTGCCCCTCTCAGTTTTAAACGCACTTGAGAACAACATGGAACAATACGACTTTTGAGCAGGCAGAGGCAGGCTCGGGGTCTTTTTCACACCCCTGTTCTCTGACTGCCACCCGGAGTCCGGGGCCTGGGGGAAAAGCGGGCCACCTGGTTGGGTCTTGGCTGGGAAAGGACGTTTGGTCCTGCAGGTCGGCTGGTGCTGGCGCTTTTGCTCTCCCCTGGAATATGGGGATTTAGGTATGGAGGGCAGGATGTATTGGAGGTAGCACCTCAGGGTTTGTGGGGTGGGCTCTGGTTGGTGGGCCCATTCAGTTCATGTTAGCTCTATGTCCGAGTGGATGGGCCTGTGGGTTGTCTGGTCTGGGATCGGGGTGGGGGGTTAGAACCGGAGTATGGTCGGGTTGTTGTGGTCCCCCCACCCTCCATCTTGATGTTGCCGTTTACTTCCTAGCTCTGGATACCCCTCCGGAGTACCGGTCACCGGACCTGGGAATATAGGATGTGTGTGGTAAGTGCGAGTTTGTATACTGCATCACTTTTTTGTTGTAGAACTGTTTGCAGGGGCACTAGGGTGGGGATATGTGAATGTGACTGTGTGCATGGATTTTTGTTTGTCTATTTGTCAGGTTGGGTTTGAACTGCCCCTCTCCTGGGACATCTCAGGTGTTGTGCCATCAAGCCATGGGCAAAAATCTGATTGAATTGAAATAGTTTCAACCTGCATGCGATGAAAAGATTAAGGAATTTATTAATTTCATTGAGAATCCGACCAAAAGAACTCGGATTCAAGAGGTTGTGGGACAGCTTGCATTGTTATGTCAGCGTAAGTCACAACTAGAAGATGAAAAATATTCTCAGTTGCAGGTGGAACAGATCAGATGGTTTTAGACAGAGTGAGTGCTGCCAAACTTGAGCTTTCAAAGGCCGAGGTAAGGACGGAGGAAGGTGAAGCTGAGACAGAGGAGCTTGAAGCTCACAATGTCAGCGAGCCTGCATCTCACCAGAGAAGTGAGTCCCCCACTCACTTTTCTGGGGTTGATCGTGTGAAATCGTCACACGATCAACCCCAGCAGGTGGACTCATTGCATGAGTTAGAATCACAGAACAGCTCTGCAGTTTCTAATGCAGCACCTACAATAGAACTAAATTTTGGAAACTAGTCTTTCCAACATTTAGAACAGTAACAGTTTGAGTTTACAGAAAGTACTTCCACAGACTCCATGGGAGGTCCTGGAAGTCAGACTGTCACAGTGGAGCGTTTCACCACCCCGCTGCAGTGGACAGCCCCAAAAAGTACCAGATAAATAATTCTGCAGACACAGGTGGATCAGATTGGAGGGATGAGCAGCCATCACATCTGACTCATACCACCACCTGTCCTGACCAACCTAACCCACCACCACATGTCAGAGTTCACACCTTGGAAAACTCTCACTTAGATCAGGTGCATTCTTCCTTACATCATCAGAGGTTAGTTCAAGGACCTCCATTGTTTCATGAACATAACCAAATTAATTTCCCAGGTGGTCCAGGTCCACCTCATAGTTACGTTATCCCTATTCGTCAACTTGAGTCCCTTGCTCGGGACATAGAACATTTTGACCCAGATAATCAAGATTCAAACATTCATGATTATCTGCAGGAAGTCGAACGCTGTCTTTTTGACCTGCCCTTTCCCTCATCTCGTGAGAAACTAAAGCTTATTTGGAAAATAGCTAGAAACGTTCATGTTTTCATTAAAGCTCTTCCTCCAGAGATTTGTGACAGTTATTCAGCTCTTTGCCAAGCTTTAAGAGAAAGAGCTTTTCATGTGTTGGCCCCTCTTGGACACCTTTGCTTGGGGGTTCCCTTTGGGCACCTGGGGCTCTGGTTCCCCTGGCGTCTGCCTCGGTGCTCTGGGGGGGGGGGGGGTCTTTGGCTCCTCAAAACTGCTATGGAGCATTTTTCTTATGGAAAAACCTTACATATACAAGCAACCTCTCACTAACATATGTGCTTGGATTCAGGTACTTACATATTCACTTCAATACAGAAAACCCCTATTATTATCTTTAGCTATCATGTTATACATTTCTTATTAAATCATACTGCATATTCTTCAGTGATGGAATCAAGGCATTGGTTGTTTGTACCTGTAATACCTTATTGGTTGGTTTTGCTGTTCTTTTTATATATCTCTTTACAGGTGTAGACTCAGAAGATGCTATATTGCTCTCTCCCTTTCCTCTTTCACCTTTTCTCTCTTTTAGTATTTTGTCTCATCTGTTTCTCTCCTTTTCGTCTTCTTTTACCTTCCCATTTCAGTGTCCACTGTACATTAAATAGTCCCAGCATAAAATCTAATTGAGCGTGAGCGGTGTTTGCACCAAATTCATGCCATGAATCAGCTGCTGAAAATGAAACCGTAGTGGGGATGACGGCCTTAGAAAAAGCTATTTGCCCAGATGCACCCTTAAGAGAGGTGGTCGTCGCCATTCCCCCAGCTTTACACAAATGTAAGAAGGAAGAGGCACTGAAAATGCTGTACAAAATAAATAAAGACACTCAAGTGAAGGCCCCGACACAAGGGTAGAGACTATAATACAAACAGATTTTCCCCATCACAAGCCAGAGGAATACCAAAGTGAATAGTCTGATGATAATGATCCTGCTCTAGTCCCTGAGGAAGACCTGCGAGTGGCAGTGGCAAAAACTGAGCGGACCTCTTCAACTGATAGTAAAGGTAAAGTGACTAAAATATACCTCCACCCGGCGGACTCACCACTACCACATAAAGAGCAAACATCTCGACCAGTTAAAATGACTGCACTGAACGTCCCGGAACCGGAGCAATCCACCCAGGAGAACGACAGCGCCATTAGTGAGGATAACAAACCCCAGCTGTCAAGCGAACCCGAGGAGAGCAAACCAGAGAGGGACGCCATCACCTCCGTTCCTGCACCTCCAGCATCTAGTCACAAAACACGGAAGATTGGCCAGCACAAGGAACAGAAGGAGGTGGAGGTATTCAACATCTACCGAGCACCGGAAATGATAGGGAGGGATCTAACATGGGGTCCCATTCAGACCAAAGATGCACAGTGGGCATTCATCCAAGACATCAACCAGAAACAATATTCAATTCACATAGTATGCCGTGAATGTCAGGCGGATGAACTTGAGCTCAAGGTGAAGGCTACCATTGGTGAGTGGGCAAATATTTTGATGATGCCATCCTATCCCACCTAAACTGCTTATTAAAACTTAACCCACAAGTTTTGACCAGCATATGTGGGGACAGCCCATGATGTGATGCTGAGAAGAATGAAAAAAGCAGTGTACAAATATTCCAATGATATGGTGTACAGGGTGGAGGCCATCTCAGAGGGGGAAGGAGATGAAGTTGCTCAGCTCGCAACCCCTCAGAATCAAGCTTAGTCTCCATGCAACCCAGCTCCTACATCCCGTGTCGAACCGCGAGGACACAGGGTACTATGAACTTAAGAAGATAAAGATAATGGTCCCACAGAAAGACCCTGGTGTCTCCATTGATGCATATCTCAGAAGGGCTTGGCCCATGGTCGAGTACGGCACTGCAAATGACGAGGCTGGGACAAACAGGAAACCCAGTTGTAAAAGGTGAATCTGCACAGAGCTACTACGAGAGACTTGTTAATGAGGTGGATGCAGAGGATTCATGCATCGAGCGAGTGATAGAACGGCTGGACAAGGGCCAAACCCTCTCTGCTGTTTGGGCTGGCATACAGCGTGTGGTTGCACCATCCAGGTACCTGAAAGCCCTACGTAAAGTGACATACAACAAACCTGGCCACATCAACTTCAAGAGAATGCTGGTGCACAATGCAACACTCACTGAGCTCGAGTAATTTAGAACGGAAATTCTATGATGCGATACGATGAAGAGAGTCTATACAGGGAGCAAGGGTCCCAACCAAAGCAAGGCTGAACGCTCCAGCTGACCCTCAGAATCAACCAGTGCCTCAAACGCCACAAAGGTCGAGGAACAGGAATTCTGGCCAACTCTCAGAGACAAGGTAACAAATCATTTCTGCCTCCCGAAGAATACAATAAGTTGACTCGAGAGCAAAAGAAAGGTCTCCCTGTAACAATGAGCCAATGTTACATGTTAAGTGGAATATTGTTTGTTAGAAATTATTTAATGGTAAACAGGTAAACAGCACGTCAACTGTTCCTTTTTGTTTGTTTTGTTTGGTTGGAACTTGTTGGTTTTCTGGGCGTGGTTTCAACTGCAGTGGAAGTACCTCGTCCTGGCATGTCACACTCAGGTGTGCAGACTGCAGTATGACTCAAACTAAGAGGCAGATTAAGAGGGGTGATACTGGTCAGAGTGGATTTTTGTGTTTCTATAAATTTTTAAGTAATTACTGGAATGGGTTTAAGATATCTTCAGTTTGTATTAGTTTGCAAATGTATTGTTTTTTTTGTTCTTTGTCTAATGTAAATAGTATTGTATTTTCTATTTTCATTTAATGTAACCCTAATAATAGTTTCTCCCAATTTAGGTTAATTTGTATTTAAGCTGTTTGTCATTTGTTGTTCATTGTTGGTTGTTCGTGGTTCTGTTGGTTACACTGCTGGCTACAAAAAATTAAAAAGAAGAAGAAGCTTCCACAGATCTCATATTGTTGTTTTTTTGGACTGCCATATGGGTACCACTTCCATGGCCGCTCGTCCAGTTTGACAAGCACGTGACACTTCCCAAGTCCAGATGAGCTGGGACCAGAGGGCCAGCCCAGTAATGGCAGACAGGTCAGGGGTCACCCTGGACAACGCCTACTGGGTGGGAGACAAAATATACACAACTTTGGAAGGAGATCCCTACCTGGTGGACACCGGGGCAAAGGTGTCAATGACCCGTAGAGACCTTGACACGACAGGACACCTACAGGTCCAGTTAGCTAACGAGACCATTGAAGAGATGCAGTATGGGACGTGGAAAGGAATCATTTGGGTGAAAGGCCCATACAATCCAAGAAAAATTGACGCTCGGTGGATCGCAGGGTGTCAATGTTAGTGAAAGTTTTCTCGACACCAAAAGAACCAGTTGCCATTGAATGGTATAAAACAGTGTATATACCCGAAGTGACAGAACAGAAGCTGAAAGAAAGCGACTTCTCCCCAGCTGGGAAAGAGAGGTTACAGCAGATCAAAGCCTCAGCTAATGTGCCCTGGTTCAAAAATGACTGCGGGGTCTTGGGATCACGGTTTGTTCATCTTATAGAAGGGGGAGTTCACCCTCCAGTTTGGCAGTACCCCTTAAACCCAGGTGTCATTGAAGAAATGGACAAGATTTAGGAATCATCAGAGATCTCAACCCCAGCACAAATAGTCCCATCCAAGCAGTAAAGAAACCAGAATCTGTAGGAGGCGGTTGGTAGCTGGTAATTAATTTTGAGGCCCTTAACCGAAGGGCGGTAGCTAACCAGTCCAGCCTGATTAATCCACACTGAGGGGTCAAAAAGTTGAAATCCTACATTGACCTAGCAATTATTTACTTTTTTTTCTCTGTGACTCGCCAAACAATCGCAAGGTAAAACTGTATTTACCCATAAAGACAAGAGCTACGGGTGGAAAAGGCTACCACAGGGATATAAAAATTCAACCAATGCATTCCAATCAGCAGTCATGGAGGTTTTGGATGACCTGGGAGTGATAGTGTGCATCGATGATGTATTCATCACGGATAACACAGAACAAGAACACCTGGAAAGACTGCAGAAGGTAATTGAAAAAAAATCACAGCACCAGGCGTGAAGCTGAACCTTAAGAAGTGCCAGTTCGGGCAATTCCAGGTAAAGTATCAAGTACCAAGTATCAACCGATTTGGGGCTCTCAGAGGGTTACCGTGAGAAATTGGAACATATCGGACCTCCAAGATCTGAAAATGACTTGAAAAAAATTTCAGGACTGTGTAATTATGTCTGAGATCACGTTCCCATTTATCAGAAGTATACCAAAACACTAAACGCCTACCTGAGGAAATCGGATGGAGAGATGGAAAAAGAACTGAAAAACAATGGACATGGACTGCGTGAAATTAACATGACCTAGACAAACTGAAAAAAGTGATTCAGGAGGCCGTGAGACTTGAACCTATAAGTCTGACACCAAGGCTGGTAGCAGAAATCATCTGTGAACACGACGATGCCATGATAAAAGTGAGTGGTGAAAACGAGGGCCTAGGTGGCATGGAAACGATAAAGTGGACTTTTATGTCAAACAGAGAAGTCGTCTTTGCCGGGATCGAGAGGTGGGATGGGGCTCCGAGATGTCGGATAGTCCCAAATGAGTACATGGATGAGGTAGTACGGGGCATGCATGCAGGCCTGCTATTTACCCATAAGGTATTGAAGAGCTGAGGGACTGTGACGTATGTGGTCAATACAATGCAGGTCGCAGAGGGAAGCGCATCGACGGCTTACCCATCAAGAGCACCTTCCCCTGGGGCTCAGTTTGCATGAATGTTGCAGGTCCAATTGGAATAACAGGGGTGGTGTAGCACACCTTTGTGCTATTACACACTGTTTAAAGTTATTTAATGTTTAATAAATAACTGTCTGTGGGGTATTGCCTGGTGACAATAGTTGAAAGGAATGATTCGAGCATTGACATTCTTTTCACAGCAAACTCTGCACACATATAGAATAAATGAGTGACAGAATGCAGCTTTCTGTGCTGTTCATCTTGGTCCCTTATAAGGGCTTCTATTCAGTAGGCACTACTATTACCAAAGCTGAGGAACCGAGAGCTGACACCAGCAACGAACCACAAAAAGGAGATCACCACAAACGTCGCTATTGAAAAAGGACAGAAAACAAAAAGTAATCCCAAGTAAAGCTATGCCTATGCAAGTAGGTGTAAAACTGGGTCCCAATGTCTGGAATGGAGTGTCACAAGTTGAGCCCTTTTTGAAATGACCTTCTGGGTTCATCTCACTTTGTAGTCCCCGTGGGCTCTGGTCCTGACCCACTTACCTTAAACTTAACATGGACATAGGGTCGACACCAGGGTTGGGCCACATGAGAAACCTAGGCTATGTTGAAGGGCTGAACCAGAAATAACTGAACTCAATTTGTCCTGATATGATTTTTTCCCATTGTAAAACACAGTAAATCACGTATTTTGATTAGCTGCTTCTGATAATCAGAAGAATTACAAGTTTATGAAAATATGTTTGAGATGGCTATGCCAAGTGAAATATCTGTGATGATGGCAGAATTAAGAAAGCTAAAAGGATAACAAACAGGAATAAACAATCTTACTTAAGTCATAAATTGTCAGATGCAATCTGCCACAGAGACAATATTAACCACTAAGTCATGTAAACTAGCTTTACTAAACATTAGATCTATCAGGAAAATCACTTTTAATCAATGACTTCATTACTGTTTTAACAGAAACATGGTTACATGAATTTAATGTTCCGATGCAGTCGACTCCTCCAAACTACAATTTTTCTTTGTGAGAGCAGAAAGCATTATAAAGGTGGAGGAATGGCAACATTGTTTTGTGATTCACTAAAGTGTAAAAAGGTGTTTCTGGGAAAATTTGACTCTTGAATATTTGGCACACCAGGTAAAGAGCCCGGTACAAACTATGTTCTTGGATGTTTACAGGCCTCTTCAGTCCAAATCAAACGTTTTTAATGATCTTACTGACCCCCTATTTATTATGACTGTTTAAGTATTGTCGGAGACTTCAACTTACTCGTTGACAACCCTGACGGGGTGCAAAGGAACTGTGTGACACTTAGAAATTTTGGTTTAACTCAACATGTTAAAAAATTGTCAAACGTTGTCAGTGGGGAAAGTATAATTCAGACACACGTTATCCCAAAGATTTAGAGGGTGGAATACAGTTTATTCCTTTTCCAAAACCTAAAAGGATGCTAGACAAAAGTAAAAGATATTAAAGACAACAGTTATTGATGGGGAACTACCACATGTTCATCTGTACAAAGGTTACTCATTTTTTGTTCATAATTACATAATTACATTTTATGCTTAATGGGTAAATTAAAGAGTAATGCTTGACGCTAGTTATGCCGTCATTTATGTGTTCTGGATGCTGCAACTGGATTCAAAAGCTGTCAGTGATTATCAGCTAACAGGACTCTGCTTTTGCACAAAGCGTAAAGTAAGATAGTGTAAAGTAAAATTTGCACTCCTAATAAAGGATTTCACAGTAAATTCTTGACATAGATAGCTTAATGATAACATGAAAACATCTACTGCAGTCTGTAATAACTATTTTAAGTTATTGATATACACATATTAATTTGGGTATAAGTTGAGTATTTTAACTTGAATTTTAATGTAGATTTGTCTGTGGTTGCCTTGGAATAACCTGACACAATGTACAAGATTTACTTAGAACATTTCTTCCATTTCTTTTTTACCTTATTGTTGGTAGATAAGAGAAATATGCCACTGTTAATGCTGTGAGCTTCACTATCACCAGAAATCCAAACGTTTCTGGCACAACTTCACTAACTTTCAAGTTGGATGAAGAGCATAAGGGAACTGGTCCATCAAAACTTCAGCAACACTTGAAGGTTCAGTAACAGACTTTATTGACAGACCAACGCGTTTCGGCTTGTGGCCTTTTTCAGGGTCATTACAAATCACCACATCAGCTGTCTTTAATTATTATATTTCATTAAGAATAAGAGAGAAGCGTTCTGGATTCTTCTGAATGAGGATCTGTCCATTGATGAATTTCTGTGATTGACCCTATTGTTATATTTATGGTTTTATAAAAAAATTTAATTAACTGAATTGGATATTTATATTTTGTAATGGTGTTTATTTTACTTTATTTTGTATTTTGTTTTATGTTTTTGAATGTTTTTTCCTTGGTGTTGCATATTGTTTTTGTGGAGTTAGAGTTTTTTGTCGCAATACTGTTACTTCTGGTGGTTTTGTGGTTGTGATGTATGGATCTTGGTTTGTATTTTTGTTGGAGTGAAATACTGTTGCAAGTATGGAATTATATGTGTTACGAACGTGAATCAGGCAAACCCAGTATTCAAACCAAACAAGTGAGGTGAAGGCAAAAAACAGGATTTTAATAATGAAAACAGGGACAGGCGGGCTCAATAGTCAAAAGGGCAGTCCAAAATCCGGTACACAAAAAGCAGTCCAAAATAGGCAGAGGTACAGACAGGGCAAAAGCAAGCTCGGATAACCATGGGACAGAATTAAGTCGGTAAACCGGTAAATCAGTCAGACAGGGCAGGAAAAACAGATCAGGGAACAGGCTGGCTCAGAATCAAAGGCAATCGGGTTTGCATCAACAGGTTACACAAGAAAGGAACGCTGGAACAAAACTCACCGTGGCTCGTTAATGATCTGGCGGAGAACTAAAGACTGAGGCAGAACTATATAGTGAAGTGCACAGGTGAAATGGAGTGAAAACTAATTACCGGGAAACAGCTGGAACTAATCAGAGGCAGGGAAGTGACTGACAGTGAACTGAACTGATAGGTTGGTGACTGCTGACAGGGGAGTGAGCTGGCAGGTGAACAGAACTGAGCTAAAAGCTTACAGAACCCTAACAGATAGTATAACACAAAGAACAAAATCAAACCACAACAAAACTCAAACTATTCCATGAATCAAAACTAAGACAGAACCTAAAATCATGACAATATGCCCTATTTAAAACTGAAGGGTTTTCAGCAAGAACATAATTGGGCACTAGTTTAACCAATCAGCAAGTTCTATCCCCCTGTATGCTGATTGGTCAGTTTATGTATGTGTGAATAAGTGATTGGTTTATTTGAATTTTTTCTGCACTGTACTTCTTATTTAAAGGCCATTGATGTGATGATTTGTAATGACCCTGAAGAAGGCCTCAAGCCAAAACGCGTTGGTCTGTCCCCATTTACACTACCCTTGTTAAACCGATCCGTGCCGAGCTCGGTCCGAGCTTGGATCAGTTAACCAAGCCGAGCTTGGTTCTGACGACCGTTTACACATCACGCTATCTCGGTTCCTTGGTTTCCTCGCCTCCTAGTGACGATCTGCGGTACTACTGCTCTCTGGGATTGAAGGAGGAAATCAAGCAAATCAAAATGGTGGCACCCGTAACATTCAGTAAGATATTCAATTCAATTCAATTCAATTTTATTTATATAGCGCCAAATCATGAAACATGTCATCTCAAGGCACTTTACAAAATCAAGTTCAATCATATTATACAGATTGGGTCAGATTATACAGATTGGTCAACCAAGTTATGCTTGGTTATATTTCGTTGTTTGCGGAGAGTCAGGTGGAGACGGCTTTTGGTGAATTTACTTGATAGAGTCGGCTTTTGGGAAGTGGATAACACAAACGAACGTCTAATAATTGCATCCTTATCTAGCATTACAAATGCTGCTGAACTCTCAGTTTCTAAAATGCATTCTTGCACAAATGCCCTTTGCACAATCATTTCTGCACATACAATCGGTTTTTAATAATACTCACCTGTACACTGTGATCGCACACTGTCTATTTCCCCTGCATTGTTTACACTGTTTACATTTCAATTGTTTACTATAAACCACTGCTGCACCTTATCCTGTAATTTACTGCAATTTACTATAATTTTTCAAGCTGTATGCAAACAAAATTTTGTTCTGTACGCACTCTGTGCATACAAAATGACAAATAAAGTTGTCTAAGTCTATGTCTAAGTCTAATAAGGATTTACAGACGCAGGAAACAACGACAGACGCTGAGGCTCATCACGCTGCTAAGCAGAATCATCACTGGAAACCGTGTGTCACGGTAGGGAAGCTAGTATTTTTATGAATGTCAGAAATGTCAGCTGGCTGTAAGGGGATGACGCGGTCTGCTCATGCGCTCTTTGTTATCTGAGAACCGGGCCAGAAAAAAAACAGGCCGAGCTCACACATGGAACTGGTCTGCATTTAGCGCGGTCCGGTTGTGTCTGGCTCGGTTCAGTTCAGTTTGCATTCCATTTACACTCGATAGTTATCTCGGTTAAAGAGCTCGGACTGGTCTCGGCACGGTTAAAAAGGGGTAGTGTAAATGGGGTAAAAGTCTGCTCCTGAACCTTCAAGTGTTGCTGAAGTTTTCATCGACCAGCTAACTGTCACCGCCATTACAACGTCTTTGGTATAAGGGGTTAGATCAGCCTGGGGTACACTTCTGAATGGTGGAGCTGTCAATTTCCAGTAATACTGTAATACTGTCTCTACTGTGACAATTATTGTCGAGGAAGAGAAGTTACAGTGGAAGGCAGAACAGCTTTACAAAGTAAATAAAACCAAAGCGTTTGCCTCTTGAAATACATTCAGCCAAAGGCATAAACAATCCCATTAGTGGAGTTAATTCTAAATTGTGTGGTGCTCGTCAGGAGCGAGTAAACATACCTTTCAAGGTATTAGTTTCTAGGGGTAGTTCCTGCAGACCTTTTAAGCATTAGTTTATTATAATGACTGTCGATTATTTTGTCAAAGAAAACTTACCCGTCTCCTCATCTATGGCAAATCGTCCAAGCCCGCTCCCATCACGAATGGAATAGTGGATCTCTCCATCTCTACCAGCATCATCATCTTGTGCACTAACTTGGAGTAAAGTAGTTCCAGTAGGGGCATTCTCTTCAATTGTTCCAGTTAAGGCAAAGTGTGAAAAATATGGAGCACAGAGGTTTTCGTTTACATCGATTACTTCCAACTCCACAAAGGTGACTGAAAGAAGTGACACTGGTTTCCCCTTGTCTTTGGCTTTTACTGTGAGGTTGTAGAATTGCTGGATCTCATAGTCCAGTTCCTTCGTCAGTCGAATGGCTCCTGTGTTCCGATCCAAATCAAACAATCCATTGTGGTCATTAACTAGTGAGTATCGAACCTGGCCTCCCAACCCTAGATCTGGGTCTTGGGTTTCGATCCAGGCCACAACAGTTCCTAAAGGAAGATCCTCCAGAGCCCTGGCTTTGTACACACTGGGGATAAATAGTGGGGGACAGTCATTCACATCCTCTAAAATAACTTTCAAAATAGTGACTGAAAACTTGTGTCTCCCTTTGTCTGCACTGTCTCGAACTTTAATCTTTAAGTAATAGGTAGGAACCAACTCTCGATCTAGTTGGCCAGTGATATAAACAATCCCATTAGTGGAGTTAATGCTAAATTGTGTGGTGCTCGTCAGGAGCGAGTAAACCATTTCACCATTGACTCCAAGATCTTTGTCAGTGGCCTCGATCTGGATGATACTTGTGCCTATTGCAGTGTTTTCAGGTATCACTATTCTATATCCTTCTTGCAAAAACTGAGGTGCATTATCATTTGCATCCACTATGTGGACAGTAAGCAAACGCCAAGCTGCTTTTTGTGGGAAGCCAAGATCATAAATGGTTAGGTTGAGGACATAGTGGTCTCTTTTCTCTCTGTCCAAAAGCAGAAAAATACTTATTAGACCAGTTTGCAAGTCAATATTAAAACAATTGTCAGTGTTTCCATCTGAAATAGAGTACAGAATCTGACCATTGAAACCTGTATCACTATCATATGCATTCACCTTTAAAACACTTGAGCCAACTTGTAAGTCTTCCTGCACAGCAATATCAGAGGGGAACGCTTTATCAAACTGGGGTGTTTGCCGATTGACAGAGAACAGGTCAATAAAACCTTCCTCGATTTTAAGCTTGGTGCTAGCTTTGGACTTTTTTAGTAACTTTTCAGCTAACCTTTGTGCCACATTGGTTTCTTTACATGTAAAATTCTTGTAAAGAGATTTTCCATGTACAACTGAAATGTTGACAAACATAGGATCCGATAGGTTTTCACCATCTGTGGCAGTTATTTTCAAACTTAAGATAGTATACTTAGGACTTAATGTGGAAAGGGAATTACGCAATGCAAGAACACCTGAATCAGGATTGAGGTCAAACAGCCCCAGTTCATTTCCTGAAATAATCTTGTATTTTACTAAGTCTAACTCATCTATATCAATGGCAGACATTGTGGTTATTACTTCATCTACTGGGAAATCCACAGAAATCTCCCCTTTGCAGGCTACCTTCTCAAACAATGGCTTATTATCGTTTACATTTTGTAAGTGGATAGTTACAGTGACTTCACTCTCTCGTCTGTAAGGTGAACCCCAGTCAGAAGCTCTGACAACAAACACAAATACCTCTGGTGAAGCTTCAAAATCAAAGTTTGTATTACTACTTATAACACCAGAGAATTGGTTAATTTCAAAGGGTAATTGTTGAAAGCAGTGAATACTGTATGTAATGTATCCATTTTCACCTTTATCTTCATCAACTGCAGAAACTGTTAATATGTTGGTCCCAACTGGTATACTTTCATTTACAAAAACCTCATAGGAGGACTGGGAAAATTCAGGTGTATTATCATTAGCATCTTCAATGGTTATCTGCACTTTAGCTCTGAGATTACTGTCTACTTCCAATACCTCAAGAATAAAGATATCCTTGGATACATGAGTAAACCAGCGAGAGGTGGAAATTGCACCAGTTAAGGTATTGATTTTAAAAAAACTTGAATCTGCAGAAGGTGTCAGAATATACTCTGCATCATCAGGTTCTGGCCTGATCTTAAAAAACCCCACAATTGTACCAGGTGGTGAAATTTCGTTAAGACTAACAACATAGAACTCCTGCTCAAATTTAGCTTCTGTTGTCTGCTGTTTGGAAAATGTTATCTGTAGAACCTGTGGAGCGGAGAACTGGGGAGGAATTCCTTTGTCTTTTGCCTGCAGGGTTAAGTTACAACCATATGGGAAAGTTTCACCATATATAATTTTATTGGATTTAATGACAAATTCCTCTTCTTCATGTTTTTCTATATAAAACTGTCTTGAAGGGTCACCATCCATAATAAGGACTGAATCAATTTTGCCGTTTAAGCCTTCATCAAGGTCTTCAACAATGATTATGGCATATACACTATTGTTATCCAACCCTGAGCCGCTTAGGTTGACTATATTCATAACTGGAGCATGCTCATTCACACGCTCAATGTGGACAAAAAGCTTAGCTGTGCTGCTAACTCCATTGTTTCCATACAGCTTCATGCCACGGTCAACCGCCATAATTTCTAAGTCATACCGATCCTGTTCATCAACATTAACCTTTCCACTAAGATAAACCACTCCTCTGGTTGGGTGTACCGCAAACAGTTCAATTTTGTCCTTGAAAAAAAAGTAAAACTCTCCATTGGAGCCAATATCTGCATCAGTGGCAGTAACCTGCGCTATGCTAGTTCTGAGAGGAGTGCTCTCTGCTATGGTCACAGAGTATGTGGTGGGTGAAAACAGGGGCCGGAGGTCATTCATATCTAACACTTGGATGCTGACTTTAGTCCAGGTCTCAAGAAGAGTCTCTCCCTTAACATAGGCTTTCACTGTCAATACATAATTATCTTGAATCTCTCGGTTTAAGATGGCTGCATTGCCCCCTTTGGTCCTTATGCGCAAGAAACAGAAGTCCCCCAGTGCATAATCTTCTGCCTTGAAAAGCCCTTCATCATCCCCAGAAGTAATTCTGTAGCGAATTTCCCAGGACATTTTGGTAAGGTGTATGCCCATTTTAACTTTACTGTTGGTATAGGTTCGTGCTGCTGAGTTTTCATAAACTGTTGCGTGGTAGACAGTACGTGTGAAGCTGAAGTTGAGTAGATCCTGGGGAGTTTCATTGATGTTCTGGTCGTGGCCGGCTGATAGCTGGAATATCAGTAATAAAAGATGGAGAGTCAGGCCGAGGAGAGGAACTTGCACACCTACCCATTGACCCATTTTTAATTTTATCCCATTATACTGCCATCCTGAAAGAGAAAAAACAGAAACATGGAATGAGAAGAGTTAGACACAGAGGAACTTCGAACCAAAAAGTATGATTAGTCCTGGTACAAAAATTTTTCTTTGTGGAGTCAGGTATGCTTAAATGATGTGTACTTTGATTTCAACTCTCTCTTTGGTGTGACCTATGACCTAGCAAAATAACACTAGACAGCCGATTATATAAACTAAGACTAGATGTGCTAATATGTCAGCCTTTACTATTCTGTTCAAAGCTTTTACAACTCTAAGCAATGGCAGTACAATTGCAAAAAAAAAGAAATCAAAAGATTTCTACGTTTTCTGTTAGATTTATTATTTCAGAAATACTGCCTTGTTTATAGATGCAGTCCAGAGATTCATTCATTCAGGTCCTATGGTTCTGTTCAGACCTTGACTAATGTATCTACTGGTAGATTTAGTCACAATAATACAGGTGATTGTAGGAGTCATCACACTTGTGATAAAAGTGCATTCTATAATACGAAGCTACCTTAGTAACTTTTGGCAAATTGAAATACTTTTGAATGGAAAATCCTGGTCATACGCCAGACTTTCCCTAGTGAAAGGGTTATGAAAATGTACATGAACTAAAGTGATTGCATACTCATAGCTGTCTATATCAGAGCTTGATTTTCTGTCGAGTCTGTTTCATAAAGCCATTACAGAAGCTAAGTATTCAGCTTTAAAACAACAGATGAAATTGATGTGGGACACAGCTAGCCAGCTCCTGTGTGTTGCTATTTTAAACCCTGCCAATTACTTCAGTCACATGCTATAAACAACACCACGAGCTTCAATGTCAACCATTTACTTTTGTTTATTTTATTTTTTGGGGGGGGAGGGGATGCTGCTGCGTGAATGAGATCCATCCATCCATCAATCCATCCATTATCTTCCGCTTATCCGGGGTCGGGTCGCGGGGGTAGCAGCTTCAGTAGGGAGGCCCAGACGTCCCTCTCCCCAGCCACTTGGGCCAGCTCCTCCGGGAGGATCCCAAGGCGTTCCCAGGCCAGCCGAGAGACATAGTCCCTTCAGCGTGTCCTGGGTCTCCCTCTGGGCCCCCTCCCGGTGGGACGTGCCCGGAACACCTCACCAGGGAGGCGTCCAGGAGGCATCCTAATCAGATGCCCGAGCCACCTCAACTGGCTTCTCTCGACGTGGAGGAGCAGCGGCTCTACTCTGAGTCCTCCCCGGATAAGATAAGATAGGCTTTATTGATTCACTTGTCCCATCGGCTAAATAGTCAATAGTCAGAAGAAGGTGCCAAAAGTAGGAAAAGGTGCATCAGTTATATACAGTGTATATTCATATATATGTGGATCAAAAACAAAATGAGAAAAAATAAGAATAAAAATACAAAAGAAATCGGAGTAGGCAGATAATGTCATATGTACATTCACGGTTATATACAGGTAAAAGCCAGTAAATTAGAATATTTTGAAAAACTTGATTTATTTCAGTAATTGCATTCAAAAGGTGTAACTTGTACATTATATTTATTCATTGCACACAGACTGATGCATTCAAATGTTTATTTCATTTAATTTTGATGATTTGAAGTGGCAACAAATGAAAATCCAAAATTCCGTGTGTCACAAAATTAGAATATTGTGTAAGGGTTAAATTTTGAAGACACCTGGTGCCACAAACTAATCAGCTGATTAACTCAAAACACCTGTAAAGGGCTTTAAATGGTCTCTCAGTCCAGTTCTGAAGCCTACACAAACATGGGGAAGACTTCAGATTTGACAGCTGTCCAAAAGGCGACCATCGACACATTGCACAAGGAGGGAAAGACACAAAAGGTTATTGCTGAAGAGGCTGGCTGTTCTCAGAGCTCTGTGTCCAAACACATTAATAGAGAGGCAAAGGGAAGGAAAAACTGTGGTCAGAAAAAGTGTACAAGCGATAGGGATCACCGCGCCCTAGTCAAGATTGTGAAAAAAAAAAAACATTCAAAAATGTGGGGGAGATTCACAAGGAGTGGACAGCTGCTGGAGTCAGTGCTTCAAGATCCACCACCAAGAGACGCTTGAAAGACATGGGTTTCAACTGCCGCATACCTCGTATCAAGCCACTGTTGACCAAGAAACAGCGCGAAAAGCGTCTCACCTGGGCTAAGGAAAAAAAGAGCTGGACTGCTGCTGAGTGGTCCAAAGTCATGTTTTCTGATGAAAGCAAATTTTGCATTTCCTTTGGAAATCGAGGTCCCAGAGTCTGGAGGAAGACAGGAGAGGCACAGGATCCACGTTGCCTGAAGTCTAGTGTAAAGTTTCCACCATCAGTGATGGTTTGGGGTGCCATGTCATCTGCTGGTGTCGGTCCACTCTGTTTCCTGAGATCCAGGGTCAACGCAGCCATCTACCAGCAAGTTTTAGAGCACTTCATGCTTCCTGCTGCTGACCTGCTCTATGGAGATGGAGATTTCAGGTTCCAACAGGACTTGGCGC
Source organism: Fundulus diaphanus (assembly GCA_037039145.1). Taxonomy (NCBI): domain Eukaryota; kingdom Metazoa; phylum Chordata; class Actinopteri; order Cyprinodontiformes; family Fundulidae; genus Fundulus; species Fundulus diaphanus. The sequence continues at coordinate 59,523,742 of CM073124.1, forward strand.
CTGCACACAGCGCAAAATCTACCCGTGCCTGGTTTACGGACCATGGTATTTCTGTTCTAAATTGGCCAGCCAACTCCCCTGACCTTAGCCCCATAGAAAATCTGTGGGGTATTGTGAAAAGGAAGATGCGGAATGCCAGACCCAACAACGTAGAAGAGTTGAAGGCCACTATCAGAGCAACCTGGGCTCTCATAACACCTGAGCAGTGCCAGAAACTCATCGACTCCATGCCATGCCGCATTAATGCAGTAATTGAGGCAAAAGGAGCTCCAACCAAGTATTGAGTATTGTACATGCTCATATTTTTCATTTTCATACTTTTCAGTTGGCCAACATTTCTAAAAAATCCCTTTTTTGTATTAGCCTTAAGTAATATTCAAATTTTGTGACACACGGAATTTTGGATTTTCATTTGTTGCCACTTCAAGTCATCAAAATTAAATGAAATAAACATTTGAATGCATCAGTCTGTGTGCAATGAATAAATATAATGTACAAGTTACACCTTTTGAATGCAATTACTGAAATAAATCAAGTTTTTAAAAATATTCTAATTTACTGGCTTTTACCTGTATATATATATATCACTTCTTTCAGGATTATTGCACGGGTTATAGCACAGTGTATTAAATAGATTATTGCACATTAGTTATTGCACATTAGTTATTACAGTTATGGTTACAGTTATAGTGCAGCATTGTATAATCTGGTAGCAGCAGGAATGAATGATCTGCGGTAGCGCTCCTTTTTACAGACAGGATGTCTAAGTCTGGCACTAAAGGAGCTGCTCAGCTCCTCTACAGTCTGGTGCAGGGGGTGGAAGGTGTTGTCCATGATGGATGTGAGCTTGGACAACACCCTCCTCTCAGCCACTTCCACCACCGAGTCCAGAGAGCAGCCCAGGACAGAAGTGGCCTTCCTCACCAGCTTATTCAGCCTTTTTCTGTCCCGCTCTGCGGTACCAGGGGCCCAGCAGACGACAGCATAGAGGAGGGCTAAGGCCACCACAGAGACATAAAAGGTTTTTAGCAGAGGCCTGCTCACTCCAAAGGACCTCAGCCTCCTCAGGAGGTGGAGGCGGCTCTGGCCCTTCTTGTATAGAGCGTCTGTGTTATGAGTCCAGTCCAGTTTATTGTTGACGTGAACACCCAGGTATTTGAAACTCTCCACAGTTTCTATGTCCTGCCCCTGGATGTTCACAGGTGAGTGAGGTGGGGGTCTTCTCCTGAAGTCGATCACCATCTCCTTGGTCTTGCTGGTGTTTAAGCAAAGATGGTTCTTCTCACACCAGTCCACAAAGTTCATGATGACCAACCGGTACTCCAGCTCGTTCCCCTCAGACACACAGCCCACAATGGCCGAGTCATCAGAGAACTTCTGAAGATGGCAGCTGTCCGTGTTGTAAGTAAAGTCCGAGGTGTAGAGGGTGAAAAGAAACGGAGACAGGACGGTGCCCTGGGGGGCCCCGGTGCTGCAGAGTGCCACCTCTGAATGACAGCCGTGCAGCCGCACATGCTAAGGGCGATCAGTGAGGTAGTCGATGGTCCAGTCAGCCAGATGTTTGTCCACCCCAGCGTCCTCCAGCTTCCCCCTCAGCAGCACCGGTTTGATGGTGATGAGCGTTGGAGAAGTCAAAGAACATGACTCTCACAGCGCTCGGCAGAACCGAAGGTGTGGATGGGTCGGGGGTTGATGGGAGTGGCGGCAGGGAGGATGGTAGGTCTCTGGAGGGCTGGTGGTTGGAGACGTGTGGTGGGTTGACGGCAGGGAGGGGGCCAGTGTGGGGGGAGTCAAAACGGGTGAAGAATCTGTTTAACTCATCTGCAAACTTGGTGTCACCGTCTGCAGCCCTGCTGGTCCTCTGCCCAAAGCCGGAGATGTTCTTCAGACCTCTCCACACATCTCTGACGTTGTTCTGCGCCAGCTGCTCCTCCATCTTCTTCCCATAGTCCTTCTTTGCCGCCCTGATCTTCCACTGGAGCTCCCGCTGGACTCTACGCTGCTCCTCTCTGTCCCCTGAGTAGAAAGCCCTCTTCTTCTGGTTCAGGAGGACTTTGAGCTCAGGGGTCACCTGGGGGGGGGGGGGGGGGGGTTGTTTGGAAAGCGTCGTAGTCGTTGTGTTGGCACAATGCTCTCCACACAGAAGTTCATGTAGCCAGTGATGCATTCAGTCAGGCTGTTGATGTTATCACCATGAGAGCTTTGGAACATGCTCCAGTCTGTGGTTCTGAAACAGTCCCTCAGTCTGACTGACAGGAAAAAAAAAATAATAATAATAATGTGTTTGCGGCTCTAGTGGCACGCGTTTTATTGACAGTGAGCTGACAGGAAGAGGGGGGAAGACAGGCGGCAAAGCGCCGCGGGTCGGAGTCGATTCCGGGCCGACCACGTTGAGGACTAAAGGCCTCCTAACATAGTTAGCGCTAACCGCTAACCGCTCCGGGGCGCGTCCGCGTCGGCACGTCCGCTGGTCCCGGAAAACAAAACTTGCCAAATCCGGTCGAGAGAAGGGCGAAAACATCGTGTCCACCAACAAAAGCCTTCAGAGGCGTTCTCTGATGTTCTTTTAATGAAACAATATTAGGTAGATTGGACAACACGGAAGAAATAGCAGCATCGACTAGCCGCCATTGCTATCAAAACAGTCTCACGTCATGGTCGCGTCTCCACTACGTCACATCTATGAAACTCCAGCCCTGCGTCCTGATTGGCCAGACCATAAATTTGGTTGGAGAAATCACTTGCTACCGGCGGTGTCCCAGATGTATGTGAGTGGAGCTAGGCGGAGCAACATACAGCTGGCTGTTGTCAGGTTAGGCCATGTCACCACTACTTTGTTCTGATCCTTGGGTTCCCTAGCTGCTGTAGGCACCTCTCCTAGTGTGAATGTTAACTTCAGTTAGTGTTTAGACATCCACGCTTATGTTAATCAAAGCACCTGTTTTCACTTTTCAAAACCTGGATGACTTTAAATTTCCTGCATTTAAATTCTGACAAGACATAAGTTGTAATCTTTGGACTAGAGTCCTCAGAAAATAAACTTCTTAATGAATCACTTAATCTTGATGGTATTAAATTGGCCTCTGGTAATAAAGTAAAAAATCTTGGTGTTATTTTTGACCAAGACATGTCATTTAAATCTCATATTAAACAGGTTTCCAGAGTTTCCTTTTTTCTTCATAGTAGGTACACCTGGTCTGGCGTTCTAACTGTGGCATCATCCAGGGAAGACAGATCACCTGCTACTACCATCTAATGTAGAACAGATTACTGGATCAATGTGTGCTTCTGTGCTTTTTTGTCTCTCTTGTTGTGTCTCTGCTCTGTCTTCTCTAACCCCCAGTCGGTCGAGGCAGATGACCGTTCATACTGAGCCCGGTTCTGATCACAGTTAAAACTCTTTACCACTTAATGCACTTTAAAATTATATATGCCTCTACTTTATGACATGATATGCCTTTTTTGGCTCTTGAGGGCCAGATAAATTGCCTTGACGGGCCGGATTTGGCCCTCGTGCTTTGATAAGCACGATGGCTTATCAAAGCACAACTGCCCTGTTGTGCTTATAAACAAAGTTAGCTTGGCTTGGCTAATATGAACAGAGATTGTTGTCACCTCTTAACATTTTGGAGAAATTAGGTGTGAAAGTAATAGTTTTATAATAAATATAAATATTCTCAAGGTTATGCTTCTCTTTTTCTCTTTATTTATATATCTTTAAGGCCACCCCTACTGCTGTCTTACCGTAATGCACCATGTATGCACGAAGCTAAACTTTAAGAGACAGCTGACATCAGCTCACTTGACCGTAGTCTGGAAATCCGGGGCGACTCCTTACTAGATCCATGCATCCATACAATGCTGGACAAATGGAAAGGAAAAGGATAGATAATAAATTAAGTTATGAGTGATGACTGAAGCAATTCAGTCTTGACAGGCAGCAGCAGGAGTTTATACAGATTGCATCACCCAGCTTTCATTTTGGTAGTCCACTTCTGCTTAACGGCAAGGATATTTGCTTAATAGCTAAGTATTTAGATCCGAGTTAAAAATTTAGTTAGCATCAAGTTAGCTAAATATTTAGTTACCAAACTAAAATATAACCCATTTTTTCTCTAACAACAAGTTAAATAACCCAAAATATTGCTGTCAATTTTTGACTGTGTAACTTTACAAACAGCACCCCATAGGGGTTCATCTTAGTACTGTCCGCCCCAGTAAGCAGCGCATCAAGATTTTCCGAATTTGTCAATATGCCAGGTAACTGGCATATCTTCAAATTCTAGACTGACAAAATAGACACACAAAATTCTCCACTGGTGCAAATGTCCTGTTGGGGCATGAGATGGCCACGTGACCTGGTGATGTTTCCGACAAACTTCCAGTCGTCCATCAACTTAAGGCATCCCTCCACCATCTTGAGTTACCAATTCAAATGTAGTTTTTTCTGGAGAAATAGTTACATTAATTTAAGATCAAATGTCCCAAAGGTTAATGATTTTTAATTTAGCAAATCATTCTTTAAAATATAATTTTCTCAAATAATGTTTTATCTAACTCTGAGTTGCATTGTGACTGAGTTGTTTTCCTAAATTAGTTATGCTAATTTTAAGTAATTCCAAATTCCTTTAGATGAACTTTGGTTGTCTGAATTAAATATCCTTAGAGAACTCGAATATTCTTTGAATAATTTTTATGATGATGGTTTTCAATAATTTATTTGTTCTTTTGTTGTTTTTGTCTGTACATAGTTCTTTAGTTTCTTTGATCTATAAAAAAAATAATTTATAAAACAATTATTAAATATAAGGTCTCTCACTTCACAGACTAGTTTTTAATTTCTGATCATCAGATTGATTGATTTTCTCTCACAGTAACCTGGCTGCAAGAGGACTACGTTAGTATAAATGAGTCAACTCCTTCTAATTATTTAAATTTCCACATTCCCAGAACTATGGGAAGGAGGAATATCAACCATCTTTCAGTCTGATTTATTAATTAGTCCCAGGCCATTTTACCCTTGGTTTCTCTCGTCAAAACTGCAAAGCAACAAAACCTCTTTGTTGTTTTGTATCGCCCACCGGGCCCTTACAGATTATAGATAATTTCTGAGACTTCATATCTGATTTAGTGTTAAACACTGTCAAAGTTATTATAGTGGGGGATTTTAACATTTATGTAGACATTTATTTTGATAACCTTAAAGTATTTATTGTGATGACCTTAAAGTAGCCTTTAATAATATTTTGCAAAATATGCATTAATCTATGCATTCCTGCCTACTGTTGACCTTTTGCTGACAAATGCCATTGATAGTGAATAATTAACAGTATTTCCTCACAACCCTGTACTATCTGACCATTTTTATTACCTTTGAGTTCAATTTAACTGAGTTCTCCAAACCCAAAAGAAGGTTTCATAGTAGATCTTTATCAGAAAATGCTGTAGCAAACTTTAAAGAGACTGTTCCCCTTTTAATTTCCTCAGTATCACAGAAATGCCTAGCAGAAGGTAGCAATTACTTCATTGCGTTTTACATTAGACAATGTAGCCCACTGGAAAAAGAAGGTAATTATTCACAGGAAGCTGGCTCCCTGGTTTAATCCAGAGCTACATTCTTTGAAGCACAACATTAGGAAATTGGAGATAAAATGGCACTCTACACATCTATGTAATTAGGCTGGAGTGTTTTTCACTGTAATTCTTTTTCCACTGTGCAATATTTTTTTACTCTGGCATTCACTTTTTTTTATCTTTTACTGTTGGTGTTCCTTTAGAGTATATTTTAGATTAGACTAATTTGTTCTTTCTGTTCTTCATTTTCATTGCTAATAATTGTGAGTAACTGTCTCTGTGTTTGCCACTGTCATACCCGAATTTCCCCACTGCTGGACAAAAAAGAAATTCTACCTAATCTGGAAAAACAGTCTAGTGTTATATAAATAGAGTTAGAGCAGCATGTTTTTTCATCATCAATAGATAATGAAAATAATCCTAGGTTTCTTTTTAGTACAGTTTTCAAACTTACATAGAGTCATAACTCTGTTGATCCATCCATTCCCTTAGCGCTCAGCAGTAATGACTTTATAGGATTCTTCCTAAATAAAATAGATCATATTAAAAATAAAATCATTGGCCTCCTCCCAAATATGATTACCTGGTCCTCAGTAAACGAGGCCACATTAGAGGCATCTGTAGAATCTGGTGTTTGGACTGTTTAGACCCAGTAGAGCTTTCTGAGCATGGGTGTAGGTCCCTCAGACAGCATCCCCTCTCGTCTTTTTAAAGAGGTATTCACTACGGTGGGCTCTGTCATACTTTTATTTGTTAATTCCTGTCTCAGCACCGGATGTGTTCCAGCTGCCTTCAAACATGCTGTTGTACAACCTCTGATCAAAAAGAAAAACCTGGATCCCTCTGTGCTGTCCAACTTCAGGCCTATCTCTAAACTGCCATTTTTATCTAAAATTTTAGAGAAAGTGGTTTTTATCCAGACCCAATCATTCTTAGAGGCCAATGATATATATGAGAAGTTTCAATCTGGCTTCAAACCTTCCAATAGCACTGAGACAGCACTGCTGAGAGTTTTTAATAATCTAATGGTGACTGTTTACTCAGGAAATCCTGCTATGCTAGTGCTCCTTGATCTAACAGCTGCCTTTGACACTGTGGACCATGGGATCCTGTTTGTGATGTTTATGTCATGTTGATGGTACTGAAACAACAATTTCCCTCTGGGATTATTAAAGTATGTCTGATTCTGATTCTGATTCCTCTTAGCGTGACTTGAGCAGTGGGTGGGCATTACAGGATCTGCTCTCTCATGGTTCCAGTCCTACTTGACCGATCGGAGCTTTTCTGTGCAGCTAGGTGAATTCACCTCATCTTCAGCCCCTCTCACTTCTGGGGTCCCCCAAGGCTCCATTCTCGGACCTATTCTTTTTCTTCTGTATATGTTACCATTAGGGTAAATTTTCAAGAACCATAATCTTTCCTTTCATTGTTATGCTGATTATGTCCAGATCTATTTTCCTTTAACATCAAAATCCAACAACCTCGCACAGTCATTGTTTGACTGCCTAAACGATGTTAAATCTTGGATGACCTCAGACTTTCTGAACCTGAATAAAAGCAAGACCGAAATTATAATGTTTGGTTGTAGTCCAGCAGACTTTCCTGCTGGCTTTCTGGGCCCCCTTACACCTAACATTCGGTCATCAGTAAAAAATCTTGGTGTAATACTTGATGACAGGTTGAAATTCGATCACCAGGTTAGCTCGGTCGTAAAAAAACAGCTTTTACCAGTTAAGAATTTTATCAAAAGTAAAAGGGTACCTGCCACGCAGAGATCTGGAGACTGTAATCCATGCTTTTATTAATACGAGATTGGATTACTGTAATTCATTATATATTGGCCTGGACCACTCACTTTTGCACCGCCTGCAGCTGGTACAAAATGCAGCTGCCCGTCTCCTTACTGGCACACGTAAACGTGACCACATATCACCCGTCCTAGCTTCGCTGCACTGGCTACCGGTTGCTTTTAGAATATATTTTAAAATTTTGTTGTTTGTTTTTAAAGCTCTTAATGGCCTAGCCCCCCAGTATCTGACTGAGCTCCTCCAAATCCATGCCCCTGCCAGAACACTGAGATCCTCCAATCAGCTGCTACTGGCCACGCCTAAAACCAGACTCAAAACCAAAGGCTACCGTGCCTTTGTGGCAGCGTCACCGAGGCTCTGGAATAACTTGCCCTGGCACATTCGATCTGCAGGATCTTTTGAGGTTTTTAAATCCTCCCTAAAAACACACTTCTTCTCCCTGGCTTTTGATCAAGTCTAAGTGGACATCTGGCAAAAAAAATAAAATAAATAAATAAATATTTACATTTTTTAAATTTTAACTTATTTTATTTTCATTCTATTTTATTGCTTTGTGTTTATGGTTTTTTTTAGCTTTTTAGTTTTTACCTTATTTCCTGCAACTGTGATATCTGTACAGCACTTTGGTCAACCCCGGTTGTTTTAAATGCGCTTTATAAATAACGTTTGAGTTGAGTTTGAGTTTAGGTTTGCATAAGGATCATAGGGACATGTCCCTACCAAAATTTTGGACCGACCTACTTGTCCCTACCAATAATACAATGTGAGTAACATGTAATTTACAATACAACGATGTTGCTGCAGTCACTTCTTTTCCTCTTGCAGCTCCGCTGCCTGACGGCTGCTGCCGCTCTGTCTGACCGCCTGCCAGGTCTTTCCCGTCCCTTTAAATCAGCAGCGCAAGTGACTATGCTGTGTGCTGTTTAACTCCACTCTCATTGGTTGTTCTGCCTTAAGTTCCCTCTTCCTAATTGGCTGTTTTCTAGTGCGTGTATACGTGTGTGCATGCTTGGAGCATGAGATTTAAATTTCACTCATACGTTGATACTGCGGTTACTACGATTAATACTAGGCTACGAAACTAGTCCCAATTAAAAAACAAAATATTAGCTACACTAAAATAGGTGGAAGGGAAGTTGCTGAGTGCACTTCTGTAAAGAAGCAGGAGAGAGTGTTTTGATTTGTGGAACATGAGAAATGTAAGCATTTACTTCTGAAGTATAATACACTTTATTAACAAAACCTAATTTATTTTATAAAACTAAATATTTTTTGTCAGGCAGAAGTTCTGAAGACTGCTGGAAAGATGGAAAAGCAAAGAGTGTAGGCTATTAAAAATTCAGATTCTTAGCCACAGCTGCCTGAAAAAGAAAAGGTCCCTTTTACCAATATTTTGTTGCTATATTGCTTTAATTTTTTGTCGACCCTTTATGCAATTCAGGTATAATGGCAGGTGTTATTTCTTTTATGTGATATACAGTATAACAACACTAGATGGCACCTAAACAACTGCCATTTTTTGTTTAGACTTTTGCTTAGTTATAATAGCATAATTAGGGTGTTGCATAATGACAGTGCTTTTTATTTGACTATTTCTACTTCTAGAATTAGAGTAAAGACAAATACAAACAGAGGAACACTATTTACATTGGTGTTATTGTTCATAAATTTCCACACTGTCCATTAGTAAATTAGTACAAACCAAGGAGATTGTTTTTGGGTCAAACTGACGTGTCAGCCTTCAAGTCTCTGCTGGCCTATCTTCATGGGAAGTCCCAAACAGCCAAATTTGTTGGCCATTCTGCTGTAAATCAAGCTAGAACTTCCCCCGGGTCTTTCCATTCCACCATTCAGTTCAAACCACAGCCGGCATGCGATGCTGTGCAAGTATCACATCCAGCTTGTGGTTTTGTTCACAAAGCATTTGAATCTGGGTGATCTCAGCTCGGTTTAATCCCTCACACACTCTCAGTAGCAGTAAGACCAAAATTACAGCCGAGATCTTCCGAATTTGCCAATATACCAGGCCAGCTCCAATAAGCAGAAATATTGTTATCATAAATCCAGTTATGTACGCATCTGCCTATCCTCGACTATCCTGGTGAACTTCTATCGCTGTGCAATAGAAAGCATCCTGACCAACTGTCCAACAGTGTGGTATGGGAGCTGTACTGTTGCAGAGTGCAAGGCACTGCAGCGGGTGGTGAAAGCCGCCCAGTACATCACTGGGACTCCACTACCCACCATTGAGCACATCCAGAAGAAACGCTGCCTACATCGAGCTCGCAGCATCCTTAAGGATTCATCCCACCCAGCCCACAGACTGTTTTCTCTCCTGCCCTCCGGCAGGTGTTTCAGGTGCCTCCGGACCAGAACCAGCAGACCAAAGAACAGCTTTTTCCCCAGAGCTGTCTTTTTATTGAACTCTAATCCTCACTGATAGACTCTCCTCTCCCTCCTCACACCTACCTCCATTTTGTTATTCTGTTATTTACAAGACTGTAATGTTCACCTGCACTCCTGACTGTTACTATTGTAACAACTGTTTACATGCACCTTGCGCTACTAACTATGACTAAATATTCATTTGCACTGCTGACTGTTTATTCACAATAGCAATTGTTTACATATACATTTGCAATACCGTACTTTAACTGTAATATGCAATTACCTTGCACTGCACTTTAATTTAAATAGCTTCTCTCCAAACTTTATTTATACATTTTATAGTAATAGCCACCTCCATATTATGCTCACAATTCTGCCTATAGTAATAGCCATCTGTACATATATTCATAGTACATGTAAACTCTGCTATAATAACAATCATCTGTATATTATGCTATTGTACATATCTGTAAACCTCTATTCACCTGTAGAACTTAACTGTATATTATTTTCGGTACATATCCAGCTGTAAATTTAGTTCACAATACTAGTTATCTATATATTATACTCATAGGACAAATTTATCAGTAAAATTCTGTTTATAATAGTATCAATCTCTATATTTATTCAGTAAAAACCCATGTCCTATACTTATGGAACCATTGTTTATCCTGCACCTGCTGCTATCGCACTTCTGGTTATAGACCTAAACTGCATTTCATTGCCTTGTACCTGTACCTGTGTAATGACAATAAAGTTGAATCTAATCTAATCTAATCTAATCTGCCACGACCTTGATGGACAAAATAGACAGACATCATCTTCCAAACTCCCCAGGAATCCATGGCTTATCCGGCTGCGTGTGTCCCCCCAAGACAGCTCAGCTCCCCTTGTCCCTGGCCTTCTCGTTGAGAAAATTTGATCAATGGTGTTGAGCGACCCGCTGATCAGATCCATAGTTTTTTATTCGGATGATTTGCAGAAAAGGGCTCTGAAAGTTACACAGCGGCGTGCAAACAGTGAGCACAAGGAGGAGAGGTCCAGGGAGAAGAGGTGCAGAAAAGCGTCCGCCTTCGCTTACAGTATATCCCCTGGTGCTGTACTAGCGATCCTGTGGTTCTTTAGCCACTAAGGAATGTGCGAGAGGATGATAAATCACTCAATAGACCTCTGAAAAATCTGTACTCCTTAATTCTGAGATGATGGTTATGCCTCTGTTCATGTATGTTGGTAAACCACAGTCTATAACATAGCAATAGACCTCTAGATAAACAGGGTCATCCTTATTGTTATGGGTAACAGATGACCAGATTAAGGTTTCAGTGGAATTACTGAGGGGCATAGAAATGAGTTTGGGGTGTGTGTTCATGATTACAATGAATGAGCTCATATTGACGGTTCACAGGATTAGTGGGCAATTGAAAAGGGGGAGGAGTGGAACAGTGTGGCCCTGGAACTGCAACTGACAAACTCTATTCAAGTTCACCCCAGCAGCCACATTCCTCCACACAGCAACCTTAAACTTCAGTATTCCAAGTGAACCAAAACGACTGAGGGGCTGGTTTTATCAACGATTTTATCTCCACAAGTCCCTTTTTTAGTTTTGCAGAAGTCCATATCATGGTAAAAATGTATCTAGTATTTAAACAATACAAAATGTCAAATCTGTCACACTATTAGGATGGTTATTTATCCAAGAAAATAAAGGATTAAAATATTCCCTTTACCCCCTTAGACTCAGAGGTGAAGTTTATCTTAAATGAAGAATAGCTTACAAAAATTCAGAATTCAACATATAGGATTTGGGTAAAAAAACAAAAAAAAAAACCTAGCAACATGAATCACAGGTTCATCAATCAGAGTATGTCAGTGCTTTGGCTCAAGAATAAGGAAAGGGTTTGGTGAATCTTCTCTTCTCTGATCCATGTACTTTAGAACATGATAATTCACCAGTTAACCCACTAAAGCATTCAGAGAGAAACAGAACACAGAAATGGGTGCTGGATAAGTGGCAATGAACTCTCTGGGAAAAAGTAGGCCTGCTAAATCACTTGCCCTGCAGCTCAATGAGACAGAATGGAGGTGGGGCGGGGGTGGACGCTTGGCTTTTCTCAGGTTACCTACAAATACTGGGAGAGTCGGGAAATGGCTTGAACACTAAGAATACAGCTACTAACATTTCCTCTCCATTCACATTCAGAGTAAATAGCAGTTATTGATCTACCCAGTAAGTAAGCAAATGTACAGCCAATGTTCACTAAACATGAAGTTCATCAGAGTATGTAGTATGAGTATGAGTAGTATGAGTATTTACACAATTTTAACTAAACTTTCGCTCGCCATTGAATTTTTTTTTTTTTTTTTTTGCTGAGATTTTATTTAATCAGTTTTCATGTTTATTAAACATTTATGGCTGTTAATAATTATGTTTCACCAAATCTCATTTTTTGTCTTGTCAAAAAAAGTGTACACTTCTGACATTCACCAGACGTTTTATGAATGTCCAGTGGACATTTGTATAAAATGTGGTTTTAAAAAAGTGCCATGCCGCACTTAGGCTCTTCAAGTGGTTCCTCTGCCTAACTTTATCCTCCCTATACAAATCTTATGCACTCATGTCCAAGAGGTCATATTCAGTGTCCGTATTTATATCCTTTCCTGCCTATAATTCTGCATTGCATTTACTCATTAGGTGACATCTCCTGAAGGTCTGGTAAACATTGCTTTAGTAAAAAAACACATGAAACGATTTCATTTATTGTTAAAGAACAAAACACAGTTTTTTGTTTTTTTGTTTTTATTGGGGGCATTTCCTCTTTTATCTTGCACTCCCGAGTGGTGTGTCCCCACAGTCTGACCTATACTCCAGATCAGTAGGTGGCGATATTGCTCCTTTAAGCTGGCTGTCAACTTCAACTGAAAAACTAAAGAAGAAGGCACGTTTCCGCTTCCAGTTTAACACAACATGCGAACAAGGACTGGAGAAAGAAGAGAATGAGACTGCCACAATGTCTTTGGAAAACTACTGGCCGACAGGAGAAACATTTCTGCATTTCATTTGAAATCCATCGGTTCTACCTTGCTCAGTAATTTATTGTTTCCCATATTTAGTTCTATTCTATTTAGAAAGAGCATGTCGCTAAACCCTAAAAAGCCACCAGTTTTCCTTTCTGTGTCTTATTAGGCGCCCGCCTATGCATTGAAAATGCATGGCGGAGGCCTTATGCTATGCACCTAATAAGGGTTTCTTTATTACTGTGAATGCAGTAGGCATTCACAGTTCTTGAGATCTTCTTTCGTGTTTTACTGTTTAAAGTTTGATTCGCTTCTCCTCCTACAATTTTTCTCTGATTTCAACCATTCAACTTTTAAACTATTCAGCTTCTTCTGGAATCGATGGCTATATCTTTTTGTACTTATACCTTTTCAACTTTTTAAAAATATTCAGCTTTTTCTGCAAATTTTCAGCTTTTTTTTCTCCCATAGAAAATGAATGTAATTCACTAAAATTCCGCTCATTTTAGCTGCTTTTTGACAGCTTACTGCTTCAGCCTACTTTCAGCTAGAAACGCCATTCAACTTTTAAAATGTAGTGAAATCTTTCAGCTATTATGGTATATTTCAGCTTTTTCATGTCTTTTACCATTTTCATATAGTACCTCCTTAAAATAATTTTGGCTTTTCAAGAAATTCAGCAAATAACATGCGTTGCTATGGTCGTCAAGGAGGCAGTTATAGAGTGCACAATTTAGAAATTCAACAAATTCTTCTTCTCCGAACAACTTCTTCTCACTCGCTCAATTTTCAACCTATCCACATAAATTATACATCAAAACGTAGGAATTTTTGTCTGGATTCAGGAAATGTAACCCTCATTGGTGTAGCATTTATAGATTTTTCGCAAATCACCTCAGAGCGACACAAACCCGAAACCTCCCCCATTCATTTCCTATGGAGCAGTTTTGAAAAATGACGTCTGAAAATCCAAAACATCACACGTTTTCGCATCGTCGCTACTCCTAAACCATTTGATGTACAGGCATGAGACTTTCACACATGAATGTCCCAACCCTTCTGGCACTCACAAAAAAGGAATTTTTTGGATAACTGTTACGGTTTTACCGCAGGAACAATTTGTTCGGGAGTAGCAAATGTGCAAAATCCTGAAAATGCTTTAGAGCTGCATTTTTCCACATGATCCACTTTTTTACATCGTCGCTGTGCCTACACCGATTTTTGTTCAAATATAAAAATGAGCAACATAGTCCTCAAAAGCCTGCTGATACTCACAGTGAAATAATTATTTTGATATCTCCTATACTTTTTCAGCTAGAGCGATTTGTTCGGGACCGTTTTTAGAGGATTTTAAAAATTCCTTAAAAATCCCCTTTATAGCATAATTTTTTACGCCTTTATTAAAATATTTCCAGCAAAAACCGATAGCAAGTCTTCTTCCCCTATCCGTTAAGAAATAAACGCAGAAAAAATTACGTCTCTACCATTTACGGATCAGGAGATATGGAGCGTTGTGCGAGGCAAAGTTCTCCATTATAACCCAATGGGACATATTCTGAGCAGGTGTGAGCGAGTTTCCATGACGACGGAACTCTGCTGACCAGAGGGACAGGCTCCATTAGGATAGAATGGCAACTTTCGACACCCAGGCTGGGTGAGGCTGAGTTGCTAAAGGAGGCCAATCTGACCCATGACCTTTGGTGACCTTTGGTGACATTAAGTATTGGCACCCTTTTTGAGGCACTTCCCAGTACAGGATTTGGACCAAACTAACAGAGTACCATCACACGGTGATACTGAACACAACCCTATTAGCGGCTAATGGTTAGCATGTTGCTAACTGGAAGTAGCCCTAGGAAGCTCGTACAAACTTCTGCTTCACAGAGTCTGTACTTCCTTTAGAGAGAAAGCTCCACAAGACATTTGGCCTACGTCGCATAAAGCATCTCCAAGCTATGAGGTGTCAAACATCCAATTCTTTTCAATTGGGGGCGAAACCCCTCATACTCCTAGAAATGCAGGCCCACATATGGCTACAGTATATTCAAGTTTGAAATTCTACTTCTGCTTTGTTAAACAATTCAGTGTTTAGAATGAGTTAGTAAATGTTTGGTGCTATTTCCTCAGTTTTTTTCTTCTTCTAATCATTCAGCTATTGTTCTTTCATGTTCAACTTCTTCAACTTTTTCCAATTCTTCAACTTTTTCAACTTCTTCAATGCTTTTCAGCTATTTTTTCTCTTCTTCAAAGAACTTCTGCATCTTTTGCTCAATCATTCAGCTTACTGCATTCACAGTGCATTTTCACAGGAAATGCAAATTTTTCTAGTTATTGCTTTTTAATCTTCCGTCACCGTTAATACAGCCCGAACCGTAGGCTGTACCCCCACAAACTATATATCAAAACGTGCGTCTCGACGCTGCGAAGTGTGCTATTTGTACTTGACGCCATTTAAAGTTACCGTGGTGACAAAATTAACCAAAAACCACTTCTCAAAACCACTTCCTAGACACAGTTGACCTCTCCATAATGCAGACCTCAGCATGGCACTTTTTTTTGGTGCAGTGGTTTAGGTGTTGGGCTGGTGCACCAAAGGTCGCAGGTTCGCAACCCGCTCAGGATACCCAATATTTTTTTCTTTTTTACAAGTAACAAATAAATAATTTGAACAACTGATATAAATGAATGAATGATGAAAAAAATTCCGATTTTTCTCATCACAACATTTCAAGTTACCATGGTGACAAAATTATCCAAAAAACACCCTAGAGATCCTAGAGATCTCCAGAACACTGGAGCCTGCCGACTTCTCCCGGCCGGGCGGAAGTGCAACTCAGCCGGCGACCAGAACGTAAACAAAGCCGGCGTTAGCGCGGAGGGAGATGCGAGCACAAAGTTTTCCTGAACGGTAGGTTTTGATGAAAACAAATCCTATACACATCAGCGCTATAGACACGCACATTGCGTCATAAACAGCTGCCGACCCTCGTATCTGGCTGATCGGCGCAGCGTCTCTCCAGCACTTGTTATCTAAAAGTTTTTTTATTTATTTATCACCGGACTTTTTCTTCCAAAACTGCACCGCGTTGCTGCGCTATAGCACACATGAGTTGCTGGACCTTCGGAGCAATAATAGTGATACATTTATCGCAGATATTCCCGTCATCCTAGAGATCTCCAGAACACTGGAGCCTGCCGACTTCTCCCGGCCGGGCGGAAGTGCAACTCAGCCGGCGACCAGAACGTCAACAAAGCCGGCGTTAGCGCGGAGGGGGATGCGAGCTAGGCTAAAGCTAACACCATGGCTATCTTTACATAGCATTTTCCTCGCCAATGTCCGTTCTCTGGCCAATAAAATGGACGACTTACGATTATCCATCACGAATGACAGACGGATTATGGACTCAAATATCATGATTTTCACTGAAACATGGCTAAAGACCAGCTGTCCGGACAATGCTATCCAGCTAACTGGACGCGACACACACCGAGCCGCGGAGACCAGACGCGGAGGTTTGTGCATTTATTTTATAATAACTACTACTACTGACAGTCACTGCTCACAGAAGGTGGAGTTTTTAATGGTCAAATGCAGACCTTATTACCTCCCAAGTCAATACTGGTAATATATATATATATATATATGTAGTTGTGTATATATACAGGTAAAAGCCAGTAAATTAGAATATTTTGAAAAACTTGATTTATTTCAGTAATTGCATTCAAAAGGTGTAACTTCTACATTATATTTATTCATTGCACAGAGACTGATACATTCAAATGTTTATTTCATTTAATTTTGATGATTTGAAGTGGCAACAAATGAAAATCCAAAATTCTGTGTGTCACAAAATTAGAATATTACTTAAGGCTAATACAAAAAAGGGATTTTTTAGAAATGTTGGCCAACTGAAAAGTATGAAAATGAAAAATATGAGCATGTACAATACTCAATACTTGGTTGGAGCTCCTTTTGCCTCAATTACTGCATTAATGCGGCATGGCATGGAGTCGATGAGTTTCTGGCACTGCTCAGGTGTTATGAGAGCCCAGGTTGCTCTGATAGTGGCCTTCAACTCTTCTGCGTTGTTGGGTCTGGCATTCTGCATCTTCCTTTTCACAATACCCCACAGATTTTCTATGGGGCTGTGTGCAGGCGCCAAGTCCTGTTGGAACCTGAAATCTCCATCTCCATAGAGCAGGTCAGCAGCAGGAAGCATGAAGTGCTCTAAAACTTGCTGGTAGACGGCTGCGTTGACCCTGGATCTCAGGAAACAGAGTGGACCGACACCAGCAGATGACATGGCACCCCAAACCATCACTGATGGTGGAAACTTTACACTAGACTTCAGGCAACGTGGATCCTGTGCCTCTCCTGTCTTCCTCCAGACTCTGGGACCTCGATTTCCAAAGGAAATGCAAAATTTGCTTTCGTCAGAAAACATGACTTTGGACCACTCAGCAGCAGTCCAGCTCTTTTTTTCCTTAGCCCAGGTGAGACACTTTTCGCGCTGTTTCTTGGTCAACAGTGGCTTGACACGAGGTATGCGGCAGTTGAAATCCATGTCTTTCAAGCGTCTCTTGGTGGTGGATCTTGAAGCACTGACTCCAGCAGCTGTCCACTCCTTGTGAATCTCCCCCACATTTTTGAATGTTTTTTTTTTCACAATCTTGACTAGGGCGCGGTGATCCCTATCGCTTGTACACTTTTTCTGACCACAGTTTTTCCTTCCCTTTGCCTCTCTATTAATGTGTTTGGACACAGAGCTCTGAGAACAGCCAGCCTCTTCAGCAATAACCTTTTGTGTCTTTCCCTCCTTGTGCAATGTGTCTATGGTCGCCTTTTGGACAGCTGTCAAATCTGAAGTCTTCCCCATGTTTGTGTAGGCTTCAGAACTGGACTGAGAGACCATTTAAAGCCCTTTGCAGGTGTTTTGAGTTAATCAGCTGATTAGTTTGTGGCATCAGGTGTCTTCAAAATTTAACCCTTACACAATATTCTAATTTTGTGACACACGGAATTTTGGATTTTCATTTGTTGCCACTTCAAATCATCAAAATTAAATGAAATAAACATTTGAATGCATCCGTCTGTGTGCAATGAATAAATATAATGTACAAGTTACACCTTTTGAATGCAATTACTGAAATAAATCAAGTTTTTCAAAATATTCTATTTACTGGCTTTTACCTGTATATGGGTCAATGACGTATAAGGCTTTTGAGAGGCCCATTTTTAAAATACTTGAAATAATAATATATTTGGCTATTTCTAAACATTTGGAGTGTAGTCTACACATGCATGTGTGTGAAAACTTCAAACAAAGATATTTTAGTGCTTTTAAACTCAAATGAATCGGGCAACAACCTTAAAAAAGTCATTTGGGGTGACCGTAATTTATCTTAAAATTAATAGATTTCCTTTACATAAGTTATATTTTAAGAAGTATCAGTAATTAATTGAACTGTTTAAGAAAGATATACTCATTTGTCCTTTCATTTATTGCAAATGATGTTAAATACATTTTTATCTATAATGGCAGTGTCACCCTCATAAAGCAATTACATTTTGTTTTTACTCATATAATCCATAAAACTGATTTAAAATGTGTAGATATAGTATCCACTTATTCATGTTATACCAATGAATTATATTTCAACCAAAATGGACAGACATTATTTTTTGAATTTACTACAGAATTGAATATGGTTGGTTACCCCACATGACAAGTGGTCGCCCCACATGATGAAAATCAGCAGGCAATTAAGACTATTCAATGATTTTGATAGTTAAAACACATTTAATGAAATTTTATGAAGAATCAGCATATCCATTTCATTTGACACATTTCATAACATTAACAGTTTCCTCACTATTTCATTTGACACATAACCATCATATTAATATTTTCTATACTAATGCATTAAACGCTTGGACATAACATTGCACAGCATTTTCCTTTTTCATTTTCATTTCATTAATCACTTAAACATACAATGTTTGCCTTTTCATTACTATTTCATTTAACAGTTGAACATAGCTGCATTCTGCAGACACATAGGACAGCATTTTCCTTTTTCCATTTTCATTACATTAATCACTTAAACGTACAATGTTTGCATTTTTTTACAATTTCATTTAACACTTGAACATAACAGCATTCTGCAGACACATTGTAGGCATTTCTTTAACCCCAGCAATTTCTGAATGCTACCCAGTCTTGGCAGGTCAACTTTAGAGAAGCGTGAAGTTGCTGGCTCGGGTTCTGAAATGAACATCTTTCCTAAAGTAGAAAGTAACATCCAGAGTTTTTGGCCATAAGAACAAGTTCTTGTCATCAGACTGTCTTATACAGCTTATCTGCAGTTCCTCTTCCACAACCTTTAGGACCTGACCTACATATGGAAGCTCGTCGTAGGTTACTATCACAAACCTTCCACATAGATCTTGGACACTTTCTTCTTGCCTAGTTGGCTCAGGTGGAGAGCTTGAGGGGTCCTCAGGTTTTTTGGTTTGCTGTATGGTGAATGTCAGGTCTACCATTTTTGGCTGATAAGGGCATGGACTCATCTCTAAGCGCTTGCAGAAGCAAAATACTTCCCTGTGTGTTATCTTTGCAGGCTGTGATGACACAACTTGGTGTATCTTCATGGTGCCTTTTGCAGCTTCCAAATTGCCAGGAATCAACTCGTCACATTTTTCAATGCTCTCACTTGTCTTAGTCCTCTCTGAAGTAGGATGGAAATTATAGAAAAAATTTGGTGAAATGTAGAACGTTATTTAAAACAACTAAATGCATATAATGAATGAAAACATTTGCATACAGAAACTACAAATACATGATATGTGTTTTCTATCATTTAAGCAATCAGTGGCGGTCGCCCCACATGATGCTCGGTCGCCCCAGATGATGTTTTCAAGTTTAATCAAATATAACAGGCTAATGCTTAGCTATAGAACCCAAGCTAGCGTCTTCTCACCACATATCACTGACAAATTTACATTAAAAATAAAGATTTGCGTATAAAACGTATTATTTACAGTTTTAGGTTGGTCGCCCCACATGATATCAAAATGTGACGTATACACTGCAGCAGTTTTAAAGAGGATTTGTTTGTAAAAATGAGAGTGACTACTCACCTGCTAGTTGTCTCTGTGGGACCTTCACCATGAGGCTGGCTGGTGCAACGTCCTCTTTGAGATGATTGTCAAAACAAAAGTCCCTTAATTGTATTTTCTTGATGGTCGCCCCAGATGATATTTCAGACAATGAACATCTTCGGACAAGATTTGTTTGTTTATTATGATTGAAATGTGTGTACAGATGTTTCATAACTTTGTCAATCAATGGAAAACAAGTTTAAAATTATGCCAAATAGGGTAAGGATTATATTTAAATTATTTTTGTTTGATTTAAAACCAGTTGTCCAAACAGAAGTCAAGGCCGGACGGTCGCCCCACATGATGTTTTCACACTTCAGATGGCAGAAAATGGCCAATAAGCCAATTATTTTTAAAGAAATAAGAGTGGACATATGTATAAGGGAGGTGGTAGACATACATGTTATAATTTTATTCATTTTAATGTTTATTAATTGGTAAAAAGTTCAGTCGGACAGAAAAAGCAAGCGTCACGTCTTTGACCCACACATGTATATGTGTGTATATATATATATATATATATATATATATATATATATATATATATATATATATATATACACACACTCACCGGCCACTTTATTAGGTACCCCATGCTAGTAACGGGTTGAACCCCCTTTTGCCTTCACAACTGCCTCAATTCTTCGTGGCATAGATTCAACAAGGTGCTGGAAGCATTCCTCAGGGAGTTTGGTCCATATTGACATGATGGCATCACACAGTTGCCGCAGATTTGTCGGCTGCACATCCATGATGCGAATCTCCCGTTCAACCACATCCCAAAGATGCTCTATTGGATTGAGATCTGGTGACTGTGGAGGCCATTTGAGTACAGCGAACTCATTGTCATGTTCAAGAAACCAGTCTGAGATGATTCCAGCTTTATGACATGGCGCATTATCCTGCTGAAAGTAGCCATCATGGGTTGGGTAGATTGTGGTCATAAAGGGATGGACATGGTCAGCAATAATACTCAGGTAGGCTGTGGCGTTGCAACGATGCTCAATTGGTACCAAGGGGCCCAAAGAGTGCCAAGAAAATATTCCCCACACCATGACACCACCACCACCAGCCTGAACCGTTGATACAAGGCAGGATGGATCCATGCTTTCATGTTGTAGACGCCAAATTCTGACCCTACCATCCGACTGTCGCAGCAGAAATCGAGACTCATCAGACCAGGCAACGTTTAATCCTGTCTTTGATTATCTGGCTGTTTTGAGTTCTGTCTTGTCTGGATCCTTGTTTAGTTGGTGTACTGTTTTGCTTTACCCTGTTATTGTCATCACTTCTAGTCTTAGCCTGTTTTTCTGTCTTTAGGTTATACTTCAGGGTTGTTTTGGTTTTAATCAGTTCTGGTGTTGCCTCTGTTCCTATTAGCCTTTTAGTCTCTTTCCTCCTTGATTATTCCCACTTGGTTTTGGTTAATTAGTCCTTCCCTCTTCTCCTGTCTGCACGCCTATTTATACCTCCCTCAGTTCTCTGCACCTTGCCAGAATGTCTCTACTCATTCCCTACACACATGCGATCGGTAAGAGCTCCCCAGCCTCTGCTAATTTTTGATGTCCTGCCTGTTGTGCCCGACCTGTTTTCTGTCCTTCTGTTCTGAGCCTGCCTGATCCTGTTGGTCTGCCTGGATCCAGCTCTGTTCTGTCTCTGGAATCCAGCACCTGTTAACCCCGGATTGTGTTCCTGTTTTTTCCCCCCAAGTCTGTTAATGGAAGAGCAGCGCTCGGCGAGGTCGGCACCTTGCCCAGTTTACCGTTCCGTGGCGTTCACTCACCAGATCTCTTCCTGGACGCGGAGGAGGGATCTATGCCGGGATCTTCATTTGAGGGAAGCAGACTAGCGGTCTGTCCCCCCGGTGTCGGACCCAGACGTCACCTCCTCGTCAGCAGCACTTCCCCGCAGCGGTGTTTTCCAGACCCGTTTTTTTTCCTGGAGGTCGAAACAGAGGTGGTGCGGGATCTTCGCCCGGACCTTTTTCCCGAACCATCTCCGTCCCCCTCCCCAGAAGAACAGGCACAGGGATCGCCGCGCGCTCCGACGGTTCCATCCCGTCAGGAGGGATCAGTATCCCCGCTAAGTCCGCCGTCCCGCCGTCGGAGGATAAGATGGCGGCTTGTCAAGCGGCCTCCAGCTTTTCTGAGCAGGGGTCAGCCGAGCCAGTCCATCAACCGCCTACTTCTCCGCCTCATTCTCTGCCAACAACCTCCATCGCTCCTTCAGTCACTTCCTGCCCGGTAGACCAGAGTACTTCACTTCTCTGTCCGGATTCGCCCACAGCTCCTCCTAGTGGTGCTCAAGAGGCCGATTACAAGTCACTGGAGGACAAAATAAGAACTTTTGCCCCCATAATTAAACGCCTCAGGGAGGCTCTTCTCTGCCGTTATTCGGCCGAATTAGAGGAGAAGTTAAAGGAGGTGGAGGGGCATTATAGGTCAGCCCTCCAAGCATTCTACAGCCGACCGAAACCTGTCCTCGAGGGTCCGGCCAACGCCTCAGCACCAGCAACTGTCCCCGTGGGTCCGGCCGACGCACCAGCACCCGTTCCCGAGGGTCCGCCTCTGCTCAAACCCCAGGGGGGTCCACCGCTAGCGGGCGACGAGGAGACCCAGGAGGGTCCGTCGCCAGCGGGCAACTTAGAGACTCAGGAGGGTCCGCTGCCAGCCGGCGACAAGGAGACCCAGGAGGGTCCGCCGCCAGCCGGCGACGAGGAGGTGGCTCTGCAGGGTCCGGCTCCGCCCAAGTCCCGAAAGGGGGTCCAGGAGGACCTGCCTCCGCCCAAGTCCCATAAGGGGTCAAGGAGGACCCGCCTCTTCTCAAGTTCCATGAGGGGGTCCAGGAGGACCCGCCTCTTCTCAAGCTCCCTGAGGGGGTCCAGGAGGACCAGCCTCTTCTAAAGCTCCATGTGGGGGTCCAGGACGACCCGACTTTTCTCAAGCTCCGAGAGGGGGTCCAGGAGGACCCGCCTCCGCTCATCAGCGACAAGTCGACCCAGGAGGGTTCGTCGCCGACCTGCGACGTGGGAACCCAGAGGGGTCCGTCACCGACCTGTGACGTAGGAGCCCAGGAAGGTCCGTCGCCGACCTGCGACGTGTGAACCCAGGAGGGTCCGTCACCGACCTGCAACGTAGGAACCCAGGAGGGTCCGTCGCCGACCTGTGATGTGGGAACCCAGGGGGGTCTGCCGCCGACCTGTGAGGCGGGGACCCAGGTGGGATCATTTGTCCTTCGGGCGCCCTGGGCCTCTGGAGAGGGTCCAGCAACCGTGGTCCCCTGGAGGCTTTGAGCCCCTCGGCGTCATTCTGAAGCCTCGACCCCTTATTGCCCTCGTGGACAGCCAGCTCTGGGAGAGACTGTATTGGAAAAAGTTGCAGAAAAATATATAGCTACATATTGTACGAGATTACAGAGACTGGACTGCAAAGTTGGTTGCCATGGAAATTACAGATAAACGGACTCTGAAGGCAAAGTGTCTGACATGCTCAGACTGGACAGAATGGCTGTTATGGGTGATATGTGTCAGCAAGGACGTCTGCATTACAGATCTTCTCCACCAATGGGATAATAGGAACGCTGATATCATACTGGGAACGCCCTGAATGAGAGGACACATGTTTGGTATTTAATGTAACAAACGAGGTTCTCAGGGCCTCCGAGGGTCCTGCCCCGCCGCCGGTCGTCTGAAGTCCTGCTCCGCCGCCGGTCTCCTGTCTGCCTGTCTCGCCTGGGCCGTCCTCCGGGACGACCACCGGAGATCTTGTCTCGCCTGGGCCGTCCTCCGGGACGACCGTTGGAGATCCTGTCACGCCGGGGCCGTCCTCCGGGATGTCCACCAGACTCTTGTTGTTGCTTAGAGACTGTTGGTAGTTTGGATACGCCCAATGTGGGTGGTTTTCTGTTTGGATGTTTGTTTTGGACTTTATTAACAGTTTTCTGTTTCAGACCCTGGCCCTCCGTCCTGGAACCCCCTCCTCCCGCCCGGGCTGATTTTTGTTCTGTTTTGGACTTTCGTACACGTTGGAGGGCGTCTGGAATCCGCCTTTGAAGGGGGGGCTCTGTAATATTCCAAGTTTTGTTCTGGTTTATTGATATATTAAAGAATTATTTTTGCTCTTTAACAATGTATTATGGGAAAAACCTGCTCAGTTTTATAACTTTTAATATTATGGGAAGACTGGTCAGTTAAATAAATAAGAGAGAGGACTGGCCAGTTCACACATTGATTATTGCTGTTGTGGTGTTCGCACCTGAGTTCACATTAAACTAAGATAACTTGTTTTAACTTGTGGTGGGAACTTGTGACAATGTGTTGTGGGAAAGACTGATCCTATATTTCTTATTTTGCTTATATTGTGCTTTATTATCTGAGTTTGCAATATTATTTTGCTTCACACACTGCTGAGACGCTGGGAACGGGTTTTGTTTGGGAACATGTTTTGGGAAGCAGGGCAGCTGTGGAGGGAGAAATGGCCACTCTCGCTCCACATCTGACTCTTTGTTTACAAGTATATTAAGAGGAGACTGCCCTTAGCCCAGGGAGTCTGCCGTGAGTTTGTGTGTGGATACCGGCATCGTGAACGCTGATCTTAACCTAGGACTGAGGGCTCCCAGTTCGTGTCAATGGTAAGGACTGATTCTGAGAATCTGTTGAGCGTCACGTCTGTTTGAAAGCTTGTTGCTTTAATGCTTGCTACTTTGCGTGTGTGAAGTGCTTGTTGTTTTGATGTGCTGTATTCTGTGGGGAATAATAATAATTGTGTGCCTTATATTCTAACAGAAACAGTGTTTGAGTCCTTATTTGTGTTTGCCGATCTCTCCCGATCCTGAAATAAACATTTCATAAAACATTTATGTTATTAGTTTTAGTTTTCCTCCTCTCTCCTGTCTTTGATTATCTGGCTGTTTTGAGTTCTGTCTTGTCTGGATCCTTGTTTAGTTGGTGTACTGTTTTGGTTTACCCTGTTATTGTCATCACTTCTAGTCTTAGCCTGTTTTTCTGTCTTTAGGTTATACTTCAGGGTTGTTTTGGTTTTTATCAGTTCTGGTGTTGCCTCTGTTCCTATTAGCCTTTTAGTCTCTTCCCTCCTTGATTATTCCCACTTGGTTTTGGTTAATTAGTCCTTCCCTCTTCTCCTGTCTGCACGCCTATTTATACCTCCCTCAGTTCTCTGCACCTTGCCAGAATTTCTCTACTCATTCCCTACACACATGCGATCGGTAAGAGCTCCCCAGCCTCTGCTCATTTTTGATGTCCTGTCTGTTGTGCCCGACCTGTTTTCTGTCCTTCTGTTCTGAGCCTGCCTGATCCTGTTTGGTCCTGTTGGTCTGCCTGGATCCAGCTCTGTTCTGTCTCTGGAATCCAGCACCTGTTAACCCCGGATTGTGTTCCTGTTTTTTCCCCCCAAGTCTGTTAATAAACCTTTTTGTTTGAGCGCAGCTCCAAGTCTGGTTGAATATCGGGTTCACTCTAAACAAGCCATAACAGTACATTCTGGCCAATACCATGAACCCGTCACCGACTCCTTTTTTTGTTCTGGAAGAGCAGCGCTCAGCGAGGTCGGCACCTTGCCCAGTTTAAATAACTTAAATGTTATCTCATATTCCCCTGGCTTTCAATGACGGTTTTACATCTCTCTGTTTATGGGAGATTATAAGTATTTGATTCATTAATTTTATTCCATTCATCTTATTTTTTTTTGTTCAGTAACAGGTTCCTGTTATGTTATATTTGATAAATATGTCTACGTTTAATAATGTGTGACAAAACCGCGTTTTTGGTTAATTCAATCAGTATTTGTTACAGCTGGCATACAAAAGGTGTTAAAATATAACAGAAGTGCCT
Organism: Fundulus diaphanus; assembly: GCA_037039145.1. Taxonomy (NCBI): domain Eukaryota; kingdom Metazoa; phylum Chordata; class Actinopteri; order Cyprinodontiformes; family Fundulidae; genus Fundulus; species Fundulus diaphanus. The sequence goes on from CM073124.1 coordinate 59,549,537, forward strand.
TTTTTGATTGAGCATATTGAAAAAAAAAAGACTTTTATCTTATGGAAAGACGCCTCTTGATACACAAGAAAGCTCATGTTTTAATAAAAATGGCTATCGATAAGATGAATCAACTTTAGATGAACTCATTAATTACTAACTTGTATCCCCAATTTTTATACACGTTAGTTTGTTTAAAAGATCAAAAATACAGACAATATTACTTGAACAATGCAATAAAAGCTGTGTAGTTAGTGTTTGAAAAGCAAAAGGAAAAAATACAACATGAAGAGGGCACAGAAAAATACCATGTGTACTACTCCCTCAAACTGCTAGCTTGGGCACAGTATTTTACAATGTAATTCTTATCTTATTACAATGAGAATTCTATGAACACAATATCCTGTCATAAGTTGTAAATCACTAAATGATTACTGTTCTGTCTGTTCAGCATGTGTGGAGAAACAGCTAATTAGAAAGAACTCTTACTGACAGACAATCAAAAAAAAGAAAATAAAAAGACTATCCTCAAAATAAAAATCACAAAAACAGTCAATGGGACTCACGTCATCTCGGTTTACACAAGCAGCATTCAGCAGGACTAAAGCTTTTGTAGAGATCAATAGCAGTCCCCTTTCACAGTAATGGACCAATCCTGCACAAACAGGCAAGGCAAGAGCCTTTATGTAGAAGTGAATCCATAGAAACCCCCATTCAGTCCCACACTCTTTCTTCACACAGTGAATAAGAAAGAGGGAGGAGCCTCCAGGGTGATGGCACTTGGCACAGGGATGCAAGGAATACCCTGGGGTCTTGAGAGTTGTTTGGAGGGGAGGGTGTAATAATCCAGAGTTGGAACTCATGAAGGTCAAACCAAAAAGATAGGGACTCTATCAGACCAACAGATATGCCTACTTGGAGATGTTGCTGTACAATCATGGATACTACATATTCTATGACATCATTAGGTAAAAGCTGATTTATTTTCCTCGGATTAGTGGAATATTGCATTTCTTTTTTGTAACATTGTGTTTATGAATTTTATGTATATCTACAAAACATACATAAAATGAGCGTAACGGTCAGTATGACACAGAAGCAGTGGAACGACATACCAGCATGCGCACCAGAATTAAGGTTGAAACTAGTTGCCAGAAGAGAGCCTTGGATAATTAAATATCTTCCAAGCTTATCTTTGATTACATTGGAAAAATGAAAGGGAATCAAACTATGAATGAGGGTCATAACTCCTCCTTGCTTGTGTATTATACGATGCTGCATAAACACCCCACTGCCATCACCTGCTTATTTTATTCAATTCAGTTCAATTCAATTCAATTCAATTTTATTTATATAGCGCCAAATCATTATACATGTCATCTCAAGGCACTTTACGAAGTCAAATTCAATCAAATTATACAGATTGGTCAAAAAGTTTTGTATCTAAGGAAACCCAGTAAATTCCATCAAGTCTTGACAAGCAGCATTCACTCCTCATGAAAGAGTGTAGAGCCACAGTGGACAGTCGTCTGCATTGTCCGTGGCTTTGCAGCAATCCGTCATACTGAGCATGCATGAAGCGACAGTGGAGAGGAAAACTCGCCTTTAACGGTAAGGAAAAACCTCCAGCAGAACCAGGCTCAGTGTGAACTGCCTCGATCGACTGGGGTTAGAGAAGTCAGAGCAGAGACACAAAAAAGAGACAAAAAAAGCACAGAAGCACATATAACATGGTCGTCTTCATGAATATGCGTCTCCTGTAAGAATATAATTTTTGAACCTGAATCTTTTAGGTTACGTTCACACTGCAGGTGTTGATGCTCAATTCTGAAATCAATTATTTTTGAGGTGGCCGTTCATACTGCTATTAAATGGAACTGCTATCATTTACTATATGAACAGTTTAAGAGTGCAAAGCTACCCGCGTGGGCAGATAACAGAAGATGTCAAACAGCAGCGCACTGTTTACAGAAGTAATGGTGAATCTAATGGTTTCTAGAAGTGTTCATTAATAGTTTGTAAAAAAAGAAAAAAACAGTTTCAAAAATTGAAAAACTGTGTATACCGGCCGGCATCTCTCCTTGTTTTTATCAGAAAGCTGCTGAGCAATGGGAGCCGACAGTATTAAGACCACATCATAGCAGAACTAAATAAGGTAAGAAAAAAGCAGCACAGTAGTCTTTTGTGGACCGCTAACTGCTCACGTCATTTTCACTGCTCCAACTACGCAACCACCTTTGCTATTTGACAAAGCTGATAAAAACTTGAAGGGTAAAACGTCCATGGAGAGTCAGCGCAGTCCACGCAGCACACAGTATGCGCACAGTACATCCGAGTTATGTGGGACCCTTTAGGCAGCCCGAGCCCGGAATACGCGCTAGCAACAATAAACCTAGTAAATTAATTTAATATAAAAGTTACGTTTATTTTGGCCTTATGTTAGAAACAGGGCAGTGTAGGCCAACTACTCTGTCCTCCCGACAGATACTGATAGCTGTCTCTCTCGCTCTCAGGAGAGAGCTGTGCATGTCAAGGGGCGGAGTGATAGTACACACTTGGGAATGTTTAGTGCGCCTTATATGTGGACAAAGATGCACAAAGTCACGTTAATTCACTGTGAGCTTTATAATCTGGTGTGACTTATGGTCTGAAAATTACGGTATTAGTATCATTGAAACCATAGGTTAATCCTGTTGTCTCCACTGTAAATAACTGTACACATTTTTTATTTTCCCCTTTACTTATGCATTAAAGCTCACAATCTTTTATTTAAAGTGTTGGTTTATCATCTTTATTATATTCTAATTCATTAATCAGCCAAATGTTTAATTTTATGTTGAAATATACCACTAAACAAAATTAATCTCCTAGAACTTGAAAGTTTTGTCTGTGTGGCCGATTTTCCATTATCCTTAGTGTTTTTTTGTTTTTTGTTTTTTTGCAGGGCCTGGTATTTCCCCCTACAAAGGTTAAAGGGTATGTGCCCTAAAACTTCAAGTCCACGGTCCACAACAGAATTATCATACAAAAAATATTGGAGCTTGGTTTAGCGTGTCTATCTAGATGGCAGCCTTTACCGGAAGTCCTCGGAACATTACATTTCCTATCTGATTATTACTAGTCTCTCAGATGCTAAGGTACACTTAGCTACTCTAAGATGTTGCTGTACTGTGGTGTATATTGCATATTTTCTCACATTGTTCTGTAAAACGGCTGGTGTTTTTCCACTGTTTAACTTGAATATTTCATCTTTCTTACCTGAGTATGCCAAACTATCAATAATTGTGCAATACTTACTCTTTTGATTCTGATATGCTTATTCTCTGTTACTTATAGAACTAAATTTAGATTAGATTACCTTGTGTTTTCATTATAATATATACAAATTATAAATTGTTTGCAACTGTCTTTGCTACTGTCACGCCTGAACTTCCACATTGTCGGGCACTAAAGGAATTACTATTACAAATTAAAGTGCTGGTATACTAATTTAGGACAATAAGTTCTTTTGCTGCAGAGTCAAGATGTTCACCTGTCCAACAATATTTAATCTTGAAACATATGTTTTCCCTTTGCTTAAAAATGCAATTAAGCTGTCCTAAACACCCACATTATCTGATTTGGTACAAACTGGGTAGAAATTCACATCAGCCCCTGGCCAAATGCTGGTATATTTATGGCAGTTGAGATTGCAGAATGCACCAGCCAGAACCAGTGGCACGTTTGCAAATTAAACAGAAAACACAGTATTCAATTTGTAGAACTGACCTGTTGGGGGAAGCAGTGCGCCTGGTAGCTGCTAGTCTGTTCTAAATAGTAAATTGACTGAACTTATATAGAGCTTTTTCAATCATACTGACCACTCAAAGTACAAATGTAGTATTAGAAGAAAAACTAAGCAGTAACTTTTGCAATGTGGAGTTACGTTCCTTGTATTAAGGCAACAAACAACAAAAACATATCTCAGGAGTAAAGGGAAGAACCCAAAGTTAAAAGGCATTATTTATACGACAACTTAAAAAGAAGCAGCAATAGCGAGTTTTGCGACTAGCTCATTTTTCATGAGAAAAGCCTGTGTTATGCTGTAAAGCACATACCTGCCAATATTTTCACAGTTGCCCTGTTGCGGGAATGCACATCCCTCTGCACGACTGCATACTGATGACAAACATTGATAAAATATTACCAACAGAGCTACTTTTCTTTATATTACCAACATCAACCTTTTTTAATCGTCTTTTATTCGTCTTAAATCTGCCAGTTAAATTATTTATTCAAGAAATGTTGCTTTCTTATAAACATTGATTTAGTCGAAGGTTTTAAATTGTCTTGAGAATGTTCTCTCTTCCACGGTTTGTTCTCACAGTCCCCTTTTTTCTAACAACTAAGCAATAGTTAAAAGCTTTGTTTCACATCCAGACCTGTTAAATTAATGATTATACGCCTGTATGGGTCCATATAGAACACAGATAGAGTGCGTTTACATCTGATGTCAATGGAAATGCAGAATTTGGTGGGGGTGAGATAACTCAGCAGTGCAATTATATGAAAAACATTATTGCATTTAAACAGGTGGACTTACAGGAAGAGGTTTATTATCCACTGTTATAAAAAGATACTAAGTTAGATGTTCAAAAACATTATACTTAGTGTTATTCTCTTTAAATAGATTAAACAGAATACACCAACCGCTCCCTAAGTTGTTCTAAAGAAAAATATATAAGCTTTTCTCTTAATGTTGTCTTCTGAATGATGCACACATCTGCAGGCTTTTAATTTGAAGCATTTATAAACATCTATAAGTGCAGTATTAGATTATGAATTAGTTTAAAAAAGCCATCCTGGGTGTTTGTGTATGTGCATCCTTCTTCAAAAGCTTGAAATGCACCTACTGTCATGCAGTTTTCACTCTAGCATCACTATAAATGGAACAGGTTTTACACCTAAAGGATGGAAGGATCAGATACAGATTAGGGTTTGACACGACAATTTAAGAAAAGGACTTTTGTTGAATTTTAGGCAATTACCTAAAATTAACTTGTTACAGTACACCACTGTTGAGGTGTATATAGTCTTAGAAGGACACATTTATGCTAAATCCTTGATTTCCTTTACATTCAATTTCTTCTTTCGAATTTAAGAATAAATTGTACAATTAATATTATTAGATTGTACTGAGGGTGCTTGTAACCAAGGCAAATGTTACACAAAAATATAAAAAATAGTGGGTGCTAAAATGTTTGAGTGGCTGGTACAATTTTTTTTCTACCAGCCACTGTGGAATTTTCGCTCCTGAGTACAAATACTGACCTCCATAGAATGTAGCGTTGTCAATATGTCAAACATACTGTAAACAGGAAATTACTACTTATCCAAAGGTTTTTAACTGAAGTTTATTACTGTACTTTTGTAGTAGTTTTTTCACTTTTTAGTATTATTTGTTAGTGTGTAGTTCCTTCTTTCTTGTTTCTATTCACTATTTAGTATTCTGTTCATCATGGATTTCTGATGGTTTTTGTTAGATCCTTAATTTACTGCCTGCCTGTCTTCTCTCTACAATGCATTTATTTTGTCATAGAATGTGTGTATTCATTATGGTTTTGTATTCTTGTTAGGTTCTGTTTTCCTCCAGACCCTGTCATATCATTGCACTCCCTCTCCCTCAGCCTAATCACTGTCATGTCTGTCACCTGTTGCTAATTACTCTCAGCTGCCTTCTTCTCTGTTTCCTTCCCTATTTAAACTGCTAGTTTCCTCTCCCTCATTGTCGGATTCTCTGTTATGCTGCCCCTGTTGTGGTCAGCTCCTTGTGTTATTCCTGGTCCATGTCGTTACCTGCCCTGTCTGTACATTTTGACTATTTCATTTACACAAAATCACTTTCCACTTCACCAGGCTGCTCCCAAGCTCTTGTCTGCAATTTGGTCCATCAACAACCAAGACAATTATATTACTCCTAAATATATGTTGACTTTAATAATATGCCAGAGAAAATGGCAAAGTAACTTGTTTTGTCTTCCTGTATGTAAAGCAGAGCAGTGCCACCCATGACCACTTGTTGCAGCATGGAATGGTTGTTGCATGGAATTAAGAATGACACGTGTTGATTAGCCACGGGCACCCCCAGAAGAATCTTTAAAGAAGCAATAAGTAAGATATTAACTGTAAAATCAAACAATCAATGACAAAAGTGTTCAAACATACTCATTTGGCCAATGTCCTTCGACCTTTATTGAAAAACATTCTTATATTAGTGTGACTATGAAGAGTTTCCCCCTCTTCAGAACATATACGTATTTCTGCTTCCATATAAGATGGAACGGTGTGGTTGGGATACTCGGGGACTGGCTTCAGTTGTTTAACACAAGAATTAGAAAGAAGTTGTAAGAAACCACATGTTTGTTGATGAATCAAAAAGCTTACTGTAGGCCCACCACTGAAAGAAATAACATCTGATAAATCAAGCTAACGTCAACATCTTGGCTAAATGTTCAGTTTCTTTGATCAACCTGCTGGCTCACTGCTCTTTTAGCTGAAAAGACTAAAGGTTTTCAGCTAAAAGTCTCAAAGACTAGGTTGAGACTGTATTAGAATTCTTATCTTTATATTTAAATTAAATTTAAAGGTTCTCAAACTGAAATAAAGATCTGCCAGGAGTTCATAAATGATCGGATTGGAATTGCAAATATAGAAATATAATATAGAAAATATTGATATAGAGTATTATAACCAGTGGTGGATGGTGATAAAAAAAGTTGTGGGGGTGCACTAGTTTGGAGATTACCACACAGAAACAAACACTACTATCCATGTCACTTGCCAGTTGCTAGATATTTAGTTCCTTTATTTGCTTTTTTTCCTCCAGCAAAAGCTTCGCAAAATTATTTTGTAAATTAATGACCAAATTTTCCTTCACTTCGCCATTCTCTCCTCTCTTGCTGTTGTTGTTTTCTGACTCTTCTGTTTGCAACATATATTTTTCAAGCTATTTTTTGTCTTCTTTGCCTGGGAGTAGATACACAGTTAGGCCTTAGAATGGTTTCCTTCACTGCCCCCGCACCCCCAATGGCTTTTACAGATATCTCACAATAGAAAAATAAATGCTGTAGTCTCTGATCAAAACACTGCTAACCTCTGAGATACCCCCTTCCTTATAACGCATCTCCATGCATACTTATGTTTCACATGTTAGGTCCACCACCTATTTCAACAGACATCTGATCTGAAATACACGTGACTGGCTCATTGTGGTAACAGGTACTGCTACCACAATGAGCCATTGAGACTTAAAAAACAGATGAATAAATAAAACATTGAATGTACCAGCTCGGAAAGGGACTGGCTTTTACTAGATTCGATTTTTTTTAACTGGGCTACTGTTCTAGCTCTGACAGTGAGACGTCCTACACTAGGCCAATTTGATAGAGATGATTAATATAAGGCGCAAGAGGGGACGTGCCTGCTTTGGATGTCTTGTAGCCTTTTTCGTCATTATTTTAAACCAGATAATAAAGGGTCTATATATCTGTCTTTTGCATTATCAGTATCGAAAAGATATCCCACTCTCATCGAAGAATATACAATATGAGAAAGAAGCATCACGTTTTCGTGCATTAGATAACCTACCTGTTTGTCTCCAGTAGCCTGATGTGAGTGTTTAAGAAAAAGCCCGGTCGTGATCGGTCCGAGTGGTTCCAGGCGGACTCTGGTTTGTTCCGAAGCCGCTGAATCAGGAGCCTTGTATCCCGCTACCCTTTAACTGTGGCCTTCCTCCACACCATTTATCATTATGTGTCCCACACAGCTGCAGAATAGAACAAGCCTGTTGTCAGCAGAGGATGCTCCACGGCTCACGTCTACTTGATCGCCGACAATAGGCTTCTTCTCGTTTTCGAGCTGGATGTGGGTGCACACCTCTTATTCTGCTGTCGGCTTGGAGCTGGGTCTTCGGCTGTCTTTATCGAATCCACCCTACCATGCATCCGAAAAGCACGATGCAGTCGTCCGCAGGACTCGGGGCCGTCCGCACTATCGACAGTGCTGCTGTGAAACGTCTGCAGGAGCCCGACTAGGCGTCCCTGCTCCACGGCTCCTGCTTCTCATTGGAGGGCCGGGTGGTCCGCAGAGGCGCGTACAGCGCTGCCTGGTGGAACGTTCTTCATTGTGCTCAGATTAGGTTATTGTGGTGAGACAAAGTGCTGTTATACTTAATATCCCATTTCCAACACGTTGCAGGACAGCGTCAAGTTAAACTTAGATGGTCATGACAGTGTCGTTCAAATGGCCTTCTGTTAGCCCAGGGGTGTCAAACTCATTTCGGTTTAGGGGCCGCATACAGCTTAATCTGATCTCAAGAGGGCCACACGAGTAAACTCATTGCAAGATTAAATAGAACTAATAAAAGTGGACTTGTTGTTGATTTTTATATTAAATTAATTTCACTTTTACACAATATATTATGAATAACCTCAGCGTTTTTAAGAAAAGTGTGTGCAATTTCAACAATACTTATAATCAGTTAAACATTTACTTAAGTGCATTATGCATAAGAACTGATCACAGTGATTGTACAATGTTGAAAAACATTTATTCACATTCACTGGTCACAGGTAGTGGGCAAGTCTTTCTACTTAATTATCATATCAAGTCATTCGACCAAATAAGTAAATTAGTCTCAAAATAATAATTAATTTCTAAAACGTTTGTATTTTTAAAAATTGTTTTATAAGGTATAGTGGACAACCTTTTTTCTTCTTCGAGTTCCAGGGGATCATCTTATCTATTGGTTATCCCATAGGCCAATCATTGTTTCTGCTTGCTGGGTTCGCATACACATTTCTAGTGTTTTTTGTTTTTTTGGTTTTGTTATTAACCATAAGTTTGGGATTTAGTGGAAAAGCCAGTAGCGCAACTATGGAGGACCAATCCTGCCATAATTAAAAATACACACAGAAATAAATGAAGGACTTAGTAAAATAAAATGGCTTGAAAAAGTAGCTAATAATATGAATTTGTGTGCCATTAAATGTGACAAAATAATAAAAAGAAGATATTTCTTCAACAATTGATCAATTATTCATCAAAAAATATTTTAACTTACACTTTTATTTTTACATTTCTTCTTGCTTTTATGCTGACTTATTTTTAACCCTTGTATTTCTGAAACAATGATTTATTTCTGTCTCTAACGTTTCTAACTGTTTTTTTACCCAAAGGATTTTCGCCTGCCCTTTTATTTCCTTCTCCCCTTTTTCCACTTCGTCTATTTCTACTTCGTATTTTTAAAGCAACATTTTTAAAGCATGTTTTTACTCCACCATAAATATTTCTTTCTAATTTATTTTAACCTTTATTTCTGAAACAATGATTTAATTCTGCCTCTAACTTTTCTAGCTGTTTTTTTACCCAAAGGATTTACGCCTGCGCTTTTATTTCCTTCTCTTTTTCCACTTCGTGTATTTCTACTTCGTGTTTCTTTACTTCCTCTTTTTCCATTTGGTCCATCTGACTGCAGCCGATAATGTTAAAACGATGAGGGGGAGGGAGGGAGGCGGGGTGGGGCAGCGTCACAGGCAAAGCACAACTATTGGCCAAGGCCCAGCTCCGGAAACGGTTACTGAGCACGAGTGCGCGTGCTTGGATTTTCCCTCCAGGCAAAGGTGTAGCGATGGCTAACTTGTGGAATGCCATAGCAAATGAACTCAGACAAGTTGCTGATTTGACAGAAGACAACACAGTTTCTAACGATTATGTTCTATATCGTCTCGACTGCTTAACAGAGAGAATAATACTGTTAGAAGCAACCACCGAAGCAGATCTTGACCAAGCGGTGTTGTAAAATTTGGACGAGGTAGCTCGCCGCTTGTACGACTCTGCTAACCCCAACAGTTTAGTTGGGAGGCCTCGACAGCTGATTCCGATAGAGTTACTGGAAAGTCTTCTGCTTTCTGGTTTCACGGTTCCTGACATTGCAAGACACATGGAGGATAGTGAGCGAACTATTCATTGCCGGATGGCAGAGAACGGAATAAGGTTAGTGCATGTGGTTTTCCAAATGAATTATTAGAAATGTGTTTTTATCTGAAATGGGAATGTCTTCCAAGCTATGTGTTGTATCATGTCATAAACACGGAAGTAGAGCTCATTAGAATCCTAAACTATTATTATTACCATTTTTATTATTTCCTATATTTAACTGAGTAAAAAAAAATAACTCATTGAGATTGAAATCTCTTTTTGAAGATTAACCTGGCCAAGAGGGCAACAAGAAGGTACCTCTATTTGTATAGCACAATTCAGTACAAAGACAATTCAAAGTGCTTTACATAAATTAAACAATGAAATAGGATGAACATAAAAGCAGAATAAAAGCAAGTAATGATAAAAGCATGAATAAAACAAATAAAACAGTTAGGTTAGGTTTATTTATTTATATAATGCTTTTCATGTACAAAACAACTTTACAAATAGAAACATCTACATACAGAGAAATTACAGACAAACATTTGCAAACAAGTAATTAAAAGCAAATTACAAAGGTACTAGTGTAAGGTAAGCATGATTTATCTAACATTATCAGAGGTCTAAGTTATCTGATGCACAATTCTTGTTAACTAAACATTTTTAGAGATCTAAATTCTCCAAAAGACTGCATGATATAAGATTCTGACGTAGTAAGGATTCAGAAACATTTAAATACAAGTTCAGAGATGAGGAAAGAAAAATAGAAGAGACAAGTTCAGAACAACAGTCTTTGTTTACGTAACATCCAGTAGAGTTATCTGATAGAACCAGCCTTGAAGGCCGAAAATCGGGAGCCAAAATTAGATAATAAAATTTTTTTTAGGTCAAGCAGACAGAGTTTAATGTCTGTTTTGATTATATGTGTATATGTTTTGCTTGAGCTAGTTTATTGCCATAACCATTTTGAAAATAAATAAGAAAACGCAAGTGGGGCTCATCTTGGCTTCTTGGAGACGCATCAAAGTACAAAAATCATCTCAGACAGCAGCGGCTCTGTTGGTGAATCGAAGTCGCAACAGCAATTCCAAACACATCGGTTTTTAACCTGTATTTAAAAGAACTCAGGGTTTCAGCATTTTTACCGTCTTCTGGCAGTTTGTTCCAGATAAGTGGAGCATAGGAACTAAATGCTGCTTCTCCATGTTTGGTTCTGGTTCTGGGGATCCAGAGGAAGCTGAACTAGAAGACCTGAGTGGTCTGGGAGGTTGATACACTGACAACAAATCCAGAAGATATTCAGGTGCTAAACCATTCAGTAATTTATAGATTAACAGAAGTATTTTAAAGTCTATTCTCTGAGATCCAGGGAGCCAGTGTAAGGACTTTTGAACCAGGCTGATGTGCTCTGTGGAGTTAGTTTCCTGCCAAAACGTTGTACACAAAAAAATGTGTTGCACACAAAACTTGTTTTGCACACAAAAACATATGTTTCACCCAAAAAAACTTGTTTTGCAAACTGTCCCCAAACGTTGCACTCAAAATATCATTTATAAGTTTTCCCCGAGTACAAAACGGTCTCTGCTCGCACAAAACAGCCTCTGCTCGCACAAAACAGCCTCTGCTCGAGTACGAAACAATCCCACACCCTCTGCCAAAAGTCACGTGATGCATTAAGAGTTGTTGTTGTTGTTCAGACTTCCCAACAGCAGGGGGCGCACCCGGAAAAAAACTGACACACGCCGGTTTGGCTGAGGAAGAAAGATGTGATATCACAGCTAACAGCAACAGCACCCCACAGGTAAGTTTCAAAACTTTCCCGGTGAAAAAGTAATAGCTAACTATGTCTTACAGTTGCTTACACACTAAAGTTAAAAGTAGTACACTATTAGCAAAACCTTACACTCAAGAAGCAAAACATCAGCCCATATTTGCACAACTATAAGCACATTGTCAACCTCACACTTGTTGCAAAACTCTACACACAGTGATTTGCAAAACACTAAACACACTTAACATACATTACACACAAAAATCTATTATGAAGTCACTTCCTTGCAATACCAAAGCACTGACTGTCAAATTACCGCACCTTCCAACCAATTGATTCAACACAGTCATCAGGTGTGCAAACACTTGTTTGCTTAATTGTAGACACACCAATCAGGTGTATAAGCACTATAAAAAGCAGCAGGTGAGTTCATCGGTCTTCAAGCACAATGGAAAGACGAGGTGGAGGACGAGGTGGAGGTGGAGGAGAAGGAGGAGGACAAGGACAAGGAGGAGGACGACAAGGAGGAGAAGAAGGACAAGGAGGAAGAGGAGGAAGGGGAGGAAGAGGAATCAACAGAGGAGGAATCAACGGAAGAGGAAGAGATGGAGGCCATGCTGGAGGTAGAGGAAGAGGAAGAGGAAGACAAGAACGTGCTCAAAGAGGACCGAATCTGACAAATGAGATCCGCGCAACACTGGTTGACCACGTTGTCAACCACGGCCTGACGCTGAGGGAGGCTGGACTGCGAATACAGCCAAATCTAAGCCGATACACAGTGGCAAGTGTGATAAGAACATTTCGACTGGAAAATAGGTATTGTAAAAATATCATCATATCAAAAACATCTGCACGGTTTCAGCAACTGCTTACAGTACTGTATTCTATGCACTATCAGCACTTCTGTTACCTTTTCCTGTGAAATTACTGTACTATTGTTTACTGTTTTTTTTTTCTACATAGGATTGAGGGTCAGGAACGACGAGGGGGAAGGCCTCCTATGTTCAGAGAACAGCAAGAGAGGGAGATAGTAAACATGGTTTTGGCCAACAATACTATAACCCCTCAATCAGCTCCAAGCTAACATTGTCAATAACCACGTCGGTTTCAACAATATCCATCAGGTCTCAACATCAACACTGGCACGCATCCTAATAAAAAAACATATTCAAATGAAGAAAATTCATCGAGTGCCTTTCGAGCGCAATTCCGAAAGGGTGAAACGACTGCGGCATGATTATGCAGAGGTATGTATTCACCTAAGCATTGTGATCTTGCATACTGTCTCATAATGTTTTACTGTACTGTAATATTTATACTAGATCTACACTGAACACAATTTTGCCTGACACTGTTCTTCAGAGAGTTTTACAAATGGATGGAGAGGAGATCCAGCATGAGTTCATTTACGTAGATGAGGCTGGGTTCAACCTGACGAGAACACGAAGGAGGGGAAGAAACATCATTGGCCACAGGGCTATAGTCAATGTCCCAGGGCAACGTGGGGGTAATATAACACTCTGTGCAGCCATTACACAGAATGGGGTCCTCCACCGCCATGCCCATTTGGGCCCTTACAACACAGCACTCATACTTACATTCTTGGACCAATTGCACAACATAACAGCAGCAAATCAAATCGATCATATGCAATACATTGTTGTCTGGGACAATGTGTCTTTCCACCGCTCTGCTCTGGTTCAGAACTGGTTTCAGCAACATCCGCATTTCACCGTCCTATATCTTCCACCATACTCTCCATTTCTCAACCCTATAGAAGAGTTTTTCTCGGCATGGCGGTGGAAGGTATATGATCTCCGTCTCCAGGCTGAGGTACCCCTCATCCAAGCCATGGAGGAGGCCTGTGACCAGATGGAGGTAGCAGCAATGCAAGGATGGATTCGTCATTCAAGACGTTTCTTTCCAAGGTGTCTTGCTAATGACAACATTGCCTGCGATGTTGATGAAATTCTCTGGCCAGATCCAGCTAGGCGAAGAGACAATGTCTAGTTTTTGTTTTTTACAGTAAACTTCCAGTACAAAACGTAAAGTGACATTTTGTTACAGTATTATGAATCTCCATGTCAACATTTTGGGCGTGTTGAGAAATAAATGAGTTTCTTCAGTCTGCAACATTGGTCTTGTGTAGTGTTTGGTGAATTTACATTATATTTGTACTTTGTTGATGGTAGCCAACTCTAATCATAGGGAAGTAGAAGTGCTAAAAGTGTTTTAGGTTTATCACAGCAGAGTGTAACTCGTGCAAACAGAGTATAGTAATGTGAAACGTGTGTGTTTCATATGGTAACAAAGTGTGGTTTTTAAACAGAAGTGTATAGTTTTTACAAGAGTGTTTAATTATGCAAAGGATCTGTAGTGTTTTGCTAATTGGGTGTGTGGTTGTGCTAATTGTGTGTAGTGTTTTGAAAACACGGGCCCTGTTTTGACAATCGTGCTTAAGCAATCCAAAAAAACTGTAATATGCAGATAGACCATGTAAGATTTCAGTTAAAGGCACTGCTATGTTACCATGTTAATTTTTAGAGCAAATAACATGAAAGCTAGCCTTAGGTTGAACGCCATGCTAAAACAACTTTTGCTTTGTAATGTAACCCCTGTGGTTGGCTTCTCCCTTTACTGTGCTGTGTCAAATAAATAGTACCTGAGTGGATACTCAGATAAATGCATTGTTAACAGATTATAATGTGGTTTTTATGTTGTTTTCAAATGACTGTCTATTGTTCTTATTGGTGTAAACCTAAATTGGTGTTTGGATTTGGTAATTTATCCTAAAACTGTCAAACCAATGTATGTATGCTCATGTGCAAAACGGATTCTTAAGCGATTTAAAATAATTCCAACGAGTGGATATTGATTATATGAAAATTGGTAGGGAAATTAATTAAAAATTGCGTTTTCTAACACAAATATGAATGTTACAAGTAAAGCATATAGCAGCAGATCTAGATTATATCTCACTACCTTTCTAACTCCTTAATTTCTTCAAAGTAAAAATGAGGTCATGTGTGCCCAATTGCAAATATGTGTTGTGCACAACACATATTTGGTTTGGCCATGGCCAAAATGGTTTGGCTATGGCAAAAACCACAGCTGGAATTGGCCACATGGGCAGATATTTTCTTGAAAAGTTTGTTTTCATCTTAGTAGTGATTTATTTTTTTCCTTAAGAGGAGTATTATTCTTTACATAACCGTAACACATATCTGTTTTCCAGCATCCACTGATAAGGTGAAGGCCATCAAAGTTCTGGGTTGGATGGAAGGCTCCTACATGAACTCTCACCATGGAAAGTAGCCATGGTGGTCTACCAGGTCATCAACCTGCTTTGAGACACGCCGACTTCCATCACAAGACTACCAAGACTTGAACAATTCAGGATTTGACGTAATCTTTAAACACACGACAGAGGATTTGGGCTTGTTTAAAAATAATCTTAATATGTAACCGTTTTAGTTCCCAGTATTAACTACTTTGATCAGTAACTGTTGCAGCATGTCCTTCATAGCTCTTAGTGGAGCCGTTTAGGCTGAACACAAAGGTTGGAAAAAAAAGGCCAGGTTTGACATTGTTCTAAATTTCCTGACAGTCTTACATGCAGAAATTGTTTTTCATAGTCCTGTTCTTGGCCTCATCCATTTGATCAGCCAGTTTTTTTTATACAGCCTGTTTTATGGTAATACATGGATTGTTTAGTGGGAAAAACGTGGAGAATTAATGGAGTTCTTTCAGTCTTAATTTCAACAATAAAAGCAATCCTTGTGGAAAAGGTGTATTGACTTTGATTAATATTGGTAAGAATTGGAAATAAAGACTTTATCAAAGGGTATGTTTATTATGCAATGTGGAAAATAAAGGACTGTTTAATTGTCCCACAATGTTTGCATCCTCAGTTTTAGTAACAGCCCCATGTGCCCCTTTTTTTCAATAACCTCAGCATTTTCAACAGGTTTATACAGTACCATAAACATTTACTATCACAATCCCAGCAGTTCTACATTTTTATTCAGTAAATACACTAACTTAGTTACATTTTCCTGGCTAGATGTTACTACTTGAAAACCTTTTGCAACAATGGTAACCACAATAAGATTAAACTCGTAAAGTGTTGGTCATACTGGACAGTAGCAACATATATATCTGAGCCATGGATTCAGCATCCATGGCTGCCCTCAGTGCTACCAGTTGTTTGAGGCTCAACACATTGCCAGTTTCAGGAATAGTGACCCCACAGTGTGGGTCATCAAGCAGTCCACTGTCAACCCGGTCAATATGAGGCAGGCAGAGTCCCTGCAAGAAAGATGGAGATATATAGAGAATAAAAAAGAGGCCATAATTCTGTTGCTACAACTTACTGAATATAATTTAATTCATGGAGCTAAGGATAAAAAAAGACTCCAAAATCCATTAATTATTTTGAAGGACCATAATAAACACATTTCAAAGAAACCAGTTTCAATGCCACCTCTCTGATGTACTCAATGTTTTGTTGTATTGGAGTGATCAGATAAATGATCAGATAAATTCCTTTCTGGTTTGAAATATACGCATTAATGTGAGAAACTATAATAGCAAGCACAAAAAAATCCATCTTACCTCTGTGATTTCTGGTTCTACCACAGCATGCTGGATGCTTCCCATCTCCCATAACTGAGTGTTAGATTCCCTTCAGTTCTGAGTGAATGGTTATCCCAGCCACTGCTGATGGTGTCAAAACTTACATGTAGTCTTGGGACAAATAAATAGTGACAACAGAAGTTATCTAACATGTTTGACAGGTCAAGCAAACTGTTGTCCTCTCGTGAGTGCAGCACATTGCAGTTTGTGTTAGTTCCTGCACACCACACGTCTCTCCAAAGACGTTCAATTCTGAAAGGAGAGTTGAAGATCAAATCATGGTTTAAATACGTTATTTTTCAAAAGTCCGTTACACAGCATTTTAAATCAGAGAAAAAACTAAACAGTGCCTTTAACTGAAATCTTACATGTTCTATCTGGATAGTGAGCTATTCACTGCATGAAAAGTGAGATTTTCATCCCTGTAAACTACCGCAGATCTCCCTCATTTTCGGCAGTTGACGACAATTTGCAACCCACGCTTGTCGCCGTTTGTCAGTGCCACAAATTGTCGGAACCGGACAATGACGTATGTGGAGAGCGATCAGCTGTACTAATGACCCTAATTAGCATATAATTGCAGCGAACCCGCGCGGCTGGCCAGGTCTGGCTTGAATAACCTACTCAGTATTGGATCAAACCACTATTTCAAACAAGTAAAATCGCTCCTGATTGGCAGCAAAACCACACGTGGCCAGGCCAGGCCAGGCTTGAATGTTCTTACTGAGTATTGGATGAAACCGTTATTTTCAAACAAGTAAAATCTCTCGTGATTGGTTGGCATATATATATATATATATATATATATATATATATATATATATATATATATATACAGGTAAAAGCCAGTAAATTTGAATATTTTGAAAAACTTGATTTATTTCAGTAATTGCATTCAAAAGGTGTAACTTGTACATTATATTTATTCATTGCACACAGACTGATGCATTCAAATGTTTATTTCATTTAATTTTGATGATTTGAAGTGGCAACAAATGAAAATCCAAAATTCCATGTGTCACAAAATTAGAATATTGTGTAAGGGTTAAATTTTGAAGACACCTGGTACCACAAACTAATCAGCTGATTAACTCAAAACACCTGCAAAGGGCTTTAAATGGTCTCTCAGTCCAGTTCTGAAGCCTACACAAACATGGGGAAGACTTCAGATTTGACAGCTGTCCAAAAGGCGACCATCGACACATTGCACAAGGAGGGAAAGACACAAAAGGTTATTGCTGAAGAGGCTGGCTGTTCTCAGAGCTCTGTGTCCAAACACATTAATAGAGAGGCAAAGGGAAGGAAAAACTGTGGTCAGAAAAAGTGTACAAGCCATAAGGATCACCGCGCCCTAGTCAAGATTATGAAAAAAAACCCATTCAAAAATGTGGGGGAGATTCACAAGGAGTGAACAGCTGCTGGAGTCAGTGCTTCAAGACCCACCACCAAGAGACGCTTGAAAGACATGGGTTTCAACTGCCGCATACCTCGTCTCAAGCCACTGTTGACCAAGAAACAGCGCGAAAAGTGTCTCACCTGGGCTAAGGAAAAAAAGAGCTGGACTGCTGCTGAGTGGTCCAAAGTCATGTTTTCTGACGAAAGCAAATTTTGCATTTCCTTTGGAAATCGAGGTCCCAGAGTCTGGAGGAAGACAGGAGAGGCACAGGATCCACGTTGCCTGAAGTCTAGTGTAAAGTTTCCACCATCAGTGATGGTTTGGGGTGCCATGTCATCTGCTGGTGTCGGTCCACTCTGTTTCCTGAGATCCAGGGTCAACGCAGCCGTCTACCAGCAAGTTTTAGAGCACTTCATGCTTCCTGCTGCTGACCTGCTTCTATGGAGATGGAGATTTCAGGTTCCAACAGGACTTGGCGCCTGCACACAGCGCAAAATCTACCCGTGCCTGGTTTACGGACCATGGTATTTCTGTTCTAAATTGGCCAGCCAACTCCCCTGACCTTAGCCCCATAGAAAATCTGTGGGGTATTGTGAAAAGGAAGATGCGGAATGCCAGACCCAACAACGCAGAAGAGTTGAAGGCCACTATCAGAGCAACCTGGGCTCTCATAACACCTGAGCAGTGCCAGAAACTCATCGACTCCATGCCACGCCGCATTAATGCAGTAATTGAGGCAAAAGGAGCTCCAACCAAGTATTGAGTATTGTACATGCTCATATTTTTCATTTTCATACTTTTCAGTTGGCCAACATTTCTAAAAAATCCCTTTTTTGTATTAGCCTTAAGTAATATTCTAATTTTGTGACACACGGAATTTTGGATTTTCATTTGTTGCCACTTCAAATCATCAAAAATTAAATGAAATAAACATTTGAATGCATCAGTCTGTGTGCAATGAATAAATATAATGTACAAGTTACACCTTTTGAATGCAATTACTGAAATAAATCAAGTTTTTCAAAATATTCTAATTTACTGGCTTTTACCTGTATGTATGTATGTATGTATGTATGTATGTATGTATGTATGTGTATATATATATATATATATATATATATATATATATATTATGCTGTATATTCATGTTATCCTATGTAGGCTACTACACTATTATTAGGCTACCATCAAGGTCATGAATGAATTTATACAGGAAATGAACATTTGCCAGGAAGATGTTTATGCAAAGAAAGAGCTTTATTAAAACAAACACAACTATATACAACGCGAGGATCTGCCCACACATGGGTATCCAAAAAACTACAACTCCGTGAACTGTCCGTTTGCCTCCTCGGGGTTGTAGGTAACTCGCAGCATTCTTTCCGAGGCAGGTCCGTTGTGCAGACGCCTACTGTGCGTGGCTCTGTACTTCGGCGTCGCCTCTAACCGGGACTGCAGCGTCACACAGAGTTCAGAGAGATCCGGCCTACGAAATGACGACAGCCGTACAATCCATCCAGAGACCCCGCAAACGACGCCATCTTCTTCGTCAGACATGAGGTTGACGGTGGCGGACTTCCAGAGTTCCACTTCCTCATCCGCTAGCACGCTCTGCCTCGATTCCAGCAGCTGTAAAAAAAATAAAAACAATGAATCAGTACTGTGCGATGGGATGCACTGCATATGGACACAACACATCTATCAATGCACCTGAAAAATAGTCACCAAATAAAGTCTTACCTTCTTTCTTCTTGCTCGACTCCGAGCTGAACCGCAGCTTCCGCTCGCAATGAGTTTTCTGGCTGCGTACCGTCCTGCGTACCGTCTCATAATAGTTCTTACAGGCGGCTGGAAAACAATTAAATGACAGTGGTATGAATAAAAATCAAACGCAAGTCACAGTAACATTAAACAAGGAAGGAAAAACAGTAAAAACAAGTCACTTACACACAATTTCGTCTTTATCAACATTGTGTAAATCTGGACTTGCAGATATTGCTCCGAGCAAATAGGAGGTCACCAGTGATGTGCAAGTTACTTCCAAACTGTAATACATTATAGATTACTTGTTACTGTTATTTAGAAGTAATTATTTACATTACAATATTACTGTCTCAGAATTGTAATGCGTCACATTACTCCTGTATTACTTTTGAGTTACTTTCACCAAAACTTTCACCAAAATAACTACAAGGTAGTTATTTTGTTGCTACAAGGTAGCCATTTCTAAAATG
Organism: Fundulus diaphanus; assembly: GCA_037039145.1. Lineage (NCBI taxonomy): Eukaryota > Metazoa > Chordata > Actinopteri > Cyprinodontiformes > Fundulidae > Fundulus > Fundulus diaphanus. Next base: position 59,569,512 of record CM073124.1, read on the forward strand.
ACAAAATGTAAAAATAAATTACATGTAAGTAACATAAATGTTAACAGAGCATTTTACATCCAGTAGAAGGCAATATGATATTCCAAAATGACTGTGGGCTATCCAGGCTACTAACATATAATTGGCAAAGTGAAGTCTCAAGACAAGAAAGGATGACATACAAAATCACAAATTATCTAAGTCTATTAAAAGTATGGTAGAGGTAAAGTGATTATCTGGTAATTTCCATGAATAGCTTGGGTATATTAATATTAGACACAACAGAACTGTATGTAAACTGTAATGTCATGAGCACTACGCAGAAATCATGTCTCGCGTCGCGTCACTCCTGTAAAACCCGCCCTAAGCCTCCTTCGTAAATGTCTGGCGGTCTCGCAGTTTTCGATTTTTTTTTTTAAATAAATAAGTGTTGTAATGCAAGCTTTGCTGAACATGTACCGAGTAAAATATTACAGAAAATTTATTAGTAATGCCTTACACTACTGCGTTACATCAAAAAGTAATACATTACTGTAATGCATTACTTTTGTAACGCGTTACTCCCAACACTGGAGGTCACCGCCTCACTCCGGTTCATAGCGCCTGCAATTTGTCTCCGAGTTGTGAAGACGGCGTACTGATCCCTGTAACAAAAAAATACACTTGAATAAACCTTGTTCTTTTGAAGGCTACTAGACTATTCCTAGCGTTGGTTTTAGGCTAGGCTACTTTTAGCTTAGCTAGCATTCACCGAACTTATTCTTTCTTTTCTTCTTAGTTTGGGATTGATCCGTCTTCTCTTCTTGGAGTAAGTCTCTCCCGCACAGTTGTTCGACTGCAGAGCCGCCAACTTGTCCTCTATGGACAGCATCCTGGAGTTTACCGAATTCTGCAGTTGAGTGAACCGCTCATTCATATCGGCAGTATGTTGTACGAGACAGTCTTCTTCTTCTTCTTCTGTGTTTTCTGGCAGTTTACATACTGTATGCATTACCGCCATCAACTGGACGGAGATGTAATTTAGAAATATATTTTCCTATATATCTTTATATCTTAATGAAACTAGATGATATCTTTACTTACACACTCACACACACATACATACACACTAAATCCTGCGAGCTAATTCTGTATCTTTTAAATATTTAATAAGTGCTTTAATTATTTTATCTGATTGATGTTTCCCTAAAAATTCTGCCATCTTTACTGAACTCCCCAATACCCTTTCCAGTTCTTTCCTCTCTTTAATATATTTCCTACAATAAATCAAAACATGTTCTACTCCTTCGATTTCTCCACAATAAGAACAATTACCTGTTAGATGTTTCCCTATTATTTTTAAACCAGTATTTAAACTAGTATGCCCTATCCTCAACCTGTTTATCCATATTTCCTCTTTTTTATTCATTATAATATTATATCTTATAATATCTTTTTGTATTTTATATAAATGTCTTCCTTTTTCTTCTAAATTCCATCACTCCTGCCATATATTATTTATTTTAGCTTTAATAATTACTTTTATTTCTGTTCTACTTAGTGGGACATCATATTCAATTTGTCTTGCCTTAACTGCTTCTTTAACTAACTTATCTACTTTTTCATTACCTAAAATTCCTTTATGTGCTGGAACCCATGTGAATTGAATACTGTTGCTGTATACCATATATTAAATAACTGACTTCATCTAAAAGATCTTGATGGCTTTCAGATTTTCCACTTTTAAAACTAGTCAGGCAAGACAATGAATCTGAACAGATAACTACATTTCTAGGCTTCACCTCAAGCACCCATTGTAATGCCAAAATAATAATAATAAAAAATTGATAAATTATCTGTTGTCCTTCTTTTTATAGAAATATTTTCTTTCGGAATATATACTGCTACTCCTGTTTTACCATTTTCCTCTTTTGACGCATCTGTATATATTATTATCATACCTTATATCTGTTATGATATTTGTCTAGGATGAACCCGGACACAGCACGCACACAAAGAGCTAGTTCTTAAGAGTGAGTTTATTGAAAAGTGTGGAAGATGGATGATGATGATGAGACCAGAGTCATTCAACAGACGGAGGTGTAGGGTGCAGAGCTGGCCAGCAGGAGGCGTGTGGAGTGACTGACCGGGAGGAACTATGGAGCCGAAGACTAGCGACCAGGACAGAGCATCTGAGCTGAGGTCTTGGAGAGCTGAACCTCTGAGCTGTGGACTTGAGAGCAGAACCTCTGAGCCGTGGACTTGAGAGCAGAACCTCTGAGCCGTGGACTTGAGAGCAGAACCTCTGAGCCGTGGACTTGAGAGCAGAACCTCTGAGCCGTGGACTTGAGAGCAGAACCTCTGAGCCTTGCACTGGAGAGCAGAACATCTGAGCCTTGCACTGGAGAGCAGAACATCTGAGCCTTGCACTGGAGAGCAGAACATCTGAGCCGTGCACTGGAGAGCAGAACATCTGAGCCGTGCACTGGAGAGCAGAACATCTGAGCCGTGCACTGGAGAGCAGAAAATCTGAGCCGTGCACTGGAGAGCAGAAAATCTGAGCCGTGCACTGGAGAGCAGAACATCTGAACCGTGCACTGGAGAGCAGATCCTCTGAACCGTGCACTGGAGAGCAGATCCTCTGAACCGTGGACTTGAGACCGGAACAGCTCACCAGGAGATGAGAACAGGAGTGGGAACAGAGCTGAGCTGGATCTAGGCTGAGACTGGAACAAAACAAAGCTGACGGAAAGTCTATTGACTGTAACAAAAAACCAAGTTGAAGGGAGTCTTCAGGCTGACTGTAAGAAAAAACTGAGCTGACAAGGATTCTAGCAGAGACTGAGCGGGAGTGAACGCTATGGACCGGCAACGAGAACAGAATGAGGTGAGTCTTATAAAGAGGTGAACACAGGTGGCAACAGATCAGGGGTAATTGCTGCCTGACAGGTGACGGGAATGAAAACTAATTAGTGTCCAGAGGAGTGACTAAAGCTGAGCAAGGGAGAGCTAAGTGAACTACAAACTAACAAAGAAGCCAGACAAAACTTAAACCATGACAATATCTAAATACTGCTGAATAATAATAATTATTTTGTTTTTCTTCTAATAATCCCAAATCAGTGGCCACCTCCCTAAAAACCCATGGTGGAGTATCTGGGAAAGGTACAATGGGACTTATTTTTAGTTCATTAAACCCCATTTCATTTACTTTATCATGAATGACCCAACCAAAACTTCTGACTTGAACATTTCCACGCTCTTGGCATTGCTTCAATACCGACTTGACTCATATGAGACAGTCCACTGATCGCAGACTGACGAGAAGAAACTGCTGATTGGTGACTGGCTGAAAGTTGTGGATCGAGAGGAGTTGAAGGCGAGTTAAACGCGAGATGTGGGGTAAACTCCCCCTGCAACCCTGATTTGCATTTGTATAGCTCACAGCATTTTCATTTACATGTTAAAGCCTCCCCTAGAATTAGGAGGAGGGGGGTCATGGGGGGACAACTGCCACGTCAATTTCTGACAATTCATGGCAGTTTTCGGTGTTGCCTGCAAATGACCGTGAACAGCCGTTAACCTGAACTTCCACGACAATCTACAGTGCCGCATAGTGACGAAAATCACACTTTTCATGCAGTGATTACCTTTTCACCAGGAAGGTTTTGAAACTTACCTGTGGGGTGCTGATGTTGTTAGCTGTGATATCCACTGATCTCTATTAGACACATCACGTCTTTCTTCCTGAGCCAAACCGGCGTGTTTCAGTTTTTTTCGGGTGCGCCCCCTGCTGTCAGGAAGTCTGAATAACAACAACAACTCTTAATGCACCACGTGACTTTTGGCAGAAATTTACCGCAGAGGGTGTGGGATTGTTTCGTATTCGAGCAGAGGCTGTTTTGTGCGAGCAGAGACTGTTTTGTGCAAGCAGAAACTGCTTTGTGCGAGCAGAGGCTGTTTTGTGCAAGCAGAGACTGTTTTGTGCGAGCAGAGACCGTTTTGTACTCGGGGGGAAAACTTATAAATGATATTTTGAGTGCAACATTTGGGGACAGTTTGCAAAACAAGTTTTTTTGGGTGAAACATATCTTTTTGTGTGCAAAATAAGTTATATTTGTGTGCAACACATTTTTTTGTGTACAACGTTTTGGCAGGAAACTAACTCCATAGTGCTCTACTTTCAAAGTTCTAGTGAGAACCAGGGCAGCAGCGTTCTGAATTTTTGGAAGCTGTAATTCGTTCAGGTTTTGTAGTAAATTAATAACTCATTTTAATTGTTTTATGTGAAAACCGGAAAAACAAAGAATGATCTATAAATGTCTTGCTTATTGTTCGTGTCACTTTCAAGTTATTTAAGCAACTTGATTACCATTTTCAAGACTTATTATTCATTGCAGGGTGTCTGACTTACTGAACAACATGTCAGATGAAGAGTTGGATGCAGTTGTGGGGGAGATACATTGCTACTATCCCAACACAGGCTACAAAATGATGATGGGCCATTTGAATGCCAGAGGTATAAGGATTCAAAGTAAGTTGAATGTTAACCATTTGTTTGGGTTTAGCAATGTCTAACATTGTGTTTAATTCTTTTATGCACTGATCAGGAATAACATTGTGACAGGTTGTAGTGAACAACAATTTACCATGCAATTATTTGTTAGTAATGGTATGTGTTTGGTAGGGCTGGGTATCATCTAGGATGAGCCGATTCGATACGATTCTCATTACATAGCTCACGATACAATACGATTCTCGATATAGCTCAGCTTGATTTGATTTGACTCAAGTGTCAATATTTATTACTTTCAAATTAATGCTCAGTCATTCAATCAACAAAACCATCCAAATATTATAATTATTTTTATATTTACATCGATATATTAACAGGAAAATAAAGTGCAGTTTTGGTTCTATGCATTTAACGTATCACGGAAACCAAAAATGTGCCCAAACGTCTGATTTTAGGGACTAAGACGCTTCTAAAATCCTGTTGGCCATTCTGCAAATTTGTCTCACTTGCACTTCTTCAGAATGAACAGTAATGCTGCGCTGTAATAACGCCCCCTACGGGTTGGGAGGCATATCAAAAAAAAATAAAATCTATATTAATCTTTGTATCGATTTTTATGCAAAGCCCTAGTGTTTGGGCAGTGTGTTAAAAGTCAAATGTTTAAAGATGATGTTAGTAGAAGACATATTGTAAGTTTTGACGATTTGAGCAAGAAACATTAGTGCAATGTTAACATTATGGATAGTACATTGTGTCATGGTTTTCAGGTGACGAGTTCACATGCAGATACGAACGGGAGGCAATGCACAGTTTTAAGATGTTTATTTTGGAAACAGGCAGATCTACGGACGGAACTACAGGCGATTCGGCTGGGTCAGAACGTCACGGCTGGAGAGTCTGCAAGAGAGAGGGAGTGAGTAACTCTGAAAGGAGAACCCGGAGAATTGCTAGAAGTGGCGCTGCTTACCATTGGGCTGGGCGGACCTAACCGGGAAGAAGTAGCGTCGGGAGGACTCTATGACTTTACGCTGCTGGAGATAGGCGGCTAGTGGCTGAGGACGGCTGATGTAACTGGCGAGGGATCCTGAGCGAGCCTCATCGGCAACGGTTGACAGATGGATTGACCAGAGTGAACACAGAACCAACAGAACCCGGGAAAGGGGATCTCAGGCCTCGCTGGGTAACATCCAGGAAGTATGAGGGGAGCGCCAGAGCAAAATCTGAGCAGACAGGTTCTGCTGGTCTGTTTCTTCGGACGAGACGTCAAGACAGGTGAGTGCATCCAAGCACCAAAATCTGAGGCGAAAACAGAGAGATCCAAAAATTAGTCAAAAAACGAAGAGTAAAAAACTCACAAGCTGGTTTCCGAGAGTTGGGACAGAGGCCACGTCATACCACGACTGGTTAAGGCTCTGGCGTCTTCCATCTGTCAGCGCTCTGCTTAAGAAGCCAGAGGAAGCCGCCTGCAACGAGCTGCAGGTGTGGGCCACGCCTCCTCAGCCAACTAGACACACCTGAGGAGTAGAGTTAGAGCAGCAAGACACAGAGAACCCTGACACTACCCCCCCCCCCCCTCAACGGCCGCCTCCTGGCGGCCCAGACGAAGAAGTGCTGGGCTAATTAGACCAGAAATCCAAAATCAAATCCTTATTCGAGATGGCAGCTGCAGAAACCCATGAGCGATCCCCAGAGCTGCGACCCTCCCAATCGACGAGGTATTGGTGACCCCTACCTCGTCGACGGGCATCCACAACCCTGAGGACGCGAGGGTTCTGACTGTCCTGGGAGGGTGGAGGGGGTCCGGAAGGAGGGCACACGTTGCTGTCCAACACGGGCTTGATCTGGGAAACATGAAAGGTAGGGTGTACTCGAGAGTGAGGGGGTAAACGTAGGCGGACGGTGGTCGGGTTAATAACTGTCTCTATTTCATAGGGACCAGTGAACCGGGGAGCAAGCTTCTTTGCGGACGGGTTGGACAAAACATCTCTGGAAGATAACCAAACCCTCTGACCGGGGCCATAATGGGGAGCTGGTCTGCGGTGCTGGTCAGTGAACCTCTTGCTCCGCTCTGCGGTGCGAGTAAGTGCTGTAACCGTTGTTCTCCATATGTCCTGGCAGCGAGCAATGTAGTCATTGACGGAGGCGAAGGGAATCCTGAGTTCGTCTGTGGGTAGGAGTGGAGGTTGATATCCTAAAGCTACTTCAAAAGGTGAACGTCCCGTGGCTGAGGTGATGTGTGAGTTCAAGGCATACTCTACCCAGGGCAAAAACTTGTTCCAGTCAGTAGGTGAAGATGACGTGAGGCAGCGGAGGGTGGTCTCTAGTTGTTGGTTCATTCGTTCCGTTTGGCCATTGGTTTGAGGATGGTATCCGGAGGTGAGTGTGTAACGAGCACCCAGAGCAGAGCAAAAGTGCCGCCAGACCTGAGAGATAAACTGAGGACCCCGGTCAGAGAGGATGTCAACTGGGATACCGTGGAGTTTGAAAACATGTTTTATGAGGAGCTGGGCAGTCTAGAGAGAGTTAGGTAACTTACGGATGGGGATAAGATGACATGACTTCGAAAACCGGTCAACAACTGTCAAAATTGTTTACATACCTTGGGATACAGGGAGACCTGTAACAAAGTCGATGGCAATGTGGGACCATGGACGTTTGGGGATAGGAAGAGGATTTAGCAACCCAGAAGGTGGCTGGGTCGAAGACTTATTCTGGGCGCAGACAGGACAGGCTAGAACATAGTCTCTGACATCTTTGGTCCATGACGACCACCAGAATCGCCGGGACACCTGAGACTGGGTTCTATAAATACCCGGATGGGCGGAAAACTTAGCATCATGACACCAGCGTAAAACCTCAGGGCGAACAGACTGGGGGACATACTTAAGTCCAGGCGGACCCGTACCAGGGTCCGGGTCTAATAGTTGGGCCTGGTTGATCCTGTCCTCCAGATCCCAATGCAGGCCTCCAACAGTACATGTGGGGGGAAGAGTAGGTTTCGGCTCTCTCTCCTGTTCGAACGGGGCAAATTGACGAGAAAGAGCATCCGGTTTGACGTTCCTGGAGCCAGGTCTGTAGGTAATGGTGAGGTTGAATCGAGAGAAAAACAAAGACCAACGGGCTTGTCTGGAGTTGAGTCGACGGGCTGACTGCAGATAGGAGAGGTTCTTGTGATCTGTCCATATTATGATGGGCTGCTCGGATCCCTCTAGCCAGTGCCGCCACTCTTCCAAAGCTAATTTAATGGCTAGTAGCTCACGATCGCCTACATCATAGTTCTGCTCAGCGGGGGACAAACGACGGGAGAAGAATGCACAAGGGTGTAGTTTACTCTCAACCTCAGACTGTTGAGACAAAACCGCTCCCACACCTGTATTAGAAGCGTCGATCTCAAGAATGAACTGCTTGGCTGGATCAGGGTGAACAAGTATGGGAGCCTGGGAAAAACGGGACTTAAGTCTATTAAATGCCTCTTCTGCCTCAGGACTCCAGACGAATGGGACCTTGGTGGAGGTGAGCGCATGTAATGGGGAGGCTATCTGGCTGTAGTTCCTGATAAAGCGCCTATAGAAATTAGCGAAACCTAGGAATCGTTGGAGCTGTTTGCGCGACTCAGGAACCGGCCACTCCGTTACTGCCTTTATCTTCTCCGGGTCTGACCTCACTTGTCCGCCTTCTAAAACAAGACCAAGAAAAGAAATAGAAGTCTGGTGGAAGTCACACTTCTCGGCTTTAACAAATAAGCGATTCTCTAATAATCGCTGGAGAACAAGACGAACATGTTGCTTGTGTTGTTCTAGGTCACGAGAGTAAATCAGGATGTCGTCTAGATAGACGAAAACAAAAACATTCAAAAAGTCCCGCAGGACATCATTTACCAGTGCCTGAAAAACTGCCGGAGCATTGCATAAACCAAAAGGCATAACTAGGTACTCGAAGTGACCTAACGGAGTCTTAAAGGCCGTCTTCCACTCATCCCCCTGTCTCACCCGAACCAAATGATAAGCGTTGCGCAGATCAAGCTTAGTAAAGATCTTGGCATTCTGGACTGGCTCGAGGGCTGAAGATAATAGAGGAAGCGGGTACTTATTCTTCACGGTTATTTGGTTAAGCCCTCGATAATCAATACAGGGTCGAAGGGTCCCGTCCTTCTTGCCGACAAAAAAGAAGCCGGCGCCTAATGGGGAGGAAGAAGGACGAATTAACCCTGTAGCCAGAGACTCCCCTATGTACTTCTCGAGCGATTGACGTTCTGACCTGGAGATGTTATAAAGCCGACTCACCGGTAGTGGAGCCCCAGGCAACAAGTCAATGGCGCAATCGTAAGGGCGATGTGGAGGTAGTGAACAAGCCTGAGTCTTACTGAATACCCGCCGTAAGTCGTGGTATTCTTCCGGAACGCGAGAGAGATCAATAACGTCTCCGGAATCTGTCAAGGTGGTATGGGAAACAGATACGGGGCGAGCGGACTGTAAACAAAGGGAATGACAAGCTGGAGACCATGATTCCAGTCGGGACTCAGCCCAGTTAAACTGCGGGCTGTAGACCTTTAACCAGGCTAACCCCAAAACCACGGGTGAACGCTTAACCGGGAAAACAAAAAATGATAGTTGCTCTCGATGGTTACTGGAAACTATCACTACTAGTGGTCGGGTGCGATGGGTGATCAAAGTCAACTTCTGCCCATCTAAAGACGAGACCTGGAGGGGCTCGGGTAATGGATCGACAGGTACACGGAGCTGGTCCACTATGGCTTGGTCTATGAGATTAAAATCAGAACCAGAGTCTACTAGAGCCGAAACATCAAAACTATCCTGGTCGAACATTAAAGTGACTGGCAAACATAAGCGAGAAAGTGCAGACGCCTTAACGGCTACCCGGGGAATAGATCCAAAACCGTCCACCGTTCTCCCCGTTATGAACGGCGGACTCGGTCTTTTGGCCGAACAGGACAGTCTCTGAGGAAATGACCTTCACCTCCACAATAAAGGCATAAATCTCCCGAGAAGCGCTGCTGACGCTCCTTGTTGGTAAGACCAACCTGCCCCAACTGCATGGGTTCAGGAGGCGGTGTACAGGACCGGGGTTCCCTATGGGTAAGTGTAGATGAGGTGGATGATCGCAAGGCCTGGTTGGATCTAAACCGGTTCCGGCTGCGTAATCGGGAATCCAAACGGATTGCTAACGCTACAAACTCCTCAAAATCCTCAGGCTCCTCAACCCGGGCTAACTCATCCTTTAGCGTCTCATCAAGAGCCTGAAAAAATACTGCCTTTAACGGCCTCGGCTGCCAGCCCGCAGCAGCGGCAAACGTGCGAAACTCCACAGAAAAGTCAGATACGCGTCGACCGTGCTGTTTCAAAGAGAGGAGATGACGAGATTGTTGAGCCGAATCTAACTCGGGTGAAAAAATTGTCTTAAATTCGGTAACGAAGTCCTGAAAAGTAACCCCGAATGACTGACAATCAGGGAATCGAGCCTCGGCCCACCTAAGAGCCTTACCCGTTAGTAGTCGTAAGACATAAGATATCTTAACCTCATCTGAGGCGAATGTCTGAGGGGAACGGTTAAACACCAGTTTACACTGGAAAAGGAAACCACCGCAACTCCCACTGTCACCAGAGAACTTCTCCGGACAAGGTGACACGCCCTCAAGTGGCGGAGTCCAAATCTGATCCTCAGTACTCTGAGCGACGGGAGGCGGGGTGCTGAGGTCTTGAGTGACAGGCGACGTCATCGCGGAAGTGACTGTGTCCATAAGCTGGCTAAACTGAGCGGCTAATCTCTGAAGCTGTTCCTGCGTTGAATTGACGGCAAAACCTAGCGACTGCATCTGTTCCTGCTGTGCGGCTATCTGCCGCCCGAACGTATCCGCTGGACTTTGGTGGCCAGAGCCTTCTTCTGTCATGGTTTTCAGGTGACGAGTCCACATGCAGATACGAACGGGAGGCAATGCACAGTTTTAAGATGTTTATTTTGGAAACAGGCAGATCTACGGACGGAAATACAGGCGATTCGGCTGGGTCAGAACGTCACGGCTGGAGAGTCTGCAAGACAGAGGGAGTGAGTAACTCTGAAAGGAGAACCCGGAGAATTGCTAGAAGTGGCGCTGCTTACCATTGGGCTGGGCGGACCTAACCGGGAAGAAGTAGCGTCGGGAGGACTCTATGACTTTACGCTGCTGGAGATAGGCGGCTAATGGCTGAGGACGGCTGATGTAACTGGCGAGGGATCCTGAGCGAGCCTCATCGGCAACGGTTGACAGATGGATTGACCAGAGTGAACACAGAACCAACAGAACCCGGGAAAGGGGATCTCAGGCCTCGCTGGGTAACATCCAGGAAGTATGAGGGGAGCGCCAGAGCAAAATCTGAGCAGACAGGTTCTGCTGGTCTGTTTCTTCGGACGAGACGTCAAGACAGGTGAGTGCATCCAAGCACCAAAATCTGAGGCGAAAACAGAGAGATCCAAAAATTAGTCAAAAAACGAAGAGTAAAAAACTCACAAGCTGGTTTCCGAGAGTTGGGACAGAGGCCACGTCGTACCACGACTGGTTAAGGCTCTGGCGTCTTCCATCTGTCAGCGCTCTGCTTAAGAAGCCAGAGGAAGCCGCCTGCAACGAGCTGCAGGTGTGGGCCACGCCTCCTCAGCCAACTAGACACACCTGAGGAGTAGAGTTAGAGCAGCAAGACACAGAGAACCCTGACACATTGAGTCTGACCTTTTGTAAAACAACAGTTTAAGAATTGTGTTTCTGGTCTGTATGTCTTGATTATTCTGTCTGCCATTTATTAGCTATCAACAGGTATCTTTTGTATAACATCCAACTGTTATCCCATTAAAATGATATGTTGCTTATATGTCAGATAACAGGGAAAAATAAAGATATTTACTGCATTATAAACAGCTGCTGCTGTATAAAACATATATCAAAATGTCAAAGTACATAGCTATGAAAGTGTTTTATGAAATCTTTATTCAGATTCGGAAGAGATCGGCAAAAAACACAAATAAAAAACATAAACACTGCTTCGGCTAGGATAATAGTGCCCATATTTATTATCCCCACAGAATACAGCAACACAAAACAGCAAGCACTTTACACACGCAAAGTAGCAAGCACTTAAAGCAACATTGCTTTCAGACAAGCGTGATGTTCCACCCCTTACCATGGCACAGAACTGGGAAGTCGGTCAGTCCGGTAAGAGCACAATCCACGCGGCCGGGCATCCACAAAACCCACGGCAGACTTCATCGACTGAGGGTGGTTCCCTCCTTTTTATACCCATAAACAAAGTATCAGATGGGAGCGAGAGTGGCCAGTTCTCTCTCTCATATCAGCTGTTCGTCCCCTTTCCAAAACATGTTTCCAAAACATGTTTCCAAAACAAAAACCGTTCCCAGCATCTCAGCAGTGTGTGAAGCAAAATAATACTCAGAATACAGCAAATATAAGCAAAAAGAAGGAATACAGAGCGCGAATCCGTGTGTGAAATGAGACATGTTGCTCCCAGTTTCCTGTGAACCCAGGTGCAAACAGTCCTTCTCACAACACATCGTCAGAAATTCCCACCACAAGTTAAAAACAAGTTATAACAGAATAACACATGTTGTTAAACATACTAACAGGCAAAACTCAGAGCACAAGCATATATGTTGCTCTTAGTTTATGTGAACTCAAAAACAAGTAACAAGTTATATAACTGAGCAGGTTTTCCCATAATACATTGTTAAAGAGCAAAAATAATTCTTTAATCTATCAGAAATTATATGTAATTTGAAATGACATACTGTTATTAATAGGGATGTCCCAATCTGATATTAATACTTGATAATACCGGCCTGCATCTACAATCTCTGACACATGTTTTATTCAGGGTTTCAAATGTATTTTTCATTGTAATGGAGTAATATTTGAAGTTTATTTTTTAACAAATTGGTCAATAACAAATTGTCATTGCTCATACTTTCTGTTGTTGACATTTATTCAACCCTAACATCCCACCCTTGAAAATAAGTAATAACAGTATTTATGGCTTATGCTGACTGACATCTTATTGTCTGAATATTGGGATTGGCCCAAACTTAAAGCAGCGATATTTGTTACATATCTGAGGTAAAAAAGTTTTATCTTGACATCCTTTGTTATTACCTGAATTTGTGTTAATAATTTTTCTGTTATTTTAAAAGGAAGCAGAGTGCAAGAGGCAATGCTTCGTGTGGACCCAGAGGGGGTTTATATGCGCAACTTTCAGCTACAAACTGTGAGGCGCAGACGATATTCTGTTCCATCCCCCAACAGTCTGTGGCACATTGATGGAAACCATAAACTGATAAGGTTGGATGCTATTTTTGCTTTTTTTTTAAATAAGATAATCTGTTCTGTCTTAGAGTTTAATGGATTTATGTAAAAATAGATAGTTTTTATAAGTAATTTGAATAAGTCTTGAAACACCATGGGCCACTTCCTTTCCTGTGTGAAACCAGTACACCCAAACAAAAATTGTGTGCATGTTGCTGTTTTTGCATTACAGTAAGGGCCATTTTTAATCTTTCACCATGAAAGTCAGGACTGTTAGTTCAACAGTGAGGACATTTTTTGGGATGTCCCAATCAATGTTTTCACTTCCTAGATCATACTGATATTGTTTTAAGCAACGTACGAAGAACAGGCCCCAGGTCTCCACAAGAGTTGTGGTCCCAAAACCAGCAAGAAGGTCCTAAACCAGGGGCCCGTTCTTCGTACGTTGCTTAAAACATCCGAGATCAAATGACACATCCAAGATGACTTCATCTGGCTAACCATGATCCGGCTAATTGGGTTCTTCGAACACACCTGTTTATGATTAGTATCGCTGGATTGAGTTATCTGAGATAACTGCGCGTTCATGCGTCGGTTTAAAAGGGGAAATGTGTCGATAGTAGAAACAATGATCAGCAATGCTGCTATTGGCTGTTCAGCATGGCCAACACAGAGGTACCTTGAGGCAAAAATAAGAGAAAGTATTGAAATAAAATTCAAAATTTAGCATTAAAATTTATAAAAATCCAATCCCACAGAGATAATGTGATAGAGAAATATTAAAATAATCTTACCCGTCTCTATAAATCTACGGAGATAACCCATGATCCTGCTATGATGATCAATGGATACGATGTCCTCATCTATGTCCTCTTCTCCAGGCCAGTTGATATTGTCCAAAACAACCTGAGTGAAGGTATATTTTGTAAACCCTAACCCTTCAAATAAAATCAAATGAGACAAACACAAGAGGGTGGAAGCAATTCCCACTTTTCCCTTTTGTTTCCAAATAACAGAAGCTCATGGACTATGTCTTTGCAATATGTTAAAGGAATACAAAGATTTTTGTCATTTTGACATTGGGGGTTTATGTAATCCAAATTACTCTTGAAAAAAAGTTTGTTAGAGAAAAACTATTTCAAACAGAAAACATATTTCTTCTCCTCAACATAAATTTTTTTCAAAGGTAATCAAACATGGGTGGAAATACCTGTGGTGTAATTTGTGCTTCAGAAGTTCTGGTGAAAAGGGCCTTTACAACATCTGGCCTGGAACTGAAAAACTCCCAGACACCAGCCTCTTTAAGACCTCTTCTAATTTGTTTTACTTGAAGAGTGGTCCGTTCAACAACCTTAAAGAAACAGGACACAGTATGACATTTTAAAAAAGTGAGAAAAGAAATTGTTATGTATCTGCTTTAAAGATATAAAACTTTTCTAAAAAAAAAAGAAGCCTTTAAAAAATGTGAGAGTTGAATATTAGGAATTTTTAGGATAAACCTTTCAATTTGCCAACTTCTAAAAGAACAGACAGATAAGAGCAAAAATCAAGCCCAAAAATTGCAAAAGTTAAATATAATCTTGAATGTCAGGTAGAAAGAAATGTTATGTTTTTTTATAAATTGTAAAAAAAAAGAAAAAAAAGTCTAATTTATATTTTCTTATGACCCAAAAAAAAACAACTTACAGCGTGAAGTAGTAATTTTTCTCTCAGCCACAACCTGTTTCTTGTGACACCCGGTAGGTCCCAAGGCAAAGTGACAGAGAGAACAATAGACTTTTCAGCCCCTCCCTTACCCATATTATATTATTATCATTATCATTATTATTATGATATTAATTATTATTATTAATATAATTAACTTTACTATCGTGATTATTTAATTATGTCTATTTAATTCCTTTAATACACACCCAGTTATTTAATTCAGTTTATTCACATTCAGTTATTTAATTTATCTTATACACATCCAATTATTTAATGTATTTTATACACATTCAATCTGACGCTCAGCCGCTAAACCGCCAGACTCTACGTAAGCTTTGCTGAATACGAATCCTACGAAAAAAAACCTTCCTCCCGCACCGTTGCGTATTCGCAGAAATAATACGGTGAAATAGGGAATCCTTAATCTTTAATCCTGATATAAAGATCAATTCAGTCCTCCCTCCAAACTAAATGCACTTTATTGATCCCTTCAGTAGTACACCCGAGAAGAAAATGCGTCTTCATACTGCTGCTGTTCACTCTCTTACTGACCACGACCTAAGTTTCATGAGATCTGTTGAGGAGGAGTTTATCAAAAGAGCAGGAAAGGATGACACGATCTGGTACTTGCAGTCAGCAAATTCATGCAGGAAGTTATCTTATCATTTCATACATCTAACAGCAAAACCGTCCCTTTCAACGAGCATGACATCCTTTCATTGTTAGTTAGTGAACAAAAACACAGAGCCTCTCTGTTATCTTAATGTGTGTCTGGTTAGCTAGGGAACCGAGCAGGAAACCAGACAGGAAACATTTCAACTTATCTCAATAAACCATTGACCGCCGCAGGTCAGTAAAATCTAAAAACGGTCAGCGCAGGTCAGTGCACGAGACACCAGTCCATTGTTAGTTAGTGAACAAAACAGGAAGCGTTTCAACTCATCTCAATAAGACACTGCTCAGCGCAGGTCAGTAAAATCCAAAACGGTCAGTAAAACTCAACACGCCATCAGGAATTCACAACTCTCTCGGTAAACGCAGCCTCTCACCAGCAGAAATGTATAAAAATGCCCATTCGGTGTCATGCATTCATGGCGAGCACCATGTCAGATGCGTCTTCAGCTTGGCTCCTTACTAATGCTCAGATCCATGCCGAGGGTCACAGCTCAGGATACATGCAGACCCCACAACATGGCATACGCTTCTTCGGTAAGTTATCTTTTGTAATTAATATATTCTAACCCTCAGTCTCAGAGTTCTTCATGTGGTGTCTGTTTTTTAAGGTATATGTTGAACACACGGTGGGGGGAATCCTCTCTATGACGTTTTAGGAATCCCCTCGATGACGCTACCGTAGTAATCTCACGTGCCACGCGTTACTTGGGGAATACCCTTACGCTTTAGGCTGTATTACAATATATGTTTAATTATTTTTCAGACCTCACAGGCATGGAGCAAGAAAATTTAGTTTTAACACCATCGATATACGGTAGGATTTACTTTCATTTTAATATATCCGTTTAAAAATACTAATACGTTGTTTTAACCATTTTCTTTTTATTCTTTTAGGGTTTTTCGATGCGACGAGCGGTAATCCACACATGCAATATGGCGCCCATCAGGCTGAATTACCTGAAAATCACCCACAACCTGAACCGGGAAAAACTCGGTGCACAAACAAGCTGACTCGAAAACGGCCCAGAAGCGAAACCCGCCAGGACTTCGCCTCTCAAAATACGCTTACCCCTAAACGAGAAGCGTTAGAAGTCATTAATCTGCTTACGCCATCACCGGTTCGCCGACCTCTCTTCTCCAAGTCGCCAGTACTGGGGATTCTGCCAGCAACACCGCAACCTCGCCAGCTGTTTCTGGCAGCTGCCCCGCCCACCACGCAAAACAACCGGGTCCAAACGGTTGTTCCCTATCAAGGAACGTCTCCAGCAGCAAACCCAACGCCTCGTAAGTTTACCATTCTTTATAACTCTCAAACTATATATCGATTTTATTTTTCTGAATTAGCCCCGTTTCATGTTCTCATTGTGTGTGTGGTTGACGGTCACACTGAACGTTGAAACCTCGCCTCAGACGGTACAAGACGAGGAGGACCCTTCATCATACGGTAAGTTGAGGCACATTCATGTGGCGCGCAGCGTTAACACTTAGTCTTTCAGCCCGGCTCGCCAGGGTTCAATCCCCCGGTGTGGCGCATTCTTTTTTCTTTGTTTATATATTTATTTCTGTTGCATCTGTTTTTTCGCAATCTTAAACTATGCAATCAATACAGGCTGTGTAATAAACCCCCGTTTAAAAGCTCCGTCTCTCTTTCTCTTAACAGCAACAGCCCTCCTGAGGGAAAACGGAGCAGAGATAAGATAAGATAAGATAGGCTTTATTGATCTCACAATGGAGAAATTCACTTGCCACATCGGTTCATACAAGAAGGTGCAGAGTAGGAAAGGTGCATTCAGTTATATACAGTGAATCTTCATATATACAATGGATCAAAAAGGATACAAAAAAATACAAAAGAAATAGGGATGGGCATATGCTGTCTTATTTACATACATAGTGATCTGTGTGTATATAACCGCGGTCCCATCTCAAACTGAACAACAAGAACCAGCACCACCGTCTTCAGACGGTGAGTTATACAGTTATTTCTTTCGTTATAGTCCTAAACTAAATGTTTAAAGTAGTTTTCTGCACGGTTCAAAATCTCTGTCCCTCCCTCCCTCCCTCTCTATGTATGTGTATGTGTGTGTGTGTGTGTGTGTGTCTGACTGTGGCGGTGTGCGTGCGTGGCGCGCTGCGTTAAAACTTAGATTTCAGCATGGGCCGCGTAGGTTCGATTCTTGGTCTGGTGCAGCGTTTATTTATTTATTTTCTTTTTGTATTTTTTTTGGTGCATATGTTTTGTCGCAATCTTAAACTATACAATAATTATAGGCTGTGTAATTAACCCCCGTTTAAAAGCTCCGTCTCTCTCTTTCTGCCTAACAGAAGCGGCTCTCCTTTCTCTGAGGGAAAATGAGACAGAGATACAGACCACGATCGCATCTCAAGCAGAACCAGCACCACAAACTGAACAAGAACCAGCATCACCGTCTTCAGATGGTGAGTTATACAGTTATTTCTTTCGTTACAGTCCTAAACTAAATGTTTAAAGTAGTTTTCTCCCTCTGTATGTATGTGTGTGTGTATGTCTCTTGGGGTGTGTGTGTGTGTGTGTGTATGCATGTGTGTGTGTGTGCGTGTGTCTGTTCTACCATCTTAATGGGGACCATCACAGGTTTTTAACCTCTGGAGTGAGGACATTTTACAAAGTGAGGATATGTTAGCCGCTCCTCGTGTGTGTGTGTGTGTTCGAATCAGACCTCTGCTCCTTCGCCTCTTTTCATCTATATGCTGTTTTTTTTTACTCATTTATTTAATTGTATTTATTTACTTATATATATATATATATTTTGCAGCCCCTAATACGATCCGGAGAAGATGGTCCTTAAGAAGAAAGAGGAAAAGACCCAGTCTCATTATACTACGTTCTACCCTCGAGAGAATCCAGAGAGTAATTCCGAGGATTGTCACGAAAGTGGTTACGCTTCGAAGGCTTGCAGAGGGTAAATCTTAATTTCAAAGAATTTCTTTGGCGTACAATAAATAATAAAATAAATAAATCCCTGTATCCTTCTTTATTAAATGTCTGTATTTACAATTAGTTTATTATATCATAATGAATCGTTGTTTTTCACCTCTTTCCACATATGAAATGACCTTTTTCTACAATTAGGCTGCCGTATAATAAAATGACTAAATCCCGGCCTCCTTCTTTTCTTTATTATATCATAATGAATCAATGTATTTCACCTATTTCTATATATGAAATCACCTTTTTTTCTTCTACAATTAGGCTGTTGTATAATAAATTCCCATTCATACTCTTAAATATCTGTAATTACAATTAGTTTATGACATAATAAATCATTGTATTTTCACGTCTCCTTATATATGAAAGTACACTTTTTCTACAATTAGCTTGTAATATAATAAATTAATGTTTTATTCTTTCCTGATTATAGTTGTTCTGTTCTATTACAGAATCTGCATCGATTATTCAACAAATTCCACACTACGGCCGCAGTGGAACCTACTACCGTTGGAGAGCTGATGAGCTTCTGATAATCTGCAAGTTTCTCCTGGACGAAGTCTCCAAGGCCTCGACGCTACAGTAGAGTTAACCTTTTAAATTGTGACCTCTGTAAAAATGGATAGTCAGCAAATGAGAGATGCTTTAAATGAAATTGTTGAAGCTGTGAATGAACTCCGTAATCTCCCTGTACAGCCTGCAACCGAATTTCTCAATCTAGCCCCAAATTCCCCCGTCATAACTCAGACGGGTCCAGATTGGGATCTTGAACGTCTGTAGAACGAGCCATCGAACGATTAAACGATTCTTTCTCTCAACCACTGTCCCCAGGAAATGATTTGTTACAGTTTCAACAGCAGGTTACAAATGCTTTAAACGAAATCACACAAATGGTTAATGACCTTCAAAATGTTCCTGTTCAGCATGTCCCCGGTTCTTTCAATGTAGCTCCACATTCGCCGTCCAGGTTACAACAAGCGATCCATCAATTAAACGTTTCTCTCTCTCAAATATTTAGCCCTAATCCTACAGGCGATCAGTTTCCGTAGCAGCAGCAGCAAGGGGGTAATTTAGATCAAAGTGTTGTAGAAAACGGTGAACATAATCCCTCAGGTTCTTTGAATACTGCTTTGCAAAATCCCTCATCCAACCAGCCTCAACAGCCAAGCCTCATTACACCCGACCTCCCCACACTCGATCGAGCAAATCAACCCTGCACTAGTCATGGAGAGCGAGCTGTAAACAGCTCTGAACATACCCAACAAACTCAGAGAGAGCATGAACGTTTCAATGTTACAGAAATAAGACGTCCTTTCAACGTGATTGCCTCACAAGCCGGCGACGCCCCCAACCCCGCCGAATTTTGTGTATCATATTCTCATCGAGCTCGCAGAGTCACCTGCTCGTTTAGCCTCTTGTAACGATATTATTCAGCTAGAATTGAGCGGGGATGGATTTTCTTGACACACGATCGTTCAAGTAAATGATGAACGTGATTCAATTCTGCCTGCATTTCCGGAATTTTTAGAGGAGCTAACACAGTCAAACGCAGAATTGCCAGATCCAAACAACTTAGAAATGATCGTTCAAGTTGTAAGAAACCCTCATGGAGGTGTCAAACGTAAAGCCGATAAATCATTAGACTGTGAGCTGATTCGTAAAAAACGTCAACATTTGTATATCATCGCCAATCGTTCTGATCAGCTGTGTTTTTCAATCAGTCTAGCACATCTGTGTAACCCCGCTTTTACAGACGCCCAAGCTGTGAAGCAAGGCGTACTTTGGCAACGCTCGGCGGGCCTCACAGAGCAAACCCCCGTCACTTTCAGCGACGTGTAAAAATTTGAAAAGATTGTCAACAGCAAAATTGTTGTCTTCTATAAAGATGGCAAGAACACAATGCTTCGTAAATTCGAGACTGACTTTCCCGATCGTTCAAATCCTCTTTTTCTGCTTCTGTTCAAAAACTATTATAATGGAATAAAAAGCCTCACAGGGTTCACAGGTTCTAACTACATTTGCAGCTACTGCTTTGCCGGTTTCCAAAACATCAACAGGCATAACTGTGAGGGTCGTTGTTCAGTCTGTCTCGATCCGAAGTGTACTCTGCAGCAGTACAACTCTGTACAATGCACAGATTGTAACCGAATCTGTCGTAATTCATTCTGCCTTGATAGACACAAACAGCCCAGATTGAGAGTTAACCTCGGAAAGCATGTGGGTAACTGTGAAACGACAAAATTCTGTCCTGTGTGTAAAAAGCTATATGATCTAGCAGCAGGCGGAGAGAGCAAGCCTCACGATTGTTCGATAAAATGCACGGTCTGTCATCAGAAAGTTCCCCGCGGTGTTGATGTAACGTTAAACGAGCATCAGTGTTACATTCAACCGACCCTGACTGATCCTGAACTCGGAAATAAACAGTTTTTTTCTGATTTTGAAACTTTTACAGATCAAACCGGTAAGCACATCCCATTCCTCGTCTACACAAAAACTTTGCCGGGAGATGTTTGGTACTCTTACGGGTTGAACCGCGTCAGGGATTTTCTGCTCCATTTCAGGAAACCCCGTTACAAGGGTTGCACTTTCCTAGATCACAACAGTCGCAGGTTTGACTCTTACTTGGTTCTGAGTGTGATGGTTCAGTTGGGTATTAAACCGTACCTCATCACACAGGGGAGTAAAATCCTCCGTTTTACTGAACCTGATTACGGTCTGAAATTCATCGACAGCCTTTCATTCGTTAGTATGAAACTCCAAAAACATTAGGCTTCACCGATCACTGTAAAGGGTTTTTCCCTCACTTGTTCTCCTCTGAGAACACTTTAAACTATGTGGGTCTGCTTCCTCCCCCCAGCTTCTATGCGGTAGAGCGCATGAATCCCGCCGAACAGGAACGGTTTTACATTTGGTACAACGAGGCTTGTAAACAACCCTTTGACTTTCAGAAAGAAGCTCTTTATTATTGTCAAAATGATGTGGAGATTCTTTTCAAGGCTTGTGTGAAATTCAGAGAAGAGTTCTTTAAAGAGACAAACGTGGATCCTTTAAAGTCCATCACAATTGCCTCAGCCTGCATGAATGTCTTCACATCCAATTTCCTCCCTCCTAACACTCTCGCGATCCCCTCCCCGGTGGATTACCGTCGGCAATGTAAGACATTTTCGGACACCTCCATTCAATGGTTAGAATGGGTAGCTCAGGAACGAGGCATCGACATCCAGCATGCGCTAAATAAAGGTGAAAAGAAAATCGGCCCTTATTACGTCGATGGGTACGCAGAGGTTCAAGGGGTGAAAATCGCGTTTGAGTTCAATGGGTGTTTTTTTCACGGGTGTCCCACCTGCTTTCCACCCGACCAGACCTGTTCTCTCAGGGGCGTTTGCTTTGAAGCTTTCCACTCTGCTACCATGGAGAGAGCCAGGTTATTGCAATCGGTTTACGACGTGCAATTAGAGGTTATGTGGGAACACGATTGGATTCTGATGAAGGCATCGCACCCGGGTCTCAAAAGGTTTCTACAGTGTTTCAATGCTCTGGAGCCTCTTTCCCCGTGAGAAGCGTTGTACGGCGGCAGAACGTGTGCTCTCAAACTCCTGTACATGGCGGGGGAGGAGGAAACGGTTCATTATGTAGATTTCACCTCGCTGTACCCGTACGTGAATGCAAATTGCCCCTATCCTCTCGGCCACCCCAAAATCATTTGCAAAGATTTTGACGAACTATTTCTGGTTCATCAGGGCGACTGTGTTTCCACCCCGAGGTCTCTTTCTCCCTGTTTTGCCGTACAAGACATCTACCGGTAAACTCGTGTTTACTCTCTGCCGTGCTTGCGCCGAAATTAACTACCAGGCAGGCCCCTGCACCCACTCTGATCGAGAGAGAGCGTTGACAGGGGTATGGGTAAGCGTCGAATTCTGCAAAGCTTTAGAACACGGTTACCGCTTCGCTGAAATCACCTAGGTTTGGCATTTTGAGAGACAAAGCAGTTCAATCTTTAAGCCATATATCCACACTTTTCTCAAGGGTAAGCAGGAAGCTTCAGGTTTCCCGGCTGAAGCGACGGATGAGGAGAGCAGGTTAAAATATGTGGCAGACTACAAACTGAACCAAGGCATCCAGCTGGATGTGGAGAAAATCGAAGTGAATCCTGCTAAAAGGCAAGTGGCTAAACTGTGTTTGAACAGTTTTTGGGGGAAATTTGCACAGAGAAATGACCTGGCTTAAACTACCATTGTGAGAGAGTCCGATGAGTTTTTTAACTTCCTGTTTTCAGGTAAATACGCTGTGAGCCACTTTCACTTTCCGAACAATGACATGTGTATGATTCAGTGGAAATATAACAAGCGATGCATCTCGCCGCCCAACAAGGTGAATAATGTGTTTATCGCGGCGTTCACCACGGCACACGCGCGGTTGAAACTGTTCACCTGTCTCGAACGACTTCAAGAACGCGTTTTGTACATTGACACGGACAGCCTGATCTACGTGGTTAAACCGGGTCAGACCTCCCTGAGCTGGGAAATTATTTGGGGGATTTAACGGACGAACTGCCGGGTGATACCATACAGGAATTTGTTTCAATAGGCCCCAAAAGCTACGTTTACCAGACAAGAAACCAAAAGAAGTTGTGATGCGATGTAAAGGCATCACTCAAACTCAGGAATGCAGTGAGAGGGTGAATTTAGACAGCGTGAAAGACCTGGTAGAAGGTTATCTGCAAGGGTCTACAGGGGATGTTTTAGCATACCATCAGAAGGGATAAAAGAAGCTTCCAGCTTCAAAATGCCACATTTCAGAAAAAGTTCCGCGTGGTGCATGACAAGAGAAGGCTTTTTCCTGACGGAACAACTCTCCCTTTTGGTTACTAAAAGGTTAACCGAGAACAATGTCACTCTCCGGTGAAACACAGGAGATTGAATTTGACCCTAGATTCAAAACCCCTTTTTCATGTCTGATAGTGGGTCCGAGTGGTTGTGGAAAATCTTT
The DNA here is from genome assembly GCA_037039145.1 of Fundulus diaphanus. Classification (NCBI taxonomy): domain Eukaryota; kingdom Metazoa; phylum Chordata; class Actinopteri; order Cyprinodontiformes; family Fundulidae; genus Fundulus; species Fundulus diaphanus. Next base: position 59,592,627 of record CM073124.1, read on the forward strand.
TTTTGTTAAAAGTGTTTTGCAGAATTGTAACCATGTTATGGATGCTGTACCTGTAAATATTGTATGGATTTACACCTTGTCACAGCCGATGTACACTGAATTGCAGAGAATGAATAAAAAGATTAAATTCATCGAAGGACTACCTCATTCTTTTGATGATGAAAATCTGTTTCCTCCTGATCAGAATCATTTGGTTATATTGGACGATGTAATTTTCCAGGCTTCGGAGCATCCAGAAGTGGTCTAGATTTTTACACAATACCGGCATCACAGAAATATGAGCGTGATCATGCTGACTCAAAATGTGTTTCATCAAGGCAAGTACAGCCGCACCATCAGCTTAAACACTAATTATATGGTGTTGTTTAAGAACCCCAGAGATAAACTGCAGCTGAATATATTAGCCCGTCAGATGTTCCCGTCGGAGAAAACGTTCTTTATGGAGAGTTTTCAAGACGCCACCAGAGAACCTCACGGCTATTTAATCGTCGATCTGACTCCGACTTGCCCAGATCGTTTCAGACTGAGAACGGGAATGCTCCCTGGTCAGTGGCCGGTTGTGTATGTACCCAAGCTAAATTCATTCACCATGTCGGCGCGCATAAAAAGGAACGCACCCTTATTCAGAGCTCTGTATCACGCTACCCCGCAGAAATGGAAAGACATTGTCGCTCACTGCTCGCCGGATTTTCTTAAAGCCTTGTGTGAGATAGCTCTGAATATCTTAAAAGGTAACGTTAAAGTATCCCCTGCTCAACATAAAAAACTGGAAAAGCAGAAAAAGATTATCAGACTGCTCGCTGATAAAAGAACTGGTTTAAAACGCAAGCAGTTGGCTCTGAAGAATCAAACCGGCGGATTTATTCTCCCCTTGCTGAGCGTTGTGGCCCCTTTAATCGGAGAGGTGGTGGGTGGTCTCATCAGGAGATGAGAAAATGTCTCTTAGGACGGCGCAAAAGATGTATCTCATTTCTCCGCATCAGTTCAAACGTTTGACTCCGTCAGAGCCTTCTATCAGACAGACAGCTGAAGAGGATTTGGATTCTAAAATGAGGGAGATACTGAACGAACCGGGACTGGGTTCTTATGAAAAAATTAAAAGGTACAACGCTCTGCTGCAAAGATATCTGACTCTAATGAAACAAGATCAGCTGGAGGAACCCCAAATGACTTTAACTTTGCGACGTAACCCGATGCCTGAAAATAATGATGGTGAGGTGGACTCTGGCTCTGATTCTATTGCTTCTACACCTTCTCCTGTTGAATTGGACGAAACCGCGAACAAAGTTCTAAAAGCCATGCCTAACAGAGATCGCAAAAACGCAAAATACATATTGAAAAAGTTATCTGAACGTGGCGGCAGCTGGACCTCCAAGGGGGAATTTGTTTATCTGGATCGTGTGATGGGAGGCTCACATCTGGTCAATTTGCTGAAAAACCTTCTGCTGCCTTTTAAGAGGAAAACACAGACCCAGGAACCTATAGGCTGGAACCATTTCATGGCCACCCTGAAGGAGCTAAACATCCCTGTGTCGTCAATCAGCAATCCGCAAGCCCGGGAGCAATACAGACGCATGACAGAAACAGGCATATCGGAGGGGGAGAAGAACGGAGCTAAACCTGTTGCGAAATGAAAAGGGAAGATTGTGTTATCCCCTAAATTCTCGGGGTTAGAGTTTGAGCATCCAACTCCCGACGACAAACGAGTCAGGAGCAAAAGATTCAAGAACCCTGCATGGTTGAAATTTTCACCTTAAAATTCTGTGAAATGAAAACTCGAGAAAAATAATTTGTAATAAAGATACTTTTATTATTCAAATTATTCATGCGTACAGTGTTTTTCTTCTAGACCGGTTACAGTGTATAACAATCTTTAAACATTTGTAAAGAACACGTTCCATGATTAAACGAGCACGAGGCCCTCTTTTTGATACATCACTGATATTTTTTCACAAAATCAAATACCATGACATAATTTTTAGAAACATTGTCGTCGTAGGTAGCCAATATTTCATGCATCGATGAAAAAGGCTTTATGGCAATGATAATAAACACAATGATGACCGCACACGACGGATAGAGTGTCTTGAAGTTAACGATCATGGTACAATATTTTCGACAATCTGTCTTTCAAAAATGATACTATGCTTGAGGGATAAAATTCAAAATCCGGACTGAATCTGTAAGAGTCGAAAAAGGTGGCTCCATCATTCTCTTCCAAAGTCAGACCTAGCCAGTGCTCTCGATCTCGTGGTTATTCATGTTCTAATAAAAATCCACCAAGACCTGCCTTTTTGAGTCGATTTCCAAAATTGAGTCGTAACACGCGTACACAATCAGGGTGGTCGTGTGAGGCAGTGGAACTCTGAATCTCATTTCCAGTCTCAAATTTCCGTTACACACCGGTGACAGAGCGTCTGCGTCCTCACTCAGATTGAGATTAAGGACAAACAGGGAATAACCATTGTTAAATTCCTCACGAGCGATGCTTAAAGGAAGGTCTTTTGATGTTTGTGGCTGCCTTTTTCAGATGCGGTTTAGCAATAGCGAAGCCGGATTTAAATAGGGGTGATAAGAAACAAAATAATTTTGAAAATATGGAACCTATCCCCCGGCCGTACATAACAGGGGAGCCATAGAAACCGGGTAAAGTACCCCCCACCTGGTTCTGGTAGTAAGGGATAAAACGGTGCGGGTCCTCTCTCAAGAAAACCATGTTTTCTTGATTCTCGTCGCTTCTTCCTCACATTTTTAGAACGCTGCAACGTTGTCGGTGTGACTGGTTGCACAGCTATGAATGATTCCGGCCGCAATCGTGTGTTTTTATAAGCACAGTCTGTTACACCTGATTGCTCGGTGTGAGGCGGCGGGTCTGAAAAGCAGTTTTACGATGCACTTTCCGTATGTAAATTTCACCGGGGTGTTCTGATCCGTTTTAATTTCAACTTGTATATTTTCAATGTGTCTCTTGGCAACAGGGATATAGTAGGGGTTATGAAAGGTTTGTGTGATAATATCCCCAAACCCGCCCTGGACTTGAACCGTTCGCAAGAGGGGGGCGTGAGCATCCCCCACCATCTGTGGGGCGACGATGTCGCTGTAGAAATAGAGGTGGTAGAAACCGGCCTTAAAATCTATAGGATGAGGGGCGTGCCAGTGGTCGAATTTGATCCATTCTCCACGTGAAAACGTAGATGGTACTGAGCACCGGCCTGGTAGGTGAGTATGTTTGCGAGTCGGTTAACCTTGAAATAAACATCTGAATCTGTCTTTCTCAGATGGGCTTCAATCTCTACGATGAGCTGATTCATATTACTGTAGTATCCATTTCCAATCCGTACATGATGGACTTGTTCCTCGCTCGCTTTCCGCCATTCGAAATATGCATTTTCCGAGGGGACGTTATGCCATGTGTGTGGATAAGAAACTTCTGTCAATGCCACTTGCCATTCTCCTTGTAAATTGATATGCTCGGCTAAATCCACATGGAAACTCGATATGTTATTATCCTTAAAGACGTCGAGGCTAGCGTTGGAGGGTAGCGTGAGATAAAATCCCTCGTCCTGAGTTATGCGATCCATGTTGCAATCTCAGAGGCCGGTGAGTAAAGCCTTCTTTTTATACGTCTCGCAGGTCATCGGCTCTCACACAGCTGTTGAATTTCTCCGGCCAATTCTTCCAACATACGAAGACCTGTTTGACCCCCTGCACGGTGCGTTTGTCTAATATCTCACCCACTTGATACATTTTGTTTTTTTACATTTTCACCTTTTGAAGCTCCTCTGCGTAAAAAGAACCTTGGACAGGCTCCCCGTCTAAATCTTTCAGTTTGAAGACGGGAGGAGATCGATGTATCACTTCTGTAACTGTAAAGATTTCGTCCGTGAAACTCTGTTCATATTTCTTGTCAAATACTCCACGCACCTTTGAGATTCTGACATGGTCGCCTGGTTTAAATGCCGTCATACTACACGGCAACACACTACGGCTGACAGTTTGATTTTTCCACACAGTCAAAAATGGCTTCAGGGGCACTAAACCTGGAACTCAAGAACCACCCTCCCCACAGCTAAACACCCTGTTTACTTGTCAACCCATAAATATTTATGGATCACTGTTTTACAATTTTTTTATAATGTTGTTCAGGAATAACTGAAGGTCACAATTATTAGTCCATCATACCATTCACAGCCTGCTCTCCAGAGTCATGTACAGCCTGTTGAGTGATTCCTGCTGACACAGGTCCACCTGTACACAGCAATACATAATATTACCACTCTTTAGAAATGCATACAAATCAGCACAATGGTTTATTTTACAGCACACACACACAGATTAGCCTAGGGTCCTTTCGCAGCTCGAGCAAAAAACTGCCTATGGCCTCTCCAGACTAGCATATTTGACAGTGGTGTATGATGTTCAATGTTATAGCATGTAACTGCTGAAGTACAAACCCTGAGCTGAACTTGATTGTTGCCCTTCTGTAAATTCTAATGGATGCTGTAAGTTGGATGTAATCAACTCGCTGTTTCTTGGAACAGCCGCTTCTCCATTCTCAGCCTCACTGTCTTTCCCTGTCATCTTGCTCCTGCCTGAGAAATTAGTGCATTTTATTATTTAGGAATCAAATAAACATATCTCATAATACACCAACAATTAATAAAGGCAGATTGAATCGAAATCCCTCATGATGTTCTTGAGAAATATAAATATTGGTTTTCTGCAACAGTATTCCAGAAGGCTAAGCCTACAACATCTGAACTATTGATAATCTAAGCAACTAAATATAAGCTTTATCAAAAAGTAAAATTTTAAACCCAGTCTTAAAAGTATACAGGGTGCCTCCCTCGCTGACCAAAACTGGGAGTTGGTTGCACAGGAGAGGAGCCTGATAGCTAAAGGATCTGCTTCCAATTCAACTTTTACAGACTCTAGGAACTACCAGTAAACATGCAGATTGAGAGCGAAGTGCTCTATTAGGAACATATGAACAATCAGATTACTGATATCAGATGGAGCTTGAATATTTAGGGCTTTATATGTGAGAGGGAGGATTTTAAATTATGTTATGAATTAAACAGGAAGCCAATGAAGAGAAGCTAAGATAGGAGAAATATGATTTCTCTTTTTAATTGTCATTTGAACGCTAGCTGCAGCATTGTCATCTGAATAACATTTTTCTTTGCATAGTACATATTAAAAAGGCATGCAATTTCTTGATGATCTCAACTAAAAAAAAAATTCTTAGTACCTGGCACAAGACCGATTGTGCTGTCTTGTTTGTGTAAAAGGATATTCCTCTCCACAAAGAAGACAGGGAATCTGTGGTCCAGCATTGGTGGATGTTCCTGGATTCCGTTGCTACAAATTGACAAATAGTTTTAAGCATTTTGTGTTATTTGTTTAAGATTATTGAAATAATACACAATGGGATGGGATGGGATGAAGATACCTGGTCTGTGTTCAGGTTACGTTGTAGAGGACGAATATAAAGTACAGAGTCACTAATTAGGAGACATGGGTCTTTCAGGTAATGAACAGAGTAGCCTTCATTTGGACACGTAATAACAGAAAGTTGACGTGATCTCGTATTTCCGGAAATTTTTAACAACTCAAAACCTCCAGAATCTCTCAGCTTTGGAAAGTGGGAAAAAAGGCACTCAGTCAACTCCCTCGGGTTATGGAAATCACCTGAAAATATAATTGTTACCAAAAAATAAAAAAGGAAACAAAATGTTAGCCGTTAGAATGATAGCAGGGAATACACAATATGGATATTACTTTTTTCACAAATGAGTGGCAGTCTAAACATCTATAGGGGGGTTAAAGGTAAAAAAACAACATATATTAAAAAAAAGAAATCAACAAAACCTCGAAGGCATATACGCTTTTCCCCCAGTCCTGCGCTTTGCAAAGATTCTTTTTCTCCTCGTCTAGGAACAAGTGAAGCCTCCTTTTGTGCTAGGCAGAAAAATGTGTGTGTGTACGTGGGAGTACTGCTGCTTCTTGAAGTCTGTCTTGGTTGCCTAGGCCTGATCATAGCTGGAGCAAACAACCTTGCAACTTCAGCTATAAAGAAGACCAATAAATTTTTTAATTTCTTCACACACACAAAAAGTAAATATCATGTTGTGCCAGTTCAAGACGTGACGACTGCATTAATTCGGGATATGACGGACTGCATTTCCCATGATGCAAGGTGGTCAAAATGGCCACCAACTCCCATCATGCAACTCGGCCCAAAATGGCCGCCGCCCCTAACGACGGACAGAGAGATAACGTTACTAGGGGGAAAGGTATTTATTGCGGCCGAGGACCGAAATCTGCCTTCTTCACTGGTGCGCTGCCAACCGAGAAGACACACAGCTGTTCACTTCGTTGGGGTAACCCCCACACCACGTGCTCGATAACTCTTTGCTGGTTCGAAGATTACCGGAGCAAAACTATTCCCTGTGCGGACACAGGAGGTCGACTTAAAAAGGTACTTTTAATTTCCTCTGATCAAGAGACTGGGAGCCGTCATCCCCCGGTGGTCGAAAGAGGACGACGCGTTGTTTGGCCCAACAAGCGTCTGGGAGCCCAGAGAGAGAGAGGAAGACGAAGGAACTCTCTCAGTCCGGTCCCGCTGCAGCCTGCGGACACCTGCGTTCGTCAAGACGCGTTCAGGACGCCGCGTGATCCGGAGCGCTCCGGATCGAAGCCGGGACTTTCATTCGGGACCACCTCAAAGTAACTGGGTTCTCCCCTTTTATTTCTTTTCCATCCATAGGATGTTTAGAAGTGCCTGGGCAGACGTTAGAACTTTGTAGGTGTAGGTTAATGCTTTTATTCCACGACGAAGTTGGAATTATTTTGCTGAATATTTTCTTTGTATGTGCATGCATTTTTACAATTGATTTTGCTGTGTTGATTGTGGTTTATCTATAACCCCGCCGTGGGTCACTGCTTCAGTTCTTTTCCATCTTCTTCCATGCTTTCCCCCCCTCTCTTTCGCTTCTCCTTATCAGAGAAATTTGATCGCTTTGTTTGAATCTTAGTTCGCGGTTTCTCTTTGAACCAGAGCGTAAACCACTCCCTCTCGGAGCGAGGTACCACCTCACATTAGCGTAAGCGCGGTGACATCATTAGGACCGCCCCTCACGCATCACGCAAATTTGCAGAGCATACGTCATCATAGTCGCCATCTTGGGAGGGTGTCGGATGACTGGACTGTAGGTAGCTTAGCTGATAGCTTTGTAAGGCATCAAAGCGTCCGGTGGGACTCTCAAAGCTGTTCTGTCTGTCAATGCTGCTATGTCAAATGCCGATGTTCTGAGTGTGGTTTAAACAACTGTGAGCTGAACTAAGATTTGCAACCGCTCATTTTAATCCATTTGTTTTTTTTCCTTTTGTTTTGTTTGTTTTGTTTATTCCTTTATTTCCACATATATTTTGCATGTTAGTTAGTAGTGAGTAAGATTTCCAAAGTCGTTGAATCAGAGAATTACTGTAACAGGGAATTGCTTTTGGTTCAATAAAAACCAACGACTGCGGAATAGACATTGTTTTGTGTTCAATCCAATTCACAGTTGCCTGGTTATTCATAAATCAGAGCTAACCTCCTTTGGAGTTAACATCTGACATTAATACAGAGAAAATATCATTGGATGGTGATAAGGGATAAGGATTTAAACTCTAATTGCAGTTACATTGGGGTTCTCACAGCCTGCCGGATAAACCTCGTCGGTCACAAGTCCGACCAGATCATTTATCCCAGCATAAATCAGTTCATAACAGCAAATTAACTAATGCATTAGTGGTATAAATACTTACAAGCTTATAGCTAACATCACCACCATTTGAACTATATTTTGTTATAGCGGAATTTTGAGTTGAATGATTTATTATTTAAATTATAATACCAAATTAAAACTAAATAATAATAATAATAATAAGCATATTCAACCAGCTTCTGGCATAACAATCATAACTGAATAAATTTATAGGCAAAAACTTACCATCTACTGGATATCGGGCCGATGCCATGGTCTAGGTGTTGGAATATCTGTGAATACATTGAGATAAGGCATTTAATTTAATTTCCGCTTTTTTAAATTGAAAGTTACCTTAAAATATATTATTAAAATTTTCTATTTAAAATTATTATCTCCATAAAATGAAATAGATTGTTTAAACCAACATGGACCTTCAGTGTGTCTGCAATAACACAATTGAATATGAGAGTTACCTAAATTAATAGCATATAAGCTCAATGGCAGTTACAACATCCATCCATTTTCTGAACCGCTTTATCCCTCATGGGGTCGCGGGGGTTGCTGGTGCCTATTTCCAGCATTCTCTGGGCGAGAGGCAGTTACAACAAACAAAGGTAATTTTACTCAGTTGGCCTTTACATATCAGGGTTAGGGTTAGGGTTATGATGTAAACCTTGACATCATAACTCATGTAACCAATAAAGACTTTTCCTGGGAGTTTGTCTTCGTCAAAAGTTAACATTATTGATAGACTGTCATATATTTCCATTCCATCTTGTTTTAAGTCGTTTTGCTTCCCTTATTTTAACATTATTTATTTCTTCTTTCACTGAGTCCACTGACTCACTTAGAGGAATCCCTGAAATTACACCCCTAACAAACTTTTTGTCAAACGCCAATGAACACTTCACTCGCTGTTCATTTAGTTTATTTATCTTTATTGCTTTCTGTTGTTGCTCCTCATTTTTACACATTATCAGCAAAGAACCATTCCGCAATTTTTTAGCGCTCCTTACCTCCCCAATATCTTTATGTAGAGTTTTGGATATTTTTTTTGGGGATTTTTTGCGTCTCTAGTGGCTCGCTGTTTCCGACAGTAGGCTGACAGGAAGGGGGTAAAAGAGGGGCAGAGACATTCGGCAAAGGACCGCGGGTCGGATTCGAACCCGGGTCGACCGCGTCGAGGACTAAGGCCTCTGTATATGGGTCGTGCTACCAGCTGCGCCACATGCGCGCCCAGTTTTGGATAGTTGAGTTGGACTTCACTCGTCAAATGTAGTCCCCTCTTTTAACAGTTAGACAAACACCTTGAACTCATTTTCACTCTTTTTCATCGTTTTTACTCCTTTATCAATATCGCTGTTATCTGATTCGTCTCTATCTTTACCTTTCCGTTTATTATTTACTACTTTCCACCCTTCCAATCTCCCTCTTCCACAATCCATCTCCCCATCCCCACTTCCTGATCCGTCATTTCCTAACTCCTGACCATTCACAGTCCAGTCGTTGCCATCCACCTGAAGCTCGCGATCAACCGACAATCGTCTACGCTCCTTTCCTCCAGATGCCGCCATCCTGCTCGGACAGGAGCCACGTCCTCCGTCTTCCTGTTTCCTGTTGTCCCGGATGAAATCATCTTGGATGATGGTGGTTCTAATGTTAAATTAGTTTGGATTCCTGCTCACATTGGTGTTATAGGTAATGAGTTGGCTGATAGTTTTGCTAAGAGTGCTGTAAAAAAGGATCTTGTTGATTTAAATATTAAAATAAGTAAAAATGAGGTAAAGAATATTATTAAAATGTATTTCAAGAAGAAATGGCAAGAACAGTGGGATAAAGGAGGGAATGCTAGGTTTTATTATAGTATTCAAAAAAAGGTTGGAGAGTTAAGGAAATGTAATTGAATTAAAAAAGAAGAAGATATTATATCTAGGATAAGATTTGGACATACAGGATTAAATAGTACTCTTAAAATAATTAATAAGCATAATACAGGGTGCTGTAATTGTGGGAAATTAGAAACAGTCCAACATATTTTTTTAGAATGTAATAAATATACTCAAGAAAGAGAGATGTTGTGTAGAGAATTAGGTAGGAATAAAAATAAATTAGATATAAGGAAATTGTTTCAGAGGTCATCTGGGGATGTAGTTTTTGGGAGTATTTTTAGTTTTCTAAGAAGAACGGGTGTTTTAGAGAGAATATAATAGATTGTCTGATCTATACTCCATTCTGGAAGGTGGCGGTAATGCACCTATAAGTTGTTTGCCAACCGCCATTAAAAGCAAGAGAAGAAGAAGAAGATCATCTTGGATGTCTCATTTTGATCTCGGATGTTTTTTTCTCTCCTATTGTGATTCCTGCAGGGAGAATTTCAAATTATATGGACACTACAAAGGGAGAGTAAATGAAGAACAAGTAGGGGAAAAAAGAAAGAGAACAGGTGAAAGAAAGAAGACATAAAAGGGAGAGAATAATAAAACTTTCTCAGTCTGCTACATCACCTGGAAAGAGAGATGCAAAAAGAACAGCACAACCAACAGACATGAAGTAACAGATACAATCGAGTAACATAGAAGTCATAGAAGGTTTTTAGCAGAGGCCTGCTCACTCCAAAGGACCTCAGCCTCCTCAGGAGGTGGAGGCGGCTCTGGCCCTTCTTATACAGGGCGTCGGTGTTGTGTGTCCAGTCCAGTTTATTGTTGACGTGAACACCCAGGTATCTGAAACTCTCTACAGTTTCTATGTCCTGCCCCTGGATGTTCACAGGTGAGTGAGGTGGGGGTCTTCTCCTGAAGTCAATCACCATCTCCTTGGTCTTACTGGTGTTTAAGCACAGATGGTTTTTCTCACACCAGTCCACAAAGTCCATGATGACCGACCGGTACTCCACCTCGTTCCCCTCAGACACACAGCCCACAATGGCCGAGTCGTCAGAGAACTTCTGAAGGTGGCAGCTGTCCATTTTGTAGGTGAAGTCCGAGGTGTAGAGGGTGAAGAGAAACGGAGACAGAACGGTGCCCTGGGGAGCCCCGGTGCTGCAAAGTGCCACCTCTGACTGACAGTCGTGCAGCCGCACGTACTGAGGGCGGTCAATGAGGTAGTCCATGGTCCAGTCAGCCAGATGTTTGTCCACCCCAGCGTCCTCCAGCTTCCCCCTCAGTAGCACCGGTCTGATGGTGTTGAAAGCGCTGGAGAAGTCAAAGAACATGACTCTCACAGCGCTCCCGGTGGTCTCCAGGTGGGTTAGCGCCCGCTGCAGCAGGTAGATGATGGCATCCTCTACTCCGATGTTGGGCTGGTAGGTAAACTGCAGCGGGTCCAGGGTGGGGCTCACCACAGTGCGCAGGTAAGCAAGGATGAGGCGCTCCATGGTCTTCATCAGGTGGGAGGTCAGTGAGACTGGTCTGAAGTCGGCCGGTTCCCTGGCGTGCGACGTTTTGGGAACCGGTACCACACAGGAGGTCTTCCACAGGGTGGGCACCACCCCCAGGCTGAGGCTCAGGTTGTAGATGTAGCTGAGGACCTCACAGAGCTCATCTGCACAGGTCCTCAGTAGCCTGGGGGGATGCCGTCCGGTCCTGAGGCTTTCCTTTGTTTCAGCCTCGTCAGCTGACCTCTCACCTGCATTGGTGTGACTGTGAGGGGGGAGGAAGGTAGGGCTGGAGGTGTGGATGGGTCAGTCGTTGATCGGAGTGGCGGTGGGGGGGATGGTAGGTCTCTGGAGCGCTGGTGGTTGGAGACATGTGGAGAGTTGAGGGCAAGGAGGGGGCCAGTGTGGGGGGAGTCGAACCGAGTGAAGAATGTGTTCAACTCATCTGCAGACTTGGTGTCTCCGTCTGCAGCCCTGCTGGTCCTCTGCCCAAAGCCGGAGATGTTCTTCAGACCTCTCCACACATCCCTGACGTTGTTCTGTGCCAGCTGCTCCTCCATCTTCTTCCCATAATCCTTCTTTGCTGCCCTGATCTTCCACTGGAGCTCCCGCTGGACTCTACGCTGCTCCTCTCTGTCCCCTGAGTAGAAAGGTTAGAGGTTATGCACCTAATAAGGGTTCCTTTATTATTTAGGCGCCCGCCTATGCATTGAAAATGCATGGCGGAGGCCTTATGTTATGCACCTAATAAGGATTTCTTTATTAGGCGCCCGCCTATGCATTGAAAATGCATGGCGGAGGCCTTATGCTATGCACCTAATAAGGGTTTCTTTATTATTATTGTTTATTAATCTTCCGTCACCGTTAATACAGCCCGAACCGTAGGGTCTACCCCCACATACTATATATCGAAACGTTCGTCTCGACGCCGCGATCAGGGCTTTTTGTACTTGACGCCATTTCCAGTTACCCTGGCGACAAAATTAACCAAAAACCACTTCTTAAAACCACTTCCTAGACACAGTTGACCTCACCATAATGCAGCGCTCAGCATGACACTTTTTTTTGGTACAGTGGTTTAGGTGTTGGGCTGGTGCACCAAAGGTCGCAGGTTCGCAACCCGCTGGGGGTACCCAATATATATATTTATATATATATATATATATACATATATATATATTTATATATATATATATATATATATTTTTTTTTTTTTTTTTTTTTTTACAAGTAACAAATAAATAATTTGAACAACTGATATAAATGAATGATGAAAGAAATTGCAACAGCAAGAACTACTGCTCATTAGCAGGCGTAATATGAACTTTTCATATATATATATATATTTTTTTTACAAGCAACAAATGAAGTTTTATTTAATCCATTTTTCACCGGACTTTTCTTCCAAAACTGCACCGCGTTGCTGTGCAACTTAATTTCCTTCTTACCAGTTGTGTCTCTGGTGATTTGACCATGAGCTAAAACCTGCTTGGTTGAGAGCCTGTCCCTTCCTTTGTCTTCAAACTGCCACACAGGCCACACAGGTGTGCACAGGTGTTCTAACCACAGGAAGCTCCACCCCAACACAAGTTCACTCCTCTTTTCTCCTACTTTTCTTCTTTTTGACATGACACCTCCCACTTGACCTCCTGATTCTTGAACCCAGGGAGGTCACGCCAGCTGTGGATGAACGTTCCTAAACCATCATCATTCTTCATGGCTTTGATTTTGTTCTTCTGCTGGTAATAGAACGATGACACGTCTCACATCCCTGTGAAGAATTGTAGCAGGGATTTTGGTACAGAGTGTCTTTGCCTTTCCTCTTCGGTTATGTTTCAGAATTGGGACTGGATAACTGGGAAATGTTCGGACATGTACATCTCTCACAATTCCTTTCTTGTCAGTGTTGACGCTGACCACTCTGGCAAGTTTATACTGACCCCTCAAAGCGTTTTGATCAGCCAACCAGACAACATCTCCAACTGCCACGTTCCGGTGTGTTGTGTGCCACTTGCTTCTTATGAACAGATTTGGTCCTGCTAACTCACTCCACTTCCTCCAGAAACGGTCAACCTCAGTTTGGATGGCTCTCAACCTCTTGTAAGGGTATCCTTCAAACTCAAAGCTCCCTAGATCTCCTCTGGGACTAGCTCTTCCAAGAAGAAGGGAATTTGGGCTGATGTAGTCTACCCTGTCCTCTCGGCTCTGAGTTCTGGCATCTATAGGTCTCTCATTAGCAAGGTTAGTGGCCATGTAGAGAAAGGTTTGGAACTCACCATATGTAAAACATCCATCTCCTGCCAGGTTGTGCAGAGCACGTTTCACCATACGAACAGCCGCCTCAGCAGCTCCATTCCTGTGTGGGGAGTCAGCAGGGTGAATTTTCCAGCTCCATTCTGTTCCATGCTTGCAGGCTTCGTTTTCAATTTCTGGCTTTTCTAGCTGGTTCAGAAAGAGGTAGAGATCTCTGAGGGCAGGTCTGGCTCCCACAAAGTTCTTACCAGGATCTGACCACAGTTTTTTCGGATGCCCTCTAAGTGCTGTGAATCTCTTGTAGGTCAGCAGGAAACTTTCAGAGGACTGATCACTGACAACATCCGCATGCAGAGCTCGGGATGCCATACAGCAGAAAATAATTCCCCATACTTTCAGCCTTGTTCTTTTCCTCACTTCATCCTTTACTTCATAAGGTCCAAATAAATCAACGGTTGTGTATTCAAATAGTCTGGCTGGTGTTATCCGCTCAGGTGGAAGATCACTCATGATCTGTTGACATTTTTTGGCTCTGGCGTTTCTGCATTCCACACAGTTGTGTATAATCTTTTGAGCTAATTTCCTGCCTCTTATCACCCAGGCTTTCTTCCTCATCCGGAGCAGTGTACCTGCAACCTCTTCATGGTTTGCACTGTGGGCTTCTTGTGCTATAAGACTGGATATCCATGCATCATAAGGCAGTATTGGTACAGTGGTTCTCTCATCATTAAATATCTGAAATCTTCCTCCACAGACCAACAGTCCAGTGTCAGCATCTCTGTACACAGCAAGTCTGTTAAGAGTGGTATCTTGAAAAGCCACACCTTCTTGAGCTGCAAGAAAGAGGTCTCTTTGTGCATCTTTACACTCCCTGACAGTAATCACAGCTTGCTGGGCTTTGGACGTCGCCTCTGCTGAAGAAATCCCCTCCCACTTTGGCTTACTTGAAGTTGTGGCTGATTTCTTTTTCAATAGCATTTTCCACTTTATTGCAGCTCTCCATACCCAGGCAATAACTCTGATTAACTTTGTTAAGCTGCTAAATTTCCTTGTGTCAATGAGTTTTTCCACAGCGGAGCCAGCCACTGGTCTGTGGACTTGAATCTTGGGTTCACTTCCCTCTGGGATGGTTTGCAGCACCTTGTGGCCTTTCTTTTCTCTCACTGTAGCTGCTGGATCTACCATTGTTTCAACAGATGATACATCACTTTGGTTTCTCTTAACCTGTGATCTTGTCAGTGCCCCCGAAAAGCACTTCCTTTGGAGTTTGTTTATGCTTTCTTTGGCATAAGCAGCAACTTCTTTAGCAGACTTTTTTGGCCACTCTTCCACAGGTTTCTTTAGGAATTCAGGTCCATTCTGCCACACAGAATTCTCTCGGAGGTCCTCTGGGGCTGCTCCTCTTGTCATGATGTCTGCAATGTTGAGGTCTCCTGGGATCCACCACCAGTCATCAACAGAGGCAGACTTCTGGATTTCTCCAACTCTGTTTGCAAAAAACGTCTGATATCCGTAACTGTCTCTTTGTATTGCTCCCAGCACAGTTTGACTGTCCAGCAGGTGAAGCCATTTTTCTATCTTCATCCGACTGTGCTTTTCAATGTATTTTTTGAGGCGAACTGCGTACACAGCACCACAGATTTCAGCTTTGACTGGTTCTCCCTTCTGATCAAGTGGTGTGAGCTTTGCTTTGGACTCAACTAGTCTGACCTCAACGCCTTGCGCTGTCTCCCATCTGAAGTACACCACAGTTCCATAGCTCTGGTCACTTCCATCAGAGAATGTTACACCCCATGGATTTCTGATCCAGTTGACTGGTGTGAGGCTCCTGTGAAAGGTGATTTGGCTGAGACGTATGTACTCTTCAAACAACTGGATGGCTTCTTCCCTCAATTTTTCAGACAGTGGTTTGTCCCATGTGTCCCGAGTTACACTGCCCCCAGCTTCTTGAAATGCTCTTCTGACTAAAATGGCACCCTTTTGTTTAACAGGTGTCACAAGACCGATTGGGTCATACAGGCTAGCTACTTGGCTTAGCAGTTGTCTCCTAGTCATGGGGTCAGGAGTGTTGTCTCTCACGTCTTCTCCAAGGAGATTTTGACCAATCCTCATCTTTTTCTTCCTCTTTGAGAAGTTGATTGAGGTCATTAGATACAGTTTGTCGCTTTCTACAAGGTAGCCGACTCCCAGGGCTTTATTGTCTCCTTCTCTTATTTGGTTTGGGAGAATGAGTACTCTGTCGGACGATGTTCCTGGCACATGCTCCTGCCTCCCACTTTGGCCTGATCGGACCCACGGTTTGAGGGCGAACCCACCTTTTGTTAGGATCTCCTCAACTTTTTGGATGTGTAGATCCAGCTTTTCTCGATCATTGTGTGAAGTAAGTATATCGTCAACATAAGAGTCCTCCTCTATGATCCTACGTTCCTCCTCCAAGTGAGCAACCATGGACAGCTTTGCAGTCTCCCTCATGGCCAGCTGTGCGATGCACCCTGCTGGTCGATCACCAATGTTGACTCGGTGATGGCATACTCTTCAATCTCACTGTCTTCAGTATCCCTCCAGAGAAATCTGTGAAGATGCATTTCCTTCTCTTCCAACCACACGGAATTATACATTTTCTGGATGTCACCAAGCGCTGCATGCATGCCTTTTCTGAACCTGAGAAGCACCGCTCGGATCGGATTGAGGACATCAGGCCCTTTCAACAGGAGATCGTTCATGCTGGTTCCCTTGTACTTCTGGCTGCTGTTCCATACCAAACGAACAGGTGTTGTGACAGAATTTGGATTTGGAGCCACCAAATGGCTGACGTGCCATATTGGTCCCTTCCAGTTGGCAATCATTTCCTTGGTGAGCTTCTTTGCTGCTCTCCTTTCCACCATTTCATGAACTTGAGCTCCATATGCCACTCTCCATTCTGGTTCTTTCTTGAGTTGCCTCTCCGTTCTTAGAAAAGCGGCCTCCACTCCACTCCTGTTGTTGGGTAGAGAGCTTGGATCCTCAATCCATGGATACTTGGCATCCCAGTGTGGTTTGCTGCTGTGAGCGTCTGCTTTAACATAGGTGAGACACTTCCTGATGATTTCTAGCTCTCTTTCTTCACCTAATGTCATTTCTTTGCCTCCAGGCTGACAGTTACCACACCTACATCCTCCACATTTTGGTTCACAGGCTGCTCCGATGCTATCCCATTTCCACCAGTCAAGAAATACTCTACTGAAACTTGTGCTCTTGGTTACAGCTTTGAACCCTTGAGTTTCAGTGAGCTCTTGGTACTTTACTGCTGTGGCTCTCATGGATCGGGCAAAGTGTGTTTCAGATCTGCGTGCAGCCATATCCACTTCCTCAAAGAGATCTGGATGTGCTCCACCAACAGTCTTTCCTAATGGGCTCTCCCATAGGACAAGGTCTCCAATCACCTTCACTCTCTGTGGAGCAAGTCTTCCCTCACGATGACTAATAAGCAGTTCAATATGCGCAGGTCTATGCAGGTCTACTAGGCTGGTTTCTGGGAAGAACTTTTGGAGTTGCTTAGATTTTATTGCTCTGTGCACTTTGGCAATTTCATCTAAGCCATAGCAGACAAGCTCATGAGTTCTCTCTGTACCTGTAGGTGTCTTGACCCTCACTCTGAGCAGGTACCTCTTGGTCCTGACCTTCATGGCCATTCCTCCCACCCCATGGATGACCAGGGTGATTTTTTCACTATAAAGATTTAACCTTCTGGCAGCTCTATGGGTGATATAATTAGTGTCTGATGCCAAGTCTATGAGTGTTCCAATTTTCTGTCCTGCATTGGTAGTCACCTCCAACAGCATGAGAATAACTGGTAACTCACATGACTCCATTCCACCAGGTTGGTTCTTCTCAGCACAATGTGTTTTTGCTGTTATGTTGGTGAAGGCTCTCTTAAACTTTTCCGTCATCTCTGGGGAAAGTTCAGATACAAATCTCTCTTGCTCCTCTGTAAGCTTGTTCTTACCCACGCTTGATTTTGGTGCTCTGTCTGCTTCACTCCTCTTGGGGTTCCCTCTCCGGCATAGAAAGAAATGGTGGTCTGCAGAGCCCCCTCTCCTACAGTCTTGGTTCCTGCACAGATAAGTATCTTTGCATCCCTCACTTTCCTCGTGACACACTAGACATCTCTTGCATGCCCCCAGTTTATTCACAGCATCCAGCTTTTCACTAGGCTTCAGTTCTTTGAACCTCTTGCAAAAGAAAATCTTTTCTCTGTGTTTCTCATCTCCACAGACAACACAACCACCTTTTCTTGTGGATTGGGTTGAAGCATATTTCCTCTCCATGTAAATAGACCTTTTATCTGCCTTCTCACCCATTTGAAGCTGCTATAATCTTTCTAGGATTTCTTCTTGAGTTTTCAGGAATCTGAGGAGGCTATCAAAGTGGTTATTTAATTTGACACCATTTGCTGGGTCTATCATGAAAACCAGCCAGTCCTTCTTCATGCTCTCTGGTAGCTTGCTTTCTATGGATCTGATGACCAGAGGGTTCTTGAGGGCTCCTGAATTCCCCAGCTCTGTTAGATCATTGAGGGCCTTCTCTACAGATTGGATTAAGTCAATTGTTCTCCTTGGCTAATTTGACTTCAGTGCAGGAATTCTTTCCAGTTCCTCAATTATTTCCAAGGCAATTGTGGTCTTGTTCCCATACCTGTTCTCGAGCACTCTGAACATGTCCTCAGCTGTATTGTAAGAGGACAGCCGCAGGTCTCGGTTTATCTTTTCCTCAATACTCTCCAGGAGCTGGATCTTCTTCGCTTCAGCTGAACCAGTGGGCTCTCCCTGCCTCTGCAAACTCTCCCAGTCCCTTCTCCACTGATGGAAATTCCTCTTGATCCCCTAAAATTTGGGAAGGCTGGTTGGTTTGATTCTCAGTACTGGTAGCTGAACTGGATGTGTGAACTGTGCATTTGCGTTAGGAACCCTTCCTCCATTTTCCTCCTCTGCAACTCGTAGTGCGATAAGGAATTCTGCCCTTCTGGCTTCAAGGTTGTTGATTAGTTTCTTCAGCCCCTTTACTCTGCCATACAGACTTGCTTTCTGTTCCTCTGGAATCCATTTATCCCATGCTGAAATGCTTGCAGCTGCATCTTGGACTAGTTTGGTTGCACCATCTACCCGTAGTTCATAGCCATCTTTATTAACAGCAGAGACTGGGATGTCACCAGCTTTATCGCAGGCAGCCTCTTCTTCCTGAATTGCAGACTTAACCTCATCTTCCCCATATTTGGTCCAGAGGTTTTGCTGGACTATTTCTCTGACTTCTTTCAGTCTTTTATCATAGTCCTTCATTGTCTTTTCCAAGTTTCCCTGCACCTGCCTGCTCAGTTTTGCTTCCTCTTCCTCCCCTCCAGCTTCCTCAATATCAGCCAGTAGGCCAGTATGATAATCATCATTTGTTTCACTGACACTCCTCGCGTAAGTGGTGAGCATCTTGAATTCCCCTTGTAACTCACTCTTGCTCATGTTCTCCGCGGCCCAGCTCAGGAAGTTGGCTTGTTTGGTGAAGGCACTTTTAGCTGTTGTTCTTTCTTGTTTTAGCTGCTTTACTCCCTTCCCGAGAGCTTCCTCCGCCATTGTTGCTGGATACTTAATACTCTGAGTCAACAGCGTCCTTGAGTTCAGGCCTTTAATCCTCGTCTCCACTGCGACTTGGTTTTCAACTGTCAAGTTATGTCTGGTCTGATGTTTCAGCTCCTGCCCAAACTTGAAAATGGCTGATCATCACCAAGAAGGACGCTAGGCACAACTCAAATCCTTTTCCTTTGTGTTTTATTTGTTGACACTGGGGATTTACAGTTAGGATTTAGGATTAGGTTGAAAACCTAAAAAACAGAAATTTAATTAGTTTCAAACAAACATTTTCACTGTGGCTCAACCATAAGCACAATATAACCTGAACATTACCAGGCCACAAGCCATAATACAATATCTTCAAAATCTCTAGGTCAACTCCTATCTTTTAATAAACAACATATTCATAACTGCAACTTAATTTCCTTCTTACCAGTTGTGTCTCTGGTGATTTGACCATGAGCTAAAACCTGCTTGGTTGAGAGCCTGTCCCTTCCTTTGTCTTCAAACTGCCACACAGGCCACACAGGTGTGCACAGGTGTTCTAACCACAGGAAGCTCCACCCCAACACAAGTTCACTCCTCTTTTCTCCTACTTTTCTTCTTTTTGACATGACAAGCATTCACTCCTCCTGAAAGAGCGTAGAGCCACAGTGGACAGTCGTCTGCATTGTTGATGGCTTTGCAGTAATCCCTCATACTGAGCATGCATGAAGCTTCATATTCATAAGTTAAACTGCTATTCTTAGGTTGTGAAAATTGATCCTTGCATTTTTACTGGGATTTTGAGGTTCTATTGGCTAATTTTTTCAAAGTAGGCTGACAGGAAAGGGGTTATGAGAGGGAGGAAGGCATGCGGTAAAGGACCTCAGGCTAAGTCGAGGACTAAGGCCTCTCATATATATATATGTATATATATACATATATATACATACATATATATATATATATATATATATATATATATATATATATATATATATATATATATATATATATATATATAGGCTACTGTTAGTCCATTTTGGAAGGGGATACATATTGTGGCAGGCTGGACCCGATATTTTTTGTATCCCCTTGTAACTTCTTCATTTAAAGAGCTAACAGCTTCAAATTTTCTACAGTGGTTTGTGATTATAGAAGGTGTTTATGTGCCAAGACTCAAGAATGTGGGCTACTGTTAGTCCATTTTGGAAGTATCCCCTTGTAACTTCTTCATTTAAAGAGCTAACAGCTTCAAATTTTCTACAGTTGTTTGTGATTATAAGTGGTGTTTATGTGCCAAGACTCAAGAATGTGGGCTATTTCATTTTATTAGAATGTGATGTTTAAAAATATTTAGACTTCACAAAGCTGGAGGTTAAAGGTTTTATTGATTTCAAACACTCTCCCAATGCAGGGGATACAAATTATGCAGGGGATAAGTCGTTTGGCTGTGCTATCCTAGCGCAGCAGGTCTTGGTGATATCACAGTAAAATGAGCAAAAGTCTGGGCTATTTCTGCCCTGTGATGGACTGCCGACCTGTCCAGGGTCTACCCCGCCTCTCGCCCATTGACAGCTGGAGATCGGCACCGGTCCGAACCCAGCAGGGATAAACGTGTTAGAAAATGGATGATGGATGGTCTGGGCTATTTCTTTTTCCTTGCCATCAAGATCTTTGCGAACTGGCGCCAGAAAATGCTATTATTGGGCTTTCTTCGTCTGGAAATAAATGTTTACAACACCTTACACATTGAACGCACTCAGCTGACAATACAGCGATCTGATTGGCTGAGCAGCAAAAATCGAATCACGTGACCTCTCGGACCGGAGCGCAACAGTTTAGATTTTTTATCAGCAATAACTTATTAATATAATGTGCAAGTGAAAACGTGGGAACATTGGTGTTTTGAGATCACTGCTATGTGTAGCAACTTATCTAAGTGCAAGAAAGTTGCCGTCTGACAGTTCATACGAAAGTTCTTAAGGAAACGTCCCACAGATTCTGGCCCACGGACTCGTTTTGAGGAAACTACGGTTGTAGCTCAGTGTCTGCCTTGCGGTGGTTGCGGTGGTCTGTTTTGTAGAATAAATCATCCGCCGATGAGTTATTGATCTGGAAAGCCGAATCTGAAACCACCGAAAAACATTTCAGATCCCAAATGTACAGCGTTCCAATTCTTCCAGTCTATTAGCAGCTTCCCGTAAGAGGTCGGCCACTGAACGTCTCCCTGCTGAGTTTGACATTATTAAACAATGCTTCATGTCGGGGAAAAGCCATGTAGATTTGACCGACGCAGTAAAATGCTAACCAACCAATGGGAAGAAGTTGAGCCCTTAAGACACAGCCCTCCTCATTTGCATAATGAGGCAGAAATGCATACAGAAATGTAAAAAGGAGAGACAGAAATGTAAAAACGGCAAACAGAAATGTAAAAAGGACAGATAGAAATGTAAAAACGAGAAACAGAAATGTAAAAAGGACAAACAGAAATAAATAGCATCGGAGAAATAAATAGGGCAAAAAAATACAAAGAAAGAATAAAACAGACAAAAATATTATAACATGCACATAAATAAATACTTAAAAAAAATAAGTAATTAATAAATAAAGTGGCTAATTAAAGGAAATGTATACATTTTGTCTCACTGTATAGTTCATTTTCTATCTACATTTATTTGTGCATTGTATTTTTGGTGGCACATAATTGTATGCATATTTATTTATTGAGCATTTATTTATTTCTGTATTTATTTTAAAATATGGAAGACTTGGTCCTCCATACTCCAGGGCTCAACAAGAGTTCATCTAAAGATGTTTTAGAACTGATTGGTGACCTTTAGTTTATATTTCAGAAAGTTAGTTATAAGTAGAGTTATGTGGTTTTATGTTTTTTGGATACAATCCGGGTTAGCACCCGAACATCCCTTTCAGACAGCTTCCTTGTGCGTCCACAGTTAATCCTGTTGTATGTGGTTCGTCCACATTACCCTGGACACCGTGGCTCTTGATACATCACAAACACTTGCTGTCTTGGTCACAGATGCAAGGCAAGGCAAGGGAAATTTATTTATATAGCACAATTCAGTACAGAGACAATACAAAGTGCTTTACATGATTAAAATATAGCAAAATAAACGCAAGTAGGAATAAAATGTAGATAGAAAATAGAATAAAAGCAAGTAGAGATAGAATGTAGAAACAAAGAAGAACATTAAAAACAGTAAAATAGTTTAACTAGAACAGTCAAAGGCAATTTTAAACAAATGTGTTTTTAATCTTGATTTAAAGGAACTCAGGCTTTCCGAACTGTTACAGTTTTCTGGAAATTTGTTCCAGATAAGTGGAGCATAGGAACTAAATGCTGCTTCTCCTTGTTTAGTTCTGGTTCTAGGTATGCAGGCAGGAGCCAGAAGACCTTAGTGGTCTGGAAAGTTGATACACTGATAACAAGTCTGTAATGTATTTAGGTGCTAAGCCATTTAGGGATTTATAAACTAACAGAAGTATTTTAAAGTCTATTCTCTGAGATACAGGGAGCCAGTGTAAGGACTTTAGAACTGGGGTGATGTTCTCTACTTTCTTAGTCTTGGTGAGGACGCGTGCAGCAGCGTTCTGGATCAGCTGCAGCTGTCTGGTCCACTTTTTAGACAAACCTGTGAAAACACGGTTGCAGTAATCAATTCTACTAAATATAAACGCATGGATTAGTTTTTCCAGATCCTGCTGAGACATCAGTCCTTTAATCCTGGAAATATTCTTCAGGTGATAGAAAGCCGACCTTGTCACTGTCTGTAAATGCTTTTGGAGGTTCAGGTCTGAGTCCATCACTACAACCAGATTTCGGGCCTGATCAGTGGTTTCTAGCTGAAGCGACTGAAGCTGTGTGCTAACTTTTGATCTCTCCTCTATTGGTCCAAATATTATTACTTCAGTTTTGTTTTTATTCAATTGAAGAAAGTTTTGACACATCCAGCAAGATGTGCACCAACAATTTGTCCTCCTTTGAACTCAACCATGTCACCCATAATGTTGTGTGCATTGCAATATTTTGAGCAAAACTGTGCTCTTACCCTGCTAATTGGACCTTCACACTCTGCTCTTATTGGTTCAATGTGCAATTAATGAAGATTGGCCACCAGGCTGGTCCAATTTAGCCATGAAACCTCCCACACTAAAGTGAGAGGTGTTTCAGTTTCATTGTCCAACCCCTGTATATATTGTATTTCACTTACTGAATTGAGTTACTGAAATAATTGTCTATACTTTTATTTATTAAGATTTAATTCTAGTGTTTATGTAAGGCAGAGGTTACAAATGTAAACGTTACAACCTTTTGTTTGGACCATTTTTGCCTTTTCTTCTTTCTACTAAAAACGGCTCTAAGAGAAGAGGTGGAAACAACGCCCCCAAAATGACGCTTGTGGCCAAAAAGTGTATTATGTCAGTAGTGGTTTAGGACTACCGTAGCAAATGAATGGGAAACGTTGACCGTCGGCTGTCGCCAATTAGCTCATTAGCTGCGTCTCAGATCGAAATACGCAGTTTGCAGCTCTGCAGACGCAGAGTTTTCCCGGTCGGCAGGTTTTGATGAAGACAAATCTTTTTCACTCAGAAGGTTTGATTTTAAAATCCCCAAGCGATGAGAGACTACGACCAAGGAACTCGGAAGCTTTGCCTTTGACGGTCACGCCCACCACCAGGCGGGCGCCTTCTTCAACTTCTTCAGAAGTTGAAC